>OY288280.1:32191112-32791112 GCA_958450335.1 Hibiscus tridactylites | reverse complement strand
CCAATTTTCACTCCGGAACAGTATAAACAAATTTTGGATCTCCTTGGCCAAGGCTCTGGGGTGCAGGCTTCTGCACACATGGCAGGTACCTTTTTTGGTCCTTCTTCTACTGATTGGATCCTTGATACGGGGGCCACTAATCACATGACATTTGATCTTGAGCGTTTGAATTCTCCAGTTGCTTGTGCTTCTCCTTCCTTTGTTCAGTTGCCAAATGGTAAAACCACTTCGATTGCTCATATTGGCTCTTGTTTCCTTTCTTCTTCTCTTTTTTCGTCCAATGTTTTGCATGTCCCTGATTTCCATTTTAACCTTTTATCCGTCTCTCAACTCACAAAAGATCTCAATTGTTGTGTGCTTTTCTTTCCTCATTTTTGCCTTTTGCAGGACCTTTGCAATGGACGGATGATGGGGATTGGTAAGGTCAAAGGAAATCTTTACACGTTTCATTCCTCTCCACCTGCCTTGCCCTATACTCCACCTGCCTTGCCCTCTACTCCACCTTCACAACCATTGTTTGCTTCTTCTGAATCGTGTTTTTCTTCTAGTTCTTTACCAAATTCTAGTGTCCTATGGCATGCACGCCTTGGTCATTCCTCTATAACTACTATGAATAAGTTGTCCCAACTGGATTGTAATTTTTCTTATTGTGATCATGTTAAACACTGTGGCATTTGTCCTTTAGCAAAGCAGTCTCGTTTACCTTTTCCCATTAGTGTTTCGCTTGAGACTCAACCTTTTTCTCTTTTACATATTGATCTTTGGGGTGCCTATCGTGTATCTACACACAGTGGCCATCGATATTTCCTTACTATCGTGGATGATTGTACCCGCATGACTTGGGTCTATCTTCTTCGCCTTAAAAGTGATGCCATTGTTCTTCTTAAAGATTTTGTCACTTATGTTACTACTCAATTTTCTTCCTCCATTAAAACAATTCGCAGTGATAATGGCTCGGAATTTTTTAATACTGCTGGCCATGAGTTTTTTACCTCCAAAGGTATTATCCATCAACGTTCTTGCGTGCACACCCCACAACAAAATGGGGTGGCCGAGCGTAAACACAAACACCTACTCAATGTTGCGCGTGCCCTTAAATTTCAATCTCATGTTCCTATCAAATTTTGGGGTGAGTTTGTGTTGACAGCTTGTTACCTAATAAACCGCTTACCTACTTCTGTTTTGGGGTGGAAATCACCATTTGAAATGCTTTATAATCGGGTTCCAAATCTGTCTCATCTTCGTGTTTTTGGCTGCCTTTGCTTTGCCACAATGCTTAACAATCACGATAAGTTCACTCCTAAAGCTACTTCTGCTGTGTTCATGGGATATTCTCTTCATCAGAAGGGTTATATTCTCTTTAATATTACCACCAAAACCTTCTTCATTAGTCGTGATGTTATATTTCATGAACATATCTTTCCATTTCAATCCAATGATCTTACCTCTCCTTTATTTCCTCTTACTTCTTTACCATCGATTGATCATGACTTTCTTCATATTCCAGTAATACATGATCCTGAGCAACCTTCATCTTCACCATCTACTTCTCCTACTACAACTTCACCCTTGCATATTGAGTCTTCACCCTTACCTACTGAATCTTCTCCCTTACCTACTGAACCTTCTCCCTTACCTACTGAGCCTTCTCCCTTACCTAATGAGCCTTCACCTACTGAAATTTCACCTCTTGTTTCTCCTATTATTCCCTCCATTCCTTTGCGCAAATCCACTAGGGTTTCTAAGCCTCCCAACTGGCTATCTGATTTTGTTTGCCCTGCCAATTCCTCTTCATCTACTTCATTGCTTACAGGTTCGTATCCCATTTCTTGTTGTATTGGTTATAATCATTTACCTTCTTTTACTCGTAATTTTGCTATCTCTTTATCCTCTATTGTTGAACCTCACTCCTATCAAATGGCTATTACTGATCCTCGGTGGGTGGAAGCCATGCAACTTGAAATTCAAGCACTTGAGGCTAATGGCACGTGGGATGTGGTTGATCTCCCTCCTGGGAAGAAAGCGATTGGCTGCGCCTGCAAGTGGGTCTATAAGGTGAAGTACAATTCAGATGGTTCGGTTGAACGCTTTAAGGCTCGGCTGGTCGCTAAGGGATATAATCAACGTGAAGGGATCGATTTTCATGACACTTTCTCTCCTGTTGCAAAGCAAGTGACGGTCCGTACTGTTATTTCATTGGCTGCCATCTACAACTGGCCTTTACTTCAAATGGACGTCTTCAACGCTTTTTTACAGGGTGATTTGCATGAGGAGGTCTATATGACCTTACCTGAGGGATTTCGCAGCCAGGGGGAGTGTCATTCATCTCGAGTTTGCAGGCTGCGTAAGTCATTATATGGTTTGAAGCAGGCTTCTCGTCAATGGAATCTGAAGTTGACAGAGGCTCTTGTTGCGAATGGTTACTCGCGAAGCTTGTATGATTACTCGTTGTTTACTAAAGTGCAGGGTGCAAAAATTGTCATAATGCTCATTTATGTAGATGATCTTCTACTTACTGGCAATGATGAAGGAATGATTAAAGAGCTCAAGGAAATTTTACACTGCAATTTCAAAATGAAAGACCTTGGCAACCTTAAATACTTCCTTGGTATTGAAGTGTTGCGTTCGAAGGAAGGTATTATACTACATTAAAGGAAATATGCTCTCGAGTTGATAGCAGATTCAGGCCTAGGGGGAGCACGTTGTGCTTCAACTCCTTTGGATCAAGGTGTAAAATACACAGCAGCGGGTATTGACAAAGACATTCATGACAACTCCATGGAAGATTTACTTGAAGATGTGCAAGTTTATCAAAGGTTAATAGGGAGATTACTCTATTTAACACATACACGTCCAGACATCATCTTTGCAGTTCAATGTTTGAGTCAGTTTATGCAAGCGCCCAAAAAGGTTCACTATGAGGGAGCACTGCGCATTGTTAGATATGTTCGACAGCATCCTGGCCAGGGGATTTTTCTCTCAGCTAGCTCTAAACCTGTGTTGACATCATATTGTGACTCGGATTGGGCTAGCTGTCCAATAACACGTCGATCTGTCTCTGGATTTTGTGTTAAGCTGGGAGACTCCTTGATTTGCTGGAAGTCAAAGAAGCAAAGCACGGTGTCTCGATCTTCAGCGGAAGCTGAATACAGATGCATGGCCACGACAGTAGCTGAACTTGTTTGGTTGAAAGGCCTAATAGCAGAATTGGGAATCAAGCACGATGCACCAGCAACTTTGTTCTGTGATAGTCAGGCAGCATTACAAATTGTTGCAAATCCAGTTTTCCACGAGCGAACAAAACATATAGAGATCGACTGCCATTTCGTGCGTGAGAAAATTCAGAAAGGAATTGTTCAAACATTCCATGTCTCCTCCAATGAGCAGCAAGCAGATATTTTCACGAAGAGCTTAGGGGTTGCTCAACATAATTACCTTGTCAGCAAGTTGGGGATGAAAGATACATATCATCCTCCAACTTGAGGGGGAGTGTTAAGAGAATAGACTAGAAGATAGTTAGTTACGTAATTAGTTACATGGTTAGTTGTATGAGCTGTTAGTAAATGTACAGTTAGTTAGAAAGATAGCTGGATAGCTAATTATCTCTGTATATATATGATGTAATTCCTTAGATTACAAATAATGAGAGCTCATTCATTCTCTCTGAAATATATAATTCTTCTCTTCATAGAAATCTCAACAGAATTAGACCGACCCAGGAGCTCAAATGCTCGAACTTGCTATACGAGGCTTCCTTGTGAAAAATGAGTGTGATTCTCAATTTCTCATGATCAACCATTTACGCCTCAATTTTTTTTAAAATAATTTCTACCTAGAAAAAGGAAAGTTGAATTAAGTTTGAGAGCTATTTGAATTAAATATTAAAATGAACTCATCAAGTAGTTTCAATAAAAATAAGAATGTTGTTATCTCTAGGTGATTCGGATTCAAGTGATTTGTCTGCACAAGAATACACATCAAAATACATGGATTCAACTTGCTGGACGGCTCAAACTTTGTGAGTTTGATCTCAATTTGACAATAACAAAACCCGATCCGATTGTTTTCGAATCAAAACCGAATAAGTTACGAGCACAAGTGTCTCATTTACACTCTATCCGTCCCCATAAGTAAACTTAAAATGCAAGAAATCTTTTGAACCACAAAAGATAAGATCAGCAAATGAATTCGTCAATTCTATTCATTTGCAGTTCTTGGTGCTGTTCATGGAGCTTCAAGTTCAAAGATAAGTTTACAACATGTGCCACCAAAGGAACTAACAATTTTTATATAGCTTTCATTGCATGAATGAAACCTTTACGAGTACCATTGGAGCACCATAAAAACTGGGAAATGAAAAATCATCACAACAATCAAAAGAAATCGATCTCTAAATAGTTACCCGAAGGCTTCACATCTAAACCGGGAACCTTATCGTTCATAGGTACCTTCGGGATATCGGTTCGGGTGGCTGAAAAGTCCACCATCACTTGCTTAGGCACTTCGGGTGGATTCGCGCAACGAATGAGTGCCCAGTTTACGCTCTGAAAGAATGGATGTTGTTTAATTTCAGTAGCACCGCGCCTATACGCAAGCCGATGCTGCGGTTCCTTTACGAGTAAACCTCGGATCAAGTCCCTAGCAGCAAAGCTCACATTAGGATACTCTGGAAATCTCAATGGCTGGCCAACAACATTGAAAAGTGTTGCTCGGTTCCCAGACCCTTTAAATGGTGTTTTACCAAACAAAAGTTCGTATAAAAAGATCCCGAATGTCCACCAATCTACAGCACTTCCGTGGCCTTCACCTTTAATGATCTCGGGTGCCAAGTACTCGTGAGTGCCGACGAACGACATCGATCGAGCATTGGTAGGCTCTGCAATGAGCTCAGGGAGAGGACTCACTTGATGATTCGTTTCGTTCTTTACTTTGCTCTTCTTGTCTTTCTTTGCCTTGCTCGAAAAAAACCGGGGTCCAAAACATGCAGGTTGGATGCAATCAGGCTGCATCACACAAGTTGGTTCAATGCATGCAGGCTGAGCACAGTATGCCGAATTTTTCGATTCCTGGTTCGAGTTTGAAGATTTGACAAGAGTCGGGGAGACAGCACATCGAAGAGAGAGGTCGAAATCTGAGAGCATTATGTGGCCGTCTTCTCTAACCAAAACATTCTCAGGCTTAAGGTCTCTGTAAATAATCCCAAGCATGTGAAGATACTCCAAAGCAAGGAGAACCTCTGCCACATAAAATCTGCAAAGAAGCATAAAACAATAATGCAGATTACAATAGTTAGTAGTAAACTACTTGGCTTTCAATCTTCTTCACTGCAATACATTGATATCGGACTATGTTATCATCCGATATGTCGAAGAACACAAGTTAGTTCGAACTGCAAAACTGCAAGAATGAGAATACTTGAATTAACAAGACATCTATCAGGGATCCACAAATCGACACAGAGAAGACCTTGTTAACAAGAGTGAGGAGGGATATAAAGGTTCAATGATCAATATCTAAAATCTTGAACTATCAAAAGAGGTGTTTACATACAGGATTCCATGGTACTCAACTAGAGATGATAATGCATGGATTCGGATATGAATTACGAGCAAATAGCTTTGTTGTTTGGACTCTTTATTTTTAAGTACTTGTGTTCAATACTCACACTCGAATCTTATTTCAAGCGAGTAACATAGGTTAACATGAAATGGATCACCTTGAATACATGTAGCAGCAGTTAAATTAGAAATCAAACAATGGAAACTTAGGTAATAAATGATAAGAAGAGCAATGGCAAACCTGGCAGCTTGTTCTGAGAAGTACTTTCCGGGTTGTCTTTGCCTGAGAGCATGTAAGTCCCCACCAGGGCAAAACTCCATAACCAAGCAAGAAAGCTTCTCAGTCTCAAAATGAGAATACAAAGTTGGCAAAAATGGATGATCCAAAGATTGAAGAATCTCCCTCTCAGTCTGAGCTCTAAGAAGCTTCTTTCTACTTGCCAAAAGAGCTTTATCCATAACTTTCATGGCAAAATAAGTCCTGGTGCCAGTCAATTCAGAGAGATAAACACTACCAATATCCCCACATCCCAATCTCCTCAACACCCTAAAGTGCTTAAAGTCCAAATCCCCTTTCCTTGTTCTCACAGCTTGAATTGCTTCCCATCTTATATCATTAGCTTTGTGGGGCTTGTAAATGGCAGTGCTTAAACAACTAGAACTGCTCTCATCACTGAAATCACTCCCGGTGCTCCCTCTGTAAATGCTTGTTTTCCTGCTCACTTCACCACTGCAGCTCCCACTTTCACTGAGTTCAGTGTTGGTGAAACTCGGTTTGCCATTGGACATATTAGTTGAAGGGCTTTGACAAAAGCTTGATTCTGATTGAGATACAGTGTCATCCATGGCAATAGGATGTTTGGATGAAGAAGATTTGGTTTCAATCATCAACTTCTTCATCTGGTTAGCAATAAGAACCTCGTTGTTTTTCACCATTGATTCGGACTTCCCTTTGCTTGAATCATAGCATTGTTTCGCCATTGTTGAATGCTTTTGATACCCTATGGAACCATTTGGATGTCGAATGATCCGAACACCATTGTTGAGATTAGCAACATGGGAGGTTGAAGAACCTGGATTCTGATTCTTTGATGAAGAAGAATTCACAAGTGATTCCATTGAGGAATTTCAACAAACACCAAACCAAAACTCCACTTTTTTTCAATGGTTACTGAGAAAATGCATGAAAAAACACATACAAAACTTGACCAACAGAGCAAAAGCTTTAATCTTTCATGAAATGAAAACCCAGAAAACAAAAAAGAGCTGTGTTTTTTTGAAGAGGAAAGTGATACAGCTTTGGGTTTTGCCTTGTTAATGTGCTTAAGCTATGCCAGATCCGATCCAAACAAGAAAGAGGAAAGAAAAGAAAAGAAAATGATGATAAAAATTCTAGTTTTTTCCATTGTTTAATGGAACAAGATTAAACAAGAAAAAACATGGCCAACATAACAAGCAAAGCTTTAAAGCTGTCTTTATCTTTGGATTGTTCATTGTTGCCACCCAAAAATAACTCAAGTATCAACCAAATTAAATATGATAAATAAATAAATAAAGTTCCTTGCTTTAGTTCTATGTCGTTGCTTTGCTTGGCTTCCTTTTTTTTTGTTCTTGTTTTTATAAAAAATAAAATAAAATAATTGTTGCAAGTGGAAACATATAAAGATTAAAATTTGGGTTGGCAAACCGTATTTAATCTATTAATGGAATAATTTATATTATATATGGTAGAAATTTATTAGAGAGATAATTTTTATATTTAAGGGTAAACTACTGCAGGTTCACTTTCGTTTCACGTTTGTACAGATTTAGTCACCACTTTTGAAAAGTGTCAATAAGTGGTCATTTACGTTTTCAATGTGTAAAGACTTGGTCACTCCGACGTTATAGTCCGTTAATCTCTTAACGGATTGCTGATGTTGCAGAATTAATTAAATGACAATATCCACGTGTAAAACTCTGCATTCCTATAACTTCTTCTTCTTCTTCTTCTTGGTCTCCTCTAACGACGGAATTAATTAAATGGCAATATCCACAATATGACTATCCTCCCACTTTCTTCAACCCTAAACCCATCGAAGAAGAAGAAGCTGAAATTATAGGAATGCAGGGTTTTACACGTGGATATTGTCATTTAATTAATTTCGCCACATCAGCAATCCGTTAGGAGATTAACGGATTATAATGTCGGAGTAACCAAGTCTTTACACATCGAAAACGTAGATGACTACTTATTGGCACTTTTCAAAAGTGGTGACTAAATCTGTACAAACGAAAAACGAAAGTGACCCCTGCAGTAGTTTACCCTATATTTAATTGGTTCCATTTATAATTTTAAAATTCGAGTTTTTGAACTTACTAAAAAACCTAACATTTCATCTCTTTATATCAACTATTGATTTAGAGGTATCAACTTTTTGATATAAACTCCCTTGCTGCCTCAACCATCTTTCTTTTTATCAATTTGATATGCAAATTAGAAAGAAAAAAAATCTTAAATTGATACATGAATTGGCTTAGGTTGTTGACATAGTTAAAATATTGAAATGTCACAACTCGAATGACTGTTAAAATGTTACATTGCCATTTGATGTTAATTTAAGATTTTTTTTAAATTAAGTACTAAATTAAAAAATAAACGGTCAAATTCAAATATCAACTTATTTAAACCTATAAAATTGGAAAAAAAATTAGGCGAAATCAGAATTTTGATTTAGGGGTTAAAACAAATAAAATTCTTAAGGGGTCAAAACATAATTTTTCACAATTAAACTATAAACTTTTTGGAGGGACTATACTGAATTTTACTCATTCTCCAAAGGATTCGCAGCGTGGAGAACGAGGATTTTGGACGGCTTTTGCTTTGTTTCAATCGAATGAAGGTTTTGAAATTAACAAATTTCAGCACATTGGTTTATACTTTCTCTCTTTTTGTTACTAATTTTATTAATGATAATTAATTATAATTTATTTTTATTAAATTTATTAATAATCCAAATTAATTTTTAAAATGACATGACATGTCAACCCTAAATAAATGTAAGAATATTAACATTTTATTATGCGATAAGAATATTTATGAACATATATTATTTCGTCAATTTATGTGCAATATGATACTCAATTTTCTTTTAGTCAATTAGGTACTTAATTTATTATAAAAATATTATCAAGGGTAATTATACCTTTTGGTGCCTAACTTAGGTATTTATGTGCAATATGATACTCAACTTTCTTTTAGTCAATTAGGTACCTAATTTTTTTAATAGTAAAATTAGATACCTAGCATTTTTAATTGTGCAATCAGGTACCCAATTTTTATTTTTTTTGGGTGCAATTAGATATATTTTTTAAGTTATACTTATTCATACTTAAATTTGTAACAAATAAATTTGGAATATGTAACACACATTATTACTTTGGACCCTACTCTGGACCCTCGAATTGAATTTGGATACACGGTTTGCGCTCGTGGATAGTTTCTCACGACGCTTGGCTCTGATTTGTGGTTCTCGGTAGTCTTTCAATGGCTTAATCTCTTTTTGTGGTTCGTTTGCCGATGCAGTCAGATTTGTTTGTGTCTATTTTTTTAATCGAGTCTTTTAGATGAGATTTTAACAATTTCCATGTATGGTCCTTATATGATCTAAAGGGACTAGTTTTAGGAAAATGTCCAAATTATGTATTTAGTTTAAATAATAATTATAAACCGTTATTATAATTTTGAGTATTTTATCGTTTAATAAAACTACCAGCTTCTATTAAAAAAATAGTTACCAAAGTTATATTTACCCCTATTAACAACTTAGCTCCAATTAAAAGGGGGATAAAGTAACGTTTAGCCCATACATTTTATAACTTTTGTCAATTTGGTCCCTTAACTCTTTTTGTCAACATTAGTCTATGAACTTGAATTTGTGGTCACTTTTAGATATGTGGGTCTGATATTGTAATATGTGCCACATTCTCTGAATATCACATCATCAAAAGACTGAAAATGAGGGGGAAAACTATCAAATTTAAGTACTAATGTGGACAATAAAGAGTTCAAGGATCAAATTAAGAAATTTGTCATATATAGGGATTAAAAGTTAATTTAACTTTTTTACAAGTACAGAAAAATAATTATATTTTAGTAAATGGACTTCTGCATCATATTATTATTAATTAATGTTGAAAGAAATAAGATAGTTTATTATATTTAAAACATTAGTATATTTTAACAAAATCTGAGCACAATCACAAGGTATTAGAATAATTCAATTTCAATCAATGTAGTCAAAGAATAAGATTCTTTCTCAGAAAAAAAAAATCAAATGTATAGTTCAACTTAAATTAAAATAAAATACATAAAATTGTATATTTTTAAAATTATCGATTTTTGTTGACACTAGTTCGAATCATGTTGAGATCAATTATGGGAATGACTCTCTCATTTTAATTTATTTATTTACAACGTCATGATTTGAACCTCTGGCCTTGCTTAAGGGATCTAACGTCTCATCCCGTAAGATTATATTTATGTAAATTTTATACGTTTGTCGTATTTTAATTTAGATAAGTCCATATTTTTTAATTTTGGATCTTAGCAAAATTTTAATTTACATAAAAAAAACATTTAACTCTTTATCTTTTATCCAATGCTCTAAATAAGCTATTGAGATACATTAATTATATATTTGAAAAAATATATTTAGATATAACTGAAAATAAACACTTAATTAAATACAACAAAATATAAAAATTATAAACAATAGAGCTTTTTAAATGTTTTAGTTTATAATTTCTCTATAAAATTTTATATGTTCACTTATGTTATGTTTGTAGTTGACAATGATTTTTTAGTCAAAACAATAAACTTTTTCCTTAAAATTTATATTTTTTATAATTAATTTGACATTTATTTTTAGTTATATTTGACTTTTAATATTTTACAAAGAGTTAAATATCTTTTTCTTAACAAAAATGTTTATTTTAACATTAATTTTTTAACATTTTGAGATGACAATCCATACGAATATACACATGTACTTTAAACTGACAATCTAAGAATTATAATAATATTTTTAACACAGTAAAAATTATCAATATCCATAAATTGCTATGCAAGATGTCATGTTAACACCAATAAAAACTTAACGTTTCGTTATTATTTTTGTTAAAAGAACGATTCAACTCTCGGCAAGTTGTAATTACATTTAACGCATAAAGACAAAATTGACAAAAAAATATAAATATTAAAAATTAAATTTCTGAATCATGTAATAATTGGACAGAACAACTAGATTGATGGTGTAAGAATTAGATGCTAATAATAAATTTGTTTCTCAAAATTTAAAGTCATTAAATCTTGGAAGGTAAAAAATTAATAGTAATCAATCACATGCAAATTTCACTAAAATTTATATTTTATTTTAATTTATTTAGGGGAAAGAGGACAACTATTCACATGTTGGCACATGGACTAGCTGTCATGATATCATGGGTGACATAATAATAAACACAAACTATTTTAGGGGCATCCTCTCATTAATTAAGTAGTAATTAACGCCATTAATCAGTGGGGGTATAATAGTATTTTCAAAATTGACCTAATCTCTTTACTAAAAGAATGGAAATCCATGCCTAATCTTTTGATGAAAACACCTTAAGACATGTGGGGCCACCGGTCCACGCTGGGCCCGTAGCCCTTTTGTAAGGGCATGCGTGGGACCTGATTTGAGGGCTTTTTGGGAATTTTAGGGGACAGTCAAATAATGATGGATTTGATTGTAGGTATGCATACATATGTATTGTTTGTAATCATAATTGTAACATTAACAATAATTTTATAACGGAGGATACATATCGTTCTATTAATGATATACACTATAATACATTATTAATTTATTTAATAATTTAGTAATATATATTAAATTTTTAAGAATTTAACATATAATTAATCATATTTTAAGGTAAAAAATTATTTAGAGATTGACTAATTTTCGTTTGTGGTTGTTCTTTCTTCGTTATAATCGTTGTAAGCAGTAGCGGAAGATGGAATCTAAAGAAATTAGAGAAATTTATCTTGAGGACTTGAAATAAGAGAAATATGATTAATTGTATATTGAGTCGTAAAAACTTAATATTTATTATCTAATCATTAAAAAGTTAATAGTATTTAGTGGTGTGTAATGTTAGTAGTGTGTCATCTCATATAATCCCACATTGTTTTCTAAAGTTCATAAAAAGGATTCCAAAGTTGGTCAACTAGTCATAATACATTACTTTTATTAAACAATAAATCTTAAAATCATATTTTAATTTTGATTGAATTTGTAAATAAATTTTGATTTTATATAATTTTCTATGTTTGGAAATATTCCGATTATTGTTTTTTGTAATAGTTTATTCTAGTTGTAATTATACAAATATATTTGTTGCTTTATTTATAATTTTATTTGCATGTTGGTTTTTTTCTCAAGATATCCACTAAAGCGAGCTCAATAATTAATCTTTCGCATTCTGATGGTCATATAGGAGTAGATGTTGGTCACGAGTTTTAAAGCTACTATATGCCCATAATAATGATCGAACTCTGTATCACTAGTTAAGATAGGAGAAATACTTGTCATCTCACATAAATCTTGTTATTTATAAAGGGTGACATGATTCGTCTAGGTGATACGAGCTTGAGTAGCTTAGTTTGCAGATGCACGTGAATTTATCCAGATTTAAAATCAAACACGTACTCGAGTAGAATTATAAAAAAATGTTTTACAAATTTTTGGTTGATCTAACAAAATGAGGCACTACATCCACTAAGGTAAGATGTTCAAATCATGGTATTGTCAATAGAACAAATTGAGTATTTGGAAATATACTTTCATAATAAACCTTTATAATATCTAATTTGGATTAGGCTTAATATACAAATAAATGTCTAAACAATACATTTTAACTTTAGGCGTCTAAACTATTTTTTGGTAAAAATAGATGCTTAACGTTTCATTTTGCTAATTTTAGGTGTCTGGTCGTTACTGTTAATTTAAAAAAAACTAAAATTTTATTTTATTTTATTTTTCATTTTAAGCTTCTTTTATTTTTAACTTCATTTATAAAAAAAATCTCGAAACTTTTCAAAATTCACAAAATAACCCTCAAATTTAAAAATTCTAACACCAAAAAATTAAAATCTCAAATTCAGCCACAACCGTCGTCGTATTCCATGCCACCGCCCATTACTCTCATTGAAAGACCCATACGACAGTTTACCCCATCCCTCCATCATCGAAAATCGACGAACAACAGTCCAATTAAATGACAAACATGAAACCTCTATTTAGACGACAAGAGACTAATGACGGCTGAAAAGGTGAGGAACAATGTGCAGATCATGCAACAAAAGGAGGGGACTTCATTCTGACGACGACGACAACAAACGACAATTGATTTGAGATTTTAATTAGGAATCGATTTGAGTTTTTTTACATAAAAAGTTTTAAGTTTTTCTAAAAATTAATTAAAAGAAATTAAAAATTAAAATCTGTCACGTATTATATTTTAATTGATTAAAAGATTTTTTTAACGATGGTTAACCGTCAAACACCTGAAATTAACGAAATAAAATGTTAAACACTTATTTTTACCAAAAAAATAGTTTAGATAATTAAAATTAAAAGATAGTGGTGGCAATCGGGTGAGGAATGATCAAAAACCATAGGAATCCGAACCGACGAGTATGAGAAAAATCAAAATCTTCATGCATATGAATGAGGACGAGGGAAGTTTTATCACCAAAAATTAAATGGGGATGAGGATGATGATTGCTATACCCGAGCTGTGGGGATAACCAAACTGTACTCGTATAAATCACCATGAGAATCCCTAAAAAAACATCAAGAAAGATCCCTAAAACTTTACAAAGTTAGATGACCATAAGGGTAATGTATCCATTTTCAACAAAAATCTAATCTCCCACAACCTGAGTATGGCCAGCTAGAGTAAATTTATAAATTATCCATAAATTTCATAGAAGTAATTAGAAAGTGGTCTATACATCGTTGTAAACGTGATTCGGTCTAGTTTTATTTAAAATACACAGTGATCGATTTTAATATGTATTTTAAAAAATATGAATATATGAATGTTGAAAGGTCATAATAATTTGACAACAGATTTCTTAGAAAAACAATTTTAGCAGTAACTTTGAAAAATCACCAAAAATTCTATAAGATAAATAAGAAAGTGAGCCTTATATTTCTATAACCATACGGAAGTCTAGCTCCGTTTAAAACAAACGGTTATTAATATTTGAGTTATATATCGGGAGTTATTATTTTTTGAGTGAGCAAAGGTCATAAGAAAATATTGCATACTATTTCAAAAAATAACAATGACAATGATTTCAAAAATCACCATAAAATCGAACGAGTAAAATTGGAAGAGGTAATTTATATGGTTGTAAAGATTATCGAATCTAGTTCATTTTAGAACAAATGGATTGTGATTTGGAACTATAGATTATTATTTACATATTTTCCTATAAAGGTATGCAAACTGTCATGTTTCAATAGTTAATATTTTAGTCATCTTTTTATAATTTTGATATAGTTTGTTTGTTGTTGATAAAATTAAATTGATCATTTATATTTGTAATTTTAGAAATTTAATGCAGAGCATTTGTTTTAGTGTATTAAGTTTTGTTAATTTTTTTAGGTACGAGGATTAACAAAAAACAGCGAAATTTGTAAGAATGGGTATGAAGACAAAAAAATCCATAAAATATTTAATGCAAATTACTCGAAACCATACTCACAAATGTTGAGGAAGAAATAAAAATTATCCTCGACTCGCCTCATTACCACTATTAAAAGAAAGTATAATTTGATCACTAATTTTTGTAATAACCCTTTGGATTAATAAGCTAATATAATCAAAGATTAATGGTCATGAAAAATAAATTTTGGGACAAAATCTTTTTTGTTTTAAGGTAGATCTTGCATTGGGTCCCATTACAGAAATTTATGAAGATCCGACGGTGGACATGGAATTTCTCTAGAAATTGGACGGTCCCTAGGGAGGGTTGGAAAAAGGGAGAAGGGGGGGGGGGGGATGTTTTGATCAATGCCAACCGTCGTCTGGGTCACGATTCCTGATGCCGACACGTGTAATGATTAGGTGGGTTGGGGAAGACATTGGTGGGACCCACTGTTGTCATGAAATCAAGAACATGTTACAACAATCATTTTCAGTGTGCAACGTATGCAATCATTCTCTCCCCCTTCCATTATTGTATTGATTATAAAAAAAGTTTAAGGGGTAATTTTATCATTCGTTATTTCAAATCACTAATTTCATTATTTATAAAATTTCATCAATTTTAGTCTTTAAATTTTTAAATTTTTAAATTGCATTAATTTTATTTTTTAATTGTCTGATTTATAAAATCGTTATTATTTTTTAAAATTGCATCAATTTCAGTGTGCCTCGTTAAAAACTCTCCCTAAATCCTAATGGGAGAAAAGAGTGCCTCAATTTTATTGAACATATAGCCGAAACAGTGAACAGTCCACAGATTATTACATCCGAGAATATACAACGATACATTAAAGAAAGCTAGTGGATGGACGTTCCTCCAATAGGCTGCCATCCATACGAGATTAGAGCTAAATTACATGATTAAACAGACCTAATGTGAAGCAGCTTTCAAATACATATGTTTGTTGTCCGCAGCTATCCATACCAGGTCGTTGGTTCTTGTCAACCCTTTTATCGCCAACCTGTGTGCAACACAATTAGCCTTCAAATGCGTAAAACTGATGTTCCATGCGTACAACGCCTTGACCATGGCACAATCCGATATTCTATCTTTGAACACAGCGGGACATGCCGACGGATTGTTTATCTAATTTATGGCCATTTCACAATCTGATTCAATACATACGGGGACATGTCTAGGCCATTTCATAACTTCAAGAATCCTACAAGCTTCAGAAAGGGCAAATACCTCTGCCCCCGTGGGGTCCGAAGTTCCAATTGCCTTGGAAAATAACGCGATGGACTGACCGTTATGTGTGCGTAAAATACCACCTACGCTCGAAGCTCCAAAACTGCCTTTCGTTGAAGCATCTGTGTTGAATTTAAGGGCACCAGCAGGGGGAGCAATCCACGGGGAGGCCACTTGTTTGCTTGCGTTGATGTTTTCCAGCGATACAGTCCACGAATTAATGAACAAATCATGAATTTGCACCCCAGCTCTAGGCCATTTGGCATTGATCCAATGATAAGTCCTGTTGATGGTCGCTTCGTATATATTTGCTTCTGAAAACTTTGTCTTTTTGAAGATGACTTCATTTCTGCTGCACCAGATGGACCAGACAAATGCAAAAAATAGCTGGGCTCCAAAGTTGTTTCGCACTGGGTTTGGCAATCTGAGTCTGTCATATGTGTGTGAATGCTTTAAATGAGAAGAGGAATACAATGTGGATATTCCACAGTTTTGCCCACTTCTGCCATATTCGCCATACAAAATCGCAGTGCAAAAACAGGTGGTTCAGTGATTCTTCGATTCTGTTGCAATAAACGCACAAGGGATTGGCAATTGGGATGCCTCTCTTCTGTAGTTCATCTTTGGTGGGGAGTCTCCCCAAACAAGCTCTCCAAACCAGTAATTATACTTTGGGCGGAGCGAGATTCATCCATACACTATTCCACAGTGTGTCATTGTTCGAAGAGATTGGTGACAACAAGTTGCAGAAGTCTTTAGTTTTGTATATGCCGCTCGAGGATCCAACCCACCTTGCACTGTCCTTTACCAGAACTGACTTGGTTGCACGATCCAGGATGTTCATAAAAGCATCTCACTGTTGGAATTCCCACTCGAATAGTCTTCTTCGGCAGGGAATATCCACCTCCATATCCCCGATTCCTTGGTGCCATATTCACAAACAAAACCTGTTTTTTTAATTGAGATGGCATAAAATCTTGGGAATGCCTCTTTGAGTGATAATACTTCTGTCCACGGGTCGTTCCACAAGTTGATCAACGTACCGTCACCAAGCATACATCTAAGATTTTTTGTAAACAGATCATCTTTACTCTTTAGGGGCTCTGAGATGTTTTTCCATAACCACGACACTTTGCTTTTACCCTTGTGGCATGGGATGAGTTGGTTGTTTTGAGGGTTTTGGCTAAAGTATTTCGCATCGATCACTCTACGCCACAAACTGTTATCCTCGCTACAAAATCTCCAAATCCATTTGTTTAGCAGCCCTCTATTTTTATCCTTAAAATCTATTAAACCAATCCCTCTGCATTCCTTCGAACCACACAGGTTACTCCATTTGACCCAGTGAGTAGCTTTCCCTTCGTTCTTTCCCCAAACGAACTTAGCGACCATCTTGTTCAGTTTATTCACCACCGCCACAAAGGCTTTAAAGATGGACATATAGTACACCGACAAGTTACTCAAGGCGGACTTTACTAGTGCAATTCTGTCGGCCATTGATAGTAGAGACCCCTTCCAACCCTCAAGTTTCTTTTGCACCTTGTCAAACACCGGAGTCCATAAATCAGCGGAGTTGCGTTTGAAGCCTAAAGGCAATCCCAGATATCGTGTCGGTAGGGAGTCGGCTTTGCAGTGTAACTCGGTTGCCCATGAATTGATTCTTTCAATGTCAAGATTTATGCCCATGAGGGTGGTTTTTTTCATATTGAGTTGTAGACCTGATGCTACTTCAAAAATTCTCAAAAGTCTTGCCACACATTTAACATTGGACAAATCCGCTTCTAAGAAAAGAATCAGGTCATCTGCAAATTGCAGATGAGAAACCTGATGGTTTGAATACCCCACGGCAACTCCAGAAAGTAGATTAAATTCAATGGCTTTATCAATCAACGAGCTGAGAACTTCACCAACTATGTTAAAAAGGAGTGGAGAAAGCGGACAACCTTGTCTTAGGCCTCTACTCAGTCTGAATTTTTCCGATGGGGCACCATTGACGAGAACAGACATTGAGGCACTTGATAAGCACCACTGGATCCATCGCCTCCATCTAGCTCCGAAACCCATACAGTTTAAGGAGACATCCAAGAACCCCCAGTCCACTGTGTCATAAGCTCTTCTAAAGTCTGCTTTGAAAATGATGGCTTCTTTTTTCTTTGATTTTAGCTCCTCAATGACTTCGTTCGCTACTAGGTAGCAATCTAAAATCTGTTTTCCCGTCATAAACGCAAACTGGGTGTCTCCAACCACTTCCCCGATACATGCCGACAATCTTCTTGAGAGGACCCAAGCTAGGATCTTATAAAGGCTACTCACAAGGGAGATAGGCCTATAATCTTCCATCTTCCAGGGGTTGTCGATTTTAGGGATCAAGACAACATATGACTGATTAAAGGATTTATCACGGATTTTCCCCCTGAAAAAGTTGTCGAAGAACAGCATCACTTTATCTTTGATCGTCGGCCAGAACTTCTTGTAGAAGTCTAAATTAAAACCATCTGGCCCCGGGGCGCGATTCCCATCTACTGATCTGATTGCGGCCTATACTTCTTCGACTGAGAATTTCACTTCGAGCCAGTTTGCCGTTACGTGGCTAATAAACTTTAAACTGCAGCCCAACTCCTTAATCGGCAGTGTAGAGCTACTGTTAAAAATGCTCTTGAAATGCTTCGCGAAGGCCACTCTGATAAGCACAGGGTCTTCCACAGTTTCATCATCGACTACTATCGAGTTTATTTGGTTTCTGTTATGTTTGATTGAGGCCATGGTGTGAAAAAATCTTGTGTTGCGGTCGCCTTTTCTTAGCCATCGCACTCGCGATTTCTGGGCCCATTCCCTCTCATCTCTGCGGTATTTTGCCCATAGGGAGGCCCTCAACTGTCTAAGGGCAGCAACCTTATTCGCGTCGTCACCACCAGCCAGCAACTCAACTTCCAACTTCTCAATATTTTTCTCTATGTCGAAGAGTTCAGCATTTTCTTGCTCCTTGAATTTTTTTACCCAATCAATGGTGACTCTTTTGATGTTCGACAGCAGCACTCCCATGTCCGAGCATGGTGAACTCTTAATAGAAGATTCCACAGCAGCAGCGTAATTCTTATCGTCAGCCCAATGCGAAAACCACTTGAAGGATTTCCTAATTTCAGTAGTCCTCCTCTCCTTGAGCAGCACAGCTTTATGGTCTGAGAGTCCTCGTGTGAGAGCTCTTGGGTAATGTTGGGGAACCACGCAATGAAGTCGGATGATAGTAAGAACATGTCCAATTTGCTCGCTTCAACGCTTGTCCCCCCTCGAAACCAAGTGAAGCAGCTTCCCAACATTGGAATGTCAATTAGCCCATTCTCAAGTATGAAAGAAGAGAAGACATGGCTTGCACCAGCATTAAAATCGGCACCAGACTTTTCATCAGCCGAGATGACTACGTTGAAATCCCCCTATTAAGATAGGTAGCGGCAATGATTCTATGGTATCGGAAACGAATTTAAAGAAAGCCCCTCTATCCGCCTGATTGTTGGGGGCATAAACATTGATAATGCCACATTTCTTTTTAACAATCTGTAAAAAACCGATTAGGACTATAGCTCTTTCAGACACTATTGTTCTCTCCACGGCGAAAACTTCCTTATTCCATAATGAAATCAAACCTCCAGCAGAACCAACGGAGGGAGCCATTTCCAGTTCCCAATTTCTAGACCCAATAAGTCTTCTCTTTACCCCAGGAACCATAATTTGAAGTTTGGATTCCTGGATTAGAACTACGACAGCTCTGTTGTCCCTAACAGCTTTGATTACCGATCTTAATTTCTCCGGTCTACCAAGACCCCTGACATTCCACGAAATGCAAGAAAAATTCATCTAACAGAATGGACGAAAAACGGCGAACAGACCTGAAAATGTGACGACAACTTGAGGCACACTCACGATGGGGTATTTAGTTGGCATTGACGATCAGTTCCTCAATTTTACCCAACACCCGTTCTTCACTAGCATCAAATTCAACACCCAATGTATTTGCCAATCGAATTATTGCCGCCACTTCGTCGTTAACGCTCACTGCGTCCTCCAGCAGTTGCTCACTGGAGTATTGGGTGGGTACTGGGATAGCAGACTCACGGGTAGCCCTTTCCACAAGTAACTTATGGAATGGGTTGGATCCACAAATGATTCTTAGATAACTGGGCCTCACCGAAAAGAGCCCAGTCTTTTTGTCTAGAGTTGGTGCGCCGTGACCCGAAGAGTGAGCTGAATTGGATATGGACTCAGCCCAAAAGTCCACTTCGTTATTATTGTTCACCTTTTATTATGTCAGATACACTGCCGTTAAATAATTAAGAACGTTTGCATTAGTAAGTTCATATGTCATTTTCTTTAATAAATTAACGTCCTCCAACAAAATGATAACAAGTTAATTTTGATAATATGAATACAATTTGACGTGTACTTTTTTAAAAAAATTGTAATTTAAAATAATCAATTAGTTCCAAAACTCTCCATTTGTACTTTAATGTCATTAGTATTGACCATTCATCGTTGACATGGTAAGACTGTTGACGATAACGACTAATGTAGGAGCAAATAGCAACCACATGCACATATTTTAATGGTCATGTCGGTCAACGACAGTCAAAGGAAGAAATTGATACAATTCAAGATTTCAAATGTTAAATTGATGAAATAAAAAAGGAGGGGCAACTTTACTAATTTTAGAATATTATAATGGCAAAATTAACCCTTAAGCCTTATCAAAAATATTAATGTGGTACTAGTCAATTGTGTTTAGTTCGTTTGATCTATAGTTGATATAATATACAAGAAAACGTAGATCCAAACATGTTTAAACGGCCAATATCTTTTTATTTATAAGAAAAAATGAATTTAGTAGTATAAATATTATATCAAATTGTAAGTTAAAACAATAAATGTTACAAGAACCAACTTAAATGATATGATTAATTTAATAATCAGTTTAATGATAATTAGAAAAAATTTAAAAATGCAATTAATTAAGTTAATTTTTTAACGATTCACAACGGTTTGTTTAATTTTCGATTTTGTGTGACTGATCGGTCCACTAGTAATTTCTAATTCAACTGGTCTAGTGGTCGGTCCATTATAGTTCTACCAACTTGATCTGTATGTATAACGTTTTCATCTGTCGATATTAATAGATTCAGATTTTAATTAAAATTTCAGTACCGATCAATATCAATTGGTCAAAAATCTTGATATTCTAAATAAATTTTTAATATTGTTATATTTATCATTTTACTTTATAAATATATTTTAAAAGAAAACATTTGTTAAAATTAGTTAATAAACAATTGTTAATTTTATATTTTATTAGATTTTGTCACACTCGATAAAATGAAATGTTTTACATAAAAATATTTTAGAATTTATTCAACAACGATAGTTGGATTTGTGGTAAAAAAATTGTTAATAAATCATATGTAATGTGACTTCAATCCTTAAATAAGTGATTTTTTAAAACAATTCTTACCTAAGAGAGGGGAAGAGAAATTTAGTCATAACAGGTAAACTACACAAATAGTCCATGAACTTTTACAATGCTTTTACTATAGTCACTGGACTTTGAAAACTTACAACACTATCATTGAACTTTTAGTTCGTTTTTATTATGGTCACTACCGTCAATTTTTTTAATTTTTTTTTGATATAGCACGTTAGATTTTTAAAAATATTTTCCCACCATTTTTTCTTTCTCTCCCATTTTTTATCCAAATATGTTTATCTTCCTTCTCTTCTACTATGCTCATGACTTTATGAAACATGGCCATTGGCCATTGAGAAGAGTCGTTAGATTTTTCGAAGGCAATATGACATAAAAGATGCTTATTAGGGAGGATGAGAAAGAGGAAAAGAAGGAAGACAAACATATTTGACGGGAAGGAAAACAAAAGAAAATGGGAGGGGGGAGAAGCTAAGACAAATTTTTTTAATAGTTAACGCGACAAACAAATTTTGTTAAGGTGTAATGTCAATAAATGCCCGTAATGTTTGACTAAATAGTCACTTTGTCTGTTATTTTTTTTTGAAGCAATTTAAACCATAAATGTTTTATTTTGGATCAAAATAATTCTCTTGCAGATAAAAATTGTTAGTCAACTAACACTAAATGGCTCAAAATAACATTACAAACTTACATAGCAGTGTCATATAGACAAAGGTGTTGAGTTAAAAGAATGTCACATTGGTCAAAAAATATTTTTATAAAATTATATAAAATATAAAATTATTTTTTCTGTTGATGTGTCATTTTACTAAGTTATTTCAAGTTGTTTACCGTTAGTTAACTAATAGTTTTCATTCACAAAGAGGTCATTTTGTCCCCAAATATAACATTGATGGTTAAATTGTTTAAAAAATAATAAGAGCCAAAATGACTATTCAGTCAAACGTTTGGTGACATTTTTTTGGCTTTATACCTTTTTTAACAGAGGTTGACGAGAATGACTATAATAAAAGCGTCCTAAAAGTTTAGGGATTATCACTACAGTTTACCCTAAAGATTATATAAAAGTATCCTAAGACATAAATATAATTATAACAATATTAACTATTATTTATAAGAAATATATTTTTATAATTTTTAACTAAATTAACATCTAATTAACCGATAACACTAATTCAGTTAAAAAAACATAATATTAATACAAATATCATTGTAACTACGTTTATTATAAGCACGGGTTTGATTAGAAGTCAACTATAATCATATTCCTAATATTCATGTCTCAAGAATAAAAAAAAGTAATATTAACTTGTCTTTGACAGCCCTAGCTTTTCTTTTTTCTCTAGCGCCACTCTTTTATTTTGATTAAATTTAAGCCAGCGACAATAATAATTTTAAGGTTGTTTGTGGACCGTCGGTCACTTATTTTTATTTATTTATTTTGTTCTTTTGATTTTTAGTCTTTTAATTCAAAAAATTTGTCTTCATGACACGCTTTCTTCTACCGTTTGATACGTTTTTTTTTAGTTTTTGTTATTTGTTTTTTTATTAGGGTTGGATCTGACGTCGCCACAACTGATCAAGATAGCGCTCATTTCATTATGTTGTTGATCTCCTTGTCTCGGGCCCTTGAATCGGATACGCGATTTCATCTACTGTTTATTCGCGATTGAGTTGTGGTAATGACCTTATTGTCAACATACGTTCACTGTAATATGCATTTGTCAATGTTGTTTGTTGATGGTTTTACCCATCATTATTGATTTGGCGATGTTTCTATCCGTCTTTTGTTTCGAGTCTTTGGATTAGGTTCTTACTTGTTTCTTGTATGGTCCTCTAATGATCTAGAGTCGCTAATTTAGTTTTTTGGGTTTGTGTCTGGATTTAGGTGTTTGTAATAGTTGTAAACTTTTATTGTAATTTTAGATATTTTCTTATTTAATAAAATTAGTTGATTCAATTTAAAAAAATAAAAAAGAAAAAGAAAGGAGGATGTTACATTTTCTAGCAACATATTAATAATCTTTTACAATTGCAATGATTCTTCCGATTTTGATTTGTTTTACACATTCCACTGAAAGGTTATTGTACGACTGCTTTATATATATATATATATATATATATATATATATATATATATATATATATATATATATATATATATATATATATATATATATATATATGTTGCGACTAAAAAAATTTCAAAAAATACATAAGTACCTCGGGTGTCGCTAGGAAGAACTGGGTTTTAAATTAGTTTCGAAAATTAGTCGAATTTATAAAAAATAGAGGAGTCGCCACAGGACATTTAAAAATGGTAGACCGGACACCGAAATAAAACCAGAGATTCTTTTTGAAAATAGATTCGGGAGTCGGTTACACGCGGGGAAGGATGAGCACCCTCGTCGTGCCCGAAAATCGGTACCAAAAACATTACCGCTTTAATTAATATTAAATTTTGCGAATTAAAGTGACGAATTGTATTGAAATTTGGTTATATGAGTGAGTGAATTTTAAAGGTCTTGATATTCGAGAAGGAACGTCCGAACCACCACCACTACGACTGGTACTGGCCTCGTTCGTTTCCGAATAAAAAGACGCTCGCATTGCATTTTAATAATTCGAGATGCAACCTATCATGACATATTAGGATGCATGCCACATATATTCGAACCATCATGAAA
The DNA here is from genome assembly GCA_958450335.1 of Hibiscus tridactylites. Taxonomy (NCBI): domain Eukaryota; kingdom Viridiplantae; phylum Streptophyta; class Magnoliopsida; order Malvales; family Malvaceae; genus Hibiscus; species Hibiscus tridactylites. The sequence continues at coordinate 32,767,409 of OY288280.1, read as the reverse complement.
AGGGAAAATACGCACATATAAAAAACATGCATGGAAAAATTAAACTACGCATTATAAATAGGCTTAAATAAGATTAAAAAAACATACAACTACAAGTTATAAAGATAAACACATGCACCACAAATCCAATATACACATTAAGCAAGCATAACAAAAGAGCAAAAACACATATTCGATATATGAAATAAAAGGAACATAAATAAATGTTGAAATAAAAGAGCAATCTGGTAGGGGTCAAAGCTGTAATAAACCCATTTAAAAACTAATTAAAAAGCGAAATAGGGACTTAATTAAAAAAACGCGGAAAGCTGCAGGGACGGTGACGGTAATTTTCCCCTTCGCAAATCAATTGAAACCAGACTAGGGATCAAATTAATAATGCTTGAAGACTTGGAAGGACCACGGGCGTGGTTTTGAAATGCGGAAGCCCCTAAAAAAACTCAAAAACACGGGGGGACTCATCAGGGAAATAAACCAGTTTTAAAAGCTGAAAACATTATATAAACCTGTTAAAAAACACTTTGCCCCTTTTTGCCATTTTGTTTTGAAACCCTTTAAGAAAAACCCTCCCTCTTTCTCTGAAAACTCCGGTGCCGCAAGGGTATCGGTCGCCGTTACCGGCGCCGGAACCCTAAATAAAATGTTTTTTTAACTTCCCCGAAAACCCAAAACAAAAAGAACCTTTGTTTTATGAAACCAAAAACTATTTTCCCTTTTTCAAAAGACGAAACCCCGAAAGAAACTCAAAACCGCCGCTCACCCCTGCCGTTGGTTCATCCATGCCGAACTATGAGGTCGGATGGCTTATCGCCGGCAAAGGAGAAACAGAGAAAAGCTGAGAAGGAGAGATGCGAAGGTAAAACGCTAGACCCTTTTCTGTTTTTCCTTTCTTTTTTGTTTTGGTTTGCATGCAATCGAATAGGAAAACATAAACTACCTCAGAAGGCTCTTGATGTTATTGATTTTTTTCTCTGTAAAAATGATCGTTACAATGGTTTGAGTTACAATCTCTCTCGTGCTCACTCTGTTCTCTCTCTTTTGTTTTTGGTTTCCTATATAACCGAAAGGTTACATGAAAAGAAAATCCTCTTTTTTTCTGATTTCTGAAGCCTTGTCTGGTTGACTCCTTTTTTTGTGTATCAGTTTACATTTTTGGTCATCTGATTCCCCTTCTTTTTTTTTCTGTTGCATGACGAAACCTCCCAAAATGGTGTTAGCGTAGGGGCAGCAGAGGGTGCGCGGCGGGGACAGAAGGTCAGAGGCGTGCAGACGAGGGGTCACGGGACCGAGTTACGCGCGCGTGGAGGGGTTTGGGTTGTTATGGACGCGCGCGTGGAACACGAACAGACGTTCGGTGTAGAGCACGCGCTAATCTGGTCCATTAGATCAGATCTTAATCTAACGGTGGGGGAGGCGTACGACGCGGATCAACAACACCCTCATTAGGGTTTCCTTCAGACATAATCTGGGCCGTTGATCTCGCCCAGATCGAACGGCGGTGGTGTAGCGGCGCGAGGGATAAGGAGAGCCTCCTTAGGGTTTATCCTTTCGGGCCTCATCTGGATCGTCAGATCTGAGGCAGATCTGACGGCTGTGGTGCAGCGGCGCTAGGGCAAGGAGAGACCCTCTCTAGGGTTTCTTGGCAGACATGGTTTGGGCCGTCGGATCTGCTTCGCCAGATCTGATGGTTGTGGGAGTGCGGCGGCTGCACATAAGAAAAGGGAATTAGGTTTTTTTTTATCATTTGGTTGTAGTAAGGGCTTAGGGTATTAGACTCTGGGCTTGGACGGGCTGCTTATTGTAATTTGATTTAATTTAATTTAATGGACTGTTACTATTATTTATCCAATGGATTTTGGGCTTATGTTTCTTATGTTTTATTTTTTTTATATCTTGTTTTAATAAATACAATAATAATAACAATAAATAAAAATACTAATAAGTATAACATACTACTAATAACAAATGATATAATAATAATAATACTAATAGACTATAATATGTACACAATATGTAACCCAAAACACACCTATATTTAATATGTCACATGCATACATATACAATAAATAATACTCATAATAGTAATGTAATAATATGTATGACACACACACACACATACACACACACACACACGCACACACACACACACACACACACTCACACACACACACACACACATATATATATATATATATATATATATATATATATATATATATATATATATATATATATATATATATATATATCTTTTTTTTTCTTCTTTTTCTTTTTAACTTTTTTTTATTTTGTTTTACCCAATATAAGCCCATTAACAACTCAAACTAAAACGGGTCTGAGGTCCGGACAAAATTAGTGATTACAGCTGCCCCTCTTTGCTTATACTTGTGGAACAAGAATAAAGCAAAGACCATAAGCACTAATTTTGTCCTACTTCCCTGTTGGACGGTTTACTCCCAACGCAGCCACGCGATTCCAAGTAATTTCTCTTCCCAAATCCTTCCAATCGTGAGTTTTCCCTCCGGATGCCCCGATCAGGTAGACAAAGAGTTTTTTTTTGCAGATTTCTTTTCTTCAAGTGCCTGAACGGATAGGCGGGTTCTATTCTCCAAGTGCCCGAATATATGAGCAGATTCCAAATATCTTTGTCCTCTCTTTTTCGAAAGAACAAGCTAGTCATCCAAACAACTTTGCCTTCCCTTCGCGGTCTAAAAGCAAGATGTCCATTTCGCAGTCAAAAAGCAAGCTGAAACTCACAATATTCTTTTTACCTCTCATTCGCGGTCAGAAGGCGAACTTGGGCGTCCAAGTAGATTTGCTTTCCCTTCTCGGTCGTAAAGCAAACTGGTCATAACTATATCTTTCCAGCTTCCCTGTTGGACGATTTACTCTCATGGAGCTGCAACGTGCTACACCGAGTAATTTTCTCTTTGAAGCCTTGAGAATATGAGTTCTCTCTCTATAGAACTCATTTCCTTGGCGTGTTCTTCGAGTGTCATTTCTTCCTATATAGAACTCTCGTTCTCGTATTTCTGAAATTAAAGATCCCCAAGTCCTCTCTCTGTAAGACCCTCCGCTTTCGAGATCTTGAAGCCTTAGGATTCTGAGTTTTTTCTCCACTAAACTCCTCTTCCTTAGCGTATTTTTTTAGTAGTAGTTCTTTCTCTATTGAACTCCCCTCTAAAATCAAGGATCTACAAGTCCCCTCTCCATAGGACCCTCCACTTTCGAGATCCTGAAGCCTTAGGATTCTGAGTTTTTTCTCCACAAAACTCCTCTTCCTTAGCGTACTCTTCGAGTAGTGGTTCCTTCTCTATGGAACTCTCGTCTGAAATCAATGATCTACAAGTCCCTTCTTCGTAGGATCCTCCGCTTTTGAGATCCTGAAGTCGTAAGTTCCTCCTATATAGAGCTTGTTTGGACCCTTTCTCTGTAGGATCCTTCATCTTGAAATCTTTCGGCAAGCTTGAAAGCTTTGACCTGAAATCCTTGAGTGGCGAACATGAAAGCTTCACCTGACATTCTGGAGCGGCAGCTTGAAAAGCTTCGCCTGAAATCCTTTTAGTTCTCGCTTTATCGTTTTCTCTTCGTCCCGAGAGGTATTCAAGTTGTCTTTCAAAAATCTATGTAAAGAGATAAAATTAAGAAATTTTGATCTTTTTTTTTAAAAAATATCCTTTAGAAAGGATATAGTTTTGAGGAAAAACATCTTTTTGGAAGGATAAAATTGAGAAATTTTGACTTTTAAGAAAAAATATCATTTGAGAATGATGAAATTGAGAAATTGAGTTTTGAGGAAAACATCCTTTTGGAAGGATAAAATTGAGAAATTAAGTTTTGAGAAAAACGTCCTTTTGGAATGATGAATTGAGTTTTGAGAAAAACATCCTTTTGGAAGGATAAAATTAAGAAATTGAGTTTTGAGGAAAACATCATTTTGGAAGGATAAAAATGAGAAATCAAGTTTTGAGAAAAACATCATTTTGGAAGGATAAAATTGAGAAATTTTGACTTTTAAGAAAAAATATCATTTGAGAATGATGAAATTGAGAAATTGAGTTTTGAGGAAAACATCCTTTTGGAAGGATAAAATTGAGAAATTAAGTTTTGAGAAAAACGTCCTTTTGGAATGATGAATTGAGTTTTGAGAAAAAAACAATCTTCAAGGAAGATTAAAATCGAGGGTTGGAAAGATTTTAAGAATCTGAATTACGCAAGTCGAAGGACTCTTGACTCTTGTGAGATCTGCTTCTCCTCTCGTGAAGCTGTAGATCCATTCATTTACCAATCTTCAAACAAAATGCTATGATGATATGATTTAGCATGCCCCTAGCATGGGTGATATCTAGCTATTGATGATGCATTAGCATATTTCATGATGCAAAGATGCATGTTCATGGGAATGCAAAGATGCATAGATTTAGTTTCTCTTCATTTTCTAGGGTCGTTGGTCGTTATCATAGGACTACAACCACTCGTCAATCTTGTGTCTTAAGAAATTTGGCCCCAAAACTTCTGCCGCTCGTTCTTCGTTCAAATATTCGAGTCCAGTGAGTTTGGTCGTATTTAGAAACTTCATCTACACTTTTTCTAGCCTTGTGCTATCTTTCATCCATTCTGATTCAAACTCTTATGTACAAAACCCTTGTTACCCCACGGACAATGATGCCCCTCTCGAGTATTACTGGACCCTTGTTCTTCTTCTTCTCATCCACTTCTGGACTTGTTTGCCTCAAAGTGCCCATTCGGGTTTTCACTTTGAACCCTTCTCTCTTTTTTTGTTCTTTTTTTCTTGTTTTTTTCTTTTTTTTTCTTTCTTCTATTTTTTTCTTTTTTTACTGACTTTTGATTGCCTGAATAGATAGACAGATTTCCATTCTCCAAGTGCTCGAACGGATAGACGGGTTCTATTCTCCAAATGCCCGAATAGATGAGCAAATTTCCATTCTCCAAGTTCCTGAACGGATAGGCGGGTTCTATTCTCCAAATGCTCGAATAGATGAGCAAATTTCGTATATCTTTGTCTCGAGCTTTGGGTATCTCTCTCCTTTGCTCTAAAGTTCTTGGGCTTTGAGTTTCTGTCTCCTTTGCCCTGAGCTCTGAGTATCTGCCTCCTTTGCTCCGAAATTCTTGGGCTTTGAGTTTCTGCCTCCTTCGCCATGAGTTTGTGATCTGAAGCGTTCCTCTTGAATTTCGCCTCAATCCCCAAAGTGTCTTTTGGGTTTTCACTGTTTCTTCTCTTTTCTTTGTCCTCTTTCTTCTTGTTTTTCTCTTTTTGGGGCACCCATTTGAGTTTTCATCTTGAAGTCAACTTCTCTCTTTTTCGCTTCTTCTTGAAGGGAGGACTTACACTGATTAGAATCCCATTGACCCCACTTGCTTTAGGCTTATGTACCTTCTAACTGACCTCTGGTTAATGTCGGACTGCTTTAATTGGTGTCTTCTGTCCAAAGATGCCACCAATTTCTGGCCCTTGTTCCTCAAAATTCGTGGTCAAGAGCGCCTCTTCTGAATTTCGCTCATTTGCCCCAAAGTGCCTTTAGGGTCCTCGTCTCGGCTTCTCTTCTTTTTCTTTTCTATCTTCCTCCTTTTATTAGGCATACTTCTGTCTTCATCGCCTTTTGTCGAGTTGATTTCAGATCACTTACTGTCTCATCTTGGTGCGTGGCGCACACGGTCCTTCTCAAGACATTCTCTCCAGCAAGATGCTTAGGCTCCGAGGGTAACTTCTGTTCCCCGACTCTCAACATCAAATTTTCTACCTTCATGTTCTATTCCAACATTTCTTAGCGAAGGTCGACTTCATAGCTCGACATTTTACCGTAGACGGTCTTGATATTTCAACTGGAGGTATTAGTAGCAATGTTTGAACCTCCGAGGGTGCCCCTCTGGGTACTGATGGCTTTACTTCGAGCCACGGTCAGTCTGCTTGTTCATTCCCATTTAGGAGACTTATGCAAGTGATTGGGTAAAAATAATTTTAATATGTAAATATACATTTTAGAGAATCATGTCAAGTGAAAATCAAGTTTTTGGGTCTTTGAAAAATAGGTTGACCCGAGTGAAATTTTTCGAATGTTGTAGAGATGCACATATGAAATCTTTTATGGGCTATTAGGCTTCCGAGAGGAACGACTCCCATATTTAATTTCTACCCAATTTAAAGGTGGCTCTCTTTAACTCACTAACTCACCTTGCCCCGTCCTTCCCCCGATAGGCGGAATGTGATCTGAAGACAAATTCATCCTTCCGCGTATGGTTCAAATGGTCTTTTATGGCTTGTAATGTAGGCTAAGGCTCACGGCTATGAAAGAAAGGGTAAATAGGCCCAAACAAGTGTTTAAGGGTGGTGAAACCAATGATCAATTCTTTCAATCTGAAGTCTCAATTATGCTCCGATGAAATGCTATTTCCTCTCTTACTTCTTTGGATCGCTCTAGACTGCCCCTCCTTGTTGGGGTTTTCACCCTAGAGCTCATTTCCTTTTATCAAGCGTAGTTTCGGATCAAGTTGCGCCTTTGCATTATGTTGATGCAGGCCCTTGCTCAAAGGTGAACAATCTTTCGAGGCTCGTCTAAGCAGAGATTCATTTGGATAGGGAATCCTCTTCTCCCTTTTCTTTATCCGCTTCTCTCTCTTTTCAAAATTGCACTTTTCACTTTAGTGCCTTTTCTTTTGATTTCTTCAACTTTTATGTCGGTAGCTTTTGACTTGATTTGGGTAGCTCTTTGAGAACTGACTTTTCTTTCGTTGTTTCCTTTTGATGTTTTTGGTTGCTCAAACTGAGAGTGTATCCAAGAATCTTTTCTCTTTTAATGCCCCTTAGTTCACAAGACATCATTCTCATAGCATAATCAGGGTCCACTGTCATTTACTTGTTCATAGACTTCTATCCTTTTCTGCCCCCAGTGTAGGGGTGATCCTTGGTTTAGGTTCAATCAGAAGAAAAAAATTTGATAGGCTCAAACGGGGACAACAATGGGTATTTTTTATTTTCTTTATGTGTGAATGGAATTGAAGGAATGCCAAATGTCCTTTCATACACTAATATCAAAATTGGTCTTCAGGTGGTAGAAGTTTTAGGGTTATCACTTCATTCAAGAACCTTAGACAACAATGCCCGAGAGGGAAAATTCACTCAATGAGAGTGGCCCATTATTCCTGAACACTCATTGTCATTCCTCCCTTGGCCTAAGTAGAGCATAAGGTTTTCATATTTATAGCGTCCTCACAACATTCGGTCTTTTAGAAAAAATTTCTTCTTTTTTTTTGAATTGAATGAAGGTTAATCTCAAAAAGTATACACGTGTGTAATTGGAAAACAAGAGTAAACTTATGAAATGTTTAAAGAATTAAGGAATACCAAAATATTTTCTAAATAACAAAATGAAACTTTCATTATGATAAAAATAACTATACTCTTCGTTTGAAACAATCTACAACTTAGCTTATTCCTTTTGCATTTTTCCCAAATGCACAGGGATCAACGGATTTGAATTGCCTTTACCGATAGCCGTTTGCTCCGGGCTAGTTGTACCATTCCCCTGGGTACAATCAGTTTTCACCAATAATGAGAATTGGATTTTTGCAAAGGATTTATTTTCCTTTGACCATTCGTGAAAATGGATTTTCGATGGACATTTGAACTATCCATTGTCTTAAACTTCACTGTATTTAAGCACGTTGTGCCAACATTTCTATCGGACTTTTCCCAAACATCGCTTCTTCTTTCATGAAGTGATGTAATGTCTTCAATTCACTTTTCCTGAATTGAGACTTGCATTTTTCCCAAACGCACAGGGATCAACGGGTTTGAAATGCCTTTACCGGTAGCCGTTTGCTCCGGGCTAATTGTACCATTCCCCTGGGTACAACCAGTTTTCACCAATAATGAAAATTGGATTTTTCGCAAAGGATTTATTTTCCTCCTTTATGATATTATCTCCCTTTGATTCTAAACCAAATGTTCTCGAAGCTGTTTGAGCTTATCCATCCTAACCATTAGGTCATTCATGCTTCGGAAGCTGTACTGGCTAGAAACTGTTCTTTTGTCCATTTTTTCTCTCTTTTCTCTCTCCATTTCTCTGACGTGAACGTTTTCCCTAAATTAGCAATGATGCGATGAAATGCCTTAAGGAAGTTTAAATGATGGATGTATTATGGACTCAAATCAACAGATGCATGCTCATGAGATGGGTGCATGGCTGACAATTTTAATGCTGCTTCGAAATGATGTATGAAACAAATGTTACGAATGTATGCAAGTCAAAGGTGTTGGTCATATAGGTGATTCCCCTTAGGTCAACTTTCATTTGAATGTAAATGAGGCTCATCGTTACAAGATAGTCATAGCAAAAGTCCTACGGGTACTCTTCTTGCCCCTGAATCATGTTCAAGAAAATGAAATCTTCGGCTAAAATTGCTGAGGTCGGGTTTTCTTTCCTTTTTTAGCCTTTCAAGACCCTATAAAACTGCTAGCATCAAGTCCCGGAAAACAAACTATCTCCTCGAAGCTGAATCCATATCTTGACCTAATTCGTGCCTTCTCCGGGCGCCACGCTCTTTTCGGCCGTCTCTTTGCACTCGGTCGGGTAGTTTCGTGACTTTAGATGTTCGGAGTAGATCCGATCTTGCTTGACTTCCTCGGGGTGGAGTAATGTTGTGCCTTCTTCGATGGCGGGCACCAGATCTGACACTGTGTGTTCGCTCGGTAAGCTTCTCCCTTATCCTTTCTAATTCAACTCGGACCGATGTCGGACTTGCTAATTGACATCATCATTTCTAGCAACCTCTCGTCCATAATGATAGCCCTTGATTGGGTAAAACCACCTTGACTCAACACCTTTATGTCATGAAATGCATGCGAGAATAAATGCAAAAAAAGATCATAAGAATAATCGTTAGTGTCGGATAAACATGATAAAAGGCAAGCATGAAAGCAAGCAACCCTATTTATCCCGTCTAATGAACCTAGGTTGTCCGCATGGCTCTAAAAGGGGTGGGCTTTCTAGTTCTCTAAATGCAGTTTTGGTTCTAGGAGGTACTCGAACTGTCCTCGTTGTCCCTTTCTAAGGGTAGCGAGGCCCCCAGTCATCACCCATTATAGGCTCCTCTCAACCGAGTTCAATTCGAGGGGACCCTTTCGCTATATCTGGACGGAGAAACGATATTCCCACAAAGATATAGGGTATTCGAGCCCCGAAGGTACTTGCTAGGCCCAGACGGAGGAACAATATCCCCACGAAAGCACTAGCGTTTTCCCCATTTAAACAAAGGGTTTATATGCCACTTTTAAATGCGTTTAAAATAAACTCGCACTTATAACCAAATATCGATCGACTCGGTCACTTTAATTCGCAACTTCTAATATTAATTGAACGGTAAAGTTTTTTTTGGCTTGACTCTCTTTTTTATTTTGAAAACAAAAATTGGTCCCCAACGGAGTCGCCATCTGTTGCGACTAAAAAAATTTCAAAAAATACATAAGTACCTCGGGTGTCGCTAGGACGAACCGGGTTTCAAATTGGTTTTAAAAATTAGTCGGATTTATAAAAAATAGAGGAGTCGCCACCGGCCATTTAAAAATGGTAGACCGGACACCGAAATAAAACCAGAGATTCTTTTTGAAAATGGATTCGGGAGTCGGTTACACGCGGGGAAGGATGAGCACCCCCGTCGTGCCCGAAAATCGGTACCAAAAACATTACCGCTTTAATTAATATTAAATTTTGCGAATTAAAGTGAAGAATCGTATCGAAATTTGGTTATACGAGTGAGTGAATTTTAAAGGTCTTAATATTCGAGAAGGAACGTCCGAACCACACCACTACGACTGGTACTGGCCTCGTTCATTCCCGAATAAAAAGACGCTCGCATTGCATTTTAATAATTCGAGATGCAACCTATCATGACATATTAGGATGCATGCCACATATATTCGAACCATCATGAAAAGGGAAAATACGCACATATAAAAAAACATGCATGGCAAAATTAAACTACGCATTATAAATAGGTTTAAATAAGATTAAAAAAAACATACAACTACAAGTTATAAAGATAAACACATGCACCACAAATCCAATATACACATTAAGCAAACATAACAAAAGAGCAAAAACACATATTCGATATATGAAATAAAAGGAACATAAATAAATGTTGAAATAAAAGAGCAATCTGGCAAGGGTCAAAGCTTTAATAAACCCATTTAAAAACTAATTAAAAAGCGAAATAGGGACTTAATTAAAAAAGCGCGGAAAGCTGTAGGGACGGTGACAGTAATTTTCCCCTTCGCAATTCAATTGAAACTAGACTAGGGATCAAATTAAAAATGCTTGAAGACTTGGGAGGACCACGGGCGTGGTTTTGAAATGCGGAAGCCCCTAAAAAAACTCAAAAACACGGGGGGACTCATCAGGGAAATAAACCAGTTTTAAAAGCTGAAAACATTATATAAACCTGTTAAAAAAACACTTTGCCTCTTTTTGCCATTTTGTTTTGAAACCCTTTAAGAAAAACCCTCCCTCTTTCTCTGAAAACTCCGGCGCCGCAAGGGTACCGGTCGCCGTTGCCGGCGCCGCAAGGGTACCGGTCGCCGTTTTCGGCGCCGCAAGGGTACCGGTCGCCGTTGCCGGCACCGGAACCCTAAATAAAAGGTTTTTTTTAACTTCCCTGAAAACCCAAAACAAAAAGAACCTTTGTTTTATGAAACCAAAAACTGTTTTCCCTTTTTCAAAAGACGAAACCCCGAAAGAAACTCAAAACCGCCGCTCACCCCTGTCGTTGGCTCATCCGTCCCGACCGATGAGGTCGGATGGCTTATCGCCGGCAAAAGAGAAACGGAGAAAAGCTGAGAAGGAGAGATGCGAAGGTAAAACGCTAGACCCTTTTCTGTTTTTCCTTTCTTTTTTGTTTTGGTTTGCATGCAATCGAATAGAAAAACATAAACTACCTCAGAAGGCTCTTGATGTTATTGATTTTTTTTCTCTGTAAAAAGGATCGTTACAATGGTTTGAGTTACAATCTCTCTCGTGCTCACTCCGTTCTCTCTCTTTTGTTTTCGGTTTCCTATATAACCGAAAGGTTACATGAAAAGAAAATCCTATTTTCTCTAATTTCTGAAGCCTTGTCTGGTTGACTCCTTTTTTTGTGTATCAGTTTACATTTTTGGTCATCTGATTCCCCTTCTTTTTTTTCTGTTGCATGACGAAACCTCCTAAAATGGTGTTAGCGTAGGGGCGGCAGAGGGTGCGCGACGGGGACAGAAGGTCAGAGGCGTGCAGACGAGGGGTCACGGGACCGAGTTACGCGCGTGTGGAGGGGTTTGGGTTGTTATGGACGCGCGCGTGGAACACGAACAGACGTCCGGTGTAGAGCACGCGCCAATCTGGTCCGTTAGATCAGATCTTGATCTAATGGTGGGGGAGGCGTACGGCGCGGATCAACAACACCCTCATTAGGGTTTCCTTCAGACATGATTTGGGCCGTTGATCTCGCCCAGATCGAACGACGGTGGTGTAGCGGCGCGAGGGATAAGGAGAGCCTCCTTAGGGTTTATTTTTTCGGGCCTCATCTGGACCGTCAGATCTGAGGCAGATCTGACGGCTGTGGTGCAACGACGCTAGGGCAAGGAGAGACCCTCTCTAGGGTTTCTTGGAAGACTTGGTTTGGGCCGTCGGATCTGCTTCGCCAGATCTGATGGTTGTGGGAGTGCGGCGGCTGCACATAAGAAAAGGGAATTAGGGTTTTTTTTATCATTTGGTTGTAGTAAGGGCTTAGGGTATTAGACTCTGGGCTTGGACGGGCTGCTTATTGTAATTTGATTTAATTTAATTTAATGGACTGTTACTATTATTTATCCAATGGATTTTGGGCTTATGTTTCTTATATATTTTTTTTTATATCTTGTTTTAATAAATACAATAATAATAACAATAATAAAAATACTAATAAATATAACATACTACTAATAACAAATGATATAATAATAATAATAATAATAATAATAGACTATAATATGTACACAGTATGTAACCCAAAACACACCTATATTTAATATGTCATATGCATACATATACAATAAATAACACTCATAATAGTAATGTAATAATATGTATGACACACACACACACACACATATATATATATATCTTTTTTTCTTCTTTTTCTTTTTAACTTTTTTTTATTTTGTTTTACCCAATATAAGCCCATTAACAACTCAAACTTAAAGGGGTCTGAGGTCCAAACAAAATTAGTGATTACAATATATATATATATTAAAAATGTATAATAAAAAACAAAAGAATATCGTATTGTAACCTTATTTAAGTTTCATAAATATTATCGAACTCAACGTACAACGACAATCCTACCTTATAGGTAGGACGGGCTCCAGCCCCCACCCGCCACCCCCACTACCCACACTAAGTTTTAAATTCGTATTTGAACTAGGTATAACTCTCAAGTTGGTAATTAAATGTTTTTTTAAGTTGATATTTAAGTTAGGCAATTTATTTCAAGTTGACACTAAAATTTATACATTTTATCAATTTAATCATAATTCAAAACAATACAATAAATTTAATCTTCTATATTTTAAAAAATTCCATCAATTTACTCTTTGTTATTCTCATAAATTATTTCTTCTTCTACTGTAAATGTTATATTACCTTTTTTGTATAAAAAATTAACAGTAACATGTTGTTTTATAAGTAGAATGTAATTATCCCAATGATTAAATGCTTGATGTTGTGTAATACTTCTTTTTTGTTAATAGATGTAGTTAGCTGCTCTTATTAGAAAAACGCATGATCAGTTTTGTCAGTTAATCGACCGAATTAATAGAATAATTTTTTTTTTAAAATTTTTACTCTATTTGGTTTAGAATTCTTTAAAACCGGAAAACTCAGTTAAATCGAATTTATGTTTTCCGAGTAAAACTAATCATTTGTACCATAGTTTGGGTTAAAAAGTATTTTGATACACAAACATCATGAAATTTAATTTATATAAACATATTAATTTTTGGGTTTATTCTGATTTAGAACTTTTTTTTATTTATAAATTTAGTTTAGAACTTAAACGTTTTAGGATTTAGACTTAAAACAGACAAGTATAAAATAAATTTTACACCATGTTTATTTGTACTCTAAAATCTAAATCTTGTAAATACTAATCTCTAAACCATAATTGGAAGCTTGTGTATTAAATATTTGGAAATTGATCTCATAGCTTGTGAAGTTTGCATTTTAATGTGAATAAAAGGAGTACAAAAAGAGAGAATCATACCACTCAGCTCTCACAGTTGAGCTTCAAATTATATTTGAAGTGGATGATCAAATCCTGGAACGTTGGAAATCTCAAATTCTGAAAAATGAACTCAAAAACAACTAAGAAATCATCAACATAACAAAAGAGCTACAATGGTACAAATTGAGACAACATGTTTTAACCTCTCAACCGAGATTTTTCCCACTCAGCCGCCTATCTCCCATACGGATGGTATCGACCGCTACCTGCACCGCTATATCCCCCTCGACTTCCGTACAAAGAACTTCCACCTGCACCACCACCACCACCACCGTAGCTGCCGCCGAGGCCAGAATCATAGCTACTACCGTAGCCACCACCAGGAGCTCCAGCACCATATCCCCCGTAAAACTCACCAGGGCCTCCGTAGCCACTTCCCATGTCGTACCCTCTGTTGAAATTTCCTCCATAACGACCTGAGTATCCAAGGGAAGGATCTCCCCTATAAGGCCCTATACCACCACTGCCAGCACCACCGTAACCTCCATAACCACCGAAATCACCTCCCCCATATGCCCCATAACCACCAGCTCGACCCCCATAAACACCACTTGATCTATTATAACCACCAGTACCAAATCCACCTCCTCCGTATCTACCATAACCATAACCATCTCCGATTCCGCCTCCATATGCAGTCCTAGAATCATTGTATCGCTTAGATGGAGGTGGGGCAAGGTTCGGTTTCTTTGGCTCCGCCCTTTTTATCTCCACCTACCAGCAAAGGGACACATCATGAGATTCATTTTAGGGTTTGCAGAATTAACCATAACATAAAAAGAACTATTGCTAATATAATGGAGAATCTCAAGAAGCAATTTTTAAGGAATAAAAGTACCAACTCATCAAAACAAAATGGTACACATTCATGGAACTGCCATCGCCCATCAGTTGGTAACAGCTCAAAGTAAAAAAAAAAAAAAAAAGATACTCGACGGTATTCACATAAAATCAATTCAACAGGCAATCCGCATACCTGAGTTCCGGCAAAGTCAATCTTGTTTCCCTTCTCCAAGAGACTGTCAACCGCATGCTCTGTTTCAAAAGTGATAAACCCAAAACCACGAGAACGATTGGTGGCATGATCTCGCATGATTTGGTGTTCTCTGACTTCACCATATTGTGTAAAGAAGTCCTTGAACTCATCTGTCAATTTGCACCAAATAGATAAACATTTACGAGAAATATCGACAATGAATCAAGGCATTTCAGACAAATGGGCTCAAGCTTCAATGTTATATGCATTAAAGAAAGGAAAAGATAGGTATCACCTTCAGATACAGCTGAAGGAATTCCACCTACAAAAATCTTCCTGGTCTTGAATTCTTTACTTCCGGCTGCTCCTTTTGGTATTGTTCTCTTAATCTCTACCTAATAGGCCAGAAATCGAGTCAAGGAACACTACCTCAAGTACAAAATGACGCAGCATACACCGGACTACAGTAAGGAAACATAGCAATCAGCTTAACATTGAGACTAAAGTTGATTCTTACTTGTTTCCCATTAATAACATGAGTGTCCTCAATGACTTTATCAACCACAGAAGGTTCTGCATAAGTCACAAACCCGAACCCACGAGGCTGTCCCGTTTTCCGGTCCTTCATTATCACAGAATCCGTAATTTCACCATATTTACCAAAATGCTCAAGAAATTGTGCTGCATAAAGTACGTAAAAACAACTGAATGGGTACAGACTACAGGCGAAGCAATTCGCTATAATATTCAACAAGATTAAGAAAAATCTCTAACAAACAAGCTAAAGAACTAACCAGAACTTGTCTCTCTCGCTAAACCTCCTACAAAAATTTTGCTGCAAATTTCCAAATGTTGAATATAAATCATAAATCACTTCCAAAGTATTCATGCTAAAAGTGACCTTTCCAAGAAACAAATACCTCTAAACATATCAAAATAATACTACATAAACCTAAAGCAAAAGAGAAAAGAACCCTAATTCCTCTTCTTTCATTTTCATCATTTTAAAATGACATACAAAACCAAACTATTTTTTTGTTGTTGAAAAAACGGGTATTTTCATTTCACTTAATTAGCATATATTTTCCAAGTAATTAACTAAAAGGTAAAGGGAAAAAGGCTCAAGTTTTCTCTTTACTTTTTCTATCATTTTCTCAGGAAACAGAGTAAATCTAAAAGAACGAGCCAATCTAGATTTCAGTCAATTTACGTTTTATATATGTCATTAAGCAATGGGTAATCGAAAATTTCAAGATTTGCCCCCCAAAAAATCTCAAGAAACAAACAGAAAAAGGGGAAAGAAATTTACCCAGGGCTGGCGCCATCGCCGGTGTGGGGGTGAGACTTGTCGTCTTCGGGATGGTCAGAGGATCTGAAATCGTTGGTTTCGGCGTCGGGAAGGGGTTCGCCGCGTCGAGGGTCCATCGGCAAAGCGGGGAAAGAAAGAAAGAAAGAAAGCTTAACCCTAAAAATGTGATGTTTTGTAGTTTCGAAGTTTTTGAAAGCATTTGAAATTAAAATAAAACCTTAAATCGAAACCACCGACAGCAACGGCCATTTTACCCATAATATCCATTTTAAAATTATTTAACAAAATCACATTCAAATAAAATTATTTTCAAAAATTACATTTAAATCAAATTATTTACTAAAGTAATACTCATTTTGATCAATTAGAACAAAAACACGTCTTGTTATCCATGCATAAAAAGCACGTTATGAAAATATTTTTAATATAAAAATGATTATTTTTTTGTAAAACACAGACTGCGAAATGTGCATTGTTGTTAATATTAAAAAAACAAAAAAATGTATTAATGTGAGTAAAATATTATATTTTAATAAATATGTTGTATTAAAATCATTATAAATATGTCCGACAATAAAAAAGAATATTGTTATAAAATTCTATGAAAAAAATATAATTTTGATAAAAAGAATATTGTATCATGGATGATGTCTTTGTTAATGTGTGTTATAATGTAATGGTCGTTGGTTGTACTCGAGCTTTTTTTACTAAATTATCTTTAACAAGATTATCATTGTCATTGTCTTTTTCATCTTGATCTGCGTTATGTACAACAATATTAAAATTATTGTACGTTGACAGGATAAATTAATTTATCAGCGTGTACGATGATGGATTACATATGAAATAACGTTTGTAGAAGTAAAAATTATTAAATAAATTGTTTACCAAAATATAATGAATAAGAAAATTAGTTTTCTTATCTTATTTGATGCATGGGTGAAAATGTATTTCATACGCATTTCATTTTTAACTGAAATATATTAACAAAAATGTCATTAAATTTAAAATAAATATACTTTTATAGACACCAAATTTCGTCCGGTCAAACCATTGGCTTTCATGATAATTCAATAACAAGTGATAGCTAAGTGCTTTATTGGATATGACCTGAGCCAAATATGCATTTGGATCAAGGAAATACTATAATTCGTAGGTCTAAATCTCCTCTCCTTCTCATTTAAATTTAAGAATTATCATTTGGATTTTTTTAATAAATAGTATAAATACAAGAAGAATAAGAAATAAATAATTTTATGTTAAAAAATCTATAATTGTAAAAAAGATTATAAAGAGATTGTAGGTGAAGTTGTAAAAGGTTTAATGTATTCAATCATACGTTACTTGTTTTATTCAAATATTTAAATAAATTTAGTCTTAAAATGATCGAATGAATGATCTCATAAAAAAGATGATAATATTCATCCTAAAAAACTCGAATTTAATTTGTAACGATATTTTGGTCCTTTCTCATTCAAATTAGTGTCAACTTATAACATCAACTCAGTCAATAATTTAGTAAATAGTATAGATACAAGAAAAATAAAAAATATAATATATAAAAATGTATAGCAACAAATGATTGCAAGTGGAATGATAAAAACATGTATAAAAGCTTTTGATCATGCATTTAAATCCCAAGTAATAATTTTTAGTAATTTTACTTCTACTGTGCCTGTCCAGGATCACTGTTTTGCCTGTATATACATGCATACATGATACAACAAAATTTGGCAAACTTTTCGCCAGATTCTAATAAGTTCTAACTTCTAAGCAATACAATTCAATAACAGAGATTTAGTACGTGTTCTGAGGATTGAACCTCCGACCTTCTCGCCGGTAGTACGGAGTTTCATCTATGGTTCTTCTCACATAATCCACAAATGGTTGCGGTGTTCGTGGAGGAGATTGTTCATCGAAACGAAGGGGACTTCTCCGGTCGGGTGTGACTGGTGCCGATACAATTGAAGTGGGCCGGGGAGTGGATGGTGGCCAGGATGATCCAAGAGGCCGGTCGAAGAAACATATGAAGCCGACGATCACTGTGATTACTGTTAGAGCAAGACTTCCCATAACCTTTGCCCAAAAGAAGAGATTAATAGTAGCTTTTGGTTCAGGTTTCTCATCCGGTTCATAGTTAACATCCAATTCCGCTCTTTGACCTGAAATAAAAAAGAAAGAATAGATGAGAAGAAGCTATTCAACATTGTACTCATAACAACAAAATTCAAGGCTAAGCTGACCGGTGGATGGGAGTGTGACAACGATTTTGTCCGTGAATCGCTCGGCACTTAACACTTTTACCTGAAATTGCAGATAGAGTAAGATCAAGAAATCAAAGGATTGCAGTTTAAAAACATCATTGCCACCAAATATTTCATTCCATATAACTCCGAGGACTTGTCTACAAATTACAGGAAAGCTTATAGGGTTTTGAAGCATTATATGTTTTCCACTAGGAAATAGCTTTACTGCCAACAAATTGCCCGTTTCAGAAGTTACACTGTGCTTTATCCAATCTAAAACCCAACCCACCCTTATCACTAGGCTAGCGCAGTTAGACTGACAAATTTTTTATTCAGTAAGAATGAGCAGTCTCACCTCATACTGCACTCGGCGACCAGCACCAAATCCTTCTTCGTGGATGGGATGAATCGTTAACAAATCTCGGCCACGCCAGTGGATTTCAACATCTACAAAGATCATAATATAATATTTGATTGACAAATGGAACTATGGAATGCATCAGTAGAAATTATTCTGGGAGTAAGAAGTGGGAGAGGGAGCTGGAGATGGAATTGCAGAAACAATAGTCTTATGCATCAGCGAGGTTAGCATACAGTTGTTGACTCAACAAAAGAGAAACTTTCAGACCTTTTCTAAAAGTTATAAAAATAGAACTTCTAGAAGGTTAATTATCAAAACCGAAAAATGACAGACATGAATGCTTCGCACTTGCAATTGTCCATCAATTAGCTGTGGGGTTTCACTTCCTAGCATTTATCGACTTGCAAAGAACCCTTTCGTAAATCCTGCAACGCTTCAGTAATTTACTTCCTTTTTTTTAAATGGCCAACCTTATATGTACCTAATAATTTTCTAAAGCATAAAATGCTTTCTTATAAGAGAATTGCTACTTCCTCTTCCTTACCACCCCAACCATTATATCTTTCTTCAATCAGATACATTTAACTGCTTTAATACAACTCATTTTCATTTTACAACCTCCAGCTGCTAAGTCTCAGGGGGTGTATAAGGGAAATTGCATCATTTCCACTCCCCAGTCCGTATAAAGTAACTTAAAACACACGGGGATGCAAAGGTAAAGGAGGCAAGGAGATGCAAAGAAACAGACAGAGTGTGCGCCTGAGTCATTTTACCTGTATTTCCCAAGATGGTTATGATAGTCTTGTTAGAGTCTGGTGTCAGATTCAACTGTGTTGTATCCTGAAGCACAGAAAACATTCAGAAAATAATCCATGATCGTATGCCGATTTCAAAATATAAGCTCCATACTAATAGTTCAATGATCGTATGCCGATTTCAGGAAAAAAACCGATTGTATGCCACATACAAAAGAATTCACAAATTCAAGATAAGTGTACCTTATTGAATGAATAAATAATATAAATCATCAGTCAATTACCTCTCCCAATTGCACTATGGAAAATCCCCCGACAAAAAGTGCAGATGCAGATCCAGAAACATGGCTGTGTTCTTTCATTGAAGCATTGACGGAAACATAAATATAAGGTTTCATTTCCTTCAACTTGGGTGCGATGCGGACCAAATGCTCTGGAGAGTAAGGGAAAAATAGG
Organism: Hibiscus tridactylites; assembly: GCA_958450335.1. NCBI lineage: Eukaryota > Viridiplantae > Streptophyta > Magnoliopsida > Malvales > Malvaceae > Hibiscus > Hibiscus tridactylites. The sequence goes on along the minus strand of OY288280.1, from coordinate 32,747,995 downwards.
CAAAATGAATTGCCAGTCTCAAGATCCATCCACGGCTTTGCATAGCTGCAGAGAACAAATATCATTACAAATAATACAATTATCATATACAAGATCAACATTCAAACTCGAATAAGAGAGAGAGAGAGATACCCGACAAAAGGAGGGTCTACCCTACAGTCATATGGAGCTCCTTTACTGCTTCCTATGCCGTTGATCTTGTCATTTGTGTCACTGGTGTATGGTAAGGGTTAAAAATTTTGCTTACTCATCAATCCCACAATTTATACACAACATAGTTAATTAATGCAGAAGATGGTCTGCCAGTTCCAAAAATTGTTATATATTCTTTAAAATTAATGAAAATTGAAATTCGGAAAAGGGAACTCAAACATTACATATTCCGTTTTACAATCTATAGTCTTAAGAAATCCACTGGTTTAGTTTGTAGTACAGAAGAATAAGCAATAACAGGGGACAAACAGGGATTACATTTACAGGTACATCTATATTTTACATTATTTTACATTCGTTCGAACAGTGTACTAATTCTAACAATGTAATAATGTTCATAAGGTGGATTTGCCGTAAGGGGTCTTATTAACCACTTAAAATTTTAGAATAACCATAGGGAGTCAAGTTGCAAGTTGGCATAACACGCTTAGAACCACTAATTAATATACAAACCTGAACTTCACAGAAAAGCTAAATCCTTGAGAGGGAGAAGGAACATTTGTCAGCATCTCCTTTGGAGCATCCACAACAAGAGTACTTCCAGGTAGAACAGTGACTGTTGTTTGCAGCTTGACATCGGAACTTTCAAAATAAACTACTTAAAATAACAAACATTAAATCAATTGAATGGCATCGCAATATGATGTAATATTTCACATCAATGTTCTAAAACACAGCAGATTTAACACAAATTTAAAGATATTATTAATGATTATATAGTACCTTGGGTTGATCCCTCCCCAATTGCTTCTGCATGTCCAGATCGAGTGTGTAAAACTATAACACTTTCATTGACACTATGCCAGTGACCTGAAGCTTGATCATCAGAGCCTAACACAATGAAAAAGATAGAGTTTTTGAGGAAACATGATAAGTTCCTTTGTTAGAAATGATACTCCATCATAAACCCACCTACTACACAGAAGTTGATAGAACTCCCCTGGTGAATGACTGGATTTTGGGGCTGCACGTGGGCACCAACTGAAATCTGAAGAAATGAAGGCTAAGGCTTATAATCTGAAGAAAAAATATTGACATGCACACACACACACACACTCAAATGAACAGGTTTTGGTCAAAGTAGAAAGCTTTTCGAACAGCAATAGTAATGAAGTTGAATAAAATGCATGTCAGAAGAAGGCCTTAAGCTTAGAAAAAGGTCAAGTAATATCAGCCTAACAAAGTTATATACCGTACATGAACATATGCAGATGCATGTTGTGCAATGATCCTCTGACCAAAATATAGTTAGTGTTGAGGAAATACGTACCAGCATATAATCCGACTTCTGTGGACGATTTTCAATTGATACTCGCAGAAGAGCTGTGCCATGTCGCATTGCCTTCAAGCAGAACATTTGATTAAACATATTACTTGAGGTTAAATTGCAATGTAGTCTATATGATAAATCGTAAAGTAAAACAGAATAGAAATTGCTTGATTAGCCACCCTAACTTTTGGTTTAATTTCAAGAGATTAACAGACCTTCAGATGGATCATATTGGTATCATGGGTATTGTTAACAGAGACTACATCAGGAGAATTAGTTTCAGCATAGTGGAGAATAACATTGGATGCCTCATAAAAGGGATGTCCTGGGAAAATACAAAATTGTAAGAGTACATCAATTAGGATCTAAAAAGTAACAGAGAGGAAATAATTTAACATAACAAGCTTACCTAGAGCATCATAATAGCTTATTGAAAGTCCAATTTCTGCACCAACAGCGAGATCAATTGCATGGACTGGAAACTCCTTGTTTGTTATTCTTATTTGCTCCACCTAAAAGGAATATAGATCATATTCCCAAAAGATTATTATGTAAATGTTGAAACACTCATATTTAACACACAGTCCTTTTGAATAATGGGACATCAAATCAATATGTGACTTGGTAGGTAGCACATAAATTTTAAACATATCTGACAGTGATATAGTATAGTCAACGAGATAATAATGGAAAAGGAGTATTAACTAATTGCTACATATGTCAGTTATTGAGCAGGAGATGCAAAAGGTTGTACAAATACCTCAGCAACCCGGACACAAGAAGCAATCTCAGTTCTTCCACTGATGCGATCTTTGGCTTGAATGCAAGCAAGATTATTGCTCTCTTCTGTTTTTATTTTGTCACCATCAATAGAAACAGCATGCCGTGAAACTTCTGTCGCTTCCTCACAGTTTCTTAACAAAGAATATAATATGCTTCCTTTGCGGCTCTGACTATCTTTTTGCCCATGTGACTCTGTTGATGAAGGCAAGATGCTGGATGTGGTATAATGGGGAGGAAGAACCCATGTAATTGGAGCTCCAAGTGCCAGGGGAAGATCAGACACCACCAATAGGGAGAGAGACGCGTTGTAAGTCCTTGCCTCTAAGTGTGAACCGGAAGAAATAAAGTCACATGAAAATGAAACTGCAATATTTGTCCTACCTGGGGACCTGGACAAGAGAGATAATTACTCATTTGAAAAGATTCCACTGGCCAGCATAGATTTATATTCACTTCTAGATTAGGAATTTGAATTAAAGGGTCACTGAGGCTGAGTGGATGTGCCTTTAGCATTACAAGCATGTGCCTGTATGTTGCAAATCATGTCAAAATCCATAAAAGCCCTATGCTTCTGTTTTTTCCTGAATTTAGCTACAAGATCATCTAGGTCTTGAACATTGTTGTTCATTTGATCTAGATATCATCATTCTCCAGACTAATCTCCAATATCTAAGACCAAGTTTCAATACTATAAAGAGGCAGAAAGGAATTTTTCATTATTATCCTTTCTATTCCAAAGTAGTTTTCTAAGAGTTTGGACTCAAAAGAGTGTCTTCTAATTTCAATCTTTAGTTATATTCCAAGAGACATTCAGAAGAATACCTAACCTTGCAGATGAAACTTTAACTTAAATCAAATACCTTTACTTAAAGAAACATCAACTTCAGATTTTCCTAATAAATTCTAAAAACCAAACAAATTTGGTGAAAAATGGCATTCATAAATCATTCATCATACAAATAAAATGCAGTATAAACTACTCAACCCCAAGCACACAAAACCAGCAAGCTTTAATATAAGATACCTCACAATGAACAATTTTGTGAGAAGTAGGAAAAACAACAACCGTATTCATCAATGTGCTTGCCACCCTCATAATTTCCAAAATGAAAAACAATTTCAAGTGCACAGGCAAAAGACCTTTTGGTTACATGAAGCAGTAAATAAATAACATGATGATGCAATAATAATAAAAAGTTTCTATAAAAGAAAGACGATGTATTTTTTGTTAAAACAAGTATACCTTCCATACAGGACATTGATAAAACTAAGTTTTTCGTTATTCACATGACTAAAGCGCTGAACCGCCTCTGAGCCAACCAGTGGGACCCCAAATGTTAACACCTATAAAGCAAAATGAAGCCAATATTTTATGCAAAAATTCAACAAAATTGAAACATATGGAAAATTAATAAATCAATTATCCATAAAAATTATTCATCACAAACACAATTGGAAGCAACAGTTGATTCAACCTCTTCATTTTCTATAGTCCACTTGTAATCTTTGCATAGCCCGTAGAAAGAAAACAGATCTCCCTGAAAATAAAAAATCTGTCAAAATTCAGAAGAAGAAAAAAATAGGTAGTTGATTAAGATTTCTTCAGGATTTCCACACTTGCCTCTGAAAATAAAGGAAAAATTGGTGTCTCATGGCCAACAGCAAGTTGTTCACTTTGTACATTCAATACTGCTGAGGATGGTATTCCCACTTTAACACTGCTATATGCTTGACAAATAACATCATCACCATTCCCATAAACTTTGGCAATCAAAGTCTGATGGTAACAGCAAAAAATAAATCTAAGTTAAAAACTTATCATATGGTTACAACTCATTAAGGGAAAACCAAACGCTGGCATTTCACTGTTTCGGTGACAAAGCAAGCTGGTAATAAGTTTTAACCTTAATAGAATTTTAGATGATAAAATTTACCAAAAGAACTAATTTAAGCCACTGTCGAATGACAATGAATCCATTTTGGCTAAACCCTATAAATATGGCCATGAACAGCTGACAAAGACTTTATTAGTTGTCCACATATATGCTCTTGTAAGAGCAGCTGATGAGAACTCAGCTCATTTAGTACAGTTGATGAGTCCAAATGAGATTTTCCCACTAATATTTATGTCTGGTGAAATAGAGAGAGTGGGAAGAAAAGACTGCAAAGAATAAGAACATAATGCATCTACAGCAAAGTAACGTTCTAGCAAATGTTAGTATAAACATTCAATAGCATCCAGCCACAAGAAAATGTCCCCATTCATCACAAACCAAATCCAATCAATTGGTCCCTCAAAAAAAACAAATCCAATCAATTGGAGTATCTAGTTTATTCACAACTTGAAAATATACAAGTGCTTGACAAACTCTAGCATCATTAACAAGAATCTTCATGAAGGTAAAGTTAAAAAGTTATAAACCATTTTCATTTGTATAGATAAACAAAACAACTATTTACGTATCATATCTCATATCTTACAGTGTTTCCAGGTGAACTTGCAGTCAATCTCCCTGAAGTTTTGTCCACTGCTGCAATGGCATCATCTGTACTTGTATATTGCACGAAGGCGCCAAGGGCTGGACCTCCTTTTATAGTGAGCTAAAAGCATGACAAATGCACATGATATTAGATATAGTTAGAAACAAGAAAAAGAATAATTAAATTTCCAAATAAAAGTAGGAAAAGAGGGTGCCAAGAGGAGTTTAGGGGAAGAGGATATGAAGCTCAACATGATACAAGGACTATTAACCGAATAACATGATGTATATGTAGAAAGTAAAGGAATAGTGCATCATACCAAGTAAGAGGCACCTGGTACTAGGAAAATACTTGGTGGGTGAATTGTTGGTGGAGCATAAACTTCAACCTTGATAGCTTGACTCAATATTTCATGTCCAAAATGTCGTCTAACACTGACCTGTTATCAATATCTATCTTGAACTTTATGCAAGCAAACTCTTGATTGAGTAATCGCAACAAGTAGGGGTGAGCAAAACTCGACTAGATTCGAAAAAATCGAATAACTCGACTCGATTCGAGGCAAAAATACTCGACTCGTCTTGACTCGACTCGAAATTTCATAAACTCGAATAACTCGAAAAAATTTCAAATAAAGTTTGAGTTGTAAAATGAAAATTCGAATAACTCGAACAACTCGAAATTTTTAGTAATTAGTAGATTTATTTTTAAGTTCGAGACGAGTCCCTCTATTTTTTATGATATATACATATTGATATATAAAAATATGAAGAAATATTGTCACATGTGAAAAAATATATATGTGCATATCTTATATGATTAGAGAAAGGAGTTTAAATTGGAATCAAACCCTACTATAACATGATAAATAATTATATTTAAATTTTTATAGGAACTCAAAAATTCGACTCGACTCGAATTTCTTAAACTCGACTCGAATCGAAAAGATTTCAAATAAAGTTTGAGTTGTAAAATATGACTCGTCAACTCAAAATTTTTTTACTCGACTCGACTCGATCGAACGCTCACCTCTAGCAACAAGTCCTAAGGAAATGATAACATAAGAGATTTTTCAAGAGGATAAATGACTTACGTAAAGAGTTGTGATGCCAAGATGTTTTGCCCTGATTTTGAAATTCTGCGCGCTAACATATCCACCACTAAGGCTTGAGAAATCATCCTTGTCCACAAGTTCCACTATAGCATCCTCAATATGTACATGGATATTCATGTAAGCATACTGCAAAAAAGGAACCCATCAGGGTAATAGAAAGAATGTGAAAACATGGGTTATAGATGGATACATGGGCATAGAGACATCAGAAACCTTTAGAAAACAGGATAAACTGGCATGTGCGAAGATTTATTTTTTAAGCAACAGAATGTATTATGAGATACATTGTCAATATAGTTTGTGTATAGATCTTGTACTTCTAAGGACTAAGATAACCATTAGGCCATTATAAAAAGATCTCACACATGGGAGCACAAAGATATGCATAAGGAAGCATGTGCCCAGTCTTCGGTTGCACTTAGCTTGGCTAAATACAAAGCATTCTTCCCAAAAGCATTTAGTCTAAAACATATCTCTGCAAAAGATTATCTGGTACATATAGCTTCAGGAGAATGATAAATGGAAATCATTTCGAACCTGAGGAATGCCAAAAGTGCTTCCATCATCAACCCCAGCCATCAAACCAATTGACTTAGAACTTCCTTCCTTCAGATATCAAATTTCAAGTCAATAAGTGCAAAACCGAGTTGGAAACGTGGGGAAAAGTATCAATCAAGTATATGGCAAAGTGAAAACCCCACCATAAGGCTTATCTCTTCTCCAGACATAATCTCAATCCAGTCTATATCTGAAACTTGGACCTGTTAAAATGTCATCAAGAGTAATAAATTACGAGTAATGAGATATCAAACATGAAGGTGTCATTTGTAGGAAAATGCATAACTCCTGGCGTGAAGGAAATAAATAAGAGCTTTCAAAAACATAGCATGTACTCCCTCCGTCTCGGTTAAACTGTCACATGTTACCTTTTCACGTAGTTTTAGGAAGAAAAAATTTTGGTAAGAGATGTGGTGTAAAAAAAATTCAAATGACAATTTTATCCTTGAAAGGTTAACTTTTGCTTTTTGGGAAACTAAAACAAAGGGTAGAAGGGGAAATATAGGTTTAAATAGTTGTTGATTTTTTCAATGTGACAATTTAGGTGTGACGATTTTAAAACAAAAAAGTGACAACTTTATTGGAACAAAGGGAGTAGTAATTTATGGGAATCTTTATGAAATCTTCTGGTCTTCCAAAAAATGTCATGCCCTAAATTACCTAATCACAATGCATGAATAATAGGGGTTTCCTACAAACTTCCCTTCAACCATGCCAAAGAGAGCCAAAACTCACTTTTAAGAAAGTAACAAGCATTTTCATTTTCAAAACGGAGTAAGAGATTACCACGACAGAAGCCACAAGATTAGGAGTAAGCCCAATATCATAAACTGTCACAACGGCAGTTCCCAGGCCTTTCGGTGATAACATCAGTTGTAAGCATTGTAAACCAGGTGGTGATTGAGTAACTTCAACTACTCGAGAATCATTCACAACAGCTTCCAAGAAACAGCTCCCTCCAGTAATTGACAAGTTTGCCTAAGTACATAGTACAAAATTATGTCAAAATTCCCAGAAGACAGAATAAATTCGGAGTACTTATGCTGGAAAACAAAATTAAACCAACAGGGTTGGTTTGAAAATAAATTAGGCTCATAAAGATGGAAGATGTGCTGCTCAAAAGCCTCTACACATCGAGGTACCATTAAACATCACAGTCACTAAACATGGTTATAACACTTTACTCCAAAATCTAATTTGCCCTACTATTCAACTAAAAAGCAACAGCATAATCAACAAATAATGAGGAGCTTGAACAAGACACCACATCCTAATAGTCTGAGAATGAGTCATGACAATTACATAAATGTTGTTAGTAGCGCAATAGATTTTTTGACTGATTAGTATGAAAAACAAAAATGAGGCTGATATACTGGCACTCGGGCTGGATGAAATTCTTAAAATTAGCAGTAGTATTACAATAATTCCCCCAGATTTTACCATTCATTTTTTTCCTGTTATCAAAAAGACATGCAAAGATGAAAGTTATTTTATACAAAAGTTGATGCCAGTTTGAAGCCTCAGCTATCCATTCTTTTTCTCCCTTATTGAAGGCCTTAAGAGCAAGCACTGCCCCAGACATTATTTCTTAAATTCCAAAAGTAGCAATTAGCAAGGGAACCATGGTGTCACTCCAATCCAAGCTATTCATTAGTCATTAAGATATGCAAAACCATCATCCTCATGTAGCAACTAGCAAGTAGACCATATCAACAGACTATTACAACCGAATAATAAATTTACGAAAATGTAATGTCCAGAAAATGAGAAACCAAGCAGCCACCGTCACCATTTTGCTAGAGAACTAAACTATAAAGCAAACAAGTTTATTTAAGGCAAAAACATAAATTTATTTGCAAGTTATCTGTGTTCTTCATTCATCAAACTCCATAGAATGATCGAATCAGCTTCAAAAGCAATGCATACCACATCAATTTCATCAAACTTGTTCAAAATACTAATGCATATTCAATTGAAATCACCAAATGAATAAAGTGGAGATGGTGCTAGATTTCTACCTTAGCATCAGGACTGAAATATAACAAATTGAACTCCGGAGTAACTCTTAGAGTAGAAACAAGCTGCAAAGATTGACATGGAAGAATATTAGAATAAACTTTTATACCATGTCACTCCCCCGGTCCCCCCCCCCCCCCCCAAAAAAAAAAAGAACATTTTTCAAAGGAAGGAAGAACCAAAGAGAGCAAGCAAAGCAGAAAACTGGCAGACAAAGTATTTAATGAATTTTATGCCGTTTGAGTAGATTATTCACAGCCAACCTGTAACTGTGCAGCATCTGTAAGAAAATTCTCTGAATCTTCTGGCAATTCAGAAGAATAACGACCAACTGTGGAACTACCAAAGAATCCAGTAACAGTGGCACGTACAATACACTGAGACAAAAAGCAATTGAAATATCATTTTATCCCAACTTAACACATCATGAGAAGAAAAAAGTTGCATTAAGTATTGAATGGTTAAGGAATAAAAACAAATACAAGGTCAACCATCTAAATAGTATAAAAATTCTTAAATAGAAAAGATGTTGCATATCAGTATTCAGTGGTAAACAATGTCCATTGATATATTACAAATACATTTTAACGAGGCCTCCTTCCTTTTCTTATCAAAAAAAAAATATATTACAAATACAACAATGAGAAGATTGAGGGTAAAACACATAGGATGGGAAAACTGAATGAGAAGAACATGCAAGCTCTGCAGTTAGGTAGTCACCTACTTCTCTAGTTATTGTATGACCTAATATGGAAGAAAGATGCCTCGAACCTGATTCTTAATCAACTGAAGCCAATATCAGGTACTTAAATGCTTCAAAAATGTATTTATCTATACCACCAGCTTCTACTTGAAGCCAATTTAAACCCATATGTGTTTTTTCATGCTTAACAACTTTAAGATATTATTGCAGAGAGATAATACTTATACTTTTTTAGCTGTGGTATCTTGTTTAGTTTAAAGAGTATTAACACAGTTACCCTCACTGTGTTTCAGTGCACTCATTCTTTGCTAAACCTACCCTTCCCTTAGCATTTAATCGCCTGATGGCTTTCTACTGTCAACTCATGGTGAAGATATTGCTAAACACAACGAAAAAAACAGAACTAGAAAGTAATAAATCAACATCAGGCAGTACCAATCCCGGTTCGTTTTGCAGGACCAGGAACCTCTCCCAACTAGACTTATTGTAGTTCTCTGAATCAAAAGAATGGTTCCAATAAGCCAGGCTGTCACAATCGCCTAGCTCCCACTTTAAGCACAGAGAAGAAGAGTTAGCAAACGGCTCTCCATTGGTACTAATGCTGACAGCTGCCACTCTAATAGTTTTCCCATTTGCCACAGTAACAGGGGTGACTTGAATTTGCCCTGGGCTACGGTCAGCTTGAATTGCAGTCCGAATAACACCTCGATCATTAACTGTAACATCAACCAAAATCACACAAGTGGTTAAAAGGCGGAAAAGGGGAGTGGAGAAATTGAAGGTCATATTTGGCATCAGTCCAACACAAAAAATAATAAAATTTACCAGGTTCATCCACTATTACCACAATAGAGGAAGGCAGGCTGCAAGCAAGAGACAATGAAGCTTCTACTAATGTGGGAAGTGGATGATCATCTCCAACCAAATTACCACGTTTAAAAACAAGTCTCTGAACAGTTAGGAACCAGTGAAAGCAAATATATCATGATTCTGTAGATGGACCATATTTGTGAGAAAGAAATGGCAAAAATATAGACTTGAATTGGAACACATATAAGGTTGTCTAGGAAACAGAAAAGAAGCTTACAAAAGTCCCCAGTGTTTGGCATAAAAGTCTATACAAAGTGCCATGGCTGCTAGAAATCTGATCCACAAGAACCCCATTACCATGTGCACGTGTTTCATCAAAAATCTCCACTGTTTCCACAAAGTCAACACCTTTGTCCCACCTTTCTGGTCCTCCTTGAAGCATAACATCTAATTGTGTTCCAGGGACAAGATATACCTTCTCCTGATCTTCTAGTTGATTAGCAGCTTGGGATCCAGCTGTATTAACCCAGTAACCACCAAACGGGTTCCCATCACCTGCCTGATGCAGAGTAAGAGGTCTGTATGATGCAATTCTGGAAGTTGCTTTTAAAACAATAGGCCCACTAAAAGAGGGACCAGAATGATGATATTCCTTTGAAAATGTTGCATGCAGCATAGCTTGATCAGATGCAGAAGCATATATGTAAGTCCATGAACATGGAGGACCATCAACTGGTACATGGTACTCCAAATTATCTTTCTTTTCAAGGACTGGTGCCTCCCCCGTTCCATTGGTAACAATGAAAGACTCACTTCCAGCTTTCCACTTTATAAAGGAATGAAATGCGTCGCATCTAGAAAAGTAGGCACCTGCAAATGGAAAGTCAACTTCAACAGGAATGTTTGCAAGGAAGAAAAGAAGTTTCCAAATGATTCTGGAATGTGACATAACCGTTTGATGTTTTCATTGTAACAGCAGCTTGGAGATGTGATCCCACAACAGTCTCAACAGGGAAGTTTTGTAACATAACCATATAGGATGGAACTGAAACTTCAATCACGACCTGTCAAAAATAGCAGAAAGTAGCTTCAAAAAACAATGGAGCATGTGAAACTAGAAGCTTTTAAAGGGCACAAAACAAACAAGTCTATATTTTAGAATTATAAACATGAATGACAAAAGCAGCAACAGCACCAAATCTACCACGGGATCTTTATAAATTTTATGTTACACTAGGATCTTTTGTACCATAAGAACAAAGAAAGCAGTAAAAGGAACAAATTTATTACCTCATCATAATTGAATGAATCAAAACTTGACACCACCTTGACTGTAGCTTTACCAGGCCTCTTTGCCTGGACAACTCCATATGCGGTGACCGAAACAACAGTAGTGTCCGAAGAAAGCCATTTATAGTCACTTGAGGCTTTTGCACAACCTATGATAGCACTGAACCCCATTAAAAGGTGACAACTTGAAAAATTAATTTTATAACTTGGACTTGAACAAGTAAAATGCTACCAACCTCCAGCAGCCTTTAGCTCCATCTCCTGATGTACTGCTGGGCCCCAAGGAAGGAGAATAATTTGAGATTCACCACTTACTTTTTCCAAGCTAAACCTTACTTGATCACACACAATAACCTCTTGTACAACCTTGAGAACCTAAATGATAACGCCAAGAGAAAAAAGAAGAAGAAGATATCAATGGCAAACAATAAATCCGAAAAAAATACCGATGCTTTCTATAATCTTATTTCGTAAAACTATAAGAAAAAAAGGGCAAGTAAAATGACATTTCACCTCCTTGGTATCATGATGTCCATTATAGTAAACCAAAGAGGCTGTCAATTTCCCCAGTCCCTCTGAAGTTGCTTCCAAAATTCTAGCACTCCTCCAGCTGTATCTCGATGCAGTAGGCTCTAACACTGGGACAATTTTCCAGTAGCCAGATTGGTTGTCATAAAACTCAATATCATCATTCTGCAATGAAGGAAAGGAATCTGATTTGAAAATAACTAGGAAAGTACTGAGAAACTAATTAGTGTGTATTAAATTACACAAGTGAGCTAACAACCGAGTGACAACAAAATCATTAACCTAAAAAATGATTGACCCTTCAAGTATTGTCAAGAAAAGTATGAGAACCTAATCATCAAGCACATCAGGCCAAAACGTTCTTGATGTTAACATAGCTCATCTACATCACTGCTAATGGAGAAAATAAATAACCCATAAGGTACCTCTGTAATGTAGATTTCCTGTGCATACGGGCCCCGAGAAAAAACCTTGAGTTGAATGAGGTATTGTTTTCCAGAGACAACATACCAGCGTGCCATGGGTGGAATGGGTTCCATTCCTTCTACTGTGTCACCAGAAGTAGATAATACTGATATATACAAAGACAGGGTATCTGGCAAAACCACCTTAAGAGATGACATTTGACTATGGCCATCAACCCTAGTATCTTCAACAATGACAGTTGTTTCACCCAAAGTTAATGCGTGAATGGCACCCATCGTAGAGTCCACTTGAGCAACTGAACTGTTTGAGACAGACCATCGATGATGTGGTGATGGAAGAGTTACCTCTGCAAATACCGGTCAATAGATACTTAGCCTTTTCCTAAGAGTATCAATCAATGCACCAAAAATAACCAGTTCACTCCAAATAAACTTGGCAATAAAAAGAAATAACCATTAATTCAATCAATAGAATGTGTTAATGAAGGGATTCAGAAAAGAAAACCTTGAGGGACATTCCCACGGATAATTTTAAGACTATAACGAAGAGTAGCATTAATAAGGACGAAAACAGGTGATGGTGGATACAGTGACATGGCTTCTGCTACAGTTAGAACAATCTTATCATCCATGCCCTCTAACGGTGGCTCAAGCAACTGTACTGAAACATTCTCATGGCCGATATGAATGCCTTTTACAACAAATAAATCTGAAAATACGCCCTGCGGCAAATATTACAGAATAAGCCTCAATTTAATGCAAGATTACATGGAAACTCATTACTATCACTATGGGAACTGTACCAAACAATTACCTTTTCTTCAAGTTGTATCTGAATATCTAAATCACCACACAGTCCACCACAGTCACTTAAGGGAGAATCCTTCAAGGGAACATGGGCAAGGTGATGACTCGACCCACTAGTTTTAGGCATCAACTTCCACATGAATTGTAAACCCACCAATGACGAGAACACATTGTCTGGAATAGAGGTAAAAAGTGATATAAATAAAACCATAATATATAAACACACCAAAAAAATAAAACAACAAGGGCCAATACTCTTCAATATAAGCTAAAAACAGCATAATGCTAACTTTGTTAGTTGTCTGCACTATAATGCCTTCTATTATACTCCAAAAGAAAGTAAAACAATAAGGATGAACGTTCTTTAACTAAGCTAAAAATAACATAATGCCAAAATTTTGTGTCTTCGCTACTTTCGCTTTCTATTAACTAGGATTTAGTTCATAAAATGTTGCTATAAAAAATCATAATTAGCGTACAAATGGCCTTATTGTTTTCTTTAGTTAAGAACAGCAACAATCAAACGGAGTGAATATTAGCCTATTTGTGTGCGGATTCTAGTTTTTGAAATTACCTTCAGTATCAAAGGCACGAACTCGGAGAGTAGCGAGCCCATCAAGATCAAGCTTTATAGAATTATGAAATATTTGAATTCTATCAAAATTATCGATGAAAACCTTGCACCGGATCACGATTCCAGTGTTCACGTCCCTAGCATAAACCGCAGTCTCTTTTCTTCCCGAGTAAGGCGCAATCGATCTCAGCCGTGCACTTGTCGAGCAATGATTGGTCACATTATACTCCGGCAGAACTGATAAAATATCATGATGATCCCACGACCTGGGGAAAGACCGAAATAGAAATGTCATACGTATTTATATACGAAGATATATACGTATTCTGTTTAAAATGTACGGAAGAGCACCATTTGAAACAACCGTCACTTCCTTGGAGCCGGTATTCGACGGGGTTCGTCATTTTCGGAGGTAAAAGTATGTTGACGTCAGCTATATGAGGACCGGAGCTCGAATGCGACGTCGTTCCGGTCACCGCCGCAAACGAAGCAGCGAAAACAAGCAAAAGAATGAAGCGAGTCATCTTTGACAACAACAATTTTTGCTATAGCCAGAGCCAAGGAAGTTTGCGCATAGTAAATATTACAGTGAGTGGAAATTGAAGAAGGAGAAAGCCCTAAGAAGAAGAAGAGAGGGTTTAAGAGGGGAATTGGAGGGAGCGGAGCGGTGGGGCACGTGGCGGGAGATGATTGGAGGTAATGCAAAAGGAGGGTAATTTTATCAGAAAGGGATGGTGCTTGTCACGTGGTTTACAACTTGGTATCGGGTTATTGTGTCGTTTGAATCATAAAGTGCCTTTACCTGATCGTCGTTTTGCTGTAGAGTCACCGTCCCTTGTTTTTTTCCCTTCAATTTGACCAAGTTTGACTAAGGTTGTATATGGTGCGGTTCGATTTAACGTATTAAATAATAAGGTATTATATTTTTATGTTAAAATTTAAATTTATATAAAATGAGATAAGATAAGATAAATATCTTTAGTCACTAAGCTAATTAGTGGATCTCTCAATAAACTTTTTTAATACTATATCAGTTTTTTATTTGTAGAATTTCGGTTTTTTATTTTTTTTTCTCTATATTAATTTTGGATTCTGAATATTTGTACTTTATTTTGGTAAAACAACTCTATTATGTGACTTTTAAACAATAATTGTTAATTTTTTAAAAAAATTTATAAATATTCCTTAATTTTTTTAAAACATTCCTTAAAAATAAATTATAAATTGAATAGTAAAAATTAATTTCTGACCAATTAGATTTGGTTCAGATAACTAATGTTTGCAAATTTATAGATCATAAATGTTAGGTTGAACAATCAATAAAAATGATCAAAATGGGTGAATTGGCATATAAAAAATTTAGTGGAACTAATTGCAAAAGCAATAAAATGATACAAAAAATTAATAGTGGTTTAACCTTCTCAATAAGGTTTACACTAACAACCTTAACTATCCACACTAAAATTTTTTACAAATTCACTAAATTTATTTTTCATTTTTTTTATTAAAGGAGACAACTTTACAACTTAGACTTATATCTCAAAGTATAGTGATCCCTTTCTCCTAAAAAATATTACAAATAAACAAAATCAGGAAAAATCCACTAGACATTTTGTTTGCACAATGAAAGTTCACTAAAACTCTTCACACTTAAATAAAAAGATTACAATAAAGAACTCTCTGGTGAGTTTACAAGATTCGACAAATTGAACTCAAAGATATTGGATATGTGCTTGAAAGCTTTAGACTTGTTGAATATTGTTGCAGAAGTTTTGGAAACTTGATTTTATACCCCTTATTAATTTTCTAACTGTTTGGGTACACGAGCACTCGTATCGATATTTGCCAAAAGAAAAAAAAAATCATTGCAACAAAGGGGTACAGGTACGTGAGCATGCGTATCGGTACGAAGTGACAATTTTACAAAAGATATCAGCACATGTCGTACCATACCGGTACTCATTTTACTCACCGAAATTCTTAGAACATTTGGTTAAAATATCGTATCAGTACTCGTATAGGTGTACCGGTACGCTTAACTGATTTTTAAAAATCTGGTTCCAAGAAAACTGACAAGGCAACGATCAAAATATTTAATGAAAAAGATTTTAAAATCTTAACCTCGTACCAATACGTCATAGGTTGTACATGTACTCTAGCTCAATTTAAAAAACAGTTTCAAAAATTTGTACCAGTACGCGCATAGCCGTACATGTACTCTTTAAAGGCATTATACACAATTTTGATTTCCAGTAATGAAACTTGTACTGGTACGCCATAGGCCGTAGCGATACTCAGTTACCAAATTGGTTAAATTGAGTACTAAAACACTTAGAAAAAATTTAGGGATTAAAAGTTTGACTTAGAAAATATTTAAGTTTGAATACCTGTTAATTTTGTGAATAAATTGAGTACCTTAAAAATTTATTTCTTTTACAAATTTAATCCTTATTAAATAAAAAAATAAAAATAAGTTTAACAATAAATCATCCAAACATTACAATTCGAATTAATTTTTGATTTTAACGGTTTTTGTTGCCCAACCCTAATTCTGACTAATATATATATATAACAAATGTATGTGATATTTTTCTCTTTTTTAAAAAAATTAGGAGGTTAAATTAACTATAATAAAAAAAAAGTTACTCATCAACTTCACTTAGTGTAATCGTTGTTATAACATTTAGGAAAAAAAGCATAAGTTTGGTTGGCTTAGATGTGCAATAATCTTTCGGTTAGTGTCCGTTGATACAATATAAAATTTGAAAAATTAATTCAGAGATTAATTATTGGTGATAAAAAGATTTTTACATAAAATCGAATTATCTTCAATTTAAAAACTTTAATCTCATCCACTAAAATCAGTAAATTCAATGATCTAAAAAACGTATAAAACTTTTGAGTTTTAAGCTGTGTAAGTTGATCTAACCAAATTATTAAAATATTTTCAATTCAGAATTTTAATAATAAAGTATTATTAAAATATTAAAACATGTCTTTGATAATAATTCAATTTGTTTGATATAAATCAATATGTAATGTTAACCGAGTGATTAGAAATATATATATATATATATATATATATATATATATATATATATAAATCAATATGTAATGTTAACCAAATTAGTTGTAGGGTATATCTAGTTAGTTTAGAGTATATGGTTAGAGATTTAGGTGTAAGGGGTTAGAATTTAGGGATAGTTCTTTCAATTTAAGGTTTAGGGTTATAATTTAGGGTTTATAGGTTAAAACTTAAATCATCACCATATTACTCTAAAAACTAAACTCTAACCTATAAACCCTAAATTATAACTTTAAACCTTAAATTAAAACAACTATCCCTAAATTCTAAACACATAACTCCTAAACCATATACTCTAAACTAACTTCCTATATCCTAAAACTAAAACTAAGGCGCTTGTGGAAACTTCCAGTTTCTACCGTCAGTATATAGGATATTAATCTATATATATATATATATATATATATATAAATAATAGAACATTTTCCTCTTTTTTAGCAAAAACTTTTCCAACTTTAAACAAGAATCTAGCTTTTAAATCACTTTATTTAACTTAGAAATAATCGGATAAAAGAAACAAAAACAAACAATAAAATGGAGAATTCTTTAACTTTATACATGAACACGGGTAATTAAAAAAATAGATATCATATGGAAATTATGACGGCTCCTATTTTATCGGACGGGGAGAGATCTAATGGGGACAATCCTAGTTTAGGGGGTTTTACGTTCTCAGGGGGCAGCCGCCGGGAGGAGGGTTGCCGTTGGTGGTGGCCCCGCCTCCACCGGGTGGCTTGGAAACCGGTCAGGTTGGGAAGGAAGTGTGTGCTGAGCGAACGGTGCCTATGGAGACGACTGGGTCGGATGGCATGGATACTGGGTGCGTTGTGGGGGAAGGTTTGACGGCTGCTAGGGCACCAGGGGTGGCTACGGATGACGTTCAGATGGGGGTAGCTTCATCGGGTTTGCGCAAAGGGTCTTATGCGGACATGGTGTCGCGATCGAGCGACGGTGGGGGGCGACATAAGCCTGGGGTGGCTACAGATGGGGTACAAGTGTTGGAGTCTGATTTTTCGATTGATCGCAGCGGAGCGTATCCAGAAATTAGGTTTTCAGAGCGGGTACATGCATCGATCGATGATAGTATGAAGCGGCCAGTGATCGTTCGCCTCCTTGGGCGTAGCATTGGTTTTCGGACGTTAGTTTCTCGGATTCCTGGCCTTTGGGCACCAGCGGGTAATTACCAAGTCGTGGATTTAGACAACAACTATTTCCTTGTGAATTTTAACTTAGTGGAGGATTATACGAGGGTGTTATCGGCGGGTCCTTGGACGATATACGGCAGCTATCTGACTGTGCAACCGTGGTCGCGGTCCTTCTCGACATCTCATAAGCATCATTCGCAAGTTATGGTTTGGATACGCCTACCGGGTCTTCCATACCGGTACTACACCAAGGCGTTATTCAAACTAATTGGAAGCATTATAGGGACTGTTGTGCGCATCGATTATAATACGACGACAGCCGAGAGGGGTAAGTTTGCGAGACTTGCAGTGTTGGTGGACCTTAATAAGCCGATGTTACCATGTATTGGCATTGATGGTTTCACGGAAAAATTAGAGTATGGAGGGTTGCATCATATTTGTTTCAAATGTGGTGTATATGGGCACTTGTCGGATGTATGTGGAATGAATGGTAATGTTGAATCGGACAAAGGAGGTATGGTTGTTGAGCAACCGAGTGAGGGGACGCTGGAACCGGAGGTAACGTCGGATAATATGTATGGGTCGTGGATGGTGGTTGATGCAAAGAGGAGAAGGCCACGAAAGGCTGTGGAGCAGCAGAAACACGCGGAGAACACGCATGGGGCTAGAGGCTCAAGGTTTGTTGTGCTAGGTGAGGATGTTAGCGCAAAGGAGGCTGGTGCGGATGTGCAAGGGGGTGTACCGCAGGAGGTGCAGCAAGAGGACGGGAGGGGAGCTCAAGGTGTGAGGGATAGGGATACGATTGTGCAACGGCCCCATGGCAAGGGGGTGGAGATTGCAGCACATGAGCAGGCTGCGGGGAGTGGTAAGGCTGGTATGAGGAAGAGTGGTGCGCCGTCCAATGTGGGGTGAAGTCCGTTAGCGGACCTTTCGAACTTGAAAGCGAAACAGTGTGAAGGTACGCATGTGGTCTCGATGACACCCAACGTGGAAGTGCAAGTACAAGCTCACAAGCCGAGCATTGCCACCGGAACTCATAGAGCGGTCGTTATCGCGGATGGTGATTCGACCAAGGGAGGGGTGAGCGGAAGGATGCTAGCCGAGGGAAGAGCCTTTTGCCGGTCAAGGCTGCGCTTAAAAAGTCTTCTAAGCAGTCAAAGCGGGGTAATGCGACGCGCACACCGGCAAAGCCGATTTTGGCGGAATGGGTTCAATCTTTTTCGGGTAAGCTGCAGGATTTGCATGACCATACTGTTTTGAATGCAACAGGAGCGACACGAGGTGATTCCACCACTCCCGCGATTCCTTTGGAGTCGAAAGCCGCGAGTCCGAGCTTGGTTGTAGGAGCGGGAAAGAGTGCGGTGGCAGTTGAGGGGGTTGGCAAGGAGAACGTTGGTCCGTCATGCTAAGGTCTTTTTCCTATCCTTGTAATTTTTTAATGATTAAGTTAATGTTTTGGAACGTTCAGGGTGCGGCGAGCCCAGAATTTCGCCGTCATTTTCGTAATTTTGTGCGGAAGAATGATCCACGGATTGTTTGTCTTGTTGAGCCAAGGATTAGTAATGTTCAGGCGGATAGGGTTATACGCAGGCTGGGTTTTGAGAATTCTTTTCGTGTGGAATGTCGCGGCTTTAGTGGGGGTGTTTGGGTCCTTTGGCGTGAGGATGTTCAGGTTGAGATATTAGTGGTAGCTAACCAATTTGTGCATGGGAAATTCTTTGATGAGTCCGTCAATAAATGGGTCTTCTTTACGGCTGTTTACGCTTCTCCGACGGCAGCAACATGAAGATTAGTGTGGGATCATTTGCTCAGTCTTCGCCCCAATGGTAATCAGGCATGGGTTCTAGGAGGGGATTTCAATTGCATTCTCCATGATGAGGAATGCTATGGTAGCAGTTCGGGGTTATCTGGAGTTAGCTCGCTTTTTCAGGAGTTTGTTTTTACGGCAGGCTTGTTTGAGGTTGATTATAGAGGCGACGACTTTACTTGGAGACGTGGGAGGTTATTCAAACGCCTCGATAGGTGTTTGGTGAATGGAGCTTGGCAGAACCTTTTTCCACATAACCTTGTGTTACACCTCGACCGTTTGGGGTCCGATCACTGTTCGCTTATCCTTGATAGGGATACTCATACAGGTGCTGATGACGATAGACCGTTCCACTTCATTGCAGCTTGGCAGGACCATCCTGAGTTTGCAAACTTGTTAAGGAGTAGCTGGAGTCCGATGGATTCGGTTGTTCACAATATTGCTAGGCTTCAGACTACTGTGACAAAATGGAATGTCGAGGTGTTTAGGAATATTGGTAAGCGGAAGAGGATTCTGCTGGCACGGCTAAGAGGTATTGATCGTGCTCTTAGGCGTCATTATTCGGAACCGTTGGTAGAGTTAGAGAAATCTCTTCGGGCTGAGCTGGATATTGTGTTAGAGCAGGAGGAGAGCCTTTGGTTCCAAAAGTGGAGATGTCGATGGTTCTTGCAGGGCGATAGAAATACCAAATATTTTCATGCCTCCACGATTAGCCGAAGGAAGCGGAATTTGATTACTCGGTTGAGAGATGGTAATGGTTGGTGGCTTGACTCTCAGGCTGAGCTTCGGAGGCATGCTGTTGAGTTCTATAGCAGTCTTTTCGCTAGCGGTAATACGGAGGCGACACAGTTTCCCATCCGTGGTAAATTCCCTGGTCTTTCTAGTTCTGCTATTGATTTATTTGACAATCCTGTTTCCGTAGATAAGGTTCGCAGGGCGGTCTTCTAGATGGATGCGTTTAAAGCCCCTGGTAGGGATGGGTTTCAGGCGTTATTTTATCAGCGAAACTGGGATATTGTTGGGCCAGATGTATGCCGTTTGGTGCATGATATTTTTGAGGGGGCCCCTTTTCCGGATAGTTTAAATGATACTTTGTTGGTTTTGATTCCGAAAGTTCAATCGCCTGAGAATATGTCGCAATTTAGGCCTATCAGCCTCTGCCAGGTCCTGTACAAAATTGTAACTAAAGTGATTGTGAATAGAATTAAGCCTTTTATCCCTGAGTGGGTAAAGGATAATCAGACGAGCTTCGTTCTGGGACGGCTTATTTCGGATAATATAATCATTGCCCAGGAGGTGGTTCACTCTATGCGCCGCAAGACAGGTGCTAAGGGGTGGATGGCGGTAAAAATTGATCTGGAAAAGGCATATGACCGTCTTGAGTGGAACTTTATCGCGGATACGCTTTGTGATATTGGGTTACCAAGGAAGATACGGGAGTTGATTATGCGTTGTGTGTCCTCTGTTTCGACACGTATTTTGTGGAACGGGGCGCAGACGGAGCAGTTTCGACCGACTAGGGGAATCAGGCAAGGTGATCCATTATCGCCGTATCTTTTTGTTCTTTGTATGGAGCGACTTGGTCATCTTATTGAGCAAAGGTTGTCACAGGGGGTATGGAAGGGTTTTCGGGTGTCGAGACAATGCCCGACTATTTCTCACCTCATGTTTGCAGATGATATGGTTTTGTTTGCGGAGGCTTCGATTGAGCAGATTGGGGTGCTTCATGCAGTGTTAGCTTAGTTCTGTAGTGCTTCTGGAATGAAAGTGAGTGTGGCAAAGATGAATGTTTTCTTTTCCAAGAATGTTCCGAGCTCGCTCCGCAGTTCGATTTGCAGGGTGTGTGGTTTTATGGAAGTTCAGAATTTGGGAAGATACTTGGGGGTGCCTATGTTGCATCAGCGGGTTACTAATGAAACATATGGCTTTTTGATTGAGAAGGTCAGGGATCGTTTAAATGGGTGGAAGGCGAGATATTTATCGTTTGCTGGGCGTATCGTTTTGGCGAAATTAGTGCTTTCGGCGATTCCTTCATATTGCATGCAGACAACTAAGATTCCTAAGGGGGTATGCGATAAAATTGAGGGAATTATACGTACGTTTATTTGGGGTAATTCGACGTTGAAACGGGCGGTTCATCTTGTTAAATGGGAGGAGGTTGCATCGCCTACTACTAAGGGTGGTCTTGGGTTTAAATTTTTGGACCACAGAATGACGCTTTTCTTATGAAGGTGGCCTATAATATTGTGGCGAAACCGGACCAGCTTTGGGTACGTTTTTTGCGGGCGAAGTATAAATGTTACGACCGTATTCCGACTACTATTTTTAGGAACAATTGCTCGATTCTTTGGAGAGGGATAGGTGCGGTTTGGGATGATGTTAGGGAAGGAATTGTATGGAATATTGGTGATGGTGCGACGGTAGATTTTTGGAAAGATAATTGGTTGGCGGATATTGGTCCTCTTAGTTCTCATTGCACGCGACATTTAGCGGATTTGGCCCCTACACCGGTCAAGGATATGGTTGATGGTGGAGGGAATTGGTTTTGGGAGGCTTTCCGAGCTGATTTACCTGTGTATGTGTTCGAGCACATAGCTGCGGTTAGGCCACCTACAGCCGTGAATGGCCCCGATTGGCCGGGGTGGAAGTGGAGCAGCACAAGACATTTCACTGTGCGGTCTGCTTACGAAGTGCGATCACAGTATGTTGTCGAGGCGGAGGATGGGCTGTGGAAGGCGATACGCACGTTCAAAGGGTTACCGCGTATAAAGGCGTTTCTTTGGCTTCTCGGGAAGGGTCGTATTCTCACAAATGATGAAAGGACCCGACGTCATTTATCGGATTCAGCTATATGTGAGGTTTGTGGGGCGGCTTGTGAAGACATAGATCACATTCTTCGCCGCTGTCCTACGGCTGTTTCGACGTGGGCAACTCTGATAAAACCAGATTGTTTGGTGAAGTTTTTGGAGCTGCCTTTAAAAGAGTGGTTGAAGCAGAATCTGTTGCCGGGTGCTGGCTTTGCGAGGGACACAACTGATTGGGGTGTGCTGTTTGGGAGTGTTTTGTGGACCCTGTGGCGTACTCGAAATGAAAAGCTGTTTGGGAGCGTTATTCCTTATGGTGCAGGGATCATCGAACGTAGCAGGCGCTTGGCTGCTGGGGCGCAGCGTGCGCAACAAACCTGCATTCACACCTCGCAGAATGGCGGTGTGCAGCAGCAGGTACGGGGGCGTGGTTGGTGTCCACCAAGGAGGGGGTTTGTGAAGCTTAATGTGGACAGCGCGAGGAATGGTTCTGATGGTGCTGCTTCGTGTGGAGGGGTTGTCCGAGATTTTCAAGGTAATTGGATTACGGGTTTTACAAAATTCATTGGCAAGTGCTCGGTGTTTGACGCAGAGCTTTGGGCGGTGTTTGAGGGCCTCAAGTGTGCTTTGGGGGTTGATGGGGGTGAGTATTGTGGTGGAGACGGATAATTTAGATGTTTTTCATACGTTATCCGGCATATCGCATTGCTCGAGGTCTTCATCTTTGATTGATTCTATTCGTAATCTTGTGTTGCTCCATGGTGGGGTAGAGTTTCGACACGTTTGTCGTGGTGCTAATAGAGTGGTGGACGCGATGGCGAAATTGGCGGAACGGTCTAGCTTTGAGGCATATGTATTTAATAATGTTCCGTTTGAGGTTTTTGATCTCTTGAGGGACGATTGTCCCTAAGTTGTGGTGTCTTCTTTCGTTTTTTGTGGTTTGTTCAGATCGTACATGGGTACTCTTTTCTCTCATTAGGTTAGGAGGGTTTTTAATGAGGCCTATGTCGATCTCTTCTCATTATTTATCAAAAAAAATAGATATCATCAATAACTAGTTGGTTTAACAAGACAAAAAGTTAGATCCCTTAAACATGGCATGTGACTCGAATCTTGATTATGAATGGAGAAAATCGAACTAAAAAAGTCAATTTTGTACTGAACCTCTATAAAATTTAATCTAAATTAATCGATCAATAAATCAAATTTCGATATTTTTTTAAAAAATAGATAGATATTAGGTTGCACAAAAAAGTAAGTATCACATTTGTGAATATGCATAAAGTTAAAAAATGCTACAACGTTTGTCTGAATAATCATTTTGGCTCATATTCTTTTTTTGGAGCAATTCAACCATTAACGTTTTATTTTGGGTCAAAATGACCCTTTGCGGATGAAAATTGCCAATCAACTGACTGTAAATGGCTTGAAATGACAGGATAAACCTATATGGCAGTGCACGTTGACATGACAATATCATATAAATAAATATGTTCTTTAAAAAATATTACATCAATCTAAAATAATTTTATAAAATTATATAAAATATAAAAGAATTTTTTCTACTGACTTTTCATTCTGCCAAGTCATTTCAAACTGTTTTTCGTCAATTTTCTAACAATTTTCATCCGTAGAAAGGCTATTTTGACCAAAAATAAAATATTGAGGATTAAATTACTAAAAAAATCATAGCCAAAGTTACTATTTAACGAAATGTTGGATGTATTTTTTTTACTTTATGCCTTGTGAATATTGTTACCCGAAATTTTAGCTTGTGAAATTGAGAGCATTGATTAAAAATTCTCGAAAGAATATAATAATATTTTTAGTTCACAAAATACTTTTTTTAAATAGCATCTGAATTTTATTAAATGTCATAAAAGATATTATAAATACAAAAATAAATATTTTGATACACAAATTTGCATAAACTTTATTTTATAACCTTTTTAATTTTACAGTTTAGGGTTTAGGAGTTTAGCATGTGAAATTTAACGTTTATGGTTAGAATTTAGAGTTTAACATTTAGGGTTTAAGCTTTAAGGGGTTAGGGCTAGAGATTTAGGTTTTAAATTTTATAGCTTATGATTTTTTTATACAGCTTATGTATCAAAATATAACTCTAAATAAGATTGAGAAGATAGTTGAGTGATGAAATTTGTAATTTACCCAAAAGCCGTTTTCTCAAATATTTAAATAATAATTTTATTCAATTATCATTGTGAGCGACATGTTATCCCTTATCCGGGCATGTCTAACATACGATAAGGCTACAACGCGACTACAATGTGGTACTCACTGAAAATGGTATAAAATTTGAAACATGAAACTGAAAATGTTACACTGTTTGAGAATATTTTCAGTTGGTGGTAAGTATCAAAACTTTAACTTCGAATATTGAAATTTTTATCACTTCTGATAATATTTTAAGTTTTTGTAAGTACCGAAAATATTATCAAATAATATAATATTTTTAATTCTATATTTTAAATCTTATAACATTTTCAGTTAGTGTCGCACCGTAGCCTGCTGTACCGTAAAACTACCCTCTCCGTTTCGCACTTTTCATTCATCCCTTTTTTCTTTTTTCGGTATTTATTTTGTTTGACACACGACGTTTCTTGATAGATGATTCGATTATTAACTACCGCTTTTTTACAAATCTATTGCGTGATTTGCAGATATATGATTTTATTATTTATATTTGATAATTCTTTTCCTTTTTTCACAAAAATAATGAAAGATTTTTTTATCTTGTTTCGGACTATTTTTTGTCTTGTATTGTAAAAATTTTAGTCTTGCATTTTCTACCCGTGAAAAGAATATAAGAAAAACATTTGAATTTTTTTTAAATCAATAGAAATGAAAAAAAAAAAACTTAAAAAACCCATAGTTAATAAGAACTAAAAGGTTAGCATTTTCTTATATTTTAATGTTTTTATAAAATTTTAAAAATAGATTAAACAAAATTATAAGTTCAAAAAATATAAATTCTAATCCCAACAGGGTAAAATGTGATTTGATCACATCACATTTTTTTAAAACGAAATATGTCAACATGAAAACAAACAAACACAAACAAACAATATAGGTGAAATAAAGATCGAAGGACCTAACTGACCAAAAAAAAGTAAAAAACGTCAAGCATTCAAGATAGTTTTTAATAATTAATCAGAATAAAACCTCTAATATTGTTTAATTAGCTTATCCCATTGTTGAATAACCTTTAACATAATTAAGTAATTATTTATTAGGACATTTTTCGTTATATTGTGTCTACTTGATTTAAAAACATTTTAAATAATACGATTAAATCATTGGTATATAAATTGCAGTGCAGAGGAAATCATGAAGAGAGATTCTTATATGCTATAGTATGTCAAATTGTCAATGAAAGATACCCGATATCTCTAGTCACGAATAGAATAAAAATCTTCTATTACTTTTTAATGCTACTAGGGGACTACATGTATCCACGTCAGTGAATGAATCTCATGATTTTAATTACCAATTTCTCATACGTACCAAACACCACCTATCATCATATAGTTAAAATTCAATTATAATATATAGATAAAAAGTATAAAAATATGGATTTATCAAATCCAAAATAAATTTGTGAGTTTGAGAAACAATTTCTAAGTGTTTCAAACTCAATTTACACTTTTTTAAATTCAAGATCCCAAACGCTACCTAATAGTTTTAAAATTGGAACTTAGTTTTTAAATCAAACAGATACAAAACTAAATTCATAAAATTAAAAAATATGGTTAAAATTAAAAAATTCAACGACTGTACCTCTTATTTTAAAATATAAAATTATGACCTCTTTCTTCACAAAAGCTAATGGCATGAACTCATATTTTCATGATTGCATAGGAACATCTATAAAATCAAATCCATAATAATGGATGTTTGCATTTACCTCTACCCTTGACTCAGCAACGGAGAAATACAGTCAAACGGCTCCGAGGGTTTTAGAATATCAAGCCGTGGATTCTGCTTGGGCTCGGATTAATCGCAAGTACAACCCACCCTTGTGTAGAAGCTCAGTGTGGTCACCCATCTGAGCACATATAAAGCAAGCAGATATATAAGTAGGTTCTGGTTGATTTCAGTCAAAAAGAGACTGATCATTTGGGGGAAAAAAACATAGAAAAAAGATCATGCCTCAACAATTCGACCACCGTCCATTACAACAATTTTGTCAGCGGTCTTAATGGTAGACAACCTGCGGAGTTAGTTCCAATGTCCCGAATATGATTAAACCTAAAATTAGAAATCGAAATGACCGAAGCTGGAAAAAAAAACACTAAAACACCTGACCTATGTGCTATGAGAATGACAGCTCTTTTTGATCTACTTTCGTTTCTGAGTGCATGAAGAACCTCCTAAAGATAATAGAAGGTAATGCATTTGTTACACATCGAACATTGACAAATTTCGTTTTACTTTATCGTTTTAGGAAAATGAATTTAAAGTGCTTACTTTGAGATAATGCTCGCTTTCCGCGTCTAATGCACTGGTGGCTTCATCCAGGACGAGAACTGCAGGGTCTCGGAGAATCGCCCTAGCAATAGCAATTCGTTGCTTTTGTCCCCCACTGAGCAAATCATTGTCCACCATTGTTTGATAACCATGAGGAAGAGATGAAATAAATTCATGAACATAGGCTTGCTTTGCAGCCCATTCTATATCTTCCTCTTTAACATCTCTAGGGCAACCATATTTAATGTTGGACTTGACATCCATATTAAACAAATCCGGGTCCTGACTGAAATACAAATTTAGAATATTCCACATAGCTACACTCAAGCATGCCACAAGGAAAAGATAATATGTAGTCTAACCTGTCCAACAAATCCAATATTTTCCCTCAGCCACCTGATGTCCAACTCTTCGAGTGGGATACCATCCACGTATATCTGCAATTTGATCATTAGAGGCACTTAGCATGTAATTCCTAACACATAGCAAACTACTGGCAAGTAATGACAATACGGAGAAACATAATATACAAGGACAAAGCTAACCTGACCAGTAACCGGTTGATAGAGACGCAGCATGAGATTTACTAATGTGCTTTTTCCACTACCACTTAAACCAACCTTGTCCATTAAAGAATGATCAGTAAAATCTCAAATACTTGTATCACCAATGGAATTATGATAACAAGTGTGCAATGGCATTTCTTACAATTGCAACCACTTCATTGGCTTGTATAGAAAGGTTTAAACGATCTAGTATCGGTACCTGCTCAAACGTACGAAAACAAAGACCAGAGCTAGTTTCTCGTCATAATCACTAAAGAGAAAATCAGGATGAAGAAATGGTAACAAAGTAAGAATATTGAAAAGGTGCTCCAAATTGATCCAATTTAGTTACGGGGATTTTTTTTATCAATAGCTGAATTGCTTAAAGGTGGATGGCTCCCTTTAGAATCCCTTCCCAGTAAAATGAATAACTTTTTAAAACCTTAAGGATGATTGTTAAGATAATGACAACTATAACACATACCAAGGAAGCAAAATAAAAATTACTATTTCCCATATGATACTTTGTAAGAACATGAGGCATACTGTGATCCTTGAAGGATAGTGAAAAGATACATTCACGAACTGTATATTCCCCATTAGTGTCTGCAGCTTCACTCCTGGAAACAGTGTCATGGACAATTAAAAGAAAATTAATTATTTGAAAGAAAACTTGGTTCAAACGAGAACAACAGATTTAGAATTAAGGTCGGAATAATAAATGAATTAGCAGATCAAATTACTAGAAATTGGAACAGTAACAAATTCACATCTATCAGGATATGTTTTCCATTTTCAGCATCTTATGAACAATGATAGAGACTTTCTCTCCTGTTAAATGCTATGGATATGGATAACATGATGCAAAGTTCTCCAAATTGTTTAACAATTTCAAATTAGATAGAATCCTTAATTCAAGTTATAATAAGAGGCAAGAGTGAGTACAGAGACAAACTGCAAGTTATAAGCGGAAATCTAAACCTAACGAAATGAAACAAAACTTGGCTATTCTAAGAAATATCTAAGATAACGGTATACCACACTAAAAAGAGATAAAATACTTGCCTTCTGAATGGAATTGCTCAGCAGGCAAGAGATCCATTAATTGGAAAACCTTTTCACATGCTCCGATGGATTGCATCAGTGATGATGAATTGTCTACCACCCTCCAAGTAGCATAAATCAACCACTCACAGTATAATATGTACTTAGTAATTTGTTCAGGTGATGCATGTGAATTCATGATGCATATTCCTCCTAAAAGCACGGCAAGAACCTGCAATATGTCATTTTGAAATAAAAGTAAGTCGTATAATAAATCTTCATTCACATTAGGAACCCTTTTTGGTCACTGTGCTTCATCTTCCTACATTTCATCATTTGCAGTGGGGTTCATACAACCAGAAGCAAAGGTAAAGGGTCAAATGGTAAATAAATAACCTGTGTCGAACGGTAAAGGGTAAGAAAACTCATACTCCATAATCCATAAGCTGCACTTTCTCGAATGCTTATGAATGCCAATTTATCTAGCCACCACTTGTACCTAAAATCAAAAGCAATCAACAATAAAAATTAACAATTTTCTGACATGGAAGCCCTCGGTGTCAACTTCTATGCCTTCCAAAGAAGTTCCAATGAAAGAGGAAATAGTACACCCATAAAGTTTGGAATGCTTATGGAGTAATTCTAGAGAGAATGTTACCTTCCAAATTCTTCTCCTTCTGTTCCATAAGCCCGGACAGTTCTCATCAAAGAAAGTGTTTCTTGTGCAACCTACATTAAGATACTGATAATATTATAATGTTATTCAGGTTTTTAGAACTCTGGGAGAAATCTAAACAAGTTTCATGTTTTACATTGTTGGCACATGCATTGAAGTCTTGCATTAA
Organism: Hibiscus tridactylites; assembly: GCA_958450335.1. Classification (NCBI taxonomy): domain Eukaryota; kingdom Viridiplantae; phylum Streptophyta; class Magnoliopsida; order Malvales; family Malvaceae; genus Hibiscus; species Hibiscus tridactylites. Next base: position 32,718,660 of record OY288280.1, on the reverse strand, counting down.
CTTTGCAGCTCTCTTTTGGTATCTACAAAACCATCAGCAACACCAATTCAGCATGAGCATGATGAGTACAGATATAATCATATAAAACTGGATAGTCATTATTTCAGTAGAGCAGAGCAATCTACCATACACTCAGATTCTGAAATATGATAAAAAGGATAATTTAATTGCTTAATTTAAGGTGAAAAGAGAGAGAATTCTGACCGGACGTAAATGGAAAATATAACAGCAAGAATAGAGCATATAATCAATGTTGGTAATGTAAGTGCCCAAGATAAAGTCAGTAAATTTATCAATGCACCTGTTCCCTAAACATTCAAAAGGAAAAAGTAATAAAACTCTATCATGAAACAAACATTCACAAGAAATCTAATATAGAAAAAAAAAACAAAGACCTGAATAACATTGCGGATGATGAGATGAATATAGTTCCCGATAACATGAGAGAGTCGCTGACAATCTGATCCAAGCCTACTTGTCAAATTGCCAACTGTTTCCGTGTCAAAAAAGGATATATCCTACATCAAAAGCACCGGCAGCTGATAGTATTTTACTAAACAAATATACGAACTTGCCACATTACTCGGACTTGAGTGTGAGTATCAGATATGGATACCCATATCCTACATCAAGACGGATAAGTTCAATTTTTCTAGTTGTCCATGCATTTGAAGGGTCTTTGGAAGGTCATATTCCATACCCATAGATAGATATGTGTTGGGCACGGGTGTTGGATGTCGATAGTTGGTACTTCAAGAAAAAGGAAGAGTCGAGACAACATAGAAGACTTGTATACATCACAATTCACAACCCTAAGTATTACAAACAATTAACAAATAGATAGCGAACCTGAAAAACAAGAGCTGCATACAAACTTTGCCTAAGACGCTTAACCTGCAAACAGTCACCAGCAAAAGTAGAAGACAAAAACTAAGGTCGTATTTGGTTAATACTTTTTCCTCAGATTTTAATCATTTTCATTAGCAAACAACTAAAATGAATGATAGGAAACTAACAATTATCAGTGCACCGTTTCTTTCAAAATCAAGAGTAAAGTAGAAACTTAAACTAATAAATTTAAGTAAAAAAATTCTCACCAAGATCGTATTTGCGACGGCAAAGCAGCCACTTCGCACGCCACTGAAATTTACATAAGAATAAGCTAAAAAAGAATCAAAATTACAAACAAATCACTAAAATAAACGGATGCTAATAACTTTTACAAGTTAAAAACATAAAAGAATACCTGCAAATTCCTGAGACAATGAACAGTAAAATCAACATCCGCGAGCTTCTAAAAAACGCTGCGGACTCGCCGTTGCTAGCAGAAAATACCGACGCCATCAATATCCTAGGCATCGAAATCTCCGAAACCTGGCATTTAATTTTTCTTTTTTAAATTGAGAAACAGATAAACTTTCAAAACTTAACAATTTGAGTTACGATTGTACGAACAGCAGCGATGGACATAGCACCGAGCGCGAGAAAAACGATCCAATTATCGTCTCCGATCAAACTCCACATTCGCTTAAGAGCAATCCAAACAGTAACAGGATTCGCCGACGAGGATTCCGAAGCTTCAACACCACGGAGGCTCCACCAGCCGCCACGTGTCTGGACGGCTCCCAAATGACCGCAGTGTTTTCCGGGAAGAAGTTGCCGGAAGTCCGCATTGTAATTTCTGTTCGGAGGAGAAAGCAGGGGAGATGGAAAGCCAAAACGGTGCCGTTTCAGTGTTGTAAGATAGAGCGGAGGGTGGAGTCTGGTTTTGAGGTTGAGAATGGAGTGGGAGGGAAGAGAGATGGGCATGGTGGTGTAAAATTGGAGAAACGGGAAGGGTGATTTTGGTATTTCAGAGATCAAAATCATTTCTTCTTTGCTTTGAAGTGGAAAAGCTAATCTTCTATTCAGAATTTGAACTTGCTGTTGCTGATAGCTTTGCTCTGATGGACGACATCAAAACGGTGCGCCCGCTAAATGACGTCGTTTTCTCAAGGGTTAAATACAGTCCAAGTCATTCAATAATATATATATATATATATATATATATATATATATATATATATATGTATTTTGAGATCATGAAACTAATTCATTCAACAACCAAAATGGCATCATCAACTAGAAAATTTACAGAACTGTCTGGAACATCAAACCAAAAATAAAAAAATTCGTTATAATTGAAAATTTAGTGAACTAAGCTATGAGCTACCTTGTTTGCATCCCTACATACATGGGCTACCATAAATCTTATATTTGCTCTGAGATTATATTTAGCTTCTTAAAGAACAATAACAACTATAGAGCGATCTGGGACAAGAGACAACAGCCTGTTGATAACACCAAGACAATCACCTTCTATAATCACATTCAACCAGCCATTTGCAGCTGCCAGTTTTATGACTTCTGAAAATGTCATGGCTTCAACCATCTCAGCTGTGAAGGTACCACTGAGAGCCTGTGCATAACCATCAATCATAAGGTCATAGTGATCTCTGGAAACAACTCCAATTGCAGCTGCACCTGAATTTAGAACAAAGGCTCCATCAGCATTGATTTTAAAGGTTGCTTCATGGGACATTTTTATTATTTTGACATGTTACAAATAAACTGATCCATAGTAAAATTATTGGCTGTCAGGTAATCAGTAACAAGTAGCTGCACATAATCAACCACTACTCTAATAGGAAGCAACACATATTTCTGAATTAGAGTATTTCTTTTGTTCCATAAGGTCTATATAAGCACAACAAGGAAGGTAAATAATTCTTTGTCCAGTTTCTCCAAGTAAGCTTCCAACCACTATTTGCAACTATCAAAAGGGTCCATAGGGATTAGACTCCTTAAACCACATAAATAAAAGTCTTCCTGCACTTTAGAACAATCTCTACAGGCATGGAGAAGTGATTCAGGCTTATTCGAACACATTAGGTAGATACCAAAACTTAACCGAGCTGCCAGCAACTTCTCTCCCACAGGTAAGGCATTGTGACAGATCCTCCAAATGATTTTTTTTTTTATCTTAGGCAAAGTTTTCATGGCCTGCACAACTTTTCATATGGGAGACAAGTCCCTCTCAACATTATTGCTTTTTTGAATCCAACTGTATTCAGTTTTTGTTGTGTAGGAATGTAACCGCCTGAACCCGGCCTAGAAGAAATCAATTCAAATTATGATATATTAAAATAACATAAAATAAATTATTTCTGATAATAATATAAAATATCTCAATAATTATAAAACCCGAATGTTAAAATAATAATCATATAATTTAAATAAAGCATTCAAATTTAAGTCTGAAAACGCATATAAAAATAATAAGTCTCAAATCCGAAATTACATTAAAATCCCAAAATAATCTTAATAATAAAATACTCCCGAAAGTAAAGTATATCCATACTGAAGATAAAATAGATTCAATAAAATAAAGAAATCCTCCCAGTACCAAGTTACCTAGAGCCCAAGATATCTGAAAAAGAAAAACTATAAGGGAGTAAGCTAAAGAGCTTAGTGTGTCTCTAAAGTGCAAGAAAATCATAGTCGTAAAAACATAGTAATATTTTCTTAAAATTCTTTAAAGCATAACACATAAATCACAAGCGCAATGCAATGCAATACACCCAACTACAACCGCCAAGAGGAAAGTTCCTCAGAACTCCTCACTACAACCGCCAATCAGAAGTGGAATTCAGCCCGAAGGGTGAAACCACAGAACTTCCCCGAACAAATCCCAACCCATGCTCATACAATGATATGATGATTAGAAATCAAATTTCATAAACAAAGTTCTTTAAATCCGATATTTCGTAAACATATTTCATAGTCTATAAGTCCATAAATCATAGATCCGTAAATCCGATGTTTCATAGATCAAATATTCTATAAGTCATAATTAAAACACGTTTTGAAAATCGTATGCACATGATTTCAACCATACAAGCCATGATACATATAAATAATCACACAAGGTAAAAATATATGTAGCACAGTAAGAAAACACACCTTAAGCATCAATAGCTCTAACGACGAATAAAGGGAGGTTACAGCTTCGATGTAAGGTGATGTGTAACACCCCGATTTCCCCCCAAAATTAAAAACCCTAAATCGAGTGAAATCCCAAATTCTAAAATCTAAATTTAATTTGGGAATTTTGTTTTGAAACCAAATTTGAGCCAGGGGCTAATTTGGAACGAATTAGAAGTTGAGTGACCTATTTGAACAAAATAGAAACTTCATGGACCATTCTGATAGGCAGGCTAAAGTAAGGACCCCTAGTGTGTAATTTTCCCACCAATTAGGGTATAACCTTAATTTTGACCCTTCACCTGCCATTGTTTGTTTCAACCGAGCCGCAAGTCTCCTTCTCTCGAGAAATTATATTATGCGTAATTCCTACCACGTCATCCATGAGACCAACCACTAAAAACCACCCACTTCATCATATTTCCCATGTCATTAATTTAATAATAGAATAACTTCCAAAAAACAGTTTTTAAAATGACATGGAAAAACTTTAGTGAAGATTCATTGGTTGGAAAAAATGACATGAAAAAATCATGGTGAAGTGGGTGGTTTTCATTGGTTGGCCCCATGGATGACGTGGTGGGAATTACCCATAATATAATTTTCCCTTCTCTCCCCCAGTCTCGTTCGAAAACCATCAAACCCCCACCCTTCGCTTTTCCGTCCACACTCCGACGAGGGTATTGCCATCGTCCGTTCGTCAATTGGTGGCCACCATCCGTCTCCCCTTCCCCATCCAAACCAAACCAAACCTTCAAACTCTCCTTGCGCCGCCGTCCTTCGCCGAAAACAGTACAAACCGTTCGGAACCTTTCGTGTGTCGTCGTCTCTTCGCCCCCTCTTCTCTATTTTTGCATTGTGGGGGTAAGATTCTAGTTGGATTTTGGGGTTATTCGTGTTTTGTGGTGGGTTTTGGTTGGAATTTTGACCATTGTGGTCACCGGAAGTGGTTCCGGCGAGCCGTCACCGTCGAGGGTTGGTAAACCCTAATGTTTGCAGGATGCTAAAAGGGATATGGGTTTGGGCCTGGTTTATGTGTGTGTAGGGTCAAGCCCAAATCTGAGTTGAGCCCAAGGGTGAGAGTGAGCCAAAATTGACCAGTCCTTTGGACCTAACCCCAACCAGATCGAACCGTTAGAGTGTAGCTGAACTAAATCGGACCAGTGTTTGGCCGAACCGGGTGACGTCATCTGCTGATGCATGAGATGATATAAGCTGCTGACATCAGCAGTTGACCACCATCGTTGACTTTGACCGTAGACCGCCGTCGTTGACTTTTTTGGTCAAAGTCAACCTTTACATTTTTCGATGCCTAGTTCCAGATTTGCATCCCATTTTTCCAAATTCGATCCCGAATATATATTTTAGGGCATTTTTAATTAATTTACGCTCAGTTGAGAAATTGTGTAAATTAGTTTTTGAATCAGATTTCTTTTGCATTCAGGTGACATAGATTCGGACACCGAGATTCTTCCTCCTCCTTTGTCTGGACGACCTCCTACATTTCAGCCTTTGAGTTCCACGCGTACGTGAATTAATCAGTTTTTATACAGTATCTTGTGGCATACTAGTACTGAATTAATCAGTTGAGAAATTGTGTAAATAAGTTTTTCTAAAGAAAAATAAAACGAGTTTTAAATAAAGTTAGGGGGCTAGGATAAAAATAAATCTTTGAAAAGAGAAAAAACTTTTAAAAAAGAGTTCTTAGAGAAATAAAGTTTAGAAATGAATTGTTTTAAAAGTTAAAAATGTAAAAAAATGAAAATGAGTTTAAAAGAAATAAAAATCTTTTAAGGAGAAATCATAAAAATAAAAATGGTAAAAAACATAAAAAAAATGAAAAAGTAAAAAATGTAAAAAAAGTTTTAGATTAGAAAATAATAGAAAGAAATAAAAGTAAAAATAAAAGTTTTTAAAAGAAATAATAAAAAAAGGATAAAAATCAAAAGAATAAAAGTTTGCTTGCTTGTTTTAGAAATGAATGAAAATTTAAGATTAGGGACTAAAGCTTAGATAGAGACTTTGATATTTGATAATTCATAGACTAGCTCTCTCTTTTCATCCATACTCAATTTACTACATTTTGATGGATTAAGTGAAACTCCCAAAAATTTAAAGTGAAAAAGTGTAAAAGCACTAGAAGGTAGCACGACAAAGTAGAAATCGTATTAGCTGTATCAACTAGAGGAAATGTTGAAAGTAATAAACAAGGGATTCATATAGCTATTTATTGTCTATTTAGGAAACAATAATCTTTTTCTTTTTGAAAAACGAAAGATTTTATTCTAATGATTTTGTAGAATACTAACTCGAGCTTCGTTAAAAAACCTCTCTAAACATAAATGTAGGAAAAAGAGTGCATCGAGTTAGTGTGAGTAGAAACGATAAATCACCTAAACAACATCGGCATAGAATACTCATAATACACCTCACAATACAAACCACAATAGACTTGCTCCGCTCAAGATTTTATTCTAATGATTTAAACAAAATCCTTAATTTATAAGAAATAAAAGACCTGTACATTAATTGTGCATCAATAATGGTAGAATTGAGTGACAAAGTTAATATAGGTTAATGTCATAAATCAAATTATATGTTTTATATTCCACTCTTCCAAATTTACGATGATAAAAAAACTATAGTATAACAAGATTAATTAGTGATTTTATGCTGGTGATTAATATAAAAAAGAAAGTACTTAATGAATTTAAGAAATGAATAATATTAAAAAGGTTAGAATAATGTATACATTCTGATTAATAATGTGATGCTTTCAAAATATATAGTAAACATAAAATCATAAGGAATATAATATATGAATAATTTTGGGAGATTATTACAATAGAATTTCTATATTCTGTTCGATATATTTGTTTAAAATTGTATAGCTAACTTCAAAATTTCATACGGGTGCACGTAAAATTATTTATTATATGCATTTATTTATTAAACTTCACAAATTATGTTTTTATATTTATTTTAATTTGTACATAATATTATATTATTAATAATTACAAACAATAATAAATAATAATAAACAAAACATCACTTACATTGTATAATAGCAGTAAAGTTTTACATATATATAATACTCTTAAAGATTTTTTTTGACAAATACTCGTAAAAGATCTTAAATGTGGAGTAATTGGAACGATTAATAATTCTTATCATATAATTTTGATATATTTATTCAATTTTTCAATTATATATCTATTCATATTATTTTTTATTAGAAAAAAAGCATGAGTTTATTCAAGTGCAAATCATACAAGCAAATTGCCATTCCGTGCCTCGTTAAAAAATATTTGTAGATCTAAATTGAAAGAAAAAAAGTACAACGAGATAGCAAAATAACGAAAACAGAATCGGAGCACCGTCTTACACAACACACACTCTAATATAAGCGACACTACATCCAGCCACAGTTGCCACCACGCCTATGACCCCAACCGAACACCAGCAAAACAACGCAACGAAACAACCAGGCTCGCAACACCCCACCTGCTCGCCCAACACAACAACTAGGCACCAAACCCCACAACACATTAACCATCAAATAACACCACTGACCTCCATACTCGCATCAACATACATCCAATCTAAAAGATCAACCCCATATTTAGCCAAAAAAACCTGTCACACTATTAGCTTCACGAAAGATCATATGGAACGACACATATAGAAGAGTCAAACACGCCACATCAATCCGACGAAACTAATAGCTCAATTGTCACGGTCGACGTACTCGATGTAGAATCCAAAAAATAATCACCGTCGAATCCGATTTTTAAGATAAAATGTAAAAATATTCAAACTTAAGTTAAATTCAATTGATATATATAAGTGGTGGCATACATTAGATATAATTTCATTTATAATTACCTTTTCATTCATATTATATACATACAATTATAAAATTATTTGAATAATTTTTTTATTATATTACTTATACTGTTATACATAGTTGAAAGGGATTGTTATTTTTCCGAAATACTAAATATTAACGTGTAAAACTATTACATAGAAAATGATGCACAATATAATATAAAAGATAAATATAATTTTTAGCATTTAAAATTGGCTTCAATGTTTAATAGTTTCAAAGTAAAAAAAAATGGTATCTAAGCTTTTTTAGATCCAATTAGGTATCTGGGTTTGCATTCATTTTTAAAAAAAATTATTTACTGTAAGCATGAATTAGGTCAAAAAAATAAAGTTTAAGTATCAATTTTAAAAAAAAAGTCAAATTCATATAAATAATTAGATCATAAAACCCTTTAAATACCAAATTGAACTTTAAAACTAAATTTATATATCTAATACGATAAAAGAATACCATAATTCAAAGAAATTAACATATATATAAACAAAGACTTGAGTTATTGTCACGTTAACATCCAACTACTGGCTTCTACTTTATTTTCTTTTTAAGGCGGTTCATACCATTTTTTATACTATTATCAATAATAAGATTATATTATTTGATAGGTCACACATTCGAATTTTAGTATTGTGAATGAAGTAAATTAAATTGAAAGAATCGTTTTTGTAATATTTGGTCCGAATTAATCAGTCAATGAATTAATATCGATGATTAAACTAATTTTTTATTGGGTAAACTACATAAATGGTCCCCTGATTATACTCCAATTATCTTTTGCATCCCTCGACTATCAGAAGTTACATACTGGTCCCCTGACTTTAAAAAGGTAACAAATTAGTCCCGTGCCGTTAAAAATCTAACAGCTGATGACGTGGCAGTTAACTAAAGTTAGCATAATTACACATTTAATCCTCAACTTTTACACTCTATTTTAAATTGGTCTTAATTCTAAAAAAGTTTAAATAACTTATTTAATTTATTTTTTTCAATTTTTTCTCATTATCTTCTTCCTCTTCCTCCCATAACCCCAGCCATCCTCCATCAGTGTCATCATCTCTTGCTTCATTTTTAGATCATGAGAACATGTACTCTGATGACAACAATTAAACAAAAAACACATAAAAAGTTGGACCCAAAAAAAGAAGAAAACGAACGAAATCAACAAACAAAAATGTAAAAAGGATTAACATATTTAGATCAAGTTGGTGATACTGATGGAGGAGACCCTCTTCTTACTCCGATATTTCATCATTGTTTTCAACATTCAATTCATAAAAAAAAGCACATTTCACTTTCGTTTCCAATCATCAGATCTTTTCTTTTTTGTTTGTCTGTTTAGCAATGGAAGATTCCAACGATTTCCACTATCTATGGACAGACCCTATTCTTCTCACTGACATTTTTTGGCAGCAAAACACCTTCTTTTGTACGCATCTCCACTCATCAAATCAATTTCCCACTTCATTGTACTCATTTGTTTATTCGATTTCATTGTCTTTTTTTTCATCGGCAGATACTGATGCAGCTACGACTTCCCACTTAGAAAACCCATCAATGTCCGATTCAGATTCTTCTCCTAAACAAAATTCTGGTAGTTTTTATGTTTCTTTTAAAGTATTTTTGAAAATGAAATACTGGGTTTTGTTCCTTTTTACTTTTCGTTCTAAATTAACTTTGGGTTTTTGTCTTTAGCAGATGTAGATGATCCTCGGCAATCCCCAAGGTCAAATGTAATTAGTACGCCAGTTAGAGAAACTGATGGTACTAAAAACCCATTGGTTTTGAAGAATATTCGAAAATTAAAAATATGGGTTCGGATCCTTTTTACTTCTCCTTGATCTAAATTAACTTTGGGTCCAACTTCACTAAAATAATTTTAAGTTGGTGAAAAATGAAGCAAGAGATGATGACACTGATGGAGGATGGCTGGAGTTATGGGAGGAAGAAAAAAAAGATAATGAGAAAAAATTGAAAAAAATAAATCAAATAAGTTATTTAAACTTTTTAGAATTAAGACCAATTTAAAATAAAGTGTAAAAGTTGAGGATTAAATTTGTAATTATGCCAACTTTAACTGCTACGTCATCAGCTGTTAGATTTTTAACGGCACAGGACTAATCTGTTACCTTTTTAAAGTCAGGGGACCAGTATGTAACTTCTGATAGTCGAGGGATGCAAAAGATAATTGAAGTATAGTCAGGGGACCATTTTTGTAGTTTACCCTTTTTTATTTGACACACGCTATTAGAATTTTATTTATTTAATTCTTACTTTTATTTTGTACCAAAAAAAGCTTATTTTTATAACATATTAATTAAGGCTACTTGATAGTTTCTTAATCATATTTGTAGAACTAAAAAATTCCACAACAAATGATTCCATCTACTATAATCATTTATATAATTGTTATCCTCGTAATTATAAAATAATAGTCTAACTAAATTGGTGTTTAATTTTTTATATAACAATTAATATTTTTATACGATATTTTAATATTTTATATAATTTTTAAATTAAAAAATAAAAAGAGGTTAAACATATAAATTTGGGACAAGATCTAAATATATAAAATCTCCCACAAAGATAAATAGTAGCTGTGATCTCTGTGATATGAGATATTGTTCGTTTTACAGAGAAAATAGAGATAATCAAAATGGACGGAACATTGACAATACTGTTATTAATATATATTTATTGGAGAAATTAGTGGTCTTCCACCTGAATTCCTGACATCCAATCTATTGTCATAATATTAACCGAACGATTAATCAATTATTTTCGGTTTCATCACCTTTTTTTCGTAATTAGGGGTGAGCAAAACTCGACTCGACTCGAAAAAATTGATATTTTTTTTTCAATTTTGAGTTATTCGAGTTGTTCGAGTCAATTCGATTAACTCGAAAAAATTTCGATTTCGAGTCGGTTTAGAATTCGCCCAACTCGAAAAATCGAAAAAACGAATTTTACAGTTTTGCAATTTAGTCACTGATTTCATTTTTCTTCAATTCCTCCTTCATTTTAAGTCCATTTTTGACCAAATTTGAACCACGTATTCCTAAACCAGCGTAGAATACGTATTTATCTTCAATTTATATTTTTGAAAATAAATTATATATTTTTTCAATTCAGCCCCTTAACTTTGTATGATTTCCTCATTTCTTCAATATCTCCTTCGTTTTAAGTCGATTTTGACCAAAATTGAACCACGTGCTCCTAAACCAATGTAGAAACTAGAATACCTATTTAGATTTAATTCATATTTTTAAATTAATTTTCCTACTTTTGTAATTTAGCCCCTCAACTTCGAATGTTTCCCATTTCTTTAATTTCTCGTTCGTTTTAAGTCTATTTTTTTACCAAAATTAAACCACACGATTCACTAACACTATATAATATCTATATAACTTCAATTCATATTTTTAACAAATTTATTCTTTTTTTAATTTAGCCCTTTAACTTTATATTTTATTCAATTTGATCATTCAACCGAATTTTTTGTAATTTTTTTCTTTACATCAATTCATTGACTCATTTATACCCCCATCAGTATTTTATCCTTAAAAGTTCCTTATTTAAAAATAATATTATAAATATATTTTAGAAGTTTAGATGATATTTTTTTATTAAATAACATTACAAATCTTACCTATGCATGTGAAAAATAATATGAAGAAGTATATATATGCATATCTTATATGAATAGAGAAAGTCGTTTAAATTGGAATCAAATCGTACTATAACATGGTAAATAATTACAATTAAATTTGTATAGAAACTCGAAAACTCGACTCGACTCGAATTTCATAAACTCGACTCGAATCGAAAAATTTCAAATTAAGTTCAAGTCGTAAAATATGACGCGCCAACTCGAATAACTCGAAATTTTTTGACTCGACTCGCTCGAACGCTCACCCCTAATCATAATAATCCAACTAAATGCTTCACCTCATCTTTTGTTTTCATTAATTGAACGGTTATTGTTTTGGAAAATTATTTGATACACAAGCGGTGGAAACTAAAAGCTTTCACAAATAATTTAATTTAGGGTTTATGAATTTAATTTAGGGTGTAGAGTTTAGCGGTTTAGAATTTAGTGATTGTAAATAAAATTTAAGGTTTATATGTTAAAACATAAACCCTCAAACGTATTACCCTAACACATAAACCCCAACCTCTGAATCTTAAATCCTACACAACCCCTAAATTCTAACCATTGCTCTTCAATTCTAAACTATTAAACCCTACATCTTAAAACTAAGGCGCGTGTGAAAATTAAAAATTTCTACGGTCAGTATAATGGATATAAATTTTATTTTTTATCCTTATTTTCATGTTCGATTTATATATATTCCTATTGTATCTGCCTTGTATTTTCATATGTTGAAGTACTTTTTTTAAAAATAAATAAGTTTCTACATGTTAGTAGTTTGTTTTATGTAAATTTTAATGCATAAATGGAATTCCTACAAATGAAATTAAGTTGGGTCATCACTTATTCAATCGTCTCATTAACCAATAAAGTTAGGCCATTAATTAATCAGAATTTAAAGACGTTAGCAATTTCAATCTTGCACGTTTAGTTGGATAATTCACCCACTTCATATTGACTTATTTATTATGAATATTTATCTATGTGGATGTCTATCATGATTAGAACTTTATCAAAGGAGTTTGATTTATTTATTATTAGGAATATTATCTTTATGAATTAGAGTTTAATGTATTATGTACTTCTTATGCATATAAATAGATGATTCATTGAAGGCATTGTATATAAGTCTATATTTGAGAATAATACAAATCTCCCTCTTTCTCTCATCTCTTTGTTCTTTTCGTTCTTGTTCTTCTTTATTTTATTCACAACACGTTATCAGCACGATCTCGCTCGCTCAATTACTGTGATTATTGTTGGTGGTTCTCGAAAAGAATTTCAATTTGATATTGGTGACTACATCTATCATATATTCAGCTTACCTTGGAAAGTATGGTATGTTTTACTTATTTATATACTAATATAATCATTGATTTATCATTCTCCAAAAGTTAGTATATTCATATCTATTATTTGGTTATTATTTTAATTTATTATTATTTTATTCATACTTGAAGTAACTCTTGAATTAACGAAAATTAAAATTATCGTCGTACTTCATTAGATGGATTGATAAAGCAAACCAAATTAAAGCCCTCAAGGATTTCGGCTAAATGCTATTGGGCGCACAAGTTGGAACATTTTATTACACAGTATATTAGTTTTATTCAAAGTTTTTATTATTCCATTCTAATTTATAATTGATTCAATTCAAGGATTGTGTTGTCATGTGATTGTTATATATTTGTTTTATCATTATTATTATTATGGTAATTTATATGAATAAATTCGAGATATAAAACAACTTTATTATTTGTATCAATGACTTTGTATGTGAATCAAAGGCAAAAGGAATACGTTACTTTGATGTGTTTATATATTCATCAAAATGTCGCTTGATTTTAACTATGGTTGTTTATAATTTGATCACATCAATTATAGTTATGTTTATTCAACTTGATCTATGACTACTTTTATACTTTTTGATCTAGTCTCAAATAATTTTTTTTATTCTATTGATAAAAGTCGATGCTTTTAACCGTGTTTTGAGTTTTACATGTATTCAAATGAGTTGGAAAGAGACATGGTGTAAAAAACATTATGAGAAGATGCCTTGGTTCATTTGCTACGTCATCATTGTCTTTGAGACGAAATTCAATATCGGTAAACTCTATTTTATTTTTATCTTTTAAAATACAATTTTAAAGTGCGATAAATCATGATGATTTTGGATTTACAAGAAGATTATTATAAAGCCTATATTTGCTTGAAAGCAATATTTCTTCTTCGTCGAAAAACTCGACCATAGACTTCTCCCAATTTCAAGTTACGAAAATTCGTCTTGATCCAAAAAGTTTTATGGGAGGCATTTCTTGAAGTGAATGCAAAGCATGATGTTTATTCCATGCGATTATCAATGATGGGGCATTCCCTGAAGTGAATGCAAGCATGATGTTTATTCCATGCAATTATCAATGATGGGGCATTCCCTGAAGTGAATGCAAACATGATGTTTATTCCATGCAATTATTGGATATGTTTCATTCCCTGAAGTGAATGCAAATATGGTAAATCATTATTCAATTAGAGACATAATTTCGATATAATCCAAGTATAATTGGCTGGACATCTCGTTCTGCGAGGCTACTGGTCTCAAAGGAGGTTTTTAAAGGACCTTGTGGACAGGTTTAACAATGCCGCGTATGAGGATTAAATCTTTGTTCTCTGTGATAAGGATATGTGAAAAAGGTTTTAAAGGCCCACTGGCTCTACTCCATTCCCTGAAGTGAATGTGAGATTATATTATGGAAGGAATAAAAAAATCACATTAAAAGTTGTGGTCGTGGTCGAGGCTATGAATATACACATGAAAAATATAGTCATTTTAAGAATACTTCTACCCGCTGGTAGCGAAGTTATAAGGATGACAAGAGTGATAAAGATCATTCTAAGGAAGTGAAATCCTTTTACCAATGTGATGTTATAAACCATTGGTTTCGTACTTGTCAAACGCCAAAGTATTATGGACTTTATCCATAATCATGAATGATAAATGAAATAAAATATAAACAAAATTTGTTTATGGCGAAAATAATTATGGCGTTATTGGTCCAACTCAATTGGATATTGTTAATTTTCTCATAACCCTTGAAGGGAATAATTTACCATTTATTTTATTTCCCTTATAACCTCTAACAGGAATAATTGTTTTTTTTATTTTATTTTTTTAATGTTAATTCGTTTTATTTATTATTTATTTATGTTAGTTTGCTTTATCTTTATTTATTTCACATATTATTTATTTACGTTTTACGTTAATTTATTATTTGAAGAATATGATTACTTCCGGAATAAAATATACAATGAATTGTGGCTATTTATGCCTAAAATTGTGGCTATTTATGCCTAGCAGATAATGCAAGTACCCATATTGTACTTAAGCATAAGAAATATTTTTCCCATTTAAATGCAAGGGGAAATATGAGTAGTATTTCTCAAAGTACTAAAATATCAATACTCCAGAAGAGCACTTGAAAGTTTATCTCTGATAGATAATCGACTTGATATGATGTGCTATATTTTATATTTTTCATTCCTCGAAGTGAATGATACAAAGTACATATTTTCATTACCTGAAGTAAATGAACAAAGCACATTTTGAAAGGTGCACAATTATGCACTTCTCGATTAAAATGCAAGTGAATAATGTAAGTACTATATCCGGAAGTACTAATATCACAAAAGGCTCTAGTTGAGCAAATATGTTATTGTCAAATGGAACTTTATTCCATATTCACAGTGCGTTATACTCGTCAAAGTCATAAAGAGAGCAATATGAGTTCGCAAACTATCCCTTTAGGAATTATAGATAACATATGTTATCAATTGTCATTTGAAATAAGCCAATATTGATATAAGTTTTGGTAGCCAAAAAGTCAGTTGAAAGCTCTAGAAGAGCTATATATTACTAACAAAAGATAATTTCAATTGAAAGCTCCGAAAGAGCTAAATATATTCCTATTTAAAGGAACAATTTTGATGGTCGTACTAGACATGTACGAGTGAGATTGAATTACATGTTATGGTAAACAAGGAGTTTACAAATTCAGAGATATATACACACATATATATATAGTTGGCATGATCGGTTAGACCATCCTGATCAATGGTGCAGAAATTATTGAGATTTACATGCACATGTATTAAAGGAACCTATAGTTCTTGTGGTGCTTATTCTCAAAGGAATGGATTAAATTTCACTTATTAAAGAACGTGAAGTTCTTGTGTTGCTTAAAGGAATTGATTAAATTCCACTTACTAAAAGAACCTGAAGTTCTTGTGTTGTTTGTTCTCAAAGGATATAGATGATCCCACTTACCAAAAGAATTAAAACTTAAAGTTCTTGTATTGAAGTTGAGACTGTATGTCTTGCATATCTGAACGAAATATGGGCCCATATATCCATCCACAAATGTGGAAAGTTTTATATGATTTTAGTAGATGCATCTACATTATTTTATCGACTTACAACCAAAAGTTTGTGAGATTGATTCTAAAAATATTCAGATTATGCAGTTAGACTATTCGTCTTGAAAAGCTAGTGGGTTTATATTTTAGGCTATATCAGTTGTTACAAAGCCTATTGATTATGAAAAATATAGTTTATCAAAATTTCAATTGGATGCCTCTTATTTAATAGCTAAACTATGAGAACAGAAGAGTTATTATTTATATAGTGTTTCCATATAGCAACACTTATACGCATCAAGCCAACGAGTTATAATAAACTCCCCGTTATGATTGGTTTTTGGTCAGAAACCATACATTTCCCATTTTATGATTTTTGAATGTGCGATATGAATTGCTCCACTACAACGCACAAAATGGGTAAATAAAAAGGGTTGAGAATATATATTGAGCACGAGTCTCCTTTTATGTTTAAATTCTTAAACATTAATTGGAGAATCATTTATGACATGATTTTTCTCAACATCAGGGGGAGATAATAATCAGCTGGATAGAGGAAAATGAATTATCATTATCTATATCCCCGTATATGAACTAGAAGTTCATAAGATAATTCATGTTATTACATGTCAACTGCCAGACATATTTACTGACCCAATGAGAGTAATTAAGTCTCATATACCAGCTGAAATGCTCTAAGTTTAAATTACATGTTAGAGCGAGAGAATGTAAATCATGCATGAAGCATGATAGTTGAAATGGTTCCAATGATCAAAATTCTCGTAAATAGAAAGTAATATGAGATGGTCATATATTGGAGGCGGGTGCTCCTGAAGAGACCCAAGACATAACAAATAATATAACTCTTAAAGAGTTTCAGGTACCTGGAATAAAGATTGAAATCTTGAAAAGATCTCGATGAGTTATGTCATTACGAGAATGGAACTAGAAAAATTAGAAAGTTGTCGACAACGATTTTACAAACAAATTTACATAAAATACTTCTATAGAAGTAAAGAAAGAAATCGAGGATCTTGTATAAAATCTATCCAGAAGTATAGATATTAAATTGGCCAATGTTGAAAGACGCTTTGAACTTCTAAAATAGAAGTATTTGGACCAGCAATCTAAACACCTAAAGGTGTAATGCAAGTGAGGCACAAATAAGTAGTCGTAAATACGACTTGAACTATGATTTATGAAAAGTTTTAATTACTTCATGGTGGATGCAATTACTTTGGCAGTTTTGAAAATTTTACATGCGTCTAATTATTTGTGGATCCATATTTATCCTTGAAGGATCTAAAATGCTATAAGCATTTGAAAATTTCTGAGGAAATTTATTTAGACATGTCTTATGAATATTTTGGCGCATTTGGTATAATCACCTTAGTGAATACTAATTGAGAAAATACTATAAGAATGATCAGATTTCCTTATGTATTTTATAAAGGAGTTTGGATCAAGATCCATTATGATAATTTTAGAACTCCTAAAGTACTTTCAATACAAGTACTTGAATCTTGACATCAAGTTTATCTCGACCTGAAGATTAAACATTTTTATATATTTCTTTTGTCTATGAATATACATAAGCTGAAAGAATCTTAAAGAATATTCAATATGAATAGAGCATATCTATTGAGTATCCCAATAGTTGTAAGATTGTTGGATGTGAATAAAGATAATTATATCTTTTCTTGGTCTTGAAGCACTATATATTAGTTGATCGAGAAATATCTATGAATATACAAAGATCATTACATTTAGATCTTCAAACATTCATTGATGCCTCCTCAAATGTTGTAGAAATAATTGTTATGCACGAGGCAAGCCAAAAAATGTGTTTGGCTAAGATTATTGACCCAACATATTCAAAAGATATGTGGATTTACTTTTACAAAATATGATAAAAGCTATCTTGTGTGAAGATAAATCAAGATGTATATCTCAGTTTGAAAGTTGATACATCATGGAACATATTACTCCAAAGTTTCATCCCTCGCGATCTTTAGAAAAATGATATTCAAGATTAAATTATGAAGATTCAAAGATCTTCTGTGATGTTTTCATGAGGGGGAGTAAATACGCGTTGCACTCTTTTTCCCTTAACCGAGGTTTTGTCCCAATGGATTTTCCTGGTAAGGTTTTTAATGAGGCAACAAGTTATGCGTATCAATGATGTGTGTACTCTTTTTCCTTCACTAAAGAATTTTTTTTCCCACTGGGTTTTTCTCTTAGTAAGGTTTTAACGAGGCACATTATCTTCATAGACATCCAAGGGGAGTGTTATGAATATTTATCTATGTGGATGTCTATCATGATTAGAACTTTATCAAAGGAGTTTGATTTATTTATTATTAGGAATATTATCTCTATGAATTAGAGTTTAATGTATTATGTACTTCTTATGCCTATAAATAGATGATTCATTGAAGGCATTGTATATAAGTCTATATTTGAGAATAATACAAATCTCCCTCTTTCTCTCCTCTCTTTGTTCTTCTTGTTCATATTCTTGTTCTTCTTTATTTTATTCACATTATTATTATTATTATTATTATTATTATTATTATTATTATTATTATTATTATTATTATTATTATATAGAGTCTAGAGAGAGTAATTACGCTTCAAATGAGTTTTAAACATAGGCCCGAATCCGATACAAATAATCATGAATACTAAAACTATAGCTATTGAGAGAGTCAACACCATCAAGTTGCCAATAGAAGTAAACCAGCATTACTATTTAAACAAACGCATAAAATACATATTAAATACAATATTAATTAATTTTTTTTTTTGAAAACAAGCCGGCAAGGAATTTTTTCATATAAGCAAAAAAAAAATGAAATATAAGGAAAAACTAAAAGCCATGGGCCCCAGCCCAAAGACCAAAAGCTAAAAGAAATAAGGAAAGATGAGTCGGCAATCAAAGCCAAACCCCCAAAAACAAAAAAAAAAAAACGGAGCTGAGGAGACAACCCTCCCCAACCGTCACCACCGTGAAGCCTAATAAGACGGAGAAACAGTACATGCAAGAGGAAACCTCCTTTGATGATCTTTTTTAAAATAAATTGTAATTAAAAGGGGTGGTGGTGGTAGGCCAACAAAATTGAGAAAACAAGCCAACATGATACATGCGAATTTTGAGCCATTAATTTTTGTGGGCAAATAAGATGAGCCAAAACTTTTCAAGGAAGATCATATCATCTGATGCTCAGCTATAGTGGAAGAATAAGAATATTTGTTTTTTTTTCTTTTCAATAATACGAATATTTGTGTGATTCTATATATATATTAGATGGGTTGACCAAGTAAATATTCCTTACTTCAATAAGGCCATTGGCCGAAAGAATTTTAAAATAAATATCTATAATCGAATTGGCATGATATCTTTTCTTGTTTCCCTTTAAAATTAAACTGAACTGGGCATGAGTAAACAACTCATTTCATTATTAAAAAAAATCTGTCAATATATTTATAAGGCTTTTTTCTATACATAATACATGCATAGGTTAAGGGTCATTTAGCTTTCATTAAATAAAAAAAATTATTAAAAAACCACAATCATTTAATGTTTTACGTAAACCCTAAAAGATTCTATTGAAGAAAAGAATCACTTAATGCATTAGAATTTATAATTTAGGGTTTAGAGTTTTGTTTGATTGGGTGAAAAAGTAAAAATATGAATAGAGAGTAAAAAAATTAAAGATTTTTCTTTTTTAAATCTATTTGGTAAAGAAGATCAATCATTTTTGCCAAACCCAGCAATCAGCATGCATTGAGTTAATTTAGAAGGGAAAAAAGGAGGAACAAATCAAAGCTGGAGTCTATCAAAGTCAAAAGCATCTTCAATGACTTGCATTATATGTTTTGCTCTAAACACTGAAATTACTTACATCACATGGACATACTTCATGCTAGAAAGATAGGTGTAGAGCATTACGACTAAGAACTAACATAACTTTTGCTCTAAAGACTGACATAACAGATTACTCTTTAGTTTGTACATCACATCCACATACCTCAGGCATCTGTAAATTTGTAGTAATCATCAGTGGTTGTGTAAACGAGGCCCTCGGATGCAAGAAATTCTAAACTTTGCCTGTCAAACCCCAACATATTGAGTTTGTTTATTGCCTATGATGAATGATCACACTCAAATGTGACAATCAGTGAAAGAGACATACCTGATCTTATCCACCGAAACATTTAGTTCACGAGCCACAACATCAGAGCATACCCCCATCTCAGATGCACTGAAAACACAACATGCTACTCTAACACAAACAATATGTAGACCAAAAATTTATGACACCATTTCATAGTAAAATAAAATAATAATAGAAAAGAGTGATGATATCTATTTGGAACTACTTTACCCTGAGAAACTAAAGCACCCAAAACAGAACAAGGTCAAATAAAACCCAACTTCTGACCAAAAAAAACAAAGCTTGTTGAATTTTTCAGGCTTTACAATCTCACCATGATAGGTAAGGATACTTGTACACTCATATTTGGGACATTTTCATATATTCATCATCTAACTTGCCAGCACTATTCTAGATGATTACTAACTGTTTACAACATTATTATAATGACCAAAGCAAACCATGCCTGCAGGTCTCAGTAAAATTTATCAAAACAGGAAACAATTGAATGGAAAATGGATATTCTATCAAAAAAGATACTGTACTATATTAATCTTCACTGCCAATTTTATTTGCTTGTCATTTCATCAGTGCCTAAAATCTATGGCTAAAGTGTAAAGACCTGAAATCTTGGACATAACTTTCTCTTAGACTTCATCTCATAGGAGTCATTTTTGTTCCATCAGGATTTCAGGATATGCCATAAGTTATATTTACACATAATGATGCAGGAGATTCATCTATTTTATAATATTTATTAATTATTAGACATATGATAGACAGCTAAGGGCTAAGGCTAGGACTATTAAGTGCTTTTTGGGTTATTAATTATCATTAGGGTTTAAATCTAGGATTAGAATTAAAACTTTGCTTGCAAGAAAGCAAGCCTATAGACATAAGTTACAGGTCTTACAGCCAACACAATCATTCTTATTATTTTCTCGAATTAATAGAAAGAAACTAGAGGTTTTTACAACTTAACCATCCAAAAGCTCCATCTTCTTTCCTATATGTTTGTTCAGCCATAATTCTTTTGATTGCTGCTGTTCCTCCCCCCCCCCCCTAAACTACATCACATAAAGTAATTGATTAAGCTATAACTTTTTAACAAACAAACATGTAACAGATATCTGTTCAAATCTGCAAACTCTAGGTCATTAGACATTTAGTTTAACATGATTTATAGTTCAGCTGGAACTAGAAAAAGGGAAAGCAATCATTTAAATTCAACCAAATCAACCAGACTCGTCAAAATATCATACACAACTCACAGGCATGCTGGCCGACGCAAGTATTGTAAGACCATTGAACTAATACCACGGATCTGTTCATCAGTGTTATACTGGCAATGAGGAAAAAAAGATGAGATCAGGATCAAGTAAATCAAAGAACTTTGCACGATACTATGCAATTCAGTTCGTTCACCTGGTTTGTCAGGTTAGCTTGGTAGCCATAACCCTTTCCCGGGTCGCCAAAATTTGAATTTGCCACCTGAGGCCCACCAATCGAATTTGTCATCCGAGGCTGAGTAGTCATGCAACCCTACATACAAAGTTGAGATAAAACAAATAGTTCCTATCAATAAAAACATAAACACTTAGATTCAAATAAGCTGGAATGTCAATGGTATACTAGAGTATCAACTCTTACCCTCAGCTTGGTGTTGTACAAATTAACATATATACACTCGATGAAGTGGTTTGTAATCTCATTGTAATCAGTAACAGGCCTTAAAGCAACAGCAAAATTCGAAGTTATTGTAATCTCATTAGAATAAGTAACAGGACTGAAAGCAACAACGAAGTTCAAAGCTAGAAGTCTAAGTGCAGCATCCAAAATTTTGACATGAGCAAAATGCAGAATAAAATAACAACAAATCAGATAGGAGATACCATTATTTTCAACATATGGAACTATAAACTAAATTCCGATATCTGTCATTCCAAGGTGACCCTGATTTATTTGGTATAACTAGCATTATAGAAAATAACTGGAAGCTTTGCCCTATCTTTTCCAGGGGTTTAACACAAATTAGATTTATTTTTGTGTTATTGATTTTCCAATAAGTGTCCTAAAATGATTCTTGAAACCACATAGTATCATGAAATCCATGAATGAAGTCTACTCTAAAGGCCAAATGTTCAACCTAATGGAAAGTGATTTGAAACTTTAAAAAGAGTAACCATGTAAAACCACACCCAATTGGGAGAGAAAAGAGTGGGGAAAAAAACATAGTCTGAGAAATAGTAGACTTATACAAAGAACTGCATTTAGACCAAGACCACCTTTGTTGTAATATCATGTAGAGAAAACATAAAAATGATAATGGAGTAATAAATAAATAAATGAACTGCAAAAGGCCAAAATAGAATATGCCATTAGATTTAGCAGTTGTGAGTCTCTACAAGACCTGAATCTGATACCTTGAAAGAAATCAAATACCCCTGTTGTGCAGAAAATCCCCATCACCTATCATACTCATCAATCTACCTGTTCAACCCACTTATCCCCCCTTGCCTTAAAAGTTAGATGGTCAACTTTTATAGTCATCCAACACAAATGTTGATCTAATGGATTGCAAGGAAGATTCATTTTCCCTTTCAACATATATACCAAACAAGATTAACTTTTCTGCAAAGATCACATATTAAAATTTTTTATCTGAAAGAATGGAAATGTAAATGCTGCAAAAAGAAGAGTTGCATAATGCTCCTAAAGATGGTTTCTCTCCTTCGTTAAAAATAAATAAATAAAAGGGTGAAAATGCAAAACATAATGCAAGAATATAATTCAATATATAAGTAAAATTTTGAATTCATACCGAATTGAAAAGGTGTGTACAGTCCTTCTACTTTGAATGCTTTTTAACTGACCATAGACACGAACATACATTCCAACTCTGAGATGAAAAAAAACAATTGAACTTCATCTTCATGATATACAAAAACCCTTGATGTCTTTCCAAATTACAGTATTCAGGAAGAAACTCCTAAAATGCTTGCAGAAGTAGGCTAACTTAGAAGTGCGGCGACAGATAACTTACGAGATAGCATCTACTTCAACTGAGTCTACATGTTCATGAACCCTGCAGAATATTCATAAAATAAATGAAAAAAAAATAGTAGTATAGAGTCAAGGTATTAAACAACAACATTCTAACACTAAAAATTAAACGGAAGAACTCAAAGAAAGAGAGAAAAGTAACCATTTGGTGCATTCAACCCATCCTGTGCCATCATCAACTCTAAAAGTACATTCTGAAACAGCATTGTCTATCTTGGATACCCTTCCCACTAACACAATCTAAAAACAAAAAATCAAATTTCAAACCTATTTTGAAAATTAATGGTTATTCACACAGAAGAAGAAAACAATTGGATCAAAGCCTACATTGTTAACATCAACACCTTCAATGGAGATATCAGATTCTCCACCTCTAGAGAGATCCTTCAACTGCTTTACTGTAAGTGGAAGCAAGCTTCGCGCATCGCTGTTCTGAAATTTTCGAAAAGAAGACGTAATTAATAATAAAACCTTGAAGTTAAAGAGAACCAAATTTCACGTTAATACACCAAGCAATAGGTAAAAAATCCTAGACTCAGGTTAGTCAGTGGTAAAAAAGGTGCATTTTAACTAAAAAGTAAAAACTAAACATTCATATTATGCATCAAACCAGAAAAATAACCAAAATAAAGATGAACAAAAGAGCAAAAAGTACTTCACTGAAAACATACGAGAACTATTATAAGAAATGAAAAGGCTATAAAAAGAGAAAAAAGGAAAAGAAAAACTGGAAAAAGATAAAGAAAATGAGAAAATGATATGCCAAAGAGGATTATACTTTGGAGGAAGAGAAGGGACGGTCGGGGGCGGTCTGAGTGGCTTGAGAAGGCATGAATCCACCCCCGAAAAACGCCGCATTTCCATCAAACTCGTTCGCCTGCATCCTGGCTTCTTCTAAAATTGATCGGACTTTCTGGGATTTTCTTCTTTTATCCCAACTCAATTTTGGGGTTCCCGGGCTTTAATTTTTTAAGTTTTATATAGGGTAAAGTAATTAAATGATCACTAAATTATAATATAATAAAAATAAAATGGTAGTTAAACTTTTCAAACATTATAGGATGATAATTAAATTTTATATTTTGTTATAAAAATAAAAATAAAATGATAATTAAACTTTCAAAGGTTAAAGAAGTAGCTCATCCCCTTATGTCCTGATGGGAAAGGTTGATGTTGATCATTCCTTGGGACCCGGGTTCAAGCGCCAGTAATATCATGTTGTGTGTGTCGTGTGTGTCGTCTTTGAAAAGACTAAGAAAGTTGAACAAATGTTACTCTTGTATCACACCAACATATTCAAAAAAAAAGTTAAAGAAGTAACATGGGTGTTAAATTTTTTTATAAAAACATATTTAATCCTTTATAGTTACACATTTAATTAATTTAGTCATAATTAAAAAAATTAATAAATTTAACCTCTAATTTAAAAAATCAACCCTTGATATTTCAAAATGACTTTAATTTAATTCAGCTTCATCTTTTCATTATTTTTCCTACTTTTTTTTATCTTTTCTCCATTTATTTCTCTTGTAAATCGACATGGAAAATGTTTAATATAATAAAACGACTCGTGCGCCGTTAAAGAAAAAAATTGATGTATAATTTCGACCTTAATTTTAATTTGGATATGTAATTTGATTTATAATTTTGATTTTAGTATAGTATAATTTTTATTCTACTTTTTAACATAATTAGATTTTTAACTTAAGCTTTAATGTGCAATCTTGATTTCAGACTATTTTTCGAAAATTTTATAATAATAATAATGAATATTTTATTTTTAATTTTAATATCAACATTTTCAATTTTCATTTAATACAAATTTAAATATTAATTAATGGTAACTTGTGTTAAAAAAATTGTTCCTCTTCAAAAATCTTCAGCATGCGCTTTTTTTTAAGTTAATTTCACTATATGTCTCTAAATTATTATCCTCATTTTAAATTTATCTTTACATTTTTAGATGTTCTAATTTTATCCCTAGTACCTATTTTAAATTAGTCTCCAAAATCTTTAGTGTTATAGTTTCATCCCAAAAATAGCCCCATTCTAAATTGCTCCACACATTTCAATTTCATCTTTAAATTATTGTTTATACCATAACATATTATTACATATTACATATTAGTGTTTACATAGCAATTAATTATTTTTATAATAATTTTATTAACACGAATATAATAGTGTATATTGATTATTTGCGAATAAAAATTTAAATTTTTAAAAGTATAGAGATCAATTTAAAATAAGACATATTTTGGAGATGAGTTATGAATGTTTAAAAATTTAGAGACCAATTTAAAGTGAGAGTAATTGCGTTTGCTCTTCTCTCCTGGTCTCGTCGTTCTTGTAAGCTCTTTCTCCCTTTTTTATTTTTTATATATGTTTTGCAGCACTTTCTCTTTGAATCAACATCTTGTTATCTTACAATCACAAATCTATCTTTATATATAAGATACATCATTGAATATTTAATTGAGGTATCGAATTGATGGGCAATGATACGTCTACCCAGTGGGTAGATTACCCAACTGAGGTGGCACATGAGTGTTAACTAATAATTATAATATTATATATATTTTAAAAAGCAACAAATGCAATACAATTAATACCCCTTTTAAGTTTTATTATTAAATAATTTTTAAGATTATATCTACTATACAATTAATACACCTTTATCCATAAACAATTTTCATAATTATGAATGTAATTTAATTAATATTTTATTTTTTATTATAATATTTTATTTTTAAAATATAATAATAAGATAAATTAAGCTAACTAAAAAATATTTTGACTTGTCGTAATATCTCGTTATGTTAGTTTTCGGATCAACGAGTGTGACCTTGCTTCAAATAATAACAAGACATTATAACTAAATTATATGACTTAAATTTATCAAATTAGAGAAAAAAAATTCTAGAACGAGCGACGCGCACTGTGAAAACGATGACATGGTTGCCGGAATAGTGAACAGCGGTGGTGGTTTGTGAGTGAGAGAGATGAGGAAGATACGGCAGATAGGGATTCTAAAATACAGAGAAATGGGAATAGAAAATTTTATTAATAATGGACCATATTTTGGATTACAATGATATTGGCTATTTATAGCCCAAACTAATAACAAACTCAGCAACCTAACAATTTCAACTGATTAATAACAAACCTTTAACAAACCAATTAACAATTCTGCTAAACAATTCTTATTCTAACATTCACCCTGCTTTCTAACTTTTCTGAACTTTTTCAATCTTCTTCAATGAGTTGACTGATTGTCTAAGCTGGATTGTTAGCTGGTAAACAACGAAATGAAAACAAACACAGTGGTCAAAGTGAGCTAGTAGAGATGATAAAGATGCTTTCTTCCTTCAATCATCATTCTTTCATTCAGAGTTCCGTTAGAAACAAAATTTGTATTTCTTACTCGGTGGTTTACTGAGAATCGAAGGTGTTCTTCGTCCTTTCGTTCTTCTTTACTCACCTTTTTGTCATACATTTTTTTTCTCATTCAGAACTCCTTCAGAAATTTGACATTTTCAGAAATCTGACATTAACAAAATCATCCAAACCTTTAGCACTAGTGGCCAACATTCTATACCAACTGAGAACCAATTTGTTGGGATGTGTGGAGCTCGATTCGATCAACCAAATTAGCTCACCAAGTGGTGGAGAGGTAGATTTTTGGGTGGAAGGGTTGTGGAAGCTAGAATGTAAAAAGACACAATGATTTATAGTGGTTCGGCCTTCTAACCAAGCACCTACATCCACTACCTTAGCTTCCCACTAAGGATTTCACAATCAATCCACTAATTGATTCGTCCCCTTTTCTAGGATTAGGAGGAAACCCTTACAACCGATCAAGCTTCTACCCAAGCCTTGATCAAAACCCTCTTTTACAAAGAGAAACAAGAAAGCAAACTTAAACCCTCTAATAGGTGTTTGTTTGCACAATGAAGCACTCACCCAAAACCTAAAACACTTGAGCAAATTTGACAATTTTGGCTCACTAGTGTTTGTCTATACAAGAATTGACAATTTAGGTACAAAGACTATATTTGATCATTTGTTGATTGACAATTGAAGCATTAGCCTTCTCTTGATGCTTGGAGGTCCCTTTTATACTCCCAATTGAGTTTATAGCCGTTTAGGACCGTTGGGGTTGAAATAGAGTCGTTGGAGCCTTTAATTCCCTCTATAAATGCAGTTCTGCAGCTCCCCGTTTCGAAACGCTCGAGGCCGTTTCGAAACACTCTCAATGTAGAAAGAGCCGTTGCAGTCTGTCAGGGTACCCGTTTCGGAACACCCCCTTGCCGTTTCGGAACGCGTATCAGAACGCTCTAAGCCCGTATCGAAACGACCTGCATTTAAAAGTTAGTTGGGAAAGAGCCGTTGGGGTTTATGACCGTTGTGGTTAGTGCCACGTGGGCGTATCGGAACGGCCTAGCCCGTTTCGAAACGCTAAGGCCCGTTTCGATACGAGTATCGAAACGTTTTGGCCACTGGAGGCACCTGTTTCGAAACGCCCTAAGGTGTTTCGAAACACTGGGACAGTTTTGAGAAATTTGGCTTTGAAACACATTAAAAACCTTTATAAAAACTTCCCTAAACATAATTTCAAGTTGTTTGGACTTTGTAAATGTTTTAAATACTTTTTAAATCAGTCCAAAACATTTTTCAATTATTATATCAAAACATTAGTTCTACAATCTCCCCCTTTTTGATATAATAAAATCACTTGAAAAATTGTTTGGGATCTCCCCCTTTAACTTTAAAAATGTGAATAAGAGATTAAAATTTTTATTCATAAAGCTCCCCCTTATTCATTTGAAAATTCAATTTTTCAAACCATTTCTCCCCCTTTTTGTTATATCAAAAAGAATTTAAAACATTAAGTTCAAAAATAACAATAGAGGTAAAAATTTGACAAAAATAAGAATTTTGGTTTTAAAATGGCTCCCCCTTACTCAAAGCATCATTGAAATTGTTAGTCCAACATATATGATCATCTAGTTGAATTTAAACTAAAATAAACAAATGAAAGCAAAAACAACTAGAATTTTACCAACATTTGAATTCAAGGGAGGATGTGAAGCCTTCCTTCTCCAAGTGTTCTTCCTTGTGTGTATGGAGCTCTCCCTCAATGTTTGACTTGTTGAACATCTCCATCACACCTACAATAGACAATCAAGTAACTTTTGGTATCCAAATTGCTTTGGATCCAT
This sequence comes from Hibiscus tridactylites, assembly GCA_958450335.1. Classification (NCBI taxonomy): domain Eukaryota; kingdom Viridiplantae; phylum Streptophyta; class Magnoliopsida; order Malvales; family Malvaceae; genus Hibiscus; species Hibiscus tridactylites. The sequence goes on along the minus strand of OY288280.1, from coordinate 32,690,250 downwards.
AAACGTTAGTTGCACAAATTTTAGACCCCTTAGGAATCCATTTTTCAATGTCATCCTTTTTAATTGAAGTACTAAGTCCTTTTGGGACCCAAATACTTCTAAAACATTTTCCTTTAATAAATCTAGGGGCACTAGATTGTCTAACATAAAAATTTGATTTTCCAAAATCGTTTTTCTTTTCAAGCTCTTTGGAAATCAAATCTTTTTCTCCTTGAACTTTTTGAAGCAATTTTTGTAAATCAAAACATTTTAGTTCAAACTCTTCAAGTTTTGCTTCAAGTTCAAGTTTGGTTTTAGAAAGCAAATCATTTTGAATTTTTAACTTTGAAATCAATTTATTGTTTTTCAAAATGTGGCTTTTAAAATCTAAAACCAAATCATCATAGGCATCTTGTAATTCATCAAAGGAATAAGAACATGAAGTAGATGAATTAGAAGTTACCCTTGAATCTTCTTCGATGGCCATAAGGCAAAGGTTGGCTTGTTTATCGTCGGTGGAGTCTTCATCACTCCAAGTAGCCACATATGCCTTCTTCTTATGGCTAGAAGTGTTTGCCCTCTCCTTTCTTTTTGGTTCTCGTTCAAGCTCTCTCAAAGCTTTCTTCATGAAAGGGGCACACTTCTTGAAGAGATGAACTATCTCTTCATCTTCATCCTCCTCTTCACTTGAGTAGACATGATGGCAAGTGGAGGATTTGAGAGCCATGGCACTAGCATTGATGCCAAGCCCTTTGATTTTCTTCTCTCCCATAGCTCTTATTTCTTCCCTCTTCTTCTCATCCTCCTTGTTCTTCTTCACGATTTGATGAGTAAGAAGTGACCCCATTAGTTCATCAAGCTTCAAAGTCTTCAAATTTTTTGCTTCGATGATGGCGGTCCTCTTTGAGTCCCAAGACTCGGGAAGTGAGTAGATGAGCTTTCGAACAAGCTTTTCTTCCGGGATGGCTTCTCCATAGCCTTTGAGACCATTGGTGATGGTGGAGAACCTATCAAACATCTTCTCGATGTTCTCTTCCGGATCCATTTTGAAGTTCTCATACTCCAAGGTTAGGAGCCCAATCTTGGTCTCCTTGACTTCGTTTGTCCCCTCGTATGTGACTTCAAGCTTGTCTCATACCTCCTTGGCACTCTCACAAGAAGACATCTTCTCATAGATGGATGGACCAAATGCACAAAATAGAATGTGCAAGGCTTTGCAATTTAGCTCCATCTTCTTGCGATCGTCGGCACTCCACTCCGCTTTACTTCTTTTAGGTACGAACGGGCCATCTTCAACTACATCCCATAGCTTGTAATCTTTTGATTTGATGAAGAACTTCATCTTTGTCTTCCAATGGGCATAGTGAGCTCCGTCGAAGAAAGGCGGTTTGTCGATTGATTGTGCCATTGAGCCGGTTGATGAAAAAGTGATCGAGCTTGCCGGATCTTCTCAATAGGATGTTAATCCTTACCGATTGAGCCAAGCTCTGATACCAATTGTTGGGATGTGTGGAGCTCGATTCGATCAACCAAATTAGCTCACCAAGTGGTGGAGAGGTGGATTTTTTGGTGGAAGGGTTGTGGAAGCTAGAATGTAAAAAGACACAATGATTTATAGTGGTTCGGCCTTCTAACCAAGCACCTACATCCACTACCTTAGCTTCCCACTAAGGATTTCACAATCAATCCACTAATTGATTCGTCCCCTTTTCTAGGATTAGGAGGAAACCCTTACAACCGATCAAGCTTCTACCCAAGCCTTGATCAAAACCCTCTTTTACAAAGAGAAACAAGAAAGCAAACTTAAACTCTCTAATAGGTGTTTGTTTGCACAATGAAGCACTCACTCAAAACCTAAAACACTTGAGCAAATTTGACAATTTTGGCTCACTAGTGTTTGTCTATACAAGAATTGACAATTTAGGTACAAAGACTATATTTGATCATTTGTTGATTGACAATTGAAGCATTAGCCTTCTCTTGATGCTTGGAGGTCCCTTTTATACTCCCAATTGAGTTTATAGACGTTTAGGACCGTTGGGGTTGAAATAGATTCGTTGGAGCCTTTAATTCCCTCCATAAATGCAGTTCTGCAGCTCCCCGTTTCGAAACGCTCGAGGCCGTTTCGAAACACTCTCAATGTAGAAAGAGCCGTTGTAGTCTGTCAGGGTACCCGTTTCGGAACACCCCCTTGCCGTTTCGGAACGCGTATCGGAACGCTCTAAGCCCGTATCGAAACGACTTGCATTTAAAAGTTAGTTGGGAAAGAGCCGTTGGGGTTTATGATCGTTGTGGTCAGTGCCACGTGGGCGTATCGGAACGGCCTAGCCCGTTTCGAAACGCTAAGGCCCGTTTCGATATGAGTATCGAAACGTTTTGGCCACTAGAGGCACCTGTTTCGAAACACCCTAAGGTGTTTCGAAACACTGGGACAGTTTTGAGAAATTTGGCTTTGAATCACATTAAAAACCTTTATAAAAACTTCCCTAAACATAATTTCAAGTTGTTTGGACTTTGTAAATGTTTTAAATACTTTTTAAATCAGTCCAAAACATTTTTCAATTATTATATCAAAACATTAGTTCTACACAATTACCACAACTCAGAACCAACAAGCAGATATAGCCAACATTTTCAGAATTCTGTATTCTATTTTGACAAAATAACTTTACTTGATGACTTTTAAATAAAAAGAGTTAAAGTTTTAAATTGTTTTTCATAAATATTTATTAAAAACTTAATTTTTTAAGTAAATAATAATTATAATTAATTATGCATTTATAATATTTTAAGTATAAAATACATATTTTACATTAAAAAATAATTATAAATAAAATAAAATATTAAATTCAGTTCAATTCGGTTAACCACGGTTTGTAAACTTATAAACCATCCAAACACCTCGGTTCGTATCAATTTTCGGTTTTGCGGTTCACCATGCTCAGCCCTAACTCACTACACACAGAAACTCAAAATTGATTCGTAATTCTATCATTATAACATATATTCACAATTTAAAAACGAAGGAAAAAAATGAGAACCCAAATGACAAATGCAGAGTTGAAAAAATCTTGTAAAATATTAAAGAAAAAAATTAAGAGAATTATGTGATGAGTTAGGAGAGTTGATGAAGTAGTTGGGGATTTGGAGTAAGGCACGAATTGATGAAAGTGCTGACATCGTTTGACAATTTTTTTTTATCGTCTGAGATCTAGGTTATAAAATTATGTGTTTTTTTAACATGATTAACTGTATATTGAGTCCTTATAGATTATAATACTTTTAAAAAATTATTAAAAAATAATAGTGTTCAACAATGTATTGCGTTAGTGGTGTTCAACGGTGTGCGACACCCGCTCTAGACTCATCCGTTTGAGAATGAGACCATTCATTGGTTTCGATTCATGTACTTTTTAAAATTTGAAATTTCAATTGACTCATAATACCAAGACAATATAACTAAATTATGACTTAAAATTATCAAATTAAAGAACGATAACTAAATCTATAAGTAACATATAATATACGAAACATTTTAATTTAATAGATTTTATAATTATTGTACAATAAAAAAATTAGATTTTCTCAGATGTAAATATGAGATAATGTAAAAAATAAAAACCTAATTAATTAAAGCTATGTGGCAAGTGACAATGAATAGTAGGGTGTTCAAAACCTAATTAATTAAAGCTATGTTGCAAGTGACATAAGAAACACATAAAATTTTATGATATATATTTCAAACACAAAAATTATTGATTTAGGATTAGTTTTAAGAGAGAAATATATATATATATATATATATATATATATATATATGTTAAAGTTTATCGACGAAAGAAGGTATTAAAAATATTAATCTCGAACATGTTTTTTCTTTCGAATCTTATATTGACAAATTTTAAAACTTAAAAGTATATAATACAAGCATAAAAAGAAATTAAAGATTTAAAATTAATTTTAGGGGGAAATAGTAAGAAACATAAAATAAAATAGAATTTAAAATTTAAAATATATGTTTTAAAATTACCGGTCAGGTCAGGTACCCGGTTATAAAAAATTCGGCCGGCCCGACTATCCGGCCCAAAAAATTCGGGTATTTTCAAATAAATACCCGATAATTTTCAATCGGGTAGGCGGGTCGACGGATCTGGTAGTTCGGGCTGGGTATTTTTGAACACCTCTGATGAATATGATAGAAAGTGAGAGTAGACGAATTCCTTTCGTATATAAATATAAGAGTTTTTAATTTATTTTTTTCTAGACAAAAAAATTGTGTAAATTTAAAAATAAAATTATACAATTATCTATCAATTTAAAATATTTCTAATCATTTAAAAATAATAAGCGTAAAAAATAAAATTATATTTTCTAAAATTTATATCATATAAATTAAAAAGTAATTAAAAACAATTTTTTTGAATTGAAAAAAATGAACAGTAACTAACCTATTAATTACTATTTACTAGTATGTATATTTTCTATACAATTATTAAATATACTCAAGTGGGTAAGTTACCCACTGGGTAGATAAAGTTTTCTCCCGAATTGATCTATATATATATATAATTTCAAACTTAGCCAAAGCATTGTCGGTATTCGGTAATGCTACCGCATGCTTTAATATGAAAAAGAAGGAAAGAAAAATCAAAGAACCGCCTTAGACTTTTAGGCTACAAGGTGGCCGAGCGGGGAAATCAAAGTGAATTTCTAAGATGATACCACTTGAAATTTATGTATATATTTAACAGATTGGTCCTAAAAGCATCAAGTATAGGGCAACACATGAAACATTTTCGTCGCGAATGCCATTTTGGAAAATAAGTTTAAAACCTTTTTTTTTTGAATCGTGTTAGGTGATTTAAGGAAATCAAGGATCGAGAAAGGATAAAAATATGGTAAAATTTCTAAAATCCTCTAAAATCATGTTTGAGAGGTTGGTCAGATCAATTTTACAAAAAGAGATTTGAAAGTGGTAATTTTGGGCAGTGACCAAAATGTAAAGTTTCAAAACTGTGGAAAATTACAAAATTTCAAGAGGATTCAAAATATTAGAATTTTTAGGGATCTTTGATGCGATTACACCTTCCTTAAATTGACATGTGTTTTAAAAGGATTTTTAGATAATTAAAATAGAAATGGTTTTATTTAATTAAAATTGGTTAATTGGGAAATTGAGATTCCATTTCACGTAACTAACTTTCATTTCAGCAAAACCATTTTCCCAACTCTTTTCTCTAGATTTCTTTTCTCCTAAACACTCTCTCTTTAATTTCTAAACCAATTTCAAGAGTTCTCTTCAAATTCTCCAAGCATTGTGAAGGAAAAACTTGTTAATCACTAAGGAAGGAAAGGATTGGAGGTAAATCACATTCTCAACCTTCAATCTAGGTTATTTATTGAAATTCCCAAGATCTTTGACTTCTAAATGTTGCTTTTGGCTGAAATTTGATAATAGTTTTGATTTAAGATCAAAATCTTGCAAATTTGTGATTTAAATCTTGATTTTCGCATTGGTATTGATGAGCTCTGTTGTGGATTCGTTTTAATTGAGTTTTGAGTTGATTATTATGTTGAAAAAGGGTTTTGATAATATAGATCCCGAAATCCTTGAGATCCTTGAATTTCTTGATGGTTTTAGTTGGGTTTTTGAGGTGAAAGGTTGGTGTTATGCTTGCTGGAGGTATAAGGATGGGTTTAGATGTGTTTCGATGCTTATAAATGGTTGGAAGTGATGTATGTTTGCTAAGCTTGGTTCAGGAAGCAATCGATTGAGTTTTCGGTTGTTTTGGATGGGTAAATTGGTGTAGTATTGGTGAGCAACAAGTTTGTGTTTTGTTGCTGGTGTTGAAATGCATTTTAATGCATTTGGATCTCTGTTTTGATGATCTAAAATAGGGGATCTTGATCCGGAAGCAAATGAAGCATTTTTGGAGGCTTCAGAGGGGTGATCTTCGCGTCGGCAAGCGAGGTTTCGTGTATCGGTGAGTGGAAATGGATTTTCCGGCTTTGTAACGCTTTGAGCGTGGTCTTGGAAGCTTAGTGTAAGTTTGAAACACTTAGCTAAGCTCAAGAGTAAGTGATTCGAAAGTCTCTCTCGGAATGTGCTATGTTTTTGGAAATGCAGTTGAGTTGAATGTGGTTTTGATTACTGTTTTAAAGCATGTTTTAAGCATTTTTTATGCTGGTTTTTAATGCCATTTTGTTAAGGATGCACTTAGTAGGTGCTCCTTGGATTTGTGAGAATTATGAATTTGAGTTTAAGCATGTTTATGCTTGTGAAAATAGCATTGTGATTTATGCTTGTAAAACAGTGAAATAATGACGTTGAATGATTATATTGGCAAGTGATGGAAATGGTTTTTGGTTATTTAATCGGATATAGTTAGTAGGATTGGGTGCACCGTGAATAAAGTCGACATGGATGTCGAGGGGTTGTGATTGTGCCGTAATCTCCATCCAAGTACCCTAACGATTGAGGCTAAGATCACAACGGTAGATGGTTTAATCCCGTGTGTGAGTGTTGTGGTGTGTGTCTCGTACTCTCGTTAGTGGAATTATACAACTACCAATAAATGATGTTGAGGAGTTATGATTGTGACATTAATCTCCATCACGAGTGTTGAGGGGTTGTGATTGTGCCATATATCTCCACCTTTTGTAGTCCGGTAGTATGTATGAAGCGTGTGGGACAATGCTTGTAATTCGCGTATCCGATTGTGTCAATTGTGTTGATTTTGATATGGTTTGAGATTAATCACTTGCGAGCCAATATAATGTTGATGATTAATGATTAAGCATGAGATGCTTGGTTTAAGCATGAGCAAAGGATTTTGTTGTTGTTTTTAATGATGCTATGAACATGTAGTTTAAAAAGTGCATTGATGCTTTGAAGAGCATGTTTTAAAGGAAGGCACGAGTTTACAAATGATGATATGTTGGTTTTATAAAATGCATTGATGAATGTTTGGTTTTAGCGGTCCTCAGTAAGCTTTATGCTTACGCTCATTTGTTTCATAAATGCAGAGAATTGAGCAATCAAGGCAGTCCAAGAGCAAGTGGAATCCAAGCATTTTGATCTAAGCAATGTATGTGGTTTACCTTAGTGTAATAAGAGGCAATGGGTGGGATTTCTACTCTCGATTTTGTTGGTGATATTAAACACCTTGAGCATTTTTGGTATATGTTTGTGGATTTGTAAATGGCCTTTCATTGGTTTATGTTTTTGATTATAGTGTTTAGACTATGCTATGACTTGTTTACTTAAGCATGCTTGAGTAGCTAATGATTCACCATGGTTTGGTGTGCTTGATGAGTATGTTATATTGTTTGTTGATGCTTACATGTTTAGTAGGTTGATTATAGCTTGTATGTATGATCTAAGCCTATCTAGATGTGTTTAAATGTGTTAAAATGACTTTTGGAAATGTATCTCTTGTACGTGTATCGATACACGGGGTCGAGTATCGATACGCTAAGGCCAAAACTAAGCTTTTCAGCTTAGGTGTACCGATACAATTTGCCCGCGTATTGATACGCCTAGGCAAATGTTTGAAGGTCGTTTCGATACGGGCTTGGGCGTATCGATACCCTTTTCCCAAAGGTTGCTACTATCGATTTGCGTATCGATACGGAGAGAAGTGTATCGATACGGGTTAGTTATTTTCAATTGAGGGAATCTTAAAAGTTCTGAATTTATGCATTTTAGTCCATAATTATTGTTTGTTCAATTAGTTGAGTTTGGACGATCTATTTTGGATTAAATTTGACACGCTGGCATGTTACATGACTAATTATGGATTGGTAACTTTAAAAATAGAAAAGTCCTTGTATTTTATGTAAAATACATTTTGGTCCCTAAAAGTCAAAAGTATGCAATCGAACCCCTAAATGATCTCTGATCGTTGTGTCGTTTTCTTCTAAGTGCCTTGTTGAACACATAGGATAATAATGTGCATCTAGAAAAGATAAAAAGGGAAAAAGGGTCGTTAATCAAGGTTGACTTTTACAAGTTGATTTTGGTTTTCTCCGTGTAATCTTCTTAGTTCGGGTCGGGCGTCTACGCCGGACTAAGGGGGTTACAATATATCAGCTGAAAATTGTTGTGCTCAAGTCCTTTGGATGAAGCAACAACTTCTAGACTATGGAACTAATGTAGGTACCATACCCCTTAAGTGTTACAACACTAGTGTCATATGTCTCACCAAGAATCTCATCCAACATTCTAGTACCAAGCACATAGAGATATGACATCATTTCATTAGGGACCATGTCCTATAGAATGATGTTGTTTTAGAATATGTTGATACCTCAAACAATTTAGCAGATATCTTTATAAACCATAAGACAAAGAGCATTTTTGGTCTCTTAGAAGAGAGTTAGGTCTAACTAGCCTATCTTGACCTTTTAGAGCCCTTAAATGTCAAATTTTGCTTGAACTTGATTTGCGATCATGCTTATGTGTTTTTGGTTCTTGATGCTTCTATGCTTGTTGCTAGGGAATTATGTATTTTTTAGCCCCTAAACGTTGCTCATATATCATGTACATGCATTTATGATCGATTAAAATCTAATTTTTGAACTAAAGTTTGTTCAAAAATATGTTTTTGGCAAAGGGGTAATCGTGTATCGGTACATGTTCATGAGAGTGTCAATACATGTAACATTGTACTGGTACGGGTATTCACGAAGGAATCAGTACAGGTAAAATTGTACCGGTATGGTTTGACGAGTTGGTATCGATACAATTTTTTGCGGACCGGTACGCGTTGGCGCTAGAGTGTCTAAATATCATTAAATGAGGTTTTCCAACTTTAATTAAAACTCAACAACTTATTCTTCAAAACCCTAGTCGACCTTGGCTATAAAAACCCACCAAAACCCTTTGATTTTTCACACCATTCTTCAAATCTTTTGAGGGTTTTTGTTTTTCAAATCAAGCATGAACTTTGTCATCGATTTTGTGCATTATCATCTCCTTATTCATCCTAAATTCCATATTCAAGGTATTAACTCCTTTTTCTATGTTTTTTAAATTTCGTTTCGAATTCTACATTATTTTTAAGAAATTTTTGTATATAAAACACATATATCATATGTGTTTTAAAGGTTTTTCAAAACTTCTTTCGAAACTTAAAATTTTTTATTCGGATATAAAAATATACTGTATATTTTCCTACATTGTTTTTCGAAATTATTTTTACCAAAAATTTGTTTTATATTTGTATATGTTTTTAAACTATATTGTATAGCCTTTTATCAATACCTTGAATTTTGGATCATTTATTGGATCGATTATGATGATTTATGCATACATTGTTTTCCTTGATTTTAATCTTAGGTTATGGCTCCTAAGAAACATATGAGAAAGGATGTTGCATCCTCGTCTAACTCTGAGTCCAATGGTACTAAACCAAATTTGTCCTACATCTTGCAACATAGTACTAATGAGCCCGATTTCACTCGAGCGATGGATCGTTTCAAAGTTTTCCAAAACTTCAAAATTTGTCGTGAGCGCAAGGTTTCTATCTTCTACATGACTTCCCCTGAATTTTACTTTCGTTATCTTGATTTACTTACTCAATGAAAGTTCATGCCTTTTCTTAGCATACCCGGGATCCTTTATAAAAACCTTGTTTTGATCTTTTATTCTAATGCTCGATGTATTGTGGAAAAAGCGAAGAATGAAGATATATCCATTGAGTCTTACCTTATGGGAACAACTTTTTGAATTGATTCTAAGGTTATAGCTAATTGTTTGGGGTTGAGGATATTGGTTTAGATGATGAACACTCCTTAGGCAACATTCAACTCGGCTCTGTCTCCACTCTTGATGCTCATGATTGCTTCCTTCAATTTCTTATAACTTGGTGGTTCCGCCCATCCGGTGCTAAATGGTCCTCTATTCGTCAAGTTGATAGCTTTTGGATCTGATGCTTTCGGGAAGGCAAACACTCAAACTTTGCTCAAATTATGTTTGTGGAGATCGTTTATCTTGTTCAGAACCACCATTCGACCTTTGTCTCATCCTTCACCTATGGCACGACCTTGAGTTTCATTTTTCACAATCTTGGGATTGATTTCTCGTACGATCTTGAAGTGTCTCTCACCGATCCTATTGACAACAAATCCCTTCGGAAGGCTAAATTCACTTGGTATGACGAGCAATGGGTTCAGATTGTGGATCTTCCTCAACATGTTCAACCTGAAGAAGAAGATAATGCTCACGTAATGCCTCCTCTTGATGCTCCTCCACCTCCTTCCTTTGATGCTCTTATGACATACCTTGATGGGAAGTTTACTTCATGAACCACGGGCATGAATGTCGGTTTCTCATCCATTGACACTCGTCTCATGGCTATATATGCAAGAATCACCTCTATGAAGGCTAGCCAAGCCTCAATGGGTATGACTCTTACCGCTTTTCATGGAGAGTGGCATGGGCATACCTTTGGTAACGATATAATGGAAGATGAAGATGATGAAGACGAAGATGACATTCCTTAGATCTTTGCATCTCATTGCATATAATCTATTTTAGGATTTTTATGCATCTGTCTATGTTATTTTTTAGGACCTATGCTTTCCTCTATGTTTTTTAGGATTTGAGTTTAAACTTCTATTTGCTTTGAACTTTTATTTTTTTTTGCTCAGCAAAATAATTTTATTAATAAACCCAGGTGCTCGCCTCGTTAAAAACCCTCCTACAACCTAATGGGGGAAAAGAATACAAAACACCCAGGGCGAAATACAAAGAATTCACCTATTGCAAATATCAGCCACTTTCAGCAAGGCATCTTACAAAGAAAACAAACCAGCAAAACAAAAACAACTACATAACATTAAATCCACGACTACACGAAGATAATTCACGACTGCACGCTTCACCACCAAGCTCTAAAAACAGAGGATCGACCCATTCCATCTTTTACTAGGCAATCAACAAGGACATTTGCCTCGCGAGGCACAAACACAAATCTCACCTTTTCAATTCTTTTTATTAGTCGATCAATTTCTAACAAAATTTGCCACCACATCCAAGGTCGTTGAAACTTGTTTAAGATCCAGTTTAGAACTAGTTTTGCATCACATTCGACAGTTAAAAGAGAACTTCCAATCCAACCTTCCTCCTCGAACATTTCTAGAGCCAACTTTATCACTTTTAACTCTGCAAATTCAGGACCCAAACCTTCAACAGGGTCTGCAAAGATTGCACTCAGGTCCAAGGGACTTGTTTTCATCACAGCTTCACACAGTCTCATAGATCTCCTCAATGGGAAAGGGTTTCTCTAATTATCTGCATCTGATTTCAGCAATTTCTTGAACCTCAGATTAAGGCTACTATCCCACCTTCTCTCTTCTGAATTGAAATGGTCCTTGAAGTGCTTATAGATCTGTTGTCTAAGCTTCTTTGGTTCACTACACCATGTATTTCCAAAATTCAATCCAGTAATCTACTTTTTCCTCACTCTAATTTTAACAGCTTTGTGGAAAAAAGTTGTGTTCAAATCACCTCTAGCAAGCCAGTTCACCCGAGCCTTCTGTCTCCAGCAATCCTCTTGTAGTTTCAGATTTTCCCACAGCTCCATTCTAAGCATTTTTATTCTCCTTTCCTTTTCTTCTTGAGAAATGGTTCCAGAATCATCTTCTTCGATCTCATCAATCTTCTCCTCTTTCCCCCATTTTCTTCAAGTATTTACTTTCTTCTTTGATCCCTGCTCACTCCAGTTTCACTTTCTTTTTTTCTGAACCTTTATGCTGGATAGACCCCATTCCTGTAATCGTTGCATAATGTTGCTCACACTGCAAATCATTGACATCGAACCAACTAAGCAACGTTTAAATTTCAAGATTGTTTTATCGTATACCTTTCCCACTATCCTTGTACACTTCACCACTGGTTCTGACATGTTTTCACATTCTGCACTCCTCACTTCCTCATTCCTACATTCTCTTCTCTTTCCCCCATCTTCTTCAAGTATTTACTTTCTTCTTTGATCCCTGCTCACTCCAGTTTCACTTTCTTTTTTTCTGAACCTTTCTCCAAAAGGCTTGCCTCGGTTTGAATCTCGCCAATGATACTTTAATCTTGTTGCCATAAAAAAATAAAACCATCAAGTCTTTCTATTGCTTTATTCGCGTCTGTTCTTGTTCTAAATCTTACAAAACCGAATCTCCTCCCTCTTCTATCTCTTTTTCTTGCTATGAACGCATCCACCACGTCACCATGTCTCCCAAAGGCATACCATAGTCCTTGCCAATGTAGTTTCGCCGATAGGTTTCCAATGAAGAGAGTGTAGCTCTGTTGTGACCGACGATTGTCTCCCATATGGTCGACACTTGAATTTAGTTGACTAACAATTTTCATCTACTTTCTTTGAACTTTAATGCTTTAAGTGCTTAATAATATTTATGTTGCTTAATGTTGCTTTGCATTGCTTCTATTATTCCTAAACTAAAATTTTTGAAATCTATCCAAGCGTATCGATACGGGTGCGTACCGATACGATCACACCTGTATCGATACGGTTTTTGGTTACTGAAAATTAGTCAAGAAAAGTGTACCAATACACTACCTCGCGTATCGATACGGTTTTCAAACTCGATGTAATCATTGATTTTAAAAACAACTTATTGTACCGATACGCTCCTTGGTGTACCGATACGATTTGGTAAAATTTGAAAAATCTTGGCATTTAATTTTTTACCATTGCCTTGTTAGATTTTTAGAACCAAACTCTTTAAAAGTTGGTTAATGGTATCGGTACACTTAACTATCGTACCAATACACTTTTTGGTTACTAAATTCATAGATTCCAATGAGCAAAATCGATACTGGTACGCATTATGTTGTACCGATCCCTATATAAAATTTAAAATAACATTTAACTTTTTAAAGCCAAATATTCAAGACTGCAATCCTCCGAATGTCGAACCGGTTCTACCATCTAGAAATATCTAAAGGAGAAAAGAAGAAGCGGGATGAGCGAGAAGTCTAGTGTGGTCCGAAGACACAAACATACAAGACAATATATTAATAAACATTACACTTACATAAAATATACACGACGTAATGATATTCTCAAAATCTCAAATCACATACATACATGTCATCAGTCACAATCACAATATAGGTCATACGTAGGGAACACAAAATCAAGTCTCAATGACACACGATATGATGTCACAAGCACAATGTAGTGCACAAAATTACAACCGCCATAAGAAGTTGTAGGTTCCCTAAAACCCCTCACTTCATCCACCAATCAAATCTCAACCCATGCTCATACATACGTGATGCTTAAAAACTCAAATTTCATAACACATTTCCATAAATCTAATGTTCAATAACCATAGTTCCATAAATCTATAAATCATAGTTTCAAAAATTTAATGTTACACAGTTCGATAAATCCAATGTTAGTTAAATCTCAAACTCAAATATGAATGCATGAAAAATTTCATTAAACCACATCACATGTACAAATGTGAATGTAATATAAATTAGCGTCACATAATAAAATCGTCGTTACATAGCACAATAAGGAACACGTATTAAAATACTAACAAACTTTTCAAAAATTTATTAGAAACAAAGACGGGTAACACACACTAATACTAAATTAACTATCAAAGGAGTAGAATTAATTTACGAAGACAAAGGGAAAGACACACACCTTAAAATATTCGAAACTATCGAACTATCATGCGACACGTGTTAAAATCGTCATTTTTTTGGGACGTTACATTTACTACCCATCTCATTCACGTATTCTTGAGTACTTTTGTAGTGCTTAAATGCAGATTTAGCAATAGATACACTTGAGTAAAAGAAACTCGGTTTATGCTTTTAATGGTGAAAATGACCAAATACATTTGGATTTTTGAAACCTTTGGAATCAATTTGATGCCTTTGGTTTCTTTGTAAAACCTCCATCATGGCTTTATGCTTTGCATGTTTCGTAGTCTAACTTCCCTGTAAAACCTATTGAAACTATCATAACATGCTTCATTGAATCCTATGGTACTTAACAATTCTGGGGAAATGAAAAAGGACAAGAAATTTCAGCCAATGAAAAAGGACATGAGATAATAATAATATTAGTCATCAAAATTTCTCAAAGGTAAAATACACTCCAAATTATTCAATTATATGTTTGATTACAAACGGTCACTTTTTCCTCTTCTAAAAATTATAAATACGTCATTTAACTCAAAAAGGACATGAGATAATAATAATAATAATAATTTTAGTCATCTAAACTTATACATTCTATCAATTTAGTCTTAATTCGAAATAATTTAATAAATTGAACTCTTTATATTCAAAATTTCGACACAACACCCTATTGACACATTCTTTGATCACTTGTCGCACTCCTGCTACTTCCATCAGCTCAATAAATGTCAGATAAAATAGCTCAACAGAAACAATCACTTGATTATAGGAGAACTGATAGATTAATAGAACATACCCATCATAACCCTAACATAGTAACACCCCCGCATAGTAGATACAACACAATGACTTCACTAATGGAACATTTTTTTGACAAATCATAATCCTAGCACATTGAATCCGGGATTTAAAATGCAGTTGTGATAATGTTTTCGGTCGCTTGTTTTATCGCGGTTGCGGATATAATCATTATGTACCGTTATTTTATGCAATAGCGGTTTCGGACGGTGAATCTACCATTGCCTCCTTGATCTGCATATGACTCTTGCATATGTTTCCAACAAAATACCTCATATATGTCGATATTGCAGCAAAGATTGCAGCTCTGGACAGGGTTTGGGTGGTCATACCAAGATGAAAGAAAGCTTCAACAAGATTTGCATCAAGGTCATACCAAGATTTGCGGCAAAGAGTCGTCAGCGACTTACACTACAAAGAGAGTCCGGAAATCTACCATCGGCATTGAAGATGAAAGAAAGCTTCAACAAGATTTGCATCAAGGTCTTCCATGGCGATGATCAAGTTAATTATATGTTCAAATTGATATTCAATCAAGTTGCGCTGTTGATTTGATCTGCAAATCTTGTTGAAGCTTTCCCGTGCATGAGTGTGCATATGGCCACCCAAACCTGTCAGGAGCTGGAATCTTTACTGCAATATTCACAGATATGAACTCGGCTAAGCTCTTGCAGTTTGAGTTTCATTCTTGGTCAACTCCTCTTCATTATCATTCTTCTTCTCCACAGAACTTACAGCATGCCACAAAATTATGCCAAGAATCAGATACATAGGAATGAAGACGGCGAGGGAAAAATATAAACTTTCTTGAAAAATATATTTAGGAAACCTACATATTTGCTATCCACCCATACCCTAGTTTCTGTTCTTCTACCCCACTTATTTTTTCTTTTCTTTTTTTTAAATTATACCAATCTTATATTTTATTTCTATTTTGGTACCCGTTGCTAAGAAAGTGATGATGGGAGAAAATCAGACGTGGGTCACCATGCCATTTTCTCTTATAGTCAGCATGCCATATAGACTAAAATCATAAAAATTACATATGGTATGGTGACTAGGAGAGAGAAAATGATGTGGTAGCCTGTCACATGTGATTTTTTTTTTCCTAGTAGCTTGTCACGTGTGATTTTCTCTCTTAGTCAATATGTTGTTATTTTTTTACGGCGGGTACTAAAATAAAAATAAAATATAACGTTAGTTATCATTTTACAAAAAAAATAGATGAGGTACAAAAAAGAAACACGGACAAAGGTGGGTACCAAGTACGTAATTTTCTCAAATATTTATTAGTCTACGTCTCTATATATAGGTGTTAAAAAAGAAGGGTAATTATTGTATGGATAGATGGTGGAAACAAAAAGTTTCCGCAAGTGCGTCGATTTTAGAGTTTAGGGACTTTATTTAGGGTTTAATGATTAGGCGTTTAAATGTAGGAGTTTTTAATTTTAGGGAGTGTGGTTAGAATTTAGAGTTTATGATTAAAATTTAGGGTGTATAGGTTAAAACCTAAACCCCTAACCATATTATCTTAAATCTAAACCTTAACCTTTAAACCCTAAATTCTAATCATAAACCATACCATAAACCATAAATTCTAAACATCTACACTTAAATCCCTAAACCCTAAACTAAGTCCCTAAACCCAAAAACTAAGAGCGTTTGTGGAAAATTTTTGTTTCAATGGAATATTTAAAAAAAACAAACTCATTATCAAATATCAATTTGAATAACTCGAATTTTTCAGTAATTAGTGGACCAGTTTTCAAGTTCGAGTAAAGTCCCTCAATTATGTCTATATACACCACATATGAAAAAATATGAAGAATATGTTCATAGAAAATGTTTAAGTTGGAACTAATTAGTATCATACCATTATAGATATTAACAATTAATTTTAAATAGAAACTCGAACAACTCAACTCGAAAAAAATTCAAATAAAGTTTGAATTATAAAATAATACTCGTCAACTCGATAAACTCAATTTTTTTTACTCGACTCGCCTTTATCGAATGTCCACCCCTACGCAGAGGTCGCTATCTTATATGTTTATTAAAATTTAAATTTTATTTAAGCAAAACATCTTATATTAAGCATAAATTGCATCATCAAGTACATACAATCAGAAGCCCGACCAAGAAAAGCATATTTTAGCTGCCCTGGCAGAGGCTTAAGATCTACAACAGGGGGCTCAACAGTTGATGGCTTTTGAATTGCATGGTTATCCGATGTATAATTTAGAGGCTCGAATAACTTACCTGGACGATTGCCTATCCAGTTTACCTCCTCCTGATCTTCAGTATCAGATGTATCAGATTCTGAGGAGTTGCTGTCGTCGGTGTTGTCGTAACAATCTTCTAAATGGCTGCCGAGGCAGTGACCAATTTTGATGTCGTGGCAGCCCGACCTGATGCAGGGTTGGTCAAGGGTAACTTCAGTGATAACCTTGCATTATTCTTCTGTATCAGCATCCTTCATTGCTTGGAGAACATTCAACTTTATTTCTTGATCGTTTACTCTCATGGTGAGTTCTCCTTTTTCCACATCAACCAGTGATCTTCCCGTGGCTAAGAAGGGTCGCCCCATGATGATTGGTGCGTTTTCGTCTGCTTCACAATCTAAAACAAGAAAGTCAACAGGAAAAATAAACTTATCCACCCTTACCAGAATATCTTCAATTTTCCCTTCTTGATGAACGTAAGAGCGGTCTGCTAGCTACAAAATTACTGTTGTGGGTCGAGCTTTTCCAATACCTAATTTCTAAAAAACAGATTTGAGCATTAAATTTATACTAGCACCAAGATCACAAAGTGCCTTACCCACATATTTGTCTCTGATTACACATGGTATGATGAAGCTCTCAGGATCCTTCTTCTTCTAGGGTGGATGCTTGTGCAGAATACTCATGCATCCTTCTGTCATCTTAACCGTTTCAAATTCCCCAAGTCTAGATTTCTTCGACATGGCATCCTTGAGAAATTTTGCATAACCGGGCATCTCCCTAACGGCATCTAACATCGGGATGTTGATATGAACCTACTTAAAAATATCATAAATCTTTTTAAGCCGTGATTCTTGTTTCAATTTCTGTAACCGTTGAGGAAATGAAGGTGGGGGACGATAATCAGCAATACGTCCTTCTCACTGCATACGGATCTGAGGAGGTTTGGGTTCATCATCTTTCTCCTCTGTCCCTTCTGCTGTCGTGATAGGCTCATCGGCAGCAGGCTGTTTGTTACCTGTCAGGGCAGCTTCCTCGGCAGGTGTATCCAAGGCTGGTTTCTTAACTGATTCAACTTTCTTCTCTAGGCCTGGTAGTTTCTTCCCACTCCTAGTAGTGATGGCTTTAAACTGCTCATGTGTGGGTTGTCTAGCGTTTTCAGTATCGCTAGGAAATCCGCCATTCTTCCTTGGTTTGATATGCTGGGAAACTTGACCCATCCACATCTCCAACAATTTCAGAGTAGCTTCATAATTTGTCATCTGCATCTCTGTTTTATCCATGAATGTCTCTGTCTTCTTGACAAAGTGATTCATGTTCTCAATGTAAGTTCCTGTTTGAGACATAAACGCAGCCAGAGTCTGTTCCAGTATACTGTTTGTGGCAGCTGGTGGCTGTTGCTGCTGCGGTTGTTGCCGAGTCAGCAATCTAGGTTCTCCCTCATTCTGATTATTCTGTGCTTGAGGATTTAGAGCATTATTAGGATTACTCCAAGAGAACTTGGGATCCTTTCTCCAACTGGGATTGTAGTTGTTGGAGTTATAATTCTGCTTATTGTAGTTTCTAACATACTTTCCCTCTTCTAAGTGTAATGGACATTCCTCCGAACTGTGATTTCCTTCACAAATTTCACATACCTCTTCAGCAGCGTATACAGGCTGTGAATCATCGTTCAAGAGCTTTTTCATTGCCTTAGTGAGATATGTCACATGTGACTTCATTGTGTTGTCGGCCTCATAATCATTTACATCTAGGACCCGTTTACCCCCTCTTCTTGCTGTCGAGAACTGCTCCTCATTCTTAGCCAGATTTTTCAATACTGCCATCGCCTCATCTGGGTCTTTGTCCAGCAGTAATCCGTTTGCTGATGAATCAATTCTAATACGAGTTTGTAAATTCGCAGCATTATAAAACTTTGTTACCTGGTTCCAAACGGGGAATCCATGCATTGGGCAATTCCTTAGAAGAGTGGTAAATCTGTCCCAGGCCTCGTGCATTGGCTCGTCATCTTCCTGTTGAAAAGTATAAATTTTGTTACGTAATCGCTCAGATAAGTGTGAAGGATTAAAACGAGATAAGAAGGGTACCCTAGTTCCTGTTCTTCTAAGTTCTACCCCACTTATTTTTTTTAAATTATACCTAATTTTATATTTTATTTCTATTTTGGTACCCGTTGTTAGGAAAGTGATGAAGGGAGAAAATCACACGTGGGCTATCACGCTATTTTCTCTCATAGTCAGCATGCTATATAGACTAAAATCATAAAAATCACATATGGTATAGTGACTAGGAGAGAGAAAATGATGTGGTAGCCTGTCACATGTGATTTTTTTCTCTTCTAATCAGCTTGTCACGTGTGATTTTCTCTCTTTGTTAGTATGTTGTTATTTTTTTACGATGGGTACTAAAATAAAAACAAAATGTAACGTTAATTATCATTTTGCAAAAAAAAAAATTGAGGTACAAAAAAGAAACACGGATAAAGGTGGGTACTAAATACGTAGTTTTCCCAAATATTTATTAGTCTACGTCTCTATATATACATGTTAAAAAAGAAGGGTAATTATTGTATGGATAGATGGTGGAAACAAAATAGTTTTCGCAAGTGCCTCAATTTTAGGGTTTAGGGACTTTGTTTAGGGTTTAATGATTAGGCGTTTAAATGTAAGAGTTTTGAATTTAGGGAGTGCGGTTAAAATTTAGAGTTTAAGGTTAAAATTTAGGGTGTATAGATTAAAATTTAAACCCCTAACTATATTATCTTAAATCTAAACCTTAACCTTTAAACCCTAAATTCTAATCATAAACCATACATTCTAACCATAAACCATAAATTCTAAACATCTACACTTAAATCCCTAAACCCTAAACTAAGTCCCTAAACCCAAAAACTAAGAGCGTTTGTGGAAAATTTTTGTTTCAATGGAATATTTAAAAAAAAAAAAACTCATTATCAAATATCAATTTGAATAACTTGAATTTTTCAGTAATTAGTGTATCAGTTTTTAAGTTCGAGTAGAATGCCTCAATTATGTCTGATATGTACACCACACATGAAAAAAAATGAAGAATATGTTCATAGAAAGTGTTAAAGTTGAAACTAATTAGTATCATAACATTATAGATATTAATAATTAATTTTAAACAGAAATTCGAACAACTCAACTCGAAATAAATTCAAATAAAGTTTAAATTATAAAATAGTACTCGTCAACTCGATAAACTCAAAAAAAAATTTACTCGACTCACCTTTATCGAATGTCCACCCCGTAGAGGTCACTATCTTATATGTTTATTAAAATTTAAATTTTATTTAAGAAAAAATCTTATATTAAGCATAAATTGCATCATCAAATACATACAATCAGAAGCATCAAAATCAAAAACACTCGGGAAATTTCAAAATAAAAAACACAGCAAATCAGAAGCCTGGGTGAAGGGCCAAGAGTCGTCGAGCCTCCAACAGCTGCACCCACAGAAAGGTCAAGGGCAGGGTTCGCCAGGAAAAAATCACATTAGACCGGCCATATACTAGAAAAATATATTTAGGGAAACCTACATATTTGCTACCCACCTATACCCTAGTTTCTGTTTTGGTACCTCACTTTTTTTTGGTAAAATTATATCTAATTTTATATTTTGTTTTTATTTTGATAACCCGCTGGTAAAAAAGTAAAGATGTGCTGACTAAGTGAAAGAAAATCACACGTGACAAACTACCATATCATTTTTTCTCTCCTAATCAGCATGCCACATCGACTAAATTCATAAAAAAATCACACATGACATGTTGATTAGGCGAGAGAGAATGATACAACAGCATGCCCTATGTGATTTTCTCTCTCCTGGTCACCTTGTCATGTGTAATTTTTTCTCTCATTGTCACCATGTTGTTAATTTTTTAATTACGGGTACCAACATAGAAACAAAACATAACGTTAGATATCATTTTGTCAAAAAAAGTGGATACCAAAATAGAAACACAGACAAAGGTGGAGCATCAAATAAGTAGTTTTTTTCAAATATTTATTCGTCTACCTCTCTATATTGGTTTTAAAAAAGAGGGTAATTATTTCATGCACAGGCGGTGGAAACAAATGCTTCTACAATAATTAAAATTTAGAGTGTATAAGTTAAAACCTAAACCCCTAACCATATTATCTCAAATCTAAACTCAAACCTCTAAAACTAAATTCTAAACATAAATCATAAATTTTAAACCTCTACACTTAAATCCCTAAACCATAAAACTAAGAGTGTTTGTGGAAATTTTTCGATTCCGTGATTTTACATGGAATATTTTCAAAAAGAAAACAGACTCGTTATCAAATATCAATTTTAACATATTGCTTATCAACTGCCAACGAGATCCATTCACAAGTTAAGCTGCGATTTTTACTTTTTGAAAACTACATTATTATTCTCTAAGTTTAATCTTTAAACACTTCAATTTTAGCATAAACCTAGCGGTATGGTGTTGGACCCTCCCAAGTTCCTTGGTTTGAAACCCATGTTTTGTATTCTAAACTTTCCTTTATTATTTTAACAATAAAATGATGATACGTGTCAATATTTTATTGGAAGACATGAGTTTTAAAATTGACATGGAGCATGTCACACTAGTTGTCGTTAACTATAGTGACCAAAGTGTAAATAGATTAAAAGTTTAGTGACTCTAATGTAAATTTTAAAAGTTTGATAACCAAAGTGAAAATGTTCTTAAAGTTTAGGGATCATTATTGTATTTACCCTTTTATTTTACTAATATTTACATGGATTATTATCATATACACTGGCGGTGGAAACTAAAAGTTTTTACAAGCGCCTTAAATTTAGGGTTTAAGAGCTTAGTTTAGGGTGTGTGGATGTAGAATTTAGGGATAATTGTTAGAAGTTAGGGTTTATGGTCAAAATATAGGGTTTGGGGTTATGGTTTAGTTTTTAGAGTAATATGGTGAGAATTTAGGTTATAATTTGGAAACCCTAAATTATAACCCTAAACTATAAATTTCAGCCATTATCCCTAAATTCAAAACTCATGCCTCTAAACCATACACCCTAAACTAAATCCTTAAATCCTAAAACTAAGGCGCTTGTACCGCCAGTGTATCAAATAATTACTCTAATTACATTAATAGGCATTTAGATTTTATAACATGGATTATTATCTCATACACAAGCGGGAAAAACTTTTTTTGTTTCCACAAAACCCCTAAATTTTAGGGTTTGAAGTTTTAGTTTGGAGTTTAGAGTTTAGGGGTTTTAATGTATGTGCTAAGAATTTAGGGTTTAGGGTTAGGTTTCATGGTTTAGGGTAACATGGTTAGAGATTTAGATTTTAACCAATAAACTATAAATTTTTACCCTAAACCAAAAATTTTATCAATAGCCCCTAAATTCAAAACTATTACACTTAATCCCTAAACAGAGTCCCTAAAACTAAGACACTTGTGTAAATTTATTTACAAAAGCATTTGTACATGAAATAATTACTCTTAGAAGATATATTCATAATTCACATAACACACATGTCTACCATCTACACTAAGCCTTTGGTAAGGATTATTTTATGAGACGTGTAATGGCTCAAAAATCTTATGTTTTCTTGGTTCAAAATCATTCACCACTCCATTGGAAATCTTAAATTCACTTTCATATGATGTTAAAACTTTATAATATTATTTTATAATTCTTCGATAAATAAAGTGAAAGAATAAAAAACAAACTCTTAACTAATGCAATAATTATGTAGAATAGCTAAAAATTTATCATGTGGGAAGCAAAAGATCCTCAGCTTTGAACCATCATCTTGTCCAATTTTTGTAATAGTCTAAAGGTGATTATAAGTTAATATATGTTCATACAAATTTTTAATTATTTTACAATGAGAATTAAATTCGGGTCTCTTAGGATGAACATGTCTTCTTCTTTACTAGAACCACTTGTTGAATTTTCAAATGACTTGTTTTGATTAATCTAAAAAAATTTTTATTGGAATATATCATTGGAGTAACAAGTAAGATAAAATCATATTACAAAGAGTAATTAAGAAAAAGTATTGAAATATGTTCAAAAAAAAGAAAAAAATGTATGAAAATCGGATCATATTACAAGGTAAGCCGGGCCTAAACGCAAAGGCCCGCACCTTATAAGTTTATTACCGTTTAAGCCCATGAGAGTTGGGGATTATGCGCCCCGTTTTACCAATAAAATTTAATAGGATTATATTTTAAGCATTACAAAGTTTATGTCAGAAGTAGTGCATAAATTTTTTTTATAAAATATTTTATTTTGATAGTTTAAGGATGTTTGAAACTTTCGAACTTTAAAAAAAATTAAAATTTTAAATATTTTTTACATCCAATTGAACATTAGAACCAAAAAATTAAAAAAAATAAGTCATTTAACCCACAACTTGTATCAATTAAACTTATAAATCAACTTTGACGGTGAATCTTAATGAAATTTTTTAAAGATACTTTTATCACGTGTCACAATATGGTTATATTATGTGACATTTACATTTTTTTAAGGAAAATGATAAAAGAATTATTAAAATTCTAGAAGAATTATTAAGTTTAGAAATTTCGCCAGAGCTGGAAGAATCGTGGGCATTTTGTCGGGAGTAGTAGGTGGGCTTGAAGCGGGCAGAGCGTATGGTACGACAGGGGGGGTCCGGCTACTAGAGCTATGGTAGGTGTGTCTAGGGCGGTTTAAAGATTTTAGGAGCCCTGTGCAATATATTAAAATGAAGCTCTTAATTTATAATCACTAACAGATATAATTTGTTTTTTTTCAAAATAAAAAATTTAATACACAAAATCAACTTATATACACACATAATTATATATATATATATATATAATTGTTTTATAAATATTTAATTTAATTTAAGTTGTCTATTTTGGGGCCCTGTGCGATCGCTCCTATCGCACCCACTGGGTGTGTCACGGGGGAAGTAGAAGATTGGGGTGACTGAAATTAAGATTTGACAATTGACACAATGCTACAACTACAAGGGGTAGATTTGTTCAAATCTTTTATCTTTGAATCTGAGGTGATGGACCTTCAACTACAAGGGGTAGGTATATGTGGAGTAATAAGAGGGATCCTCCGACTTTTGTTTTCTTAGTTTCAGCGGATCTTGAGTTTTCTTGTTCTGATCTTACGCAGCGGTTAATGGATAAATCCCTCTCTGATCACAATGCTATTATTATATCAGAACCGATTTTTAATTGAATGCTTCAATTATTGGTACAAGAAGGAAGATTTTGAAAAGATGGTGGTTAATTCTATTTCTTCTATGAAACGGAAGAATTCACAGGTTCGAATTGGGGGACTAATTAAGGGTACCAAAATGGCTGATCCAAGATTTCCAATCAAGGGTCTAGGAAAGCTATATCTTGTCCGGAAAAGGAAATCACAGAATGTGAGAAGCGGATTCAAAGGCTTAACCCTGATCCTGAACTACAGTCTGTGCTCATGAAACTACAAGAGCGTCTTTGGCATGAGTATCTGAAGGAAGAAAGCGTGTGGCTTCAAAAATCAAGGCTATGGTGATACAAATACAAGATTTTTCCACCTTTCGGACTCGGACAAGAGTAAAAGAAATTCGATTTAAAGTCGATATTATGAAAATTTTCCATTATTTCTACGTTGGGCGTGATTGGGAATTAGGGACGAACCATTCTTTCATTACCCTCGTTCCTAAACTGATAAATTCAGAATCTCTTGAGGACTACAGGCCCATTAGCCTTGTTGGGGGTTGTATAAGATTCTTTTGATGGTATTATCGAACAGGCTAAAAGAATGCATCGGGGTTGTTATCGAAGAATCACAGTTCTCATTCATCTCAAGAAGACAAATTTTGGATTGTGTTCTTATAGCTAATGAGACAACTAATAATATTTCGAAATCAAAACATAGGAAACTGACATTTAAAATTGATTTTAGGAAGGTATATGACTCCGTGGACTGAAATTTTTAATTATATATGCTAAAGAAATGTGGCTTCGGTGATATATGGTGCTCCCGGGTGATGAAGTGTATTTCCTCAGCAAATATATTTGATTTGGTAAATGGGGTTCCTATCGAGTCTTTTTTTATTGTGAAGGGTTTAAGACAAGGGTGTTCATTGTCTCCTCTGTTATTTAATTTTGTGAGAGAAGCATTGAACCATATGTTAAAAAAGTTGTTAACTTGGGACTGTTTTCTGGGTTATCCATTGGTCGAGAGTGTAGGGTTCCATTGATATTTCTCACATATCTTCTAATTTTTTGTGATGCATCGAAGATTCAAGTTCGCAATGTAAAATATGTACTCACTGTGTTCGAACTTGCTTCTGACCTAAAACTGAATTTAAAGAAGCGTGAATTGTTTGGCATTAATCTGGATGACTCAGTTCTGCATTGTTGGTAGGGGTGTTCAAACGGTCAATTAAACAGAATTAATCGACCAAACCAAACTAGTTCGGTTAAACGGTCAACCACCAAACTTTTTTCGGTCGGTGAACGGTTAAGAAAATTTTCAAACTTCGGTTATCGGTTAATTCGGTTAATTAACTGAATTCCCCAAATTAACCGAAATATAACAAAAAAATAAATATATTATACTTATTAAGCTCATACCCATTAAAATTTTAAAACCCACTTCTAACCCAAATGAAAAAGTCTAATGTTTAATCTAAAATTATAATATTTTATCTATGTTTTGCTATTGTTTAAATTAAATACAAATTATCATTGTGAATTAAAAAGTATTTCTAATGATTTTTATTGTTTAATAATTTTAATTAAGAAAACTAATGATAAATTTTGGCTAATTCGAAAACCGACTGAATTAATAAAAAAAATCGGTTCAGTTAAATTTTTTCGAAATAAGTTCGGTTTAGCTAACGGTTAAATATTTAAAATTTTCGATTAATTCGGTTTTTGGTAATTCAGTTCGGTCATCGACCGAATTAACCGTTTGAACACCTCTAATTGTTGGGCTAGTTCGATTGGTTGTGCAATGGAAAAATTCCCGACAAAGTATCGTGGGCTTGTGCTAATCGAAACTCGGCTGCGTTATGGGAGTCCTTTGTTAGCAATTTCTCCAATAGACTTGAAGGATGAAATTCTAAATTCTTATCATTTGAGGGTCAAATTGATTCTTACTAGTATGCCTTTCAGAATGCTTGTTTTAGTACTGAAACGGCTGAATAATATCATGATTAATTTTTTATGGGAGGTGATATG
This sequence comes from Hibiscus tridactylites, assembly GCA_958450335.1. Classification (NCBI taxonomy): domain Eukaryota; kingdom Viridiplantae; phylum Streptophyta; class Magnoliopsida; order Malvales; family Malvaceae; genus Hibiscus; species Hibiscus tridactylites. The sequence goes on along the minus strand of OY288280.1, from coordinate 32,664,337 downwards.
GAAAAATTTAAGATCCATTGGGTTCGGTGGGGTGAGCTCTGTCAAAACATTGAAGATGTCGGATTGGGCATTTCAAAATTAGACATTACCAACAAAGTGTTACTAAGTAAGTGGTATTGGAGATATGATAATAAGGTAACTAGAATGTGGCGACAAGTGATCGAATGTAAAAGTAATGGTTGTAGGGGTGGCCTATTCCCTTCCCGTTCAAATAATAGACACTTTTCTTGGATTTAGATTAAACTTATCAATCCAAGTGGCCCAATTTGAATATTGCAAACTTTTTGTGGGTGATATTGTATCTGATCCTTTTCTAGCTACTAATGATATGTTGTTCCCTTGGGGCAAAGCTTTGGCTATGCGATGGACTCCCCTGTGGCTGTGGGTGATTAATATTAAAGTTTTATTTTAATACAAAGTCGTGTGAAGGAATTACGTAACTCATCTAGACGTCTATTCAAAATCTTAAATCATACCTTTTAAACTCTAAACTTTAAATTTTAACCTTAAATCTTAAATTAAATTTTTGAACCTTAAAACTTAAACCCATAAAGTCTAAACTGAGGTTTAGTTTGGCATTACTTTTAAAAAAGTGCAGTTGAAAAAGTAATTTTAAAAGTGATGTAGAAAAATGATTTTAAAAAGTTGGGTTTAAGATTTTAGTGTTTGTTATTGCTGTCAAAAAGTGATTTTGGAAAGATAAAATGTCTATTTTAAACATCATATTATAAAATTTAAAATTATAAAACAATTTTTATTTTACATTAAAATATTTTTAAAATAATATATAAAATATGAATTATTTTTTAGAAAAATATAAATTTTAAGTATATAAATTATTTTATAAATACTATAAAAATAATATACGAAATATGAGTTTGAGTTTATATAATCAACCAAAAATTAAAAAATATACGAAAAAAATTTAAAATTTTAAAATATCGTTGTTTGCTGAAGTTTTAATGAGGGGTAATTTGGACTTTTTTGTTTCAAACGGAATTCTTAAACCTAAAAAGTCGTTGTTTGTTGAAGTTTTAATGAGGGGTAATTTGGACTTTTTTGTTTCAAACAGGATTTTTAAACCCAAAAAGCTATAAATTGTAGGTTTTCAGTTTGTGTCTATAATCTTGTTTATAAACTGAATTTTTACCTAAAAGTTGCATTGTTTGCCATTGATTTTACTTAAAAAAGTGAGTTTGGCTTATATAATCAACTAAAAACAGGTCCTAAGCCTCTAACCCTAAAATTAGCATACTTGTGTAAACTAAAGTTTAGGTAGTTTGTGTATAAAAATTGTTTTCTTAATATTAATAATAGATTTAAATATATAAGAGGTTCTTGAACCCAACAAATATCTCAGTGAAAAAGCGGATGGTGTTCATCCTAGAAGACACATGTTCAAATTACTTTTGTCTACAACGTGTATGTTTATTGTCAAAGAGTTAAAACTTAAGAATATGTATGAACACATACTATATATAAAGGTTCCTATATTATTTCAAATTTTAAAATTTAGTATTTATACTTTTAATTTTGTGACATTAAATCCGTGCACTGTTCGTTTTATTTCAAATATTAGTCCCTTCATTAACTCATGTTCATAGGGAAAATAACCTTTTAGATCCTTTACGTTCACAAATTTTGTCAAATTGACCCTTAAAAATTGTAAACGTAGATGATTAAAAATTGCATTGTTTGTGCAATGATAATTTATTATTTATTTTTAATATTAAAAGTTATATTAATAAAAAAACATAAACATAGGGGGGCCAAAAAGTTTAAACACAATATAAAAATACTGTCATAAAAATACTATATAAAAATAGTACTGTAACTACAACATTTTATCTATTATCTTCAATAATATCATACATTCTAATTTTTCAATAAACTAAAGGCATTTATTTCTTTAATATAAAATATTTTAAGCCATTAAATATATCGATCAGGAAAATATTTTTAATCAATACGATAGAAATAGCTAACCTAGTTGAAACCCGAAGCACATATACGTTGAATTTTTTGAAATATTAAATTTAATCAATGGTGGAACCTTAATTGAATTGACAATGTTATTACTGTAAGGTTATAATTTTTTTATCAAAATTAAAGTTATTCTTATAAGCATAATTCAACATTCGTTTATTAAACTAAATAGATAACTATAAACAAAATTTTTACGTTCGTTTAATAAACAAACGGACTCAGAAAAAAAATGTGTGCGGATCATTTATTAAATGGACAAGCTTATTTATCAACTCGTTTATAAACTCATTTACCATGTTTTTATTTTCTTTTTTTTTTACATTTTAAATATAGATGAAAGCAATGACTAAAATAACACATGGTGAGCTTTGGAGTTCAAATTGTAAAGTATAAGGAACTTGAGGACTAGTGGAATAATTTTACCATTTTTTGAGAATATATAAACGAATGTGCTCATGAACGTTAAACAAGCATGTTCGTGAACGTTAAATGAACACGTTTGTGAATGCTAAACAACGAACATGAATACCTTTAAAAATAAACAAACTAACACAAATATGATATTAAAATTTTTAAACAAATACGAACCTAACATGAATACTTTCAAAAATAAATAAACTAACACGAACAGAATCTTGTTTATTAAAGCTTGATTCATTTACAACCCTAATTACGGGGTAAACTTCCCAACTCAATTTACCTCTTTTCACAACATCATAATTTGAACCTTTTACAATAGTTAAGGGAACATCCCACTTGACCAATCGGTTGTTGGTTATAATTTCGATTCTTTCTTGTACATATTTTGTTAGTCTTATTTATGTCCAAGCACCAGAAGCACAGAGAAAAAGAAATCAACCAAATGGACGTTTCAAATCAAATGGAACCCATTAAACAGGGCCCACTATGATCCTTTTGGACGGCTCAGATTAAAAAAGAAAACCCAGTGAACTCACTGATTCAGCCTACAAAAAAAATGGCAGCCGCCTTCAACAGTAACCAAATCGATTCTTTAAATCTTTTTTCAGCGGGAAAGAAAACCCTAAATTTCGTAAATTCAAAGCCAATTTTCCCGCCAATAAGAAAAACCCCGGGCACGGGCAGAGAGCCACCCAAAAAGGGGGCGGCGGTGAAATCAAAACCGCGTTGAACTGGGAAAAGAAAGGCGATGATTGGTCTGTGAAATAACTAGGGTACATGCATGTAAAATACATAAATGGTCACTAAATTATTTTAAAAAATATAAAATATTTACCAAATTTTTAAAAGTTATATAGGTATTAAATTTTAGTTTTTATTATAAAATGGACACTAAGTCGTTAACTGTTGTTTATTTCATGACGTGACAGTTACAAAAATTTGAATGATAACACGTTTAATTTTATATTATTATACATTCAATCAATTTAGTCCTAATTTAACCCGCATTCTTGATGTCTAAATTGATTAAATGTGTAAATATTGAGAATTAAATGTGTTGCTATACAAATTTTTGCAACTGCCATGTCACTCAGTTAATAATAATTAATGGTTTAGTGACCATTTTATAATAAAAACTAAAGTTTAATATTCATTATATAATTTTTAAAAATTTGGTGAGTATTTTTTATTTTATGAGATAGTTTAATGATTGTTTGTGTACTTTGCCCATATTATTTTTATGGGTTTATAGAATCTTCTTGTTCTTAGGATTCCTTTATACTTTTATGCACATTGGATTCTTTTCTGTTCCCAACTTTGATTTTTGGACCAATTTTTTTTTCTTTTGTACATTAATTAGCGGACTGAATTGTTTGAATTGACAAAATTTTCAAATTCTTGTGAAGTGTGTCAACTAATTATTACGATGTAGAAATGCAATTAAAGGCTATCCAGAAATATGGATTGATGTTTAAAAAATATATATTTTAGATGATGTTAATAATTAGAATTTTAATATTGTAAGTAAAGAAATTAAATTAGAAGATTCGTTTCATAACATAATTTTGTAATATTCAGCTTAAATTAGTGGACTACTGAGTCGAATACCAATAATTATAGTAAAAAAGATAATAAAAAAATCAGCTCACATTTATTAAGTTGATATTAATTTGTTATTTAAACATTGTAAAAATGCCATGAATGCAAAATTAAAATAAATACTTTGTACACATAAAGTGCGAACTATTAGTGAGATATATTAAAATTTTAGGGGTGCAGAATTGTATAAACTTAAAGGATATAAACTTAAATTATTGATAGAAAATATTTAATACATAAATAATTTGAAATTTTTAAATTTTCAAGGTGTGACTATCATTTATCATTCATCATTATTTATAATTATGATTATATAATTTATACGTACATATAAATGATGATGATTAATATATTAGAAAGTATCATATAAATAACGATGGTTTGGATCTCAACCCTCACACAAGGGTCTAACTTTTCAATAAGATTAAATTAAGAGTTTAATATTTTTGAATTCATTCAAATAATGATGTGACATTTTTATGGTAAAATATATATTTATTTTATAATTCATGTTCGAGGTGTAAGGCTGCAACTCTCAATATTGTCATCTCTAAAGATTGAACTCATGTCCATCATCTGACTTTTTTTATATACTCAAATAGAAGCCTTTATTTAAAAAAAACATTTTCAAAAGGTCAAAGTCTAATTTTGAGAAAATTTAAAAATGTTAAGCCTTTAAACGTCTCTTTTGAAAAATTATACCATTATTTGAGCATATACAAAAACACATAGGATATTCAATGATTTAAGGAGTAATCTATAATTTATTAAAGTCGAACCTCCAATTTAAAAATAGATAAATTGTTGTTAACTTGTTGTATGCATGACAAATTTTTAAATAAAAAAATTAAAATACTCTTAAAATGCCGTAACATTTTACTTTCCTCGCGTACTTTTCCACTAATCTAAAATTAAACTCTTAATTTTTTCTCACAATCATTTAACCTAATTCATTTTGAGTTTTTTTTCAGAATTTTGTGCGCTCGCTTCTATTACATTTGTACAGAAGCACCTACAAAAACATTAAACCTTTTTTCAACCATTTTAAAATATTAGTCCTTTACGCGAGCAGCTCCTAAAAATAATGCCCTTATTTGAGCATTTAACCAATAAAAAACACCAAATAATGCTTAATGGCGATAATTAGAGTGATATTTATAAATAAATAAAACAATTAAATTTAAATCTCTGGTGAAAATTAATTAAGACGTCTTAAGCAAACTAAACTCCATCCTTTTATAAAGTATAAAAGGATCGATCATGATTTCATTTTCCTTCCCTTTTTATATTCCCACCATTATTCTTTTTGCGTAGTGCTTTCTTTTAGTCCAAAAGGTTTGCAATAATTATGTGCAACCCTTGGTTCATTTTATGTATAATCGACTATATATTATTTATTAATCAATTAATTTAAATCGGGGATAGTAGAGATATTATAAGGATAATTCTCTTAATTTAATTTTTATTAATTTATGATGTTAAAATTTAAATTCTCGACTTTACTTAAGAAACACAACATCTCATTAAGTTAAATTAACTGAAATTGTATTGTTTACAGATTTTATCTACTTTCTTAAATAAATAACACCACAGCTTATAAAAAAAAATTAACTGAAGTTCATCAAAATAATTATTGAATATTGCTTTATTAGTATATTCAAATAAATTCTTAACATTTATCTTGTATTTGGTATTTCCATTTATTTTTATTTTTATTTGTATTCAACTAAATTCTTAACATTTAGCTTACACAAGTCTTTCAATTTTAGGGTTTAGAGTTTTATGTTAGAGTTTAGGGTTTATGGGTTTAATGTGTATGTGTAGAAGTTAAGGTTTATGATTAGAATTTAGAGTTTAGGGTTTAAGGTTTAGATTTTAATGTGCTAGGGTTTGAAGTTTAGGTTTTAAGTTTTATAGAAGGGTTGTGTAATTTTTTTACACAGCTTGTGTATCAAAATATAGGAAAATTCTACAGCGATCGACGAACACCAATGAGCATTATTAATTTAATTTATAAAGATTTAAAATCTAAAGGACTCAACGTATAATTATAAATTATTTAAAAATTAAAAGATAAATTAATTAAAATATATTATTTTATTTTTAATTTCTTTTAAACATAAATCAAAATACTTATCTACCTCTAAATTACAAAACCCTAATTTTTGTTCATTTGAAATTCAAGCCGTCACCGCCGCAAATCCGAACCGACAATGATGACTAAATCAAAATCTAACATGGATTGGCCATTGTCGGTGCAAATCCTAGACCATTGTTCATATATTTAATGGATACTCGTTATACTAGATTCAGACATTGTTTACCTCTTGTTATATTTATTGGTGCAAATTCGTCGCCTTCAACATTGTTTTATACCTTTGGCCATTGTCGGTGCAAATCCTAGACCATTGTTCATTTGAATATGCAAATTCATATAAGTAGGAGACAATGGTGGCGGCAGCGGCGACTTGAATTTTAAATAAACAAAAATTAGAGTTTTGTAATTTAGGGGTAGATAAGTATTTTGATATATGTTTAAAAGAAAATTAAAAATAAAATAATATATTTTAATTAATTTACCTTTTAATTTTTAAATAATTTATAATTATACGGTGAGTCTTTTAGATTTTTAATCTTTATAAATTAAATTAATAGTGCTCATCGTTAGTGGTGCTCATCGGTGCTCGTCGAGCGCTGTAGACTCATTCCAAAATATATAACTCAAAAACATATTGACCTTTAATTTTATATTTACATAAATCAATCTATATTCCTGAGATTAAAAAATATCTTGAATACAAATCAAATAAAAAATATTGAGCATGTTAAAATTATAAATTTATGTAAAATAATTCACTATTACTTTTTAGAAAATATATTGAGCCAACTTCAAGACTAGTACCCCATATAATTGGTGTGTCTTGGTTTGGGGTTAATTGGCTCTTCCAACTTTCAAACTTGAAGAACTGACCTTAAAATAACAGTAGTATTTTCCTCTCTTTTCTCACATCGAGATCACAGGTTCATATTTCAAGAGTGCTGTTTGAGTATAATTTTTGTTGACGGTGAAACTGGGTTTGTGATGATTTTAGGCAATTTATTCCTTCTAATTTGAACGGAAACTGTAGGCAATGATAGTTATGTAGAGAATATAAATATTGGAGTCGGGGTTCATATCATATCGATAGTACTGTAATTTTCTAACAAGATTGCGTAGAGATACACCGAAGGCTTCATAATTCTGTATGTGGAGTTGTAGTGAAAGAGAGACATCGGAAGAGTAATTGCATAGGACCCAAAGACGGATGTACAATAATTTTATTATATTATAATTATATGACTTATGTCTATACTTACAATGATTGAGTATGATATAATTAGATTGTAGTTACTATTATTGTAATTTTTAACTTAAAAAAATAATTGAAATCGCTATTAAAAATCTAATACTCTACCAACAATAAATTGCATAATTATTAAGATGAATAAACACAATTATATGGTGACTATTTAGCTCTATTATTGATACCGCAATTGCCAAATTGGTTGGTGATTTATGACATGGAAAATGTTATAATTAAGAGGAATACATAAATTATATAGAAACACTAATGATTTGTGTAAGAATGATGTGCATGCATAAAGAGACGCAAGATTTTATATTATGGGTATAAAATTTTATAATTAATAAAATCATATAAAAATTTGAAATTTTCAAACAGTACAACTGTCCCTAGCACCCCCACTTGTGTGTATAAATTCATTTAAGATGAACAGTGTGAGACAAGAGCAGTTAGGTCAAACAATATTCTCAATTCGTTCATGGTTTGCATGATGAGACGCTTTCTTTAAAAATCAATTCCTTTTCCTTTTTGATTTTTTGATTGTCAAAAAGATACACTTGAAAGTCCATTGATTCTACAGTTTGATTCAAGATTTTCAAGGATTTTAAATGTTATTTTATTTAAGACAAGGATAATTAGTTTTGGGTTAGGATATATTATTAATTTCATAGTTTAATTATATATTTATTAAAAAAAATTACTTAATCAACTAAACCAACATTCATTGGTTGCTTCCCATGCAAGGACAATAAGAAAACCATAAGTGATTAAGTAAAAGTAAACCTAATACAAATAACCCAAGTTCATAGGATGTCTATTTAAGACATTATTATTTTATTTATTACTATAAATGCTTTCATAAAGAAACCTAATCCCTAGAAAAGCCTTTGTTTAATATGCAAACCTGAAGATAAAGGTTAAACCCCCGATGTCCACCCTTTAAACAAATCCTTTGGTCATGCACGAGATATCTTGTCTTATTCCACTTGTAAATAAATATTAATTCTAAACTAACAATCAGTTGGTCTAATGAGATGAGACACTAAATTTTTTAAATAAAGTCAGAAAATCAAATTTTGTCGTTGTTAATAGAGAAAACTAGGTAGTGAGGGTCTCCCTCATAATGGGTCACTGCAAAACCTAATCTGAATTGTTCGGTCAGTGGATCGGAAACAAGTGGTTAAACCTCTCAAAAAGTAATATCAGATGTTTGGCGTTGTGAATAAAAAATATACTAAGTTAAAAAGGTCGTCCTATAATAGACATTTGTAAAACTTGATCGGAATTAATTGGTCAACGCATAAATGCAAAATGATTAAATTAAAAGATATATGAGAATCTTATCCACCATCTCTACACATCAGCTTTGAATAAAAACCCTAGTTTCAAGAGATGCAATAGCCATCAAGTGCCCACTCTGGAAAATACTCGCACTGTTTTACGGATAACAAACTACAAATTATTTCGAGTTAATTTTAGGTTCGAATTATTTTAAATTTGAATAAGATTAAAGGGATTGGGATTGGGATTGGATTATAACTTTTATGATGTTAAATACATTTTTATTATTTTATTAACTTTAAATAATTAATTATTACCATTAAAAAATGAGAAATTTAAGAAAATCGACCCTCTTTACGTCCAGCATCGGATTCCATGGTTTTAACTTGATGTGAAACCTGGAAAAACACACTAATAAATTATAAAGATATAATCAACAAAGTTGACACTTTGAAGCATGTTGATGTAAAGATTTTTCTGCCTTTAAAAATTATTATTAAGGAGTAATGACAGAGATAGTAAATTTAAATAATATCATCTCTAAAATATAGAATTAAAATTTTTATAAGAAAAATATAATATATCTTATTATTATAATATAATTTATCATTATACACAATACTTATTGTAATATTAATATTTTTTAGACCAATATGATTAAAGCTTGAATGATACTTGATATTTTATGTTATATTATAAATGAAATAAAAAAATTTAAAAAAATCATTATATATTAATTTTTTATATTATTTAATTCAAATTAATCGATCGAACAATGAAATAGCATTGTCTATAAAATTAAAAATACACATTGGATTCTAACCTACCACTCAATATCAATCTTTTTCATAATCAGATAAAGCATAAGCACCGACTTGGGTTTGCCTTAGCTAGACCTTGAAATATTTTAATAATTATTTTTGAGTACTAATGTCTTTTATATATGGTACCAACAATGGTAGAGTGCAATGATAAATCATGTTTTTCTTATAATGATAGAATTTGAGTTAAATTTTAGAGACAACATTATTAGAAGGGAGAAATATAAATTTCGAACATGAACCATAAAATGAACATGTACTGTACCAAAAAAATATCTTTTATATATAATATCGTATAATATTTAAAGAATTGTATGCTTACATTAATTTTGATATATTAATAATTTATATTATATAAACTTAAATAAGTGGTGTATTATATGAACAAATATTATTTTTAATCACCTTTAAACTATTAAAAAAATTAAATGGTGTATTACTTCATGTTTAGGTTTTTATTATTTACTTTAAAAAAGGTTTTTTAATATTTTAATCATTATTTTCATATTATATAAATAACATAAATACAATACAAATACATAAAATTCAGGTAAAAGATTTGCTTTAAAATATTTTTGTTGGACAACTTTAAGACTTTGTGTGAACTCTACACGTGTGTGTATTTTTGTGTAGAGTCAAAAAGAGAGAGAGATGAAAGAAAAATTGAAAGTGTAAAGTTTTGATTGCAATAAAGATTCTTTGACAAATTTCCTTTTAACGAAAATGTGCATGGAAATGGCCATGGTAATTAAATGCGAAGTTACGATCAAATATTAAAAAAATAAAAATTATTAAGTATTTAAATTTAAATTTTAAGACGAATAAAAGTTCTATTTACCTAACATTAAATTAAAAGAACTTAAAAAATTGTGAACGTAAAGAATTAGATTGGAATATGCGAAAATCACCTTGAGAATAAGTCTCTACAAAACTCAATTTGGATTAATCAGTTGTACTAATATTATGGTTATACAAAAAAACCTAAAATCCTTTTTTAATAAAGGACAATCTCATAATCTTGAAGCTTTTCCATTCAAGAAGGTAGAAACAAGTTACACAAATCCAAACCATTCCATGACACTATGAAAACCACTAGCTTCTAGCCTTGTACTATTGTCTATTAGCAAAAGCAATAAACTTCCATACTATACCATAATCAATAAAACTCTGAGCTGAAAAATGAAGTAAATCAAAAGCTAAACTACTCATGTCATACAAAACATTATACTCTTTATACACCTAGTTGAGCTCTTCTCTCTGTTTTGCCTAACCTAAACAACATCAAAAATAAACTTGTTTCAGTCTGAAAATGATTACTCAACAACATGGAGCTTGAACACTGATTCCAAATCAGGAGGGGTAGTAAAGAACTCCCTCACTCCATTGTAATGGCATCTCAGTGTTGGCCTACGCTTCCTTGGAGCTAAAGGGCATGCCACTTTCTCTGGTATCCTTGCTTCTTTTGAAGTTGGAGTTGTTGAACAATCCTCTTCTTCTTCGTGTTCTTCTTCGTGTTCTTTCGCTCTAGGCTTCGTGTTTATCGGCTTCAAAGAAGTCAGTATCGCGATACCGGCGATTACCCATTTCTTCCCTTCGGAATCCAAGACTCCATCTAGTTGTGGTTTTTTGGAGAACCCCATTTTTTTAATTGATCGAAAGAAGGGGTTTTGATTGAAACAGAGGCAGAGCAAGGGGAAAGGTGTTCTGTTTGAACAGAATGAGCCAAAAATTGATTATTTTTTTAGCAAATGAATCAAGAGAGAAAGGGTTTCTGGGGAAAAACAAGTTTTGAATTTGAGGGAGAAATAAGAAAGAGATGTGTGTAGCTAAGCTTTTGATTTCTTAAAGGGGAGATTTGAGAGAGAGAAATATGAAGGGAGGCTGCCCGGATATTTACGGGCAGCATAATGGGATTTTGTTTTGGCGCCAAAGATGAGCAACGGCTCTTTTTCCCGCCGAGATTTGTGGTTTTGTTTGGACATGAAAATTGATTTTCTGGGAAGTGATGCTCGCAGTCAGAGTCTGAGGACACAATCACCGGCGTAATGGCAAAAAGGACGTAATTTATGACCACGTTCCGTATCCATTTAATGGGCCACGGCCCAATTGTTATTCCTAAGTATTATTAATTTATGCTAAATTATAAATTTCACCCACACGACTTTACTTTTACTCCTATTTTGACAATTGAAATATAATTTTTTAAACTTTGTCACTTAACTTTAAAAATTGAATTTTTTGTCACTCCATTGTTTTCTCTTTAACTTTATAATGACATGACATTTTTTTATTAATTTTTAAGCATAATGCCAAGAAGTGACTCTAACGTTTGATTGTATAGTCATCTTGGCCCACATTTTGAACCAATTTAACCTTCTAACGTTTTATTTTTTGCCAAAATAGCCCATCTACGGATGAAAATTTTTAGTCAACTGACGATAAATAGCTTGAAATGACATGACAAACCTACTGACAATGCACGTCGTGATAGCAGTGTCATATAAACAAATATACTGACTTTACATAATGACACATTAGCCAAGAAATATTTTTATAAAATTATATAAAATATAAAATATAAAATATTTTTTCTTCTATTAAGTCATTTCAAATTGTTTATCGCCAGTTGACTAACAATTTTCATCCACATAGGAGATATTTTGACCTAAAATGAAACGTTGAGTTTAAATTGGTTCGAAAAAGAATGTGAGCTAAAATAACTACTCAGTCAAACGTTAAATTCGATTATTTTTGATTGTATGCCTCTCTTTTTTTTTTGTTGATAAAAGACGATTACTCCCGTATGCCTCTTTATGCCTAATTTTTAACCTACTACATCTACATAGACATCAACTAATATTTTATTAATATTATTTTTTATTAAATAAAACTCTCCCCATCACCTCATCTCTATCTCCATTCCTATCCCCAAAGTGGATGGAGTTTCAAGCACCTGAATGGTAGCTCTCGATCACAACGGGTTCTCTACGACCCAAATCCGACAAATCATCAAAAGCCGACTTGACTTGTTCTGTTTCGATGTCCAAAAATTCATTTTCCCCAAAATCTACTTCTTTCAATCCAATTACCAAAATCTTTAAGCTTTTCATTTACAGCCCCCAGGCTTTTTTCTCGAAACTTGTAATCCCTTGTTTAGATCAACTTAGCGGTATAATGCGATCCCAATTTAATGTCGTCGTAGCTATGAATTGAATATATGTTAAATATCAGTTGATTTTGGTACTCTTTGGTTGTAGTGGTCAAAATATAGGAGAAAACGAGAAGAAGAAAGAAGAAAAGCGAAAATTATCTTTTCTTAATTTTATATGGATTCAAAATTACGTTGTTTTAGCGTTTTGGTAGACATCCATAATTACACCGTTTACCCTTATTTACTTGCCTTTAAAAATTGGCTTTTGAAGACATTAATGGTGCGTCAACTTAATAAGTGTCTTATTGAAAAAATAGATAATGTTCAGCCTAAGAGACACGGGTTCAAATTGCTTTATTTATAAAATATATTATGCGTTTTAAAAAATTAAAAATATGTACAAATAAATACTATCTCATAATTAGGGGTGTTCATATCCGGGTACCCGGATTTTCGGGTACCCTAAATTACGGGTACCCGAAATTTTCGGGTACCTAAAAGTCGGCCCGTTACCCGGCCCATAAGAACCGGGTACCCGCAAAATTCGGGTACCCGTAAAATCCGGTATCGGGTACCCGATTTATTTTTTTATATTTTTTAAATCTAATTTTTTTAAAAAAAATACATAAGAAACACATAAAATTTCATGATATATATTTTAAACACTAAAATTATTGATTTGTGGTTAGTTTTAAGAGAGAAATATTTGGATATATATGTATATATATTAAAGTTTATCGACAAAAGAAGGTATTAAAAATATTAATCTCAACCATGATTTTTTTTTACTCTAATATTGACAAATTAATATAAATATTTTTGAAAAGTTATAAACTTAAAAGTATATAATACAAGTATAAAAAGAAGTTAGGGGTTTAAAATTAATTTTTAAGGAAAAATAATAAGAAACATAAAATGAAAATAGAATTAAAAATATAAAATATATAAATATTAAAATTAGCGGGTTGAGTCGGGTACCCGGTTATAAAAATTTTTTGGCCCTGACCCGGCCCAACTACCCGGAAAAAATTGCGGGTCGGGTACCCAGCCCGAAAAAATCGGGTACTTTAATATAAATACCCGGTAAAATTAAATCGGGTAGGCGGGTCGACAGGTCGAGTATTTTTGAACACCCCTACTCATAATCATCTTTAGACTATTCAAGAAAAAAAAAAGCATTAATGGTGCGTCTAAATCTTAACATTTTATTACCAATTATTATAAACATTATTATAATTTTTAAGAAGACGATTCAACAATATTTTCCCCCAAGATTTTATAAAATACTATCGAATCTTTGGAAAATTTATACACGAAGTTTCAAAATTTACTTTATATTGTATACATTAAATAGATTATACTATAATTCTATATAGCCTTAGATTTATAAACATTAAAAAATATAATGAATATTATAAAAAATTATAACATAACAATATTATTAGATTTTTGTGTCCTTATTTTTAAAAGAATATTAATGATAAACTTGTTATTATGATCCAATTTTAAAGCGAGTCCAAGGATTTGAAGCTAAATTTATAGAGTTGGGATACGTTTTAATAAAATAGACAACCAAACGAATTTAGGTTCAGGACACCAAACGAATTTACGACGGTAGGTAACTTTGGTTGAATTCAAATTAAAATGACATTTTATTTAAAAAAAAATAATAATAATCTTTTCGTCACACTAAATCTATTACATATTGATATTTTTTAGATAAATTTTTTCAAATTTAACTATAATTTATTTAAATATTTTATTTAAATAAAAAATATAGTATATAAAAACTAGTTGATTCAAGATTTTTAAAATATATTTTTTTTATATTTTTATCCATAAAATTTTAAATTATAAAAGTTCAAAATTAAAAACATTTGACACAAAAAAATCAACATATAACAATTTTAATGAGACAGAGGAAACATTTTATTTAAAATTCAAGGGTCAAGTTAAGAATTAACTATTTTTACTAATGTCATGACACCAAACTAAACTCATTATCTTCTCAATAACTAAAACATTATAAACGATATCGTACATGCCCTAAAACGTGTGATTAAAACCCTATTTTTTTTAAGTTCAATGAGTAGAATAAACACTTGTAAAACAAAAATAGAAGTTATAGTACCTTATCATATATATTTTGATGTCAAATTAAGTACACAAATGTGTGATAAAAAATAGTATCAATATAAAAGTACTATTTTAACTAATGAAACCAAATCCAGACTTCAATTTGTTCTATAATTTTTACTTCTTTTCCTATTAACTTCTAGGTAACACCAAGAGGCTAGCTAGTGCATCAGGATCATCTAACAAAAATTAGTAATTTTTCATAATCTCTTGATTTACTCTCATCTCTTTTCTTGTTAAATTAATTTCTAAGATTCGAATATAAATTCTCACTTGACTCATTCCATTGCACCCAACGCTTGTTATCAATAATATACGATTTACAGACAGATCTTCGCGGAAGCTTTTACAAAATACCAAGAGTTTGTAGCTGAAAATGAAACTCTCAAGGTATCCATAGCACAAGCTAGGGTTGGCAGCAAAGAAGCAACTATTGCTAGTGATGAGCCAAGAATCTTATTCTGAAGTAACATATTAACACGACCTAAACGCATATGACAAACACGACCTAAACGCATATGACAAACACGACCTAAACGCATATGACAAACACGACCTAAACGCATATGACAAACACGATCTAAACACTTACACCCATGTCCAAGTAAGACAAGATGAAATATGCTTTCACTAATCTACGATTGCCTGATCCACTCCAAGACATAGAGATACTACACTAAACCACATATAACAATCAGGTTTCAGATTGAAAAGTCAAGCATACAATCTATAATCAGTCGCACACATACATAAACACAATATTGGCTATAAATCAAAGACACCTACAGAAACTTTTCCAAGGGCTTGTTTTCCAAGAACTATAATCATACACATATAAACACTATAGTTGCCCGAAATCGGTTTTTCTGAGCACTAATCTAAGATATATATGATCATGCTGAACTAAGAAATCAAATTGGTTTATTCTTTGGTAGTATTTATCCATATTCGAATCCAGCCATTGACAATTGGGAATCAAAATGGTCGCCCGAAATCGGTTTTTCTGAGCACTAAACTAAGATATATATGATCATGCTGGACTAAGAAATCAAATTGGTTCATTCTTTGGTAGTATTTATCCATATTCGAATCCAGCCATTGACAATTGGGAATCAAAATGGTCCCTTAATCTCATATTCATCATTGCAATCAGTCAGCAGCTAAATAAATCAAAATTAAATGGTAATCATCCATGCCAGAAGCTAAAAGTTCCTCATTTCAAACACTTCAAAAACAAAAGTGCATTACGAAATTTATAAATTCCAGTACCCTTTAACATAACTAACATTGTTCCAACAAAAACAAAACGTTAAATCAAAAACCATAACATACTTAGAGTTAAGAACCCATTGAATAGACGGAACACTCACCACTTAAAACCTCCTCCCGGGTCCACCACCACCACGGCCGAACCCGATTTGAGGAGCAACAGCAACCGGGTCAACCTTGACAAGCCCAGGGATATCAGACATCCCAAGAACCGAAAGCATATCGAGTGTTTCCTTATCGACCTCGATTTGGTCGACCTTGATAGCCGATTCATCGGGGACGAAATCCATGCGACGCTCACGCTCCTCCTCTTGGAGCTTAAGGGAAATGCCGCGGACGGGTCCCTTCTGGATCCGCTTCATCAAATGGGTGGAGAAGCCGGCGATCTTGTTGCGGAGCCTCTTGGACGGGATGATGGCGACTTCTTCGATGATCTTCTTGTTGGTGTGGAAATCAAGGGTCATGCGCGAGTAGTACCGCTCGATCACCTGACGGGACGATTTCTTCACTGTTTTGGTACGGACGCGGCCCATTGCTTTGGATGTGCTGACGGCTCTGCTCAGTGGCTAGCTGGAGCTTTGCGGGAGTGGAAGCGAAATGAAGAGCTAGGGTTTTCTAAGTGAGAAATTAGGGTTCATATATATATATATGGAGGAGTCAATTGTTGGGCCTTTTTCAATTCTAGTGATAGTGTTTTATGGGCCTAGCTTAAGTATTTCCCCCTCGTTTATTTTATTAAATAGTCCAATAGAATAAGACATACAATTCTGGTCCAAGTCTAGTGGGATGAGACCCTAACCAAGGTTAAATGCTTTTTTTAATCAAACATCGAATTTTATTAAAATAATGAAAAAAATACACGGATAAACATACCCTCAAATACAAAAATAAACGTAAAAAATAAAGAGTATGCAAACATGAATAGCAAACTCAAATCTTCTCATAAAATCTTCATCAGTGTTCTTCATAACACCATAGTCAAGTCTTCGAGTGCTCACTGAAAGAGCGCAGCTCATTGAATTACTCTAACCAACAAAAAGAGAAAAACGTCTTGGTTAACTCCACGAACAACCAACCCACGCAATGTTGTGTGGCAAGATTCAATTGTACCATGCATCAGGTTGTAAACGTCTTTAATATCAGCGTGTCGTAGAGGCATACAAAAAACATGTCATAACGACAGATGAAGAATATTCTAAAACAGTCGACAAAAAACAAAGAAAGAAACACAAGTAAGAAACAAAAAAAATAAATCACCACTGGTAGACGGTCAAAGTCGTCGCCATTGGCTTGAAAACACTAAAAACTAGTTAAAAACTCTCAACCAAAATGATAACCGTTGCAGAGAAAATGTGAGAGTGTGAAAATATGAGACCAATGTCAAATGTTTGAATCTTGACGTTGTGAATAAAAAAATTAGATTGAGAAGGTCGATCTCATATTGGGCATATACAAAACTCAATCCGAATTAGTCAAGCACCGATTGTTAAACCAATAAAATTTTGACTAAGGTCTGATATCGATAAATATATAAAAAAATTGTTTCGAGAAATATAATATTTATTGGATTATTTGTGCGATTAATTTTTTAAGTTTATAGAAAAACTTGTAAGTATAAATCTGACACATAATAATCTTATTGGATGCGAAAAAAACAATTTTATAAAAAGTAAAGGGTGATTTTTATTATACTTTCATCCTCACAATTTGTGATATTTCATTATACTCACAATACAAGTAAATAAAAATATTTTATGAAAAAATATGTATAAAAATTATATTAGTAAAATGGTTATTGGTGAAATAATAAATTTCTTTTTAAATTAATTTCAATTATCAAATAGTGTTTTATATAAAATATTTTTTTCACGGAGGTAATTGAACTAAAAGCATTAAAAATGATATATATATATATATATATCAATTTAATATAGTTAATATAAATATTATGAAAAATTATTGAATTAATTGCACCGCACGTCACCAATTATGACTCTAATTTTAAATAGATCTATAAAATTTTAAATATCCTAATATCATCCTCAAACAATGATCTTTATTCCAAATTGATCCCCCAAACTTTTGAATATTTCAAAAATTCCACCAAATTATTAGTATATCAAAATAATTATTTATCATGTAAACATTAATGTGTATCATGAAGTAATATGATGACATAAATGATAATTTGAGGATGAAGTTGAAATGTTTGAAAGTTTGGGGGTACTAATTTAGAACTATGGTTTATAAATTGTAAATGAAACTAGAACATTTAAAAGTTTGAGGAGAATACATAGTTTAAGGATGAAATTAAAATATTCAAAAGTTTATGGATCAATTTAAAATGAGTCATACTTTGGGGTCGTACAATGTAATCAACTCAAAATCATTTGACAGTGTATATTTTAGACAGCACAATCTTATCTATTTTAATGTCATGAGTTATTTTTTATATACAAGTGTAAAATTTGTTTTACACAACTTTCATATTTTAAACCTAAATCATAAAACACTAAATAAGATCCCTAAACATTAAAATTGACAAAACAAGGCTATTACTCGAAAGTATTTTCCTACGGTAATGTATATTATTTATATAACACATCGATCCGACCTGATCCATTCGGAAGATTCGAGATATTAGACTGGGCCACCGAAGCGATCCATCACAATTTAAAACCATAGTTTCTCAACAACAACAAAATTGCATGGACTAAATTTTATATTTTGAAATATAAATATAAAGGATGAAAAAATTATGTTCCTTTTTTTAGTTTCCATGTAAATAGTTAACAGTAAAATTTAATAAAAGTTATGTGATGGACAATGATTTTAAATAAAAAACAGTACAATGACTTAGTTTCTAGAAAAATAGACTAAATTTAAAATTTTGGAATAGTATAAGGACATCTGGCATATTTAAACTTTTATAATAAAGTTATTAAACTATTGAAAATCTAGGGTAAAATACACAAATGGTCGCTAATTACGTTGAAATGATTTTTTGGCCGTTGAACTTTTGAAAATTATAAAATAGTCGTTAAACTTTTTATTTTGTTACGAGATTTTCATATTCTTTTTCAAATATTACAAAATTCCCATTCAAACTTATTGAAATTTTCAAAATGATCCTTAAACATACAAAATTATCATTTATAGGGATTATTTTGTAATCGATTAAACAATTTTTGAAAATTTAGTGACTAAAAACCATTTCAATATAGTTTAGAGACCATTTATATGCTTTACCCATAAATAATATATTATTTTTTTATTACATAAAATAAACATATATAACTAATTAAATAAAAACATTTTTTAAAAGATAATATATGTTCATTAATCCTACTTTTTTTGTTTAACCACCGTTATACAATATATTAGTTGACTAACCCGGATCGAGTACTGCATTAACCTATTATGGGGCGACCCTCCTAACTCATTTTATCCGTTAACAACGTCAATATTCAAACCTCTTACCTTACTTAAGGGACATAGTGCCCCGTCCTACTAGAACAAATGATTGTTGGTTAATCCTAACCTTTTAATAACACATTGTACAAATAAATTACTCGAATTATAATCACTTAAAATTAAGAACATTCCAATTTTTTGCTGAAACAATTTAATAGATTCAGTTAAATAAAAACATAGGTAAACAAGTAAATACACTGCAACACACACGACAAAAGAAACTAATTTAACTAAAAAAATCAATATGTAAAGATTATATATAGTAACAATAAATTTATGGAAAATACTTTGATGCACAAGCTGTGTAAACTTTAGTTTACACAAGCCCTTTAATTTTAAAGTTCAGGGTTTAGGGTTTTAGTTTAGGGTTTAGGGGTTTAGTATGTAGGGTATATAATTTAAGGTTTATGGGTAGAATTTAGAATTTAGAGTTTAGGATTTAGGGCTTAGGTTTTAGGTTGCTAGGGTTTGTGATTTAGATTTTAAATTTTATAAAAGGAATGTGTAAAAAAAATTTACACAGCTTGTGCATCAAAATAAAACCCTAAATTTATTATGGGTTTTATTTTGATGCACAAGCTGTGTAAATTTTTTTTACACAATCCTTTTATAAAATTTAAAATCTAAATCAAAAACCCTAGCAACCTAAACCCTAAACCTTAAGCCCTAAACTCTAAACTCTAAATTCTAACCATAAACCTTAAATTATATACCCTACATACTAAACCCCTAAACCCTAACATAAAACCCTAAACCCTAAACCCTAAAATTAAAAGGCTTGTGTAAACTTTAGTTTACACAGCTTGTGCATCAAAGTATTTTCCATTTATTATTTGAACAAAATGTACATATTTGAGCCAGCCAATGAAAATGTAACTTCATGATCATTAGTGGCCATGAGGAATCATTGGAACTTGAAATAATTCCCCTATTTTATCTCATTTATTCAAAACCAACCTTTTCTCCATGTAAGGCGAGAATCAATGAATCTCGTATGGTATTCACATACAATTAAGTCCACTTAAAAAACTTTTATGTGTATATTAAGGATGTGAAAAACTGACCCGACCTGGTAATCTGTTCGAAACTCGATTGAGTCAGAATCTGGTTTGACCCGAGAACTTAATGACCTG
Source organism: Hibiscus tridactylites (assembly GCA_958450335.1). Lineage (NCBI taxonomy): Eukaryota > Viridiplantae > Streptophyta > Magnoliopsida > Malvales > Malvaceae > Hibiscus > Hibiscus tridactylites. Next base: position 32,643,723 of record OY288280.1, on the reverse strand, counting down.
AACCTGATCGAAATGAACCTGAACCCGAATTCGACCTATTACTATAGTAACCGAACCTGACCTGCACCGACCGAAACGAACTCGAACCTGAATTCGACCTATTACTATAGTAACTGAACCCGATCTGCACCCGACCGAAATGAACCCGAACTTGAGACTGACCTGCCAGATAACTGATTTAACCCGACCTGTTTGGACCCGACATGTTTTGAAACTGATCTGTTTTGAACCCGACCTGTTATTGACCTGAACTGATATTATTATTTGATTTGTTGATAATGATAATTATCTGGCATTTGAAGAAGTTATATTTAATGAATTTAAAAAATAAAAATTATTTAAAAATAATAAGTAATTTTTTATATTTAGTAATAATGCCAAGTATTAATAAATTAACTAACTTAACTTTAATTAAAAGATAAATTGAATGAATAAATATCAAGTGGTAATAAATTATCTTTAATGAAAAAATAACTTTAATTAAAAATAATAAAAATAATTTTTTAAAGAAATAATAAATAATATGAATAAATTAATGCTAAGTTAATAATAAATAATATTAACTTAACTTAAGATTAAAAATAACTTTAATTAACTTGCATTCATTTTAAGTTGAATGAATAAACAATATTGAATTAAATTGTCTTTTTAATTAACTTAAGTTGATTAAATTTTTTTATTAAATTAACACACTTAATTAACTTAAATTAAATAATTTTATAAAAACTTAAATAACTTAATTAACTTAAGTTGTTTAAATCTTTATACTTAACACATTGAATATATAAAAATTTAAATAACCTTATCAAAACTGTTGAATATTTAGGTTAATGGCCCTGTTTGGCAATTAGCGGATAGCGAATTGCATTAGCTGATAGCTGATTGCATTAGCTGATTTGACTAGCGAATTGTATAAAAGTATTTGGTAAAATTAACTGATAATTGATAGATTATTTAAACAAGTAAAACGACATATAATGATATGTTTATATTCAATATTTGTTTGAATAATTTATTAGTTATCAATATTTTGTATTTAATTATTATTAATTAGATCTATAATATTATTTTTAATATAACTTTTCTAAACATATTCAAATGATTTATATATTAATTTATTATTTATATAATTATTTTAATATAATTTAATTAATAAATAAATTTAAATACACATATAAATATGTGAGAATAAAAAGAAAAAAGTAAATATGATTAGCTTATAAATAGGGTGAGAAAATATTTAATTTAGGTTATTTTGAGATTTTTGGTAACTTGTAAGGGTAAAAGAGTCTTTACAACTCTAATATCAAACCTCTAATCTCAAAAAGCTCCTATTATGAGCTTTTTCAAAATTAACGGTTTTACCCCAATTTGCTCTTTCAATCTGCTATTTACCAAACAACAATATTAGCGGATTTGACTAGTCAAACCTCTAATTTTTGCCTAAACCTCTCTTTACCAAACATGGCCAATAAGTTTTTGTGTTTAATGCAAATTAAAACAAGACAAATCCAAACTATTAATTGATTAATTTTTTTATTAACTTAACACACTTAATTAACTTAAGTTAAATAATTTTATAAAAACTTAAACAACTTAATTAACTTAAGTTGATTAAATCTTTATACTTAACACATTGAATATATAAAAATTTAAATAACTTTATCAAAACTGTTGAATATTTAGGTTAATAGGTTTGTGTGTTTAATGCAAATTAAAACAAGGCAAATCCAAACGGTTAATTAACCTAACTTAATTAACTTAGCAATAATATTTGTGTTTAACTTTAGATATAATAAGGCAAACTTACAAATTTAAACTTACAAATTTTTATTGAAGTCAAAAACATAATAAGGCAAATTTAAAGTACAAAAACTTTGGATAGAATAAGGCAAACTTATGTTCAATAATATAGAAGTTTAAACTTACAAACTTTTATTCAATAATATAGAAGTTTAAACTTACAAACTTACAAACTTAATAATCTAAAAAATTCAATCTTTACAAACTGAAACTTTAAACTTACATAACCTTAAACTTTAAGCTCTCAGATCTTATAACAAAGTTTTACAAACATAAAAGCTATACTTTGCTACCAGAAATATCGTCATCAAGCTCTTAAGGAGATGAAATGCTACCATCAAGCTTTAATTATGGGCAACTTAACTCACAAAGCTAAGACGCCAATATAATTAAAACAAGGGCAACCAACAACATACTGCAACAAGCAATTAAACATCATTAGAAACATTAACAGAATAGAAGCATATAGAACAGAAACCAAACAAAGACAGAACAAAAGCATATAGAACAAAAACCAAACAAAGACAGAATAGAAGCATATAGAACAACAAACCAAACAAGAACAGAAACCATACAAGAATAAAAGCATATAGAAACACTAACGTAACATAAACATATAGAACAGAAATCAAACAACTAAAACCATACAAGAACATAAGCATATAACTAAAACCAAACAAGAACAGAATCCATACAAGAACAAATGCATATGGAATCTATACCAGAACTGACATTGAATGTATAACAGAAACCAGATTATGCAAACAGAAACCATACATGACATACACACAAGATTATGCAAACATAAACCATACATATACATTGAATATATACGTACAAAACACAGAACATGTTAAAAAAGAACATACAAGATCAGTGAAAAAAATAACTTACAGAATACTAAGTAGAGAACATACCCAAAATATGAACTAATTAGAAAACTTACCTAAACATCCCTAGCTTTTAACAAATTAGAAACATCCCTAATCATTCAAGTGATTCCTTATTTTTAGGGTTCCCTACAAAAGAACAAATAAACAGAACATGACTTCAAAACAAATCAAGAAAAAGAATAAGTTAAAAACTTACTCTGGAATCGGATCTTCATCAACTACAGAATCTTTCACAACATAAAGATATTTTTCATCCTCTTCCTCAGGCTCAAACCCATACAACCAATTACGGGTTGTCATAAATATCTCAACATTTTTAGGCAAGAGTTTAGCCCTCAAATTATTTAAAATCTGACCACCCATGCTAAATGAGGATTCAGAAGCAACTGAAGTGATGGGAATGGCTAAAACATCACTAGCCATGATTGAAAGTACAAGGAAAGAAACAAATTGTGCTTTTCTGTACTCCAAAATATCAAAGTCTGAATCATCAGCACGAGGGAGAAAGGGCAAATTAATATTAGAGTCAACATCTGATTTCCCACTCCTTGAAGCAGCTAAATTAGCATCAAAGTTCTAGAATTAAAAAAAGTCAGTAACTATAATTGAAAAAGAAAAGAAAAGTATAAGAAAAAGGGTAACTGAATTTAAAAAAAAAATAAACACTAACCTGAAAAAGATTAAACTTCTTAAATGTTCGAGGACAACTGGAGATGGACTCGGATGTACTTTGAGATGAGTTATTTCGAACAGACGAAGAAGAAGAGGAGGAGCATAGAACAAATTTTGAATAATATATATACATATTGACAAATTCATTGTAAACAATACTTACCCTTCTTTCAACCTCTTCCTCAATATAGAGGACAACATACAACTCCTTCAGAAGTTGTAATTTATATCAAGGATCAAGCAAAAAAATAAAAGATAAAATGGTCGAGTGATCAGACCAATATTTCTCATACAATTCAAGCATAGTTCATGCCATTGCAGAAATACCCTCACAAGGATCACTATGAGCATCATACAACAACTTCTCAATGGCAACAACATTAGCCAAATAGAGGTTAGAAGTGGGATACTTAGAACCAGAAAACAATGCAATTATTTAAAAAAAAGGCTCAAGGAAATCACAGATTAATTGAGCAGTTTTCCACTCAGCATCACCAATTAAATCTAAATCATTTCCCTATTAACAAATAAGTTTATGGCTACTTTAGCATCAATGGCCCTACGAAGCATTAAGTAAGTAGAATTCCATCTAGTAAGAACATATAATATTAATTTACCAGAAAAATAGAACCGCAATCTTTAACAGCATACTCAAAGCTACAAAGTCTAGCATCCGAAGAATCAATAAACTTAACTATTCCACGCAATTTAATTACAGAAGAGTCAATTACCTTTAAACATTTTTGAACAATCAAGTTCAAAGTATGTCTTTTAGGTGTAGAAGTACCAACAGAAGAATCAGCTTTATAGCTAGCAGTTTTGCAATACTTACATTGCGCAATGACACCATCAACTTTCTTAATGAAGGTATAGTGATCCTAAACAGGAGAAGTTCTTCTCCCAATGTCCATTGTAGCACTCCTCTTAGAGGAAAGAGCTACTTTAGACACTTGATCATTTACTTCCCCTTAAAATAAACAAACCATGAGTTAGTTACTGAAACAAATACAAACATAGTAAAGACTAAAGAAAATAAAAAGGAATGGGACATACTAGTTTCACCAGGATAGTTCATCTCAAAAGAAACAAAATCCATGGCTAAGTTAAATACTGAAATAAAAACACTGAGCTTTGTTGTTAGACAACTTATATACAAAAAAGAATACACAACAGAACAAAAAACATATATAGCAACAAAAAAGAGAAAAGGATTAATCATCATACATGGTGTTGTTACACCAGCCCCCAAGGTCCTTTAAAAAAAAGAACCCCCTTTGACACCAGTAGTATCGCAGGACATGTTTCCAGCCTTTTATACTCGGATTAACCCACATGCAACACAAAACATACATACAAACAGAAACCATACATGCAACAGAAACAGAACTTGCAAAAGAAACATGCAAAACACAAAAACAGAAACCATACTTGCAATAGAAATATTAACAGATATATACAAATAATAACAAAACAGAAACATGCAAAACACAGAAACGTGCAAGCATATATATAAAAAATAGAAACAAAACCATACTTGCAACAAAAATATTAACAGATATATACAAATAATAACAAAACAGAAACATGCAAAACACAGAAACATGCAAGCATATATATAAAACATAGAAACATGCAAAACACAGAAACATTTATACAAATAAGGGTCAGAGGAAGAACATATACCCTAAACCCACACGCGGAAGTGGAAGAACACTCTTGCAAAACCCATAAACGATCCTGAAATCAAAAGAGAGCACATTTAGTAAAAAGACATATTAAACAACTAAATGATTAAAGAAAAATGAAAGAGATATGATGAACTTATCGAAAGAGAGATGAAGAATCCGAACAGTCTGGATAGTGGAATGAGAAGGGTCAGAGGATCTGAAGAGGTTAGCGGAGAAAACAAAGAGATTTGGGAATTAATGATTAGGGTTTGTATATCAAGGTTTAGGGTTTGTGGATCATAGATTAAGGTTTATGGTTTACAAATTAGGGATTAATGTTTATGGTTTAAAGATTAGTGTTTATGGTTTATAGATTAGATATTAAGGTTTAGGGATATAGATTAGGGTTTATGGATAAAGGCTTATAGTTTAGAGATAATGGTTCAGGGTTTGGAATGGTTCGAGGTTTAGGGTAAAATAGAATTGAATTGGGGTTTAGGGTTTGAGGGATTGAAAAGATGGAAGTGGAAGAACACAAGGTTGTTCTTGAGAAAAAAAGAGGTTTTGATCGAGAACAAACAAATTTTTGGTGGACTAAGGTGTTTGTATAGGATCTGGAGAGTGGAAAGTGGATGAACAAGGAAGAACTTGGTTAAAAACCAAGAGTTTGATCGAAAAGATGAGAATTTTCTGGGAATTTCGTATTTTTAGAGGAGTGAGAAAACGAGAGAATATTTTGGTAGAGTAACGATAATAGATGAATAATGAAAACTGATGGGGGTGAGGGTCTATTTATAAGCATTATTCCGGGTTAAAAGATCCGCGCGTTATTATACGGGTCACACCTTTTAATACAGGTCTTGCTTCGCAAGCACTCGTAGTTTAATTTCTTTCATTTTGGTCATTTTTTCTGTGAAATTGAGCTGATAATTTTGTTTTATTTTCAATTTGGTCATTATTCCAATTTTAAGGTTTAGGGTTTGGGTTTAATTTAAGGTTTGGTTTTATAATTTAGGGTTTTCCTTTTCGATCTTTAAATTTAATATTTCATTTTTAGGGTTATGTTCAAGTATTCTTATTTTTATTAGGGTTTCAAGTTTAGGGTTTAGGGTTTAATTTAGTGATTTATTTTTTAGATTTAAAGTTTGAGGGTTTGATTTAGGGTTTCATTTTAGGGTTTAAGGTTTTAATCTAGGGTTTAAGGTTTATAATTTATGGTTAATATGTTTTGTTTTTAGGGTTTAGAGATTTTATTTAGTGTTTTGTTTTATGGTTTTAAATTAGGGGTTTGTTTTAATTGTTTATTGTTTTAGGTTTTAGTATTTATTTTTTAGGTTTAGGGTTTACATGTTTATGGCTTAAAGGTTTAGGGTTAGTATTTTGAATAAAGGTTTTTAGTGAATTAAGCTTATCTTTAAGGTTTAGGGTTTATTTTAAGGGTTTAGGGTTCATGGCTTAGTGTTTAGAGTTTATTGGTTTTAGTTTATGGTTTCTTTTTATTAGTTTAGGGTTTTAGTTTAGTGTTTAAATTAGGGTTTAGGGTTTATGTTTCATTATTAGTGGATTAAGCTTAGTTTTAGGGTTTATTGTTTTGAGTTTATTGTTATGGTTTAAGGGTTTACTTTTAATTGCTTTTATTTTGGGGTTTCTTTTTATGGGTTTAGGGTTTTGTTTTACTTTAGTGTTTTGAATTAGGGTTTGGGGTTTAGGTTTTATTATTACTGAACTAAGCTTACCTTCAGGGTTTATTACTTAGGTATTATGGGTTTATTTTGTATTGACTTTATTTTGGATTTTCATGTTATGAGTTTAGGGTTTAGGGTTTCTTTTTATGGGTCTACTATTCAGGGTTTCTTTTTATGGTTTTGTTTTAGTTTATTGTTTTGAATTAGGGTTATGGGTTTATGTTTCATTTTTAGTTTAAGGTTTAAGGTTTTGATTAGAGTTTCATTTTAGAATATATAATATATTAGTATATTATATATATGTATGTAAAATGTATTTATGTATGTATAAACCCTAAACCTTAAACCTTAAAAATAGAAACACTAATCCTTATATATATAATGCATATAAGTATGTATGTATATATGTATGTATAAATTTATGAACCTTAAACCCTAAAAATAAAAACCCTAATCCATATATGTATGTATGTATGTATGTATGTATGTATGTATGTATGTATGTATGTATGTATGTATGTATGTATGTATGTATGTATGTATGTATGTATGTATGTATGTATGTATGTATAATGCATGTAAGTATGTATGTATGTATGTATGTATGTATGTATGTATGTATAATGCATGTAAGTATGTATGTATAGATGTATGTATCAATTTATGAACCCTAAACCCTAAAAATAAAAACCCTAATCCATATATATATAATATATATAAGTATATATGTATCAATTTATGAACCCTAAACCCTAAAAATAAAAACCCTAATATATATATATAATATATGCAAGTATATATGTATCAATTTATGAACCCTAAACCCTAAAAATAAAAACCCTAATCCATATATATATATAATATGCAAGTATATATGTATCAATTTATGAACCATAATCCCTAAACCCTAATCCTTAAACCATAAACCTTAAACCATAATCCATATATGTTTCTATATATCTATAATGATTGAAAGTATGTATGTATCAATATATGAACCATAAACTCTAAACCATAAACTATAAACCCTAAACCATAAACCCTAACCCTAATTCCTTTTTGTGCTATGTATATATAATGTATGTATGTATATATGTAGGAACGTGAAACACTAAACCCTTAACCGTAAACATCAAATCCTAATCCATAGACCCTAAACCCTAAACTATATAAACATATGTATAATGTACATAAGTATATATGTACGCATGTACCGATGTATAAACCCTAAACCCTACCCAAACCATAAACCATAAACCCTAAATCCTAAACCATAATTCCTATATATATGTACATATAATTTATTAATATTATATATGTTAAATCATAATCCCTACACAATAAACCCTAAACCCAAATGAACTCGACCTAAAAGGAAACCGACATGAAATTACCCAAACTGAAATGAACCCGACATGAAATGAACCCGACCTAAAACGAAACCGACTTGAAATGAACCCAACCTGAAATGAAACCGACCTGAAATGAACCCGACCTGAAACGAAACCGACCTGAAATGAACCCGACCTGAAACGAAACCGACCTGAAATCAATCCGACCTGAAACAAAACCGATCTGAAATCAACCCGAACCGAAATTAACCCGTCAATTAACCGTTTTGGCCCGACCTGAAATGAACTCGACCCGGATTGAACTCGACCTAAAATGAACCCGACCTGAAATGAACCCGAACCGAATCGAGTCAAAACAAAAAATGACCTAAAGGGACCTGTAACCGATTTGACCCGACCTGACAGAGCCCTACCTGAAACCCAACTATTGACCTATTTTTACATCCCTAATGTATATCATATGGTATTCACATACAATTAAGTCCACTTAAAAAACCAACCTTTTCTCCATTTAAGGCGAGAAAAAGACGAGTGGGCAAACTCGACTCGAATAAATTGAATTATTTGTGTTGACTCGATACGAAAATATCTGACTCATTTCGACTCGATTCAACTTGAAAAAAATTCAAATAAAGTTTAAGTTATAAATTATTATAAATTAGGAATTCGAATAACATGAATAACTCCAAAATTTTAGTAAATAGTTGATTAGTTTTCAAGTTATAGTCAAGTCTGTCAATTCTACATGATATATCATGTATATCACATGTGAAAATATATGGATATTGTAACCCTCTAGACCCGGCTATGCGTCACACCTAAATCTAGGAGGTCACATCAGGGTCACGAGAGTGACCCACAATAAAAATCCACATAACAATTTTTTTTCTTTAACCACATTAAAGCTGGAAAATAAACAAACTTCTAGTTAAAATATCATTTCAGGAAATCGTTTAAACATATAACATAAATTAAAAAAACATATAACAAACTCTAACATAAAACAATACATGTCATACATGCCCACTAACTATGCCAGTATCGTACTCCGAAGCAACACCGAGAGTACGCCAACACTGATGTCAGTCACTATACCATGATGGATTTCATCTAACCTGCGATGGTAAGAACAACATGAGCTTGGGAAAGCTTAGTAATATAGAACTACCAAGAGATGCTATAAGCAAAATGCAGGTATAGGGCAAAGCATAACTGTTGAGTGGATCAAATTAACAGATATGGCCAAAAGGGGGTGAATTGGCACTTTAAAAATTGAAGGGAGCAAAAGGAACAATTAAAAATGATAGACAAGACAATTATAATGGTTCAAGCTTCTAAACAAGCTCTACATCCACTACCTTAGCTCCCACTAAGGATTTTCAACAAACTCTCCACTAATTTGTTCTTCCCCTTTTCTAGGTTAAGGAGGCAACCTTTACAAATGTTCAATCTTTCTACTCAAAGATTGAACCACAAGAATCTCACTTTACAAAGAAGATGTTGGCTATTACAGTTGATCTCTCACAAGATAAATATAGCCTAAATGATTTACAAACACTCCCCAAACTCTCAAATTTGATTTACAATAAGAACTCAAGGAGTTGGGTTCAAGAATTTGACAATATTTAGCACAAGGGTTTGGAATATAGCTTGAATGTTGCTTTCAGGTTCAATAGTTATTGCTGGTGCTTTTGAGGCTTGCTTTTATACATTCTCATTGATTTCTAGCCATTTAGGTGGTTGAGATCATCAATAGAGCCGTTGGGGCTCCCTCTTCTCTCTATAAATGTAGTTCTGCAACTACTTGTATCGGAACACGTGACCCTGTATCAAAACAATCTCAAAAAAGAAAGAGTCGTTATGTGTAAAAAGGGGGACCGTATTGAAACACAAGAAGACAATTCAAAACGTTAAGGGGCCGTATCGAACGAGACTAAGGCCGTATCGAAACGGTATTGCTCACACTTGAATCTGCCAAAATCTGTTTCGAAACACAAAAGAGGTGTATCGAAACAGTTAACCAATTTTCAAAAATTCCGTTCTGACAAGTAACAGCTAGTTCATTTAATGCTCAAATTTGAAAATACTTAACCCCTGTATCGAAACGGTTGTGAGCCGTTTCGAAACGATACTTAAAAATAAAGGCCCATATGAAGGCCGTATCGAAACACTAGTCTCGAAACAATTAATTTTGTATCGAAATAGAATTTTCCAGTAATCTCCTAAGATTGAACCGTATCAAAACACCTTGGGGGTGTTTCGAAACGCTTGAGCAATTTTGAGCATTTTGGCTTTGAAACACTTAAATTTTTTTACGGGGTTTAAGTTTTGACTTTAAAATATTTTAAGTCTAAAATTTACTTGTCAAATGTGAGTCTTTTGAGTACTTAAAAATTTATTTACTTTGCAATTTGGTCCTTAGATTATTTGTTATATCAAAATCAAACATTGGTTTTACAATCTCCCCCTTTTTGATATAACAAAACTAAAGTAAATTTTTAAGTATACTCCCTTTTAATTTAAGCTAGGTTTTGAAAAGATTTTAAAAAAATTAGATTAACCCTTCTCCCATTTTTGTTAGATCAAAATAATTGATGGAATAATTAAAGCAACATAATATCATTAGGCATAATAAACTAAAGCAAAAGTTCCAAAATATCCAAACTTAATCCCTAAAAACATGAAATCAAAGAATAGGTCCTAAAACAAAACATAGATAGGTGCATAAAAAGGGAAATACTAAACTAGATCATATGCAATGAGATGCAAAGAACTAAGGCTCATCTTCATCTTCAACCGAAGAAAGCCGATTCTCAACATTTTGAACACGTGCCTCCAAAGACGTAAATCGAGTGTCAATAGCGGCAAAACTGGAGTTCATGTTGGATTGCAAGCCATTGAATTGCTCAGTGAGAAAGGTTATAAGAGCTTCAATTTTTGGTGGAGCAACCGGAGCTTGAGCTTGAGGTTCAGGGACTGCAACTTGTGGAGGATTCTCAACACGAACCCAATCTCCATCAATATAGCGAAACTTTCAACGAAGAAGAGTTCTCTCATCGATGGGTTTCCTGAGAGATTATGGAAATTCAAGAGAACAATCAACCCCCAAATTCAAGAACAAAATGCTCAAAGTGGTTCCATAGGTGAAGGGAGTGACAAGATTCGAGTTATGATTTTGGACAAGATATACCATCTCGGCAAACATGATGCGGCAAAGATTTGGGCGATGTCCTTGACGAAAGTAATGAAGCCAAAAATCATCGACTTGACAGATGTGGGAGAACTTTTCTCTGGATGGACGAAACCACCAAGAGACCATGAGATGAAGGATGTGATCATGAGCATCAATGACGGTAACCGATCCACCAAGAGTATGTCCCAACGGGTTTTCATCCGAAATACCCTCATCTTCAAACCTAAAAACATTGACCAAGGTTTGAGGATCAACTCGAATCTTCTACCCCATGAGGTAGGATTCAATGGCAATGACTTCAGAACGATCACCATTGGTTTGGGAAATACATCCGGCATTGGCATAGAATAGGAGAACCATGTTACGGTACAAAATACCAAGTAAGCTCAAAAAGGTTAAAAGACACCAACGCATCAATAAGGGAAGATAAATAAATCTAAAACGCTTAGAATCCAAAAAGGGTATAGAAGTGACACGCTCACATCGGATTGCAATTATCTTGAAAAAGTTTAAAGTTGGTGTGGGCGTCCTTGGTTCAAAAGATCTTTTGATAAAGTAGAGTGAGGTTAGGACGAGGAGCTTCTTCATCGTTGGTAGCACTTCCCCCAGCCCCATCAGTTCGTACTCTCTTTCTAGAACCCATATTCAAAATCTGAAAACAATTTAAGATGCAAAAACATATGTATGCGTAAATCAACCAAATTCAATCCAATAGTCAATCCAATAATCAAGGAGGTATGGATAAAAATCTATACATTATAGTTAAAAAAACATATATAAGTATAAAATGAATTTTGGTTGAAAAGAATTTCGAAAAACAGTGAAGAAAAATATACGATATAAAATTTATATTTGAACCAATTTTTTTTTTGAATTTTAAAGAATTTTTGCAAAAACTTTAAAACCCATACTATAGGTATGTATTCTATACAAAAATTGAGTAAAAACAACAACGAATTTGAAACAAAAATTAAAAAGAAAAGAAAAGGGTTTTATACCTTGATAGAGGAATTTGGATGAATGAAGAATGATTATTGCACCAAATTGCTTGCAAAACCTTAGCCTTGATGTGTAGATTAAAAACCCTCAAAATATTTTAGGTTTTGATGTGAAAAATCAAGGGATTTGAGGAGTTTATATAGGGGTTTTCGGCAAGGGTTTGAGAGAAAAAGAGAGATTGTGTTGTAATTAAAGTTGGATACTCATTTAAAGCCCTTTTAAACAATATGCGCAGACGCGTATCAATACGCCACGTATCGAAATGGGTGTTTCGAAACGCTTCCGAGCCCTTTCGGTACAAGACATGTTTTGATACAGGTGATAGCCATTTCAGAACATGGCCACGAACCCGTATCGAAACACGAAGAGCCTGTTTCGATACGAATTGGACAGTAGCCAACATGTTTTAAGAATTGAGAGCCTGCATCAAAACAGATGGACCTGTTTCGATACACCTTTGCCAGAAATGCATTTTGGACAACCTTAAGTTCGAAAAGCCAACTTGGATTGAGCCTAAATGTATATAAATGATATATGAGCATGTTATATGGACTAAAACTGTTGCATACTCCCCCTAACAACAAACATAGATGCAAAAGAAGGCAAATCAACACAAGCATGATCATTAAATAATTTCAAGCATATTTTTGGTCATTTGGGACCTAAAAGGGTCAAGGAAGGCTGGTTAAACCTAACTCTCTCCTAAGGGTCCAAAAACATTCTTTATCTAAAGGTTTGGTAAATATGTCCGCTAATTGGTTCAAGGTATCAATATATTCTAGAACTACATCATTTTTCAAGACATGATCTCTAATGAAATGATGTCTAATTTCTATATGTTTGGTTTTAGAGTGTTGTATGAGATTCTTAGTGAGACAAATGTCACTAGTGTTGTCACACTTAAGGGGTATGGTATCTACTTGAACACCATAGTCTAAGAGTTGTTTCTTCATCCAAAGAACTTGAGCACAACAACTCCCTAAGGATATGTACTCCGCTTCGTTGGTAGATAAGGCTGCACTATTTTTTAGAGAACCAAGATACGAGCATACCATCTAAGAATTGATATGTTCCGGAGGTACTTTTCCTATCTATCTTACATCCCCCATAATCCGCATCGGAGAAAACATGAAGGTCAAAGGAGGAATCCATAGGATACCAAAGACCTAAATTAGGTGTATCTCTAATGTATCTAAAAATTCTCTTAATGGCAACTAGGTGTGATTCTCTAGGGCTAGCTTGAAACCAAGCACACAAGCAAACGCTAAACATAATATTCGGTTTACTTGTGGTAAGGTAAAGCAAAGAGCCAATCATAGATCTATAAAGCATAGAATCGACACACTTACCTCCCTCATCTTTGTCAAGCTTGATTGATGAGCTCATTGGAGTGGCTTGAGGCTTTATGTTCTCCAAGCCAAACTTATTGAGAATGTCTTTTATGTATTTTGCTTGATTGATGAAGGTGCCATCTTTCCTTTGCTTGATTTGGAGCCCCAAGAAGAATGAGAGCTCTCCGATCATGCTCATCTCAAATTCACCTTACATTAGCTTAGAAAATTCTTGGCAATAAAACTCATTAGTAAAACCAAAAATAATATCATTAACATATATTTGAACTATTAAGATGTCATTGGCACATCTTTTAATGAAAAGTGTAGTATCCACCTTGCATTTTTCAAAACCTTTTTTAATCAAAAAGTTTAAAAGCCTTTCATACCAAGCTATAGGAGCTTGTTTTAAACCATAAAGAGCTTTAGTTAGTTTGAAAACATGATTTGGAAATTGTGGATCTTCAAAGCCCAGTGGTTGTTCAACATACACTTTTCATTTATAAAACCATTTAGAAAAGCACTTTTCACATCCATTTGAAAAAGCTTGAAATCATGATAGCATGCAAATGCAAGAAGCATCCTAATAGCTTTCATTCTAGCTACAAGTGCATATGTTTCATCAAAATCAATACGTTCTTCTTCAGTGTAACCTTGAGCAATAAGTCTAGCCTTGTTCCTAACTATGTTACCACTCTCATCTAGTTTGTTTCTAAATACGCCACTTAGTTTCTATAGTAGATTGATTACTAGGCCTATCGACTAATGTCCATACTCCACTTCTCTTAAATTGACTAAGTTCCTCTTGCATAGCCAATATCCAAAAATCATATTTTAAAGCTTCTTTGATATTTTTAGGCTCTATGCTTGAGATGAATGCAATATGATTCATAAGTTTGAAAGAGGATCTAGTAATTACCCCTTGAATGGATCACCTGAGATTTCACAACCTTTGGCATAGTTGAACTCCCTTGGGTATGTCACCTTCTTTTCCTCAAGAGCCAAGTTCTTCAAGGCTTAAAAGAGTTGGATCTTGTGCTTCCTCTTCTTTAGTTGGAATCTCATCCACCTTTGATGTTTGTCCTCCATCAATGGCTTCAATGATCCCTGCATCATCATCATTACAAGATTCTTTCCTCAGAAGGAGGTTATCATTGAAAACAACATGTTTAGACTCTTCAACAACCAAAGTTCTTTTATTAAATACCCGTTAGGCTTTAGAGATTAGGGAATAGCCTAAAAATATTGCTTCATCACTTTAAAATTCCCTATCTACCCTCCAACCAAACTCTAGTATGCAGTCCCCCAAAATTGCATCTATAGAGGGCGTTAACCCAGGCCCCTTGGGCGTAGGTGCTAGCCTAAGAAAACACCTTAGGTACGGTAGGAATCACTCTAGCCGAAGCATAGGAACCTGAAACGGTAAGGAATTAATAGCTGGATCAGGGATGAACCTGCGGTAACTTCATACTCTATCCCAAGTACCCAGTAAAAGTCTAGGCAGTAATTATAGTAATAACAAAAATCGATAATAACGGTAATCGGTAATAACAGTAATTACAGTAATCATAAGTATACAATAGTAATCAATAATAACAATAATCAGTAGTAATCGGTAATAACTGTAGATATAAAGCAAACTTTAGTTTTCAGTGAAATAGTAACTATGGAGCATGTTTTTTAGATCAATACATATGTTTATTTCATACAAATAGAAGTCATGATTCAGATCACGTAGACAGTCTTGGGTTCAAAATAGAGAGAATATTTATGTGCACTTGGAACACACTAGATGGAACAATTTATTTCTCTGAGATACTTGATATTTACAAGAAAAAGGAAAACACTGAACTTTTTGATAGTTTTGAACTGATTTCAGTAACGAGGTCCCGATTAAGAGGGACTTGGTAGCCAAAATCACTAACCAAGCATTCGGGAAAAATGCTATATTAAGTTCAGTTAGGATATCATATATATTAAGGACGTTTCAATCATTTTTGCCAACGCGGGCAATTTAGTCATTTCACTATCATAAGCAATTTTATAATTTAGCCCAATAATGAAAAATGATGATTTGCAAAATTTAGGATTTCCAACGATTTATCGAGCCTTCTAATCCATTCGAACTAACATATTCCAACCTTGCAGTACTTACCAAACATTCAGGTGTACGCACTTTACGTGTATCATTTCTAAATACCGACAATATCGTATATCTGAACGAACACATTTATTGTTTCACCAGAAGACTTACCACTGAGTAGTCGAACTTATATTCCGTGCAAAAAATCTTCCAACCTTAAATTAATATCAGGAGTGATTGACGTATATGAGACATGCTTCATAACTTTTAGGGGCATTTCAGTCATTTTAAGCTTTATTGGTATTTCTAGAATTTTATCAAAGGCAAATTACTTATTTCAGTCAAGAGAATATTTCAGTCATTTTGGAGCTCAGGATATATATATTATTTCAATCATTCAAGTACATGAGGGTGTTTCAGTCATTCAGGTACTTCCAATATTTCCAAACAATTCATTCATTCATTCCAAAACCTGAGGGTTTAGCCATCACTCTAGTTAACTTAGTCATTTCGGTGACTAAGGATACTTCATTCTTTTTGGTCATTACGATCATTCCGATTAATTTAGCCTTAATAGCATTTCCAATCCTTTTAGTCATTTCCATCAATTCAGCGTTTTAAGCCATTTGATTAATTCAGACGTACGAATAGCTTTTTTTAAATCTATCTTTGGAGATTTATTCAAAATTCAAGGAAACTAAGCACACAACATTCTCAAAGGTTTAAATCTTGTTACCATAACTTTCCAAGTAGTTCGAGGTTTTTTAGACGAATTAGGTCATTTTACTAGATCAAGTGTAAATTTCCAGATCGCTTTCAATGTTAGGGGTAATTTTAGTCATTCATTTACCTCAAGGGCATTTTTGTCATTTCTCCTCCAAGCATTTTGATCATTAAATCTTTTATCAAGAAGATAATCCAAATTGAAAGTTGTGAGGTGAAATGTTTTATCGATCTTCATTGAAGATTGATTTATTACCGATAATCAATTCCTTATTCGAGTCATTTGGTCTTATTTATTATCATTTTACCGTAACGATACCACTTTAAAAACAATCAACCGATCAATATTAATTGTTCATACATTAACCAATTACCAACATGTTTCATAAGCATGACAGAGGTAGTAAAGTATTACCTCGGCTTTGAGCAACATTAGTCAATCCATGATACTCCATTCCATCACTCTCGAACCTGAATTTGATGTCTTTCGACATCTTGTATATAAGGAGTTGTGAATACTTTCAATTGTACAATTTCCAATTTCAGTCCTTATTCACATTACTCTTAACTGAATAATTTAACACATAAGCAAGTCCGGTTCAAGGTTAGATTCGGAGGCTTTTGGGTCAGAATTTCATGAAACAAACTTTAAAAACGGACTCAGGACGGCAAAAAACATAAATTAAGGGTTTTTGGAAAAAGTTGACTTTTGGTCAAAGTCAACACTTACGCTAGAAGTTAAAGTCAACGTTGATGCCATCAATCAAAGTCAACACCGAAGTCAGTGGTCAAGGTCAACATTGGCATCATGCTGAGTCATCGGTCAACTAGATTGACTCGAGTGGGTTGACTCACTAAGTTAGCTCGGGCGGGTTGACTCACTGAGTTGGCTCGGTCAACGAGTTGAATCGGGCAGATTCGAGTCGGGTCGTATCGAACAAGTTAGGTTGAATGACTGAGTTGACTCACTGTGAGCAATTGGGCTCAAACCAGTTTAACCTATTCAGGCTTTTGGGCCATATCTGAACCGGTCTACTTACACAAAGGTTAGACCATCGGACGATCGCCGGAAAAGGTCGCTGGAGTCACCATTGCACCAATTTTTCCGGAAAATGAAAGCTCTTCAACTCACCAATTCAACCCATGCAATTTCATCTTGAAACGAGCCGAAATTTACTTGAAACAAACAGAACGGCCAGAAATATGTGCTGCTCCGATGAGGCCCTTAACGGTGGCGGATCGACGATCGGCCAGAAGGGTTTTGCTCACCCCATCATTCTAAACACACCTGAAACGTCAACACGCCTAGCCAGCAATAGAGATGGCCGGAATCGAAGAAAAATAGTGAGGGGCAGCCATGGGTTCTCGACGAACCTTCAACTGGCTCTCCACGGTGAACAACAACACATCTCTGCGAGTGAAGGGCTGGATCTCAGTGGGGGCAGGGCAATGGTCACGCTGATGTTGTTGGTGCACGCTACGGCCGGGTGGTGGCGGAGATCAAGCCGGAGATGGCTGAGGAAAGCTTGAGAACTCTCTTGACCTCTCTCAAATTGAATCAGATGGGGGCATCCAAAAAAATGGGTAGGTGAAGAGTCAGATCAACATTTTAAATTTCAATATCCACCATGCATAGTTTAATGTTAAACAGGGTGAAATTTAAGTAGAACTACCCTTAGCTTAGATGGCTAAGGCTTAAACTCAACAACCAAGGGGTCAAGGGTTCAAACCTTATTGACATCATTTTTTTCATTCCATTTATTTTCTTTTTAACATTTATATATGTGTACTTTTAAGGGTGTTACAACTCTCCCCCTAAAAGAAATTTCGTCCTCAAAATTTATCAGAGTCGGAAAAATGCAGAAACTGCTCTTTCATCCATTCTTATACTGAAACTTATCCATCAGAGTATCCTTATATCTTAGGGCTCTCAAACGGTCATAGATCAATCTAGTAGTGTCCTCAATCACTCAAACTATCTTTGGACCCAAACTATTCCATCATACATCTCAGACTAACTGATCAAAATACGATATTTGAATCCATGCCAAACTTCATATGGTGCCAAACAAATACTTGTCTCGTAACTTTTATTATAAGCTGACTCGGTCAGGGATATGAAACCTTCCCAACCACCACAGAATTCAATCATATGACCTTGAAGTATCTCCTCTAGAATTTGAATTACTCTACTAGGTTAAACATCATTTTACGGATGGAAGTTTGTTCCTAAAATCCAGACGAGTACTCAGGGCCTCCAACAAGGTCTTCCAAAATAAGGATGTAACATCGAATTTCAGTCAAGGATGATACATAACAATACATCATTCCACATTAAAAAAAAGACTTTCTTCAAGCCGAACAAACCTAATCAAGGTTTTGAACGGATATCTCTTACCTTCAGCGTAATATTTAGACAAATTTTTTTCCATGTATAACAGTGTAACGCCCTGGTTTTGAGCCTAGAAGGTTTTGGGATCAGCTTAATGGTTTATCGATCGCAAATTAGAGATTCGAATCCTTGAGGTCGGTTCAGGGAAAACCTAGTTTGGGATGTTTTAAAAATATGGGAAAATGTCTCAAAATCATTATTTATTATGTAAATGATGATGGTAAATTTTTTTTTACAAAACGAGTTTTGGAAATATTACATTTTGGCATAGTGACCAAAATGCAGTTTTTTGCAAAAGTGGGCAAGTGACTGTTTTGTGAAGGATTGAAACTTTGAATATTTAAGGAGCTATTTTTACCAATTATTTCCATCATATTTCTATTTAATTTTGGAGCTTTTAATAAATGATTTTATAATAAAATAAAGGAAATTAAAAAGGAAACTTAAAAGTTGACTTTTCATAACTCAATTCACGTTAGTTTTTCCTATTCTCATTTTCTCTCAACTTCTCTTCAGCCAAACACTTTTCCCTCATCAAAGAACCTTTGATTTTCACCTTGATTTATGAGATTTCATCTTCCATAAGATTTTCTATCTTTGCTTCTTTAAATCACATTGATTTACCTTTGGATTTTCAAGAAAACTTGCCCAAATTGAAGAGAGGTCAATCATTAGAGGTAAGCTTCGTCCTTATCCTCTAATGATCAATTCTTTACTGAAATTCCCAAGTTATAAATCCTTTGTTAATGGATTTTGAGTTGTTTTAATGTTATAAACAAGAAAGAGTTGTTAAATTCAAGATTTATGATGAGATCTTGATGATTTTCATATTTCTATGTTATGATCTGAGTTGAGGTTGATTTTCTACATATTTTGGATGTTATTTGATGTTGAGAATGAGGTTTTAACAAATAAATCCCGAATAGGCCTGAGTCTCTAATTTTAAGATGATATATTTGTGGATTTTGAGGTGTTTTTGATGTTCTGATGTTGCTGGAGGTATAAGGTCGAGCTTATGTTGATTTTTTATGTTAATTGAGGTTTAGAAAAGGTTAGAATTGATAGATCTTGGCTGGGCTTTGTTTGGTGAGAGTTTGGAAGTGTTTTTGGTTGTTTCGGATGGGTGTTTTGATGCTTTGGAGCAGGGCTGCGGGATTTTGTTTTGTTGTTGGTGTTTGAATGCATTTTGATGCATTGGATCTCTGTTTTTTATGTGCTAAAAATAGGGGATAGTAATCCGGAAGAAAACGAGGTAGCGTTGGAGGCTTTGGACGCTTAGTTGGTTCGTCGGCTAGCGTAGTGTCGCGTATCGGTGAGGAGAACATGTTTTCTAGCCTTGAAATGATTTTGAAAAGAGGTTTGGGAACTTAAACTTAGGCTTGAAACGCCAGTTTAAGTTCGGAAGTAAGTGAAGTTGATTTCTCTCTCGATTTGTGCTATTATGGTTTTGAAAATATCAATATTTGTTTTGATGTACCCAGTTTAGCAATGTGGTTTGATTTGCTGTTTAAGCATGATTTTAAGCATGAGAGTTTATTATTAAACTTGATTTGATGAAGGGTGCATGAATCTAATGATCCTTGAAAGGACGTGGTTTTAACTTGTGTTCTAAAGGCATGGTTTGACGTTTTGGCCTTGATGATGTTGTATGCTTATAAAACAGTGAATTATTGGCTAAATTGTGATATATATTGGCATGAATGATGAGATGTTACCGGATATAATTGGTCGACCAATAGGATGTAAATTGCACTCTAAACTAAAATTCGTACGTGCTCTTTGGAGTCGGGCAATGGGGGTAGTGCCATCCCAATCCAAAGTGAGAGTCTGATGATGAGAGATTCCATCGGGGTAGGTCTTGGTGAAACACCCAAGCTTTGTGGCGAAGATAGATACCGCCATGAGAGTCCGATGATGCGAGATTCCACCGGGGTAGGACTTGACTTATGTCAAGCTAATCCGTATATCCGAGTAAAGATAGAAAATGAAATACCAATATATGAGAGTGAATTAGGATTCACATGTACCAATGCTTGAAATGTTTTTATGCTATGAGAAATGCATATGAGATTTTGAGATTATGAAATGCTTTTGTATAACAAGCATGTGTGGCCTTGCCATGAGTTTTTCATTGGTTGAATGCATGAGATAGGTAGATGGTACATGTGGTTTTCAAATGGTGATTTGCTTCGAAATGATTTTCAAGCATGATAAAGAAAGAGCATGATGTAGAAATGGTTTCCAAGAAAAATGGTTTAAACTTTGCATGAAGCGTTTATGCATGAGAAGGTTTAAATGGAAGTAATTACAAGGATGATGTTTGAGATTGAGATACCTGTTGCATTTGGGTTTTAATGATGGTTTATATGTCGAGTGATGCATGATTTAAGGCAATGATGTTTTCAAATGAAGTTTTCAAACAATACTTTGGTTTTTAGAATTGTGATTTCAAATGAAGGGTGTTTTATGGTTTTGCTGCATTGATGGTGTTTTGGTTTTAAGCATTCCTCACTAAGCATTATGTGCTTACGCTCTTTTTTGTCCATCAATGCAGATAGTTGAATTTGGGACAACAAGAAGCAAGGGATTCAAGAAGAACTCCACTTGGAAAGTATGTTTTGGATACTAGCTATAGATAATAAGGACGATGGGGGAAATCCTTTACTTTGATGTGTGATGTGGTTGATTACCTAGAACAAGTTTGGTTTATGGTTTGTGTCTTGTAAATGGCTATTACGTGGTCTTTGGATCCTCATTTTTCATTTTAGTTTTGTTATGACTTAGGATTAAAAGCATGTTCATTCTAGTTGCATATGCTATATGAGATGTTGTGCCTAATGCTTGAAATGTGGTTAGTTTTTTATGCAGATATGTTGGACATGATGATATAAGCATGTCTATGAGTTTTAAGTGTGATTGGATGATGTATGATGCATTTTTGGGGCTATTTCTTGAGAATTTATGGTATGGGTACCGATACTCGGGCAAGTGTATCGATACCCTTAAGCTAAAACGGTGCAGGTGTATTGATACGCCTATGCAAACTTTGAAGGGTGTATCGATACACGAGGGAAGTGTATCGATACCCTTAAGCTAAAACAGTGCAGGTGTATTGATACGGGCATAAGGTGTATTGATACGCCTGTGTAATCTTTGTAGGGTGTATCGATACACGAAGAAAGTGTATCGATACCCCTGTACATAATTGTACATCCGTACCGATAATCGGGGGAAGGGTATCGATACCCTTGCTCAACTTTGGCTACTGCCTCCCCGCGTATCGACACGAGGTAGCAGGGTATCGATACATGACCGTTAATTTAGTTAAATGGAGCCTTTACAAGTCTGAAATGTTACATTTTGGTCTCTGAATGTTGTGTATGCAATTTAATGAGTCTGGATGATCCGTTTGAGATGAAATTTTGCAGAGAAGCATGAAATATGATTAATTGCATATTAGTAACTTTAAAATTTGGAAAGGTCCCTGTAATTTATGAAAAGTTATGTTTTGGTCCCTAAAAGCTTAAATTGTGCAATTGAACCCCTAAACAACATCTGATCACTGCGCTATTTTCTCCTTTACTCTTTGTTGATCACATAGGATCTAATTCGCATCTAGGAAAGATAAAAATGAAAAAGGTCATTAATCGGAGTCGGCTTTAACGAGTTGGCTTCATTTTTCCTCGTGTAATCACCTTGGTTCGGGTCAACCGTCTAGATCAGGCTATGGGGGTTACAAACAGAGTCACAACAAAATTTACACTTCCGCCACATTCACAGACACCTTTCTTTTAAATTAATATTACTTTTATCAAATTTCTATCGGAATATTCTCAACCAAAATAATATCATTGAATAACCTTACATGTAATCTTATATCAGTTACCTCACATAATCAAACATTAATTCAAAATCTGATCAGATCTTCAATTTCACATACATGAACCATCTTAGGTTCTTTATCCAGATTCAAATCCATCAATTTAATATAAATCACAGACGAACGTTATAGACAATCCTTTCCAGTTCAAATTGGTATATTATAGACAGAATGCTTAAATGCAATTATTACAGGAAATGATTCGAATCGAAATTTCGTCTCAGTGGAGTACGATTATGATCAAATGGCATGCACAGAATAGACACCCTATGACAAACGACACACCTAAATCTAAAAGGTCACATCAGGGTCACGAGAGCGACCCACAGTAAAAATCCACATAACGATGTTTTTCTTTAACCACATCAAAGTTGAAAAAAAATAAACTTCTAGTTAAAATATCATTTCAGAAAATCGTTTAAACATATAACAGAAATTCAAAAAACATATTATGAGCTTGGTAAGAACAATATGAGCTTGGGAAAGCTTAGTAATACAGAACTACCAGGAGATGCTATAAGCAACACGCATGTATAGTGCAAAGCATACCACTATTATGATGTTCCGGGCAACAACAAACTCCATTTATGATTCGGCATTTTAGTGAAGCGATATATTTGAAGATAACAAAATTGTTCTTTATTCAATCATTGAGTATCAGATGAGAAACAAATAGACGAAAGAATCTAAAGAGAGATAGATTACAGAAATTGAGCTAGAGAGCTTAGTGTGTGTTCCAACAGTGCAAAGTTAACACATATAAAGTAACAGTTAAGTGAACATTTTATTTCACGAACATATAATAGTAATAGTAAAGTTCATTTTAAATTCCCTATCTACCCCCAACCAAACTCCAGTATGTAGTCCTCTAGAACTGCATCTATATGAACATGAAATGGAAATGAATTACCAGCTGGATCAAAGTTGAAACTGCGGTAACTTCATAATCTATCCCAAGTACCCAATAATAGTATAGGCAATAATTACAGTAATATCAGTAATAAGTAATAAAAGTAATTACAGTAATCAGTAGTATACAGTAGTAATCAATAATCGGTAGTAATTGGTAATATTCGGTAATAACAGTAGATATAAAGCAAACTTTAGTTTTTAGTGAAACAATAACCATGGAGCATGTTTTTCAAATCAATACAGAGGTTTATTTCAGACAGATAGAAGTCATGATTCAGATCAGGTAGACAAACTTGGGTTTAAAACGGAGAGAATATTTATGTGCTCTTGGAACACACTAGATGGAACAATTTATTTCTCTGAGATACTTGATATTTACAAGAAAAAGGAAGACACTAAACTTTTGACAGTTTTGAACTGATTTCAGTAACGAGGTCCCGATTAAAAGGGACTTGGTAGCCAACATCACTAACCAAGCATTTGAGAAAATCCTATATTAAGTTTAGTTAGGATATCAAATATATTAAGGATGTTTCGATCTTTTTGTCCAATAAGGGCAATTTAGTCATTTCATGACATAGACAATATTGTAATTTAGCCCAATAATGCAAAATGATGATTTGCAAAATTTAGGATTTCCAACGATTTATGGAGCCTCTCAACCCATCCGAACTAACTTATTCCAACCTTGCAGTACTTACCAAACATTTAGGTGTATGCACGCCACGTGTACCATATCCAAATACCAATTGTATCGTATATCTGAACGGTCGCCTTTATTGTTTCACCACATGACTTACCAATGAGTAGTCAAACTTATATTCCATGTGAAAAATCTTCCAACCTTATATTAATACCATGAGTGATTGGCATATATGAGCCATGCTTCATAACCTTTAGGGGTATTTCAGTCATTTTAAACTTTATTGATATTTCCAGAATTTTATAAAAGGCAATTTACTTATTCTAGTCAAAAGGATATTTCAGTCATTTTAGAGCTTAGTATATATCCATCATTTTTGTCAATTGAACCATTTAGTATTTCAATCATTTAAGTACTCGAGTGTATTTTAGTCATTCAGGTACTTCCGATATTTCCAAACAATTAATTCATTCCAGAACCTGAGGGTTTAGCCAACACACTAGTTCACTTAGACATTTCGGTGGTCATTACGACCATTCCGATTAATTTAGCCTTAACATCATTTCCAATTCTTTTAGTCATTTCCATCAATTCAGTGTTTTGAGCCACTTGATTAATTCAGACGTACAAATAGCGTTGCATAAATCTATCTTCAGAGATTTATTCTAAATTCAAGGAAAGCAAGCACTTAACAATCTCGAAGGTTTAAATTTTGTTACCATAACTTTCCAAGTAGTTTGAGGTTTTACAGACGAATTAGGTCGTTTTACTAGACCAGGTGTAAATTTCCAGATCTCTTTTAATGTCAGGGCTAATTTTGGCCATTCATTTACCTCAAAGGCATTTTTGTTATTTTTCCTCCAAGCATTTCGATCATTAGATATTTTATCAAGAAGATAATCTAAATTGAAAGTTACGAGGTGAAATTAGATTTCTTACCGATAATCAATTCCTTATTCGAGTCATTCGAACTTAACTAATTTATTATCATTTTACCGTAACGATACCACTTTAAAAATAATCAACCGATCAATCTTAATTGTCCATACATTAACCAATTACCAACATGTTTCATAAGCATACAGGAGGTAGTAAAGTATTACCTCGACTCCGAGCTACATTAGTCAATCCATGGTACTCCATTCAATCACTCTTGAACCCGAATTTGACGTCCCTCGACATCTCGTATACAAGGAGCTGTTAATACCTTCAATTGCACAATTTCCAATTTCAGTCCTTATTACCATTACTCTTAACTGAATAATTAAATACATAAGCAAGTTCGGTTCAAGGTTAGATTTGGAAGCTTTCGTGTCATAATTTCACGAATCAAACTTCAAAACCAAACTCAAAACGTCAAAAAACATAAATTAAGGGTTTTCGGAAAAAGTTAACTTTTTGGTCAAAGTCAACGATGACGTCAGAAATCAAAGTCAACACTAACGTCATCAGTCAAAGTCAACACCGACATTAGTGGTCAAGGTCAACGCTGGCGTCATGCTGACGTTATCGATCAACTGGATTGACTCGGGTAAGTTGACTCATTTAGTTGACTCGGGCGAGTTGACTCACTGAGTTGACTCAGGTAGGTTGACTCATTAAGTTGACTCGGGCGGGTTGACTGACAGAGTTAACTCGGTCAACGGGTCGTATCAGGCATGTTGGGCTGGATGACTCGAACATAGACTTATAAGCAATTAGGCTCGAACCGGTTTAACCGATTCAGACTTTTAGGTCATATCTGAACCGGTCCACTTACACAAAGGTCAGACCATCGGACGATCGTAGGAAAAGGTCATCGGAGTCACCATTACATTGATTCTGCCGGAAAATGAAAGCTCGTCAACTCGCCAATTCAACCCATGCAATTTCATCTTGAAACAAGCTGAAATCGAGCCGAAATTTACCTGAAACGAACATAACAACCGAAAATATGTGTTGCTTTGATGAGTCCCTTAATGATGGCTGATTGATGATCGACCATAAGGGTTTTGCTTGCCCCCTCATACTAAACGCACCTGAATCGTCGACGTGCCCTGTCGGCAATGAAGATAGCCGTAATCAAAGAAAAATAGTGAGGGGCAACCATGGGTTCTCAATGAACCTTCAATTGCTTTCCACGGTAAATAGCGGCACATCTCTGTGAATGGAGGCTTGGGTCTCGATTAGGGTAGGGCGACGATCACGCCGGTGATGTCGATGCACGCCACGGTCGAGCGGTGGTGAAGATCAAGCTGGAGATGGCTGAGGAAAGCTTCAGAACTCTTTCGACCTCTCTCAGATTGAATCAGTTTGGGGCATCCAAAAAAATGGGTAGGTGAGGAGTCATATCAACTTTTTAAATTTCAATATCCACCAAGCGTAGTTTAATATTAAACGGGGGTAAAATTTAACCAGAACTACCCTTAGCTTAGATGGTTAGGACTCAAGCTCAACAACCAAGGGGTTAAGGGTTTAAACCCTATTGACACCATTTTTTTATTCCCTTCCTTTTCTTTTTAACATTTATATATGTGCACTTTTAAGGGTGTTACAGATATAGAAAGTTATTTAAATTGGAATCAATATGTTTTATAACATTAGAGATAATTACAATTAAATTTGTGCAAAAACTCGACTAGAATTTCCTAAACTCGACTAGATTCGAAAAAATTTCAAATAAAATTTGAATCGTAAAATAGGACTTATAAACTCGAATAACTCAATTTTTTTACTCAACCCGATCGAACACCCACTCTAGAAAGAGTCATATATATTATATGTGAGTATTCAATCAAATTAAGTCAAAAAAATTAAGATAGTCGAGTTGATGATTCTTATTTTATAACTCAAATTTTATTTGATTTTTTAGTCAAGTCGAGTTGTTCTAGTTTGTATTCAAATTTAATTGTAAAATATTATAATGTTATAATACTAGTTGCTTCCAATTTAAACATCTTTCTATAAACATATACAATATATATATATATCTTCATATTTTTCATATGCGATATACATATATCATGTAGAGTTGGGAGACTCGACTCGACCTTGAAAAACGATTCACTAATTACTAAAAAATTTGAGTTATTCGAATCTCATTTTATAACTTAAACTTTATTTTAAAAATATTTCAAGTTGATTTTATGATATTACAATTCAAGCCGAAACGAGTCTAGAGGTTAGAAGACGAGTTCTCGTCAATGTGGCACTTGATAAATGGTTTACAAGTGTACGAAATTGGGTACCTGGTTTGGATTTGGGGAATTGACATTTGTGATTAGCAATTAGTAGACTACTGATGCATGTCTGGTCGCGAGGGACTTTTGATAATGTCGCTTCGCTTTGGGTAAGTATGATCATATGTGATGACTTAAATCTTGAACCACATTCATTCGAATGAGGACAAATTCTCATTGAGACCTCACAATTGGAGTGGATTGATGAGATTATAGAAATACAAGTACATGGCGAGGCTTTTTGAGCACATGTGATGGAGATAGAACCATATGTAGAACAACTAGTGTGTGCGAATTGCAAAGGGGCATGTGAGTCCGATGAGGAGAGTGTTGATGATGAGCTGCAATCGAATGATGGTGTCAAGGATTAGAAGGTAATGGAATGTGAGGAACACGAGCATTGTGCTTCGAGTGAGCGGAGGGAGGATGTGGAGTGTGATAGAGAGGTAGCATGTGAGCAGTTTAGTCCCTGGAGGGATAATGCACAACAAGAAAATTTAGATGTTAGTATAGTACCGTATTGGCGAGATAATCAGTTGTGGAATGAACAAGAATTGGTTGAGGAACGTGTGAGTGGTGGAATGACACACTTGGGGGATCATATTGCGGATGAGAAGGTAGGATTAGTATCGAGAGTCGAGCCTATATAGGTGCGTGGGGTGGATAGTGGATTGGGGCTTAATGAAATGGCATTGTTTGATTGTCTGGTGCAATGTGCCTCGGTGAATTTAGAGGCGGGTGTTAGTAGGCCAATGGTTACCCATTTTGATGTTGTTGCGTGTAAAAGAGTCTATCGCAATTGTAGTGCAAGTGTACACGACGCAAGTAGTAAAGTGATACAAAGTATCGGATATCGTCTCCACATGGATTGGGCTAATAGCTTCACCTTATTTCACTGCACGAAGTAAAGAAAATAATTAAGAGAATTGTCACGAAAATAATAAGGAAAATCGCAAATAAAGAATTGAGGTATCAAGATAGAGAGAATGGGCTGGTATTGAATTGCTTAGTAGTGCAGGTATTAGATTGCTTAGGAACTCCAGTTCTGTCGTCGTGCCCGTCGCGGCAGCACCTGTCGCGGCGGCTGTCCGTTGGCTGTTGCGGCAGCGAACACACCAACTCCGTACTTCAAGTTTGGCAAGAATCCCAGATCTGCCTTGGCCTATCCCTAGGTCCAAGTCTGTCGATGATCACGTCTTTATGATACCTCCCGGCGTGAATCGAAGGATGAACACCGATGTGTATGAATTCTTCCTTAGCCACTTAACCTCGCCCTATCCCTAGGTACGAGATAGTTCAACTATAAACTAGAGAACTTGCTCTTATCTCTTTCGTATACTTAACTCTCCCGATGCTAAGTAAATAGATAACCTCACAATGCTCTCCCGATGCTCTTGCAAGATATTAAAACCAAAATAAGAGAACTTGAAGTTTATTTTATTGAACTTGGAAAATCCTAAAACAAAACAACCCTTGCAACTACTTTACAAAACAACTCGTGGCCCTAGGGGGAATTTAGAACATGTCGGTGACGGGTAAACGACAGAGGGGTTTAGGTTATCGGTTATGGGGTAAGATCTATGATGTCTCCTAGGTTAAAATCTATGCCCTTATATAAGCTTTGGGCTCAAGTATTCTAAGTTAACACGGATTACAACTTTAATTAAAAGTAAGATTCTAATAAAGACTTAATCTCTAAAGTTCCTACTTTGCAGCCGCCATCCTTGTTTCTAGGGATTTCCTCTCCTTGAGCTTTGGCTTGTCATATCTTTTGATCCGGGGCTTGGAAAAATATTTGGCTTTCACACGACAGACGAGCAGATTTTTCTCTATCTATCGAGGTCCACTTTACTTTTCCTCTTCATAAGGTTGCTGTCACCATGCTGTCACGACAGCTCCATGGCAGCTTCGTCCTCGTCGTCTGCTTGTCCAGTTCAGCTCTTCTGCTTCTCTGCCCTGCGCCTGCCTTCTCCGTCTACGATGGCAGCAACCTGCAAAATAAGCCATTTTTAGTAGAATCCGTGCCTTTTACATATTTGTGATGTTTTGCTGAAAACTAACCTAAATGCAATGCAATGATGCTTGAATGCAGCAAAAATATGTGTTAAAAAGGGTGTAAATAATAGAACTTTTACACACTCAACACACCCCCAAACTCAAGTTTTTGCTTGCCCTCAAGCAATTAAACCTAAAAGAAAAATGATTATTTTTGTGTTGGCTGTCAAACAGTGAACTGTCCCTTACCCGTCGCTCATTCTCTGCGGCGGCAGCAACCTGTCGGAAAGGTTAGGATCTGTCCGGAATCTCCCTATAGCTCTCTTGCAGTGTGTGCATGCTTGTGAACAGTTATATGCTAAGACTCTCTTAGTTTCACTAGAATATTCAACTTTTTAACTCGAATTTTTATGCCAAGTTTATTTTCTTGAAGACACATTTTCATGCTTCTTTTTCTTCTATTTTCAAGCTAAAATTTTTCTAGAGCCAGTTTTGGGCACCTCTAGTTAGCTTTCCTAGAGCCGGTTTCGGGCACCTCTAGGTTTTTTTTTGAGTTTCTTTTGCTAAACCTCTTTCCTAGAGCCAGTGTTAGGCACCTCCAGGGGCTATTCAAGTACTAAGCATCCTATTCTAGCTTGGCTAAAAGAAATCTAAGCAATATAACAGTCACAAAGGTGTTTAAGTTTTTCAGAACTATAGAAAGGCTCTAAACTTCTCCTTAAACTGTCCTAAAGATGCTGCCACGACAGAGCTGTCATGACAGGTAAGTTAACTTCACAGTTTTAAGCCAACAGTTTTAAATTTTCTGATTTTTTTTAAGAGAGAAATTAAATAAATAAAAGACACAACAATAATTGAAAGATGTACTACGACTCCATTAATGATGGAGGGTTGCCACCCCCAAACTCGAGGGTTGTATTGCCCTCAATGCAAAATGACAGAAAAAACAAAAACATGAAGACAAGTACATCACAAAAGATATAAGCAGGCAGCAATAAAAGGAAAATAAAAGACTTAAATTTTTCAATCGCTGTCCTCGCTGCTGCTGCTGACACGGATCTGACGGCGGCGTCTGGGCTGTGGAGGAGGCTGGGCAGGTTCAGGGGCAGGTTGCTCCACGAGCTGGACGTCGGAACTGCTGCCACTGTCCCAAGTGCTGCTGGTGGTGGTGCTAGCCTTGGGCATCAGCTTCCTGTCTGCCACGTGCTTCTGCCTCTTGACAGGCGTAAACTCTCTCTCCAAATTCCTCCTGATCAGAGGGCTGTCATCGGAGGCAGGTCTCTTTGTTCCTCTGGCAGAGGTTTCGGCCGTTGGACTGCCTGCTGCCGTCGGGGCAGGTGATGGGGTGGAAGCAGTAGAGTGGGAATTTGGGGAGGTAGGTGGTGTGGGTGTGTGGACAGGGGAGGGGATGTGGAAATAATGGGCAGGAAAAGTAGGGAAATTAACATCGGGAAAATTTAAAGTGTTGGTAATAAAGTTTACCGTCGAGTTGGTGAAATCCCGGATGAAGGTCATCAATCCCATTTGTCTCTCTTCCACCCGTTGTATCGCAGCAAGGATGTGGGCAGACTGGTCTGTCGGAGTGGTGGCGGCGGCAGGTTCAGGGGCAGGCTCCTCTGATGATTCTGCTGGGGAGCCGGCTGGGTTGAAGGAAGAGATAGGTGTAGCCACTACCAGCTCCATGAGGCTGTTGATGTTGTTGTCTTTCCAGCCTCTGCCCTTGATTAGTTTGTCGGAAGATTCCTCGGGGACAGCAGCACAGCGGCATAGGGAAGTTATTGTGAATGACAAGCAGAGGCGGGAGTCGGAGCGGAATGTGCAGTCTAGGATGCTTTCCCTCATATAGCGGCCCACATTGATAGGCCTATCGTGCATGATTGAATGAATGAGGGCGAGCCGCTGCTGGTTCACTGTCGTGTGGTGGGAGGAAGGCATGATACGCTTTTTTATGAAAGCGTTCCAGAGTTTGGCTTCCGGGAGTAGCTGCCCCCTTTTGACAGAGTGGGGGTTCTTTTTGCTTGTGGTCCATGTTGTTCCTTCCTCTGTCACCTCCGCCATGACACCACCATAGGCGGCAGCATCGAGGGTGTCTAGAAATTTCTGGTGGGCATCATCATCGGGGCCAAAGTAGAGGCCAAACATGTGGTTGATGCTGTCAGCTGTGAATGGCACTGTTACTCCTCGAACGGTGACAGATGTTGCCGTTCTGCTGTTGATGGCAGCATAGAACTCCCGGACAATTGTGTCGTTTAGTTCTGCCGGTTGTTCAGCGAACTGCTCTCATAGTTGAGCTCTTATGGCCTTCGCAATGAATGGCCGGAGTCCCATGTTGGGTGCCTTTCGGATGTAGACGAAACCCCTTTCCTCCCATAATTCTTTTGTGGCGAAGGGCGTCGCTGCTGCTGAAGAAGAGGCTGAGGCAGCACTACGGCGGGTTTGTCTAGACGACATATTAGTAGCAAGGGTTGTGAAAATAAAGAAAGCAAATAAAAACTAGAGGAGAAAGCAAGGAAGAATAAGCAGAAGTGAGAAAAAATGAAAATGAAAACGGGGTTTTATAGCGGTCGAGTTGCTGCCCGTTTAATGCTGTAATGGCAAGCGTGAATAACGAGGCGACAGATGGGATTTAGCGTGTCTGACGCATCTGACACGCATTTATGCGTCTGTTACACGTCTGCCACACGCTTCTGCGTCTGCCGTGTCAGTCTGTTGACAGCCTGTCTTATCCGTCTGCGGCGGCAGCCGAAACGACAGGCTTTAATAAATGGGCTCTGTTGGGATGATGGATGGATGGTGGGCTTGGGTCACTTCTCCTTTTCTTCTTGACTTCTTTATTTCCTAAAAACAGAAAATAAAAAAAAACATTATTCGAATAAAATAAACGTAATTTCCTAATAAATAATAAATAAAAATAAAAATTAGGTTAAATTAGGGATGCCTTGTGGGTCATCTCCTAAAGTAACCACTTCCTGTATTCTTGGGGCTTCAGTCCCCTGATAGTGCTTGAGGCGCTGTCCATTGACTTTGAATTGGTGCCTGTCTTTTAATGATCGGATTGTGATGGCACCATGGGGAAAAACTTGTACTACTTGGAACGGGCCAGACCATCTAGATTTTAACTTCCCTGGGAAGAGTTTCAACCTAGAATTAAATAACAACACAAGCTGCCCTGGGCAGAACTGTCGTGGCAGCAACTTCTTGTCATGCCACTTCTTAGTTTTCTCCTTGTAAATTCTTGCATTGTCGTAGGCCATTGTCCGTAATTCCTCAATCTCGTTCAGATCTAATAGCCTTTTCTGGCCTGCCTTGTCTAAGTCCATATTCACTGCCTTGATTGCCCAATATGCTTTGTGCTCAATCTCGACAGGCAAGTGACAGGTTTTCCCATAAATTAATCGGTATGGAGACATGCCCAATGGAGTCTTAAAAGCTGTCCGATATGCCCATAATGCATCGTTCAGAAGTAAAGAAGAATCTTTCCTAGTTGGTTTAACCATCTTCTCAAGAATGTTCTTCACTTCCCTATTGGAAATCTCAGCCTGTCCATTGGTCTGTGGGTGGTATGCTGTCGCGATCCTGTGCTTGACACCATATTTCTTCAAGGCGGCAGCAATTACCCTATTATCAAAATGTCTCCCTTCATCACTGATAATCGCCTTAGGGATGCCAAATCTTGAAAAAATGTTTTTGTGTAAAAACTTCTGGACCGTTTTGGCATCATTCTTTGGAGTTGCGATTGCTTCTACCCACTTGGAGACATAATCCACTGCTAGGAGGATGTAAAGATTTCCACATGAAGATGGAAAAGGTCCCATAAAATCAATCCCCCAAACATCGAAGATCTCGACTTCTAGAATGTTCTGTAGTGGCATCTCGTTTCTCCTCGAGATGTTACCTGTCCGCTGGCACCTGTCACAGTTCTTGTAAAAGTCTTGTGCATCTTTATACAGTGTCGGCCAGTAGAACCCTGACTGCAGCACCTTGGCAGCAGTTTTATTGCCTCCTAAGTGACCTCCATATTGTGAAGCATGGCAGTGATGGAGAATGTCTTCTTGCTCTTCTTGTGGTACACACCTCCTTATAACCTGATCTGCGCATAGTTTGAAAAGAAGAGGTTCGTCCCAATAATAATGTTTAACATCATTTTGGAACCTCTTCCTGGCTTGGTAATTAAGATCAGAAGGTAGTATTCCGCTAACTATAAAATTAACGAAATCAGCATACCAAGGAAGTTCAGAAGACTTACCTGCTGCCATGGCTGTCGTGACAGCGATTGCGGCAGCGAAGAGCTGCTCATCTGGGAAGGTCTCCAGTATATTTGTCTCGTCGATTGGTAGACACTGTCCCTTCTCCAACCTTGACAAGTGGTCTGCCACCTGATTTTCTGTCCCTTTTTTATCTTTGATCTCAAGGTCGAATTCTTGTAATAGCAAGATCCACCGTATCAATCTAGGCTTTGCATCCTTCTTTGCGAACAGATACTTAAGGGCAGAATGGTCTGTGTGCACTATTACCTTCGTCCCAAGTATGTAAGAACGAAACTTGTCGATGGAGAACACCACAGCTAACAGCTCCTTTTCTGTGGTGGTGTAGTTCACTTGGGCGTCATTTAATGTTTTGCTGGCATAGTATATGACATGAAACAGCTTATCTCTACGCTGCCCAAGTGCTGCTCCGACAGCATAGTCACTAGCATCACACATAATCTCAAACGGCTGGGTCCAGTCTGGTGGCTGTACTATGGGGGCTGTTACCAATTTTTCTTTCAGAACCTTGAATGCTTCAGTACATTCATCATTAAAATCAAAGGGTCGGTTCTGCTCCAAAAGATGGCATAGCGGCTTGGTGATCTTTGAAATTTTTTTAATGAATCTCCGATAAAAACCCGCATGCCCTAAAAAACTCCTAATGCCCTTGACTGTGGTCGGCGGCGGCAGCTTCTCAATTACTTCAATCTTAGCCCTGTCGACTTCTATCCCACGGCAGCTAATCTTATGGCCAAGGACTATCCCCTCATCCACCATAAAATGACATTTTTCCCAATTTAGAACAAGATTAGCTTTTTCACATCTTTCAAGTACCTTTTGAAGATTGCCGAGACAGCTCTCAAAATCGTCTCCAAAGACGGAAAAATCATCCATGAAAATCTCAAGGAAGTCCTCTACCATGTCGGAGAATATGGCCATCATGCACCTTTGGAAGGTGGCAGGTGCATTACATAATCCGAATGGCATTCTCCTAAATGCGTATGTTCCGTAGGGGCATGTAAAAGTCGTCTTTTCTTGATCCTCCGGTGCGATGGCAATTTGGTTGTAACCTGAATATCCATCAAGAAAACAATAATAAGGTTTACCCGCTAATCTATCAAGCATTTGATCAATAAAGGGTAAAGGAAAGTGGTCCTTTCGGGTAGCTTTATTAAGCTTCCGATAGTCCATACAAATCCTCCAACCGGTCATAGTCCTGGTTGGGATTAACTCATTGTTTTCGTTGGTTATCACGGTCATCCCTCCTTTCTTTGGAACGCATTGCACCGGGCTCACCCATTTGCTGTCGGAGATGGTGTAAATAATACCAGTATCTAACCACTTGATTATCTCTTTACGCACTACCTCCTTCATTGCATGGTTTAACCGCCTTTGGGCATCAATAGTCGGCTTATGATCTTCCTTTAGGAGGATTTTGTGCATGCATAACGCCAGACTAATGCCTTGAATATCTGCTATCGTCCATCCAATCGCCTTTTTGTGCTGCCTTAGCATGTCGATTAGCTGCCGTTCCTGTTTCTGTGGCAGCTTAGCAGAGATGATTACGGGCAGTGTAT
Source organism: Hibiscus tridactylites (assembly GCA_958450335.1). NCBI lineage: Eukaryota > Viridiplantae > Streptophyta > Magnoliopsida > Malvales > Malvaceae > Hibiscus > Hibiscus tridactylites. The sequence continues at coordinate 32,608,458 of OY288280.1, read as the reverse complement.
CATTGGAACCAAGATAAGCGTATTTTAACTGCCCTGGCAGGGGCTTAAGTTCTAAGGCAGGTGGTTCAACAGTAGATGGCTTTTGGATTAAATGGTTATCCGAAGTGTAATTCAAAGGTTCGAATAACTTACCTGGACGATGGCCTAACCAGTTTACCTCCTCCTGACCTTCAGTATCAGATGTATCAGATTCAGAGGAGTCGCTGTCGTCGGTGCTGTCGTCGTTGCTGTCGTGACAGGCCTGACCAAATTTTATATCACGGCAGCCCGACCTGATGCAGGGGTGATCAAGGGTCACCTCAATGATGGCCTTGCATTCCTCGTCCACATCAGCATGTTTCATCGCTTGGAGAACATTCAACTTAATCTCTTGATCGTTCACGCGCATGGTGAGTTCTCCTTTCTCCACATCAATCAATGATCTTCCCGTGGCTAAGAAGGGTCGCCCAAGGATGACTGGTGCGTTTTCGTCTGCCTCACAATCCAAGATAAGAAAGTCAGCAGGAAAAATAAGCTTATCCACTCTTACCAGAATATCTTCAATTTTTCCCTCAGGATGAACGTAAGAGCGGTCGGCAAGCTGCAGAGTTACTGTCGTGGGCCGCGCCTTTCCAATACCTAATTTCTGGAAAACAGACTTTGGCATTAAATTAACACTAGCACCAAGATCACAAAGTGCCTTACCCACGAATTTATTTCCGATTACGCAAGGTATGATGAAGCTCCCCGGATCCTTCTTTTTCTGGGGGCGGCTGTCGATGAAGAATACTCATGCAACCTTCTGTCATCTTTACCGTTTCAAATTCCCCAAGTTTAGATTTTTTCGACATAACATCCTTGAGAAATTTAGCATAACCGGGCATCTACCTAACGACATCTAACAACGGAATATTAATATGAACCTGCTTAAAAATATCATAAATCTTTTTAAGTTGAGATTCATGCTTAGCTTGTTGTATCCGTTGAGGAAAAGGTGGTGGAGGACGGTAATCAGCAATACGTCCTTCCCACTGCATGCGAATCTGAGGACGAATATCATCGTTTTTCTCCTCTGTCGCTTCTGCTGTCGTGACAGGCTCATCGGCAGCAGTCTGGTTATCACCTGTCGGGGCAGCTTCCTCGGCAGGTTTATCCAAGGCAGGTTCCTTTTCTGTTTCAGCTTCTTTTTCTGGCCCTGGTAGTTTCTTCCCACTCCTAGTAGTAATCGCCTTACATTGCTCATGTGTGGGCTGCCTAGCATTTTCAGTATTGCTAGGGAATCCTCCATTCTGCCTCGGCTTAATATGTTGAGAAACCTGACCCATTTGTGTCTCTAGAGATTTCAAGGTAGCTTCATGATTTGTCATCCTCATCTCGGTTTTATCCATAAAGGTTTCTGTTTTCTTGACAAACTGATTCATATTTTCCATATATGTACCGGTCTGAGACATAAAAGTGGCCAGTGTCTGTTCCAATATGCTGCTCGTGGCAGGTGGTGGCTGCTGTTGCTGCTGCGGCGGCGGGTGCTGCGGAAGTTGTTGTCGCGTCAGCAATCTAGGCCCTCCCTGATTCTGATTGTGTGCTTGCGGATTTAGGGTGTTGTTAGGGTTACTCCAGGAAAATTTGGGATCCTTCCTCCAATTAGGATTATAATTGTTGAAATTTTAATTCGGCTTGTAATTTCCAACATATTTTCCCTCTTCTATTTGTATTGGGCACTCATCCCGACTATGATTTCCCTCACAGATGGTACAAACTTCCTCGACAGCAAATCCTTGTAATTCATCCTCATTCAATAACCGTTTCATTGCTTTAGTAAGGAATGCTACCTGAGATTTCATAGTGTTGTCGGCCTCATAGTCCTTGACAGCAAGTACCCGTTTACCCCCTCTTCTAGCTGTCGGAAACTGCTCCTCATTCTTGGCCAAATTTTTCAAAACTTGCAATGCCTCGTCTGGATCTTTATCCAATAATAGTCCATTTGCTGCAGAATCAATTCGAATGCGAGTTTGTAAGTTAGCAGCATTATAGAATTTAGTTACCTGATTCCAGACGGGAAATCCATGCATTGGGAAGTTCCGAAGAAGAGTAGTAAATCTGTCCCAAGCCTCGTGCATTGGCTCGTCATCTTCCTATTGAAAAGTAGCAATTTCATTACGTAATCGCTCAGATAAATGCGAAGGATTAAAACGAGATAAAAATTCACGAGATAAATCTGCCCAAGTTACGATTGAACCCGGTGTAAGTTTATTCCACCAAGTTTTAGCTCTGTCCCTCAATGAATGGGGAAATAACCGAAGCCTCAGTATCTCCGGACTAACTCCTGGTAGTCTAAACGAACCGCAGATCTCCTGGAACGTTTTGAGATGCTCCCTAGCATCTTCTTTCACAGCACCACTAAACTGCCCGGCATTGTTGATCATACTAAACATGACAGGTTTAAGCTCGAAGTTATCAACATCAATATCCGGCAGCGTGGTCTCCAGTTCTACATGATCGTTCAGCATGTAGTCTCGACATGACCGTCGTCCATCTGCCGCAGGCGGATCGCCGACAGGCGGTATACCTCCACCAGCGGGCTGGTTACGGGCCATCTGCTCTAGCTGTTCCTCAAGGTATTCGTTCCTGTCTAAAAGGTGGCGAAGTTGTTTCTTGAGATTGAAGGAACGTTCGATCTCCGGATCTAATTTGTACTCAGGATCTTCACCTCTTTTAGATCTGCGCATAAACAAGAAAACCTTGTGAAAAGCAAGAGTTGAAAGTACTAACGAAAAATAAAAGAAAATAAAAATAAAAACAAAAACGAAAAGTGCAATAAAAGAAAGGTGTAGTTATGTTGCCAATCCCCGGCAACGGCGCCAAAAACTTGTTGCGTGTAAAAGAGTCTATCGCAATTGTAGTGCAAGTGTACACGACGCAAGTAGTAAAGTGATACAAAGTATCGGATATCGTCTCCACAGGGATTGGGCTAATAGCTTCACCTTATTTCACTGCACGAAGTAAAGAAAATAATTAAGAGAATTGTCACGAAAATAATAAGGAAAATCGCAAATAAAGAATTGAGGTATCAAGATAGAGAGAATGGGCTGGTATTGAATTGCTCAGTAGTGCAGGTATTAGATTGCTTAGGAACTCCAGTTCTGTCGTCGTGCCCGTCACGGTAGCACCTGTCGCGGCGGCTGTCCGTTGGCTGTCGCGGCAGCGAACACACCAACTCCGTACTTCAAGTTTGGCAAGAATCCCAGATCTGCCTTGGCCTATCCCTAGGTCCAAGTCTGTCGATGATCACGTCTTGATGATACCTCCCTGCGTGAATCGAAGGATGAACACCGATGTGTATGAATTCTTCCTTAGCCACTTAACCTCGCCCTATCCCTAGGTACGAGATAGTTCAACTATAAACTAGAGAACTTGCTCTTATCTCTTTTGTATACTTAACTCTCCCGATGCTAAGTAAATAGATAACCTCACAATGCTCTCCCGATGCTCTTGCAAGATATTAAAACCAAAATAAGAGAAATTGAAGTTTATTTTATTGAACTTGGAAAATCCTAAAACAAAACAACCCTTGCAACTACTTTACAAAACAACCCGTGGCCCTAGGGGGAATTTAGAACATGTCGGTGATGGGTAAACGATAGAGGGGTTTAGGTTATCGGTTATGGGGTAAGATCTATGATGTCTCCTAGGTTAAAATCTATGCCCTTATATAAGCTTTGGGCTCAAGTATTCTAAGTTAACAAGGATTACAACTTTAATTAAAAGTAAGATTCTAATAAAGACTTAATCTCTAAAGTTCCTACTTTGCAGCCGCCATCCTTGTTTCTAGGGATTTCCTCTCCTTGAGCTTTGGCTTGTCATATCTTTTGATCCGGGGCTTGGAAAAATATTTGGCTTTCACACGACAGGCGAGCAGATTTTTCTCTATCTATCGAGGTCCACTTTACTTTTCCTCTTCATAAGGTTGTTGTCACCATGCTGTCACGACAGCTCCATGGCAGCTTCGTCCTCGTCGTCTGCTTGTCCAGTTCAGCTCTTCTGCTTCTCTGCCCTGCACTTGCCTTCTCCGTCTACGATGGCAGCAACCTGCAAAATAAGCCATTTTTAGTAGAATCCGTGCCTTTAACATATTTGTGATGTTTTGCTGAAAACTAACCTAAATGCAATGCAATGATGCTTGAATGCAGCAAAAATATGGGTTAAAAAAGGTGTAAATAATAGAACTTTTACACACTCAACAAATGTCCTTGTGAAGCCTATAATAATACTAAATTTTGAGGACTATGAGTAGGAGAAACTTGTAAATATAGAAAAATTAACAACCAAAAAAGGAAAAAGATCACAGAAGAAGGTTAGCAACATTGGGGATTCGCTGAAGGGACCAACATCTAAATCAAAGTCGTTACGACAACGAGAGGATATCCTAAGGGAGGCACGTGAAACGGTCCAGCTTGGTCGATTGATAAGGGCTCATACTATTGGGAACGAGGAGGAAATTGTGAAGGATATTGCAAAGATTATAGAAGAGCGGGAAAGGGGGTGTTAGTAGTCGTGATGTGTGTGCTATCGTAGAACACAAGGGGGTTAGGTTCTTTGGTGACACGGAAATTGGTGTAGAAGACACTACAACAACATGGTTGGGATTCAATCTCTCGGGAGGCTAACACGTTTGTGGTTGTATTAGTAAGGGGGTGTAATTCGTATAGCTTGGTTTCGAATGCTTGAATGTTTCAAACTGTTTTTCCTACCCATGTTGCAATTTATCTTTTATGATGGTCTTTTGTGATTAAGGGTTTGCTTTGTGGCGTGTGGAACATTTGTTGGGTCTATATTAGGATGAGATTGTGTTATGGTTTTGCGGACGTGCTTGCAAAACAAGGGGTCGATAGGGAGTTTATATTCTTGGATGTATTTTTCAGTCTGGGCTTCCCAATTGTCTCGACAATTAACTTGCAACAGAAATTGACTTGCCTTGAGATTTAACTTGACACAACATTTGGCTTGATACAATAATGTGTGGATGTTGGGTGCCTTGGTTGGTCGTCATGGTTAGCAGCTACGACATGGTATTGTTTTGGTGCAACGTGTAGGGTTGTGAGAGGTTATAGCCGTCGGTGGTCTGGTTCGATTGCGGGGGATGTTGGAGTTAGGGGGTGTTAGGTTATTGGAGTTGTTTTTGAATTTGGGCGTTTGTTGTTGGGAATGGCATTGGGTGTAGTTGCTTTTTGGTTCGAACGTTTTTCTGTGTTTGAGTTGCGGGGTGTTGTTTCGGTATTTTGTTTTCTCGTTGTAAAACATAGTCATATGGTACTCTTTTCTTCTATTTAGGCTTAGGGAGGTTTTTAATGATGCATATGACCATGTCTCAAATTGTATGATTTTCCTTAACTAAAATCATACTTTCTTGCAGATAAAAAAACTTATATGTGTATATATATTTATTGATGATGGAAGGGGTTTTTAGTTTTCTTATTTTTTTAATTTTTTTTAAATTTCGTTAATTTTAAAATTAATGAAATTAAACTAGTCTTCACTTTTTTTAGTTCAATTACTCTCTAAATGTCTAACTAAATTCTAATTCCATTTATCGTCTTATATGTTTCTTAGGTCCTAATTAATTTTTAAATTAAATGATTTGACTTATGATTTCATCGTATAACGTCCCTATTTGTCTATACAAAGACAAATTTATGCTTTGGATGGGAACAAGTGCCCCAACTCTTTTTATTAAACATTATTTAAAAATATTAGTTAGAGTATATTGCCACGGGGCTAGGTCTCGAAGTGCTAGAACTGTGCGGCCTTGGTCGTGAAAATGGACGATAGGTGACCAAGTCAGCCTAGAAAACCAAGAAAAGCTCGATTAGAACGCGGAAACGGTGCAAAGAACTTAGAAAGGATGGAGTGAATGCTTGTTCTCTTATTTCTCAATGAAAATGAATGAATACAAAGGTTAAGGTGAAGCCTCTATTTATAGGCTAGCACCTCCCGATCTAACGGTTACAAAATAATTGATCCGACGGTCAAGATTAAGCCTAGCTCTCTAAGAAAGGAAAGGATTTGGAATACAACAAACCTTCCTTATCTTTGTGGATAGTTGCCTTTTGTGTGGGGAGACAAATCACCATAGATTGGGGAATTGTTTCTGGCATGTTCCTTTCCATGTTTGTGTGGCTCCAAAGGATGAGCACTCTCGAAGATGTGGGCTGAATCGGGCTTGTGGGCAGCTTTGGGTGGATTGGTGTGGAACAAGCCCAAGGCCTCGAATGGAACCCCTTGTGTGGACCTTGGTGTGTTGGACTCGGCCCCTAGGTGGTGATGGTTGGGTCGGGCATTGGTTGTGGCCCCTTGGTGTGCTTGGAAGGTGCTCGTCTTGGCCCCATGGTGTCAAGTGAGATGCATCGTTCGAACTGGGCCCTGATGGTGTGTGGGATGTGCGCACTCGTGGCCCCCTTGGTGTGTGGGCAGTCCGACCATGAGAAGTTGGGCTGTGACCTTCTCCCGCACTAAATTGAGCGACACCCTCGTCGGTCGGTCTTGGTGGAAATATGTTATCTTGTCCTCAAACTACCATAAGTCTTCGACAAGCTCCCAACTACCCTCGGCTTCGGGCAGTCCTTTTCAAAGTAGGAAGTATTCGTGCCTTGGCCTATGGCCTGGTCGTCGAATCACTCGGTCCGCTAGAATCTCTTGGGCCTCCTTCTCGAAAGAGACTTTGACTCCAACTGGTGCTCGGCTCGATCTAATCCGCTCTGGATCATCGGCATCCTCGTGGTATGGTTTGAGCATGCTGATGCGAAAGACGGGATGGACTCGAAGCTTGGGTGTTAACTCAAACTTGTACCCCACCTTGCCTACGCGCTTCACCATTCGGTATGGCCCTTCGTATCTCTTAATGAGCGCCCTGTGGACAGAAGAATTGCGTAGTGTTAGATTTAATTTTGCGAGAACTAAGTCCCCTACCTGAAACTCGGAGTCCCTTCGCTTTTGATCGGCCAACTTCTTTGCTCGTTTGGCAGCCTTGTGAAGGCACGCTTGAGATAAGTCTCATTCTTCTTGCCATTCCTTTGTGAAGTGGTAGGCGGCTGGATTTGGCCCATCGTACTTGGTCAAAACAGAGGTTGGAGTGAGAGGCCGTTGGCCGTTCATGAACTCAAATGGGCTATGATTTGTTGCCTCGCTCCTTTGTAAGTTGTACGAGAATTAGGCCACGTCCAATAGCTTTGGCCAGTCCCTTTGTGTGGCACTCACATAGTGCCGTAAGTAGATCTCGAGCAATGCATGCACCCTCTCGGTTTGTCCGTTCATTTGGGGATGGAAGGCTGTTGACAAATTCAAGTTTGATCCCATTAACTTGAAGAGCTCGGTCCAAAATCTGCCGGTGAAGCGGGTGTCTCGATCGCTCACGATGGTCTTTGGGATCCCCCAATACTTGACCACGTGCTTGAAAAACAAGCGGGCAACCTCTTCGGCTGGGCAAACTTTGGTGGCGGGTATGAAGGTGGCATATTTCAAAAACCTGTCAACCACAACCATGATACTAGAAATGTTGTCAATGTTAGGGAAACCGATAATAAAATCAAGTGATATACTTTCCCATGGCCTCTCGGGTATGGGCAATGGTTGAAGTAAGCCCATTGATTTCTTGGCATCGACCTCTTCTTGTTGACATATAAGACAAGTCTTGATGTATGCCTCAACGTCGTCACTCATATTGGGCTAATAGTACCTCTCAGAAATCAACGCTAAGGTGTGATGCATCCCCGGATGGCCTGCCCATCTCGAATCATGGCACTCCTTCATGAGTTGCCTTCGTAAGTTGTTGTAGTGGAGAACATAGAGGTGTTGTCCTTACATGTAAAGCAGCCCACTCTCAACCCAAAATCGTCGGGATTTGTCCTCCTTGGCATGCTCGATCAATGCCTTGGCGGAAGGGTCGTGGAGAAGCCCTTCCTTAATGCTCTCTAGTAGGTCACCCTCAGGTTGGCTAATGGCAGCAAGTGACGCCTTTCGGCTTAAGGCATCAGCTACAGTGTTGGCTTTTCCCGGCTTATGCTCCATAGAAAAGTCAAACTCGGCTAGAAAGTCTTGCCACCTAGCCTTCTTAGGAGATAACTTCTTTTGGGTTAAAAAATAACTTATTGCACTATTATCGGTATAGACAACAAACCTCGAACCCAAAACGTAGTGTCTCCACGTGCGCAAGAAATGGACTACGACGGTCATCTCTTTCTCTTGGACGATATATCGTCTCTCGGTCTCGTTTAGCTTGCGGCTTTCAAAGGCCATGGGGTGCCCCTCTTGCATGAGCACTCCGCCGATTGTATAATCCGGTGTATCGGTGTGGATCTCAAAGGCCTTGGTGTGATCGGGTAGGACCAACACCGGTTCACTTACCATGGCTCGCTTGAGCCTCTCGAAGGCCTCTTGGAAACTTGCATTCCATGCCCACTCTTTGTCCTTCTTTAGTAGGTCGGTTAGGGGCATTGCAATATGAGAATAGTTGCGGACGAACCTCCGATAATAGTTGGCTAGCCAGAGGAACGAGTGTAGCTCGGTGACTTTGGTTGGAGGCTCCCACTCGTCGATTGCCCGGATCTTACTCTTGTCCATCTGGATGGTGCCTCCTCCGATGATGTGGCCTAGGAACGGCACTTCATGTTGGGCGAAAGCACACTTCTCCCTCTTGATGTATAGCTTGTTATCCTGAAGCACCTGCAAAACCTTTCTCAAGTGCCTTATATGCTCTTCGAAAGTGGGACTATAAATCACTATATCATCTAGATAAACCACCACGAAACGATCAAGGAAATGGTGTAATACCTTCCTCATTAGCGTGCAAAATGTGGCTGGTGCGTTGGTAAGGCCGAAGGGCATGACGAGAAACTCGTAAGAACCATACCTCGTAGTGCATGCTGTCTTGGGCTCGTCTCCCTCGGCGATCCGCACTTGGTAGTAGCTCGAGCTTCGTGAACCATCTTGCGCTCCCAAGTTGGTTAAACAAGTTTGTGATCAATGGGATCAGGTACTTGTTCTTCACCGTGAGTTTGTTCAATGCGCGGTAGTCGATGCACATTCGTAAACTCCCATCGTGCTTCCTTTGGAAAAGCACCGGTGCACCATATGGAGCTCTCTCAATTGCCTTCTAAGCTCCTCTAGCTCCGGTGGTGCCATCCGATACGGAGCCTTGGCGGGCGGCTCGACATTCGGAATCAACTCAATCTTGTGGTCCACCTCTCTCTTGGGTGGCAACGCCTTTGGCAACTCGGAAGGCATCGTGTCTTTGAACTCTTCAAGAACTGACCCGCGGCTTCAGGGAACTCTTCGGCTTCAATGGCCTCGTCCTCCTTGAGCACGACAAGGTAAGACTCCTCCCCCTTTCGAACACCTTTGTTGAATTGGATGGAAGACAACATCTTGGCTCGCACACCTGTTTCTCGACTTACGGGCACCACACATAGGTGTGCATGGTCGAGTATGCACAAACAATCGGCAAATGGAAAGAGAAGCGCATTAATCCGATCCAAGAAAGATAAATCAATGACTAAATCATAGTCGTCTAGAGGGATTACCTTGATGGTCTCGCGTCCCGTCCAACTTCTAAGTCGAAGCTCTACCCGCTTTGCTACTCTGGCAATGGGTTCTTCCTTGGAGTTGACCGTCTTGATCCATCCGCTTGCCTTCTCCACATGAAGGACAAGCTTCTCGGCGGCTCCCTCGGACATGAACACCTTGGATGCTTCGCTGTCCACTAACGCGTTCAATTGCTTGCCCGCAATCGTCACTTCAACGAACATGAGCCTTTCTTTTTGTGACTCGTCTTGATTTGAAGGGAGCTAACGATTGCGGCAAGTTGAACGACTTGCTCGTTTGAATTGCCGTCACCTTTGATGGCTGAAAGGGCGGCCTTCTTTTGGCAGTCCTTGATGAAGTGCGGCCCATCGCAATGGAAGCACTTGACTATACCATGATTCTTCTTCTCTCACGGCCTCACAAACTGGTTGGATTTGTTGTGGGAGTGTTTTCCATTGTTGTCCTTGTCGCCCCCGGATTTTGTTGGTTTGTTACCATGGTTGTTGTGTCTCGCCTTCGGTTTGTTGGAATCACTCTGGTTGGCACTATGATCTTTCAATGACTCGGCAACGGCAATGGCCTTGGAGAGTTATTTCACGTCTCTTCGCTCTAACTCGGTGTATACCCACGGCTTTAGCCCATCCATAAAATGGAATAGGGCGTCTTTCTCACTTAGATCAAGAATTTGGAGTTGTAGCTCGCTAAACTCCCGCACATAATCTCGGATCGATCCTTCTTGCTTGAGTTTCCTTAGCTTGGATCGGGCCTCCTTTTCGGCATCACTGGGGTAGAATTGTTGCTTGAATTCCTCTTGAAAACCAGCCCAAGTCTCTACGTATGTGCCACCTCGTTTCTCATCTGAACACCTACGACGCCACCAAAGCAAAGCAAGGTCAGATAAATATATTGACGTGGTACTTACCTTGTCGACATTGGTCACGATGCCAGACGCCTTGAAGTACTGCTCAAGTCCCCACAAGAAGTTCTCCACTTCTTGGGCAGATCTTGCCCCTTTGAAAAGCCTCGGCTTAGAAACATCGGCTAGCACCCTCGATGGGCTTGCCATCACGCCATTCGTTACGGCGGATTTGTAGATGGAGAGCTCACTCTTGAGCACGCTTACAACCTCTTTGAGATCAATCAACTCGGCCTTGAGGGATCCGTTTTGCAACTCCAAATTCTCTACGGCCTCATCAAAGAGTTTTTGGAAATCTTCACTAAGACGATCACCACGATTCTCCAACTCCTCAAGTTGGTCGTCCACAATTTTGGCTCTCTCCGTTGTAACCCCCTCGCCCCGGTCAGGCCGGATGACCGGTCTGAGTGGGCCACACGGGGAAAACTGAGTGAAACCCGTTGAGGTTCCCTTCGGTTAGCAACCCTATTTTTTTATATTTTAAATCGTGTCTAGATGAACATTCTGTCCTAAGTGATTCACACAGCGGAAAACAATACCAAGGAAAACACACTCGAACCACGGCCATGCATAACAGTTCATTTTTAAGTTTACAGGGCAGCCCGTATCGGTACCCTAACCAGGGGTATCGATACGCCCTGCCTAGGTCAACCCAAGAAGTCAACCTCGAGAAGTCCGTATTGATACAGCCCTTGTGCATATCGATACGCCCTTCTTGGTCAACCCTTCTTGGTCAACAGAGTGGACCCGTACCGATACTCGGGATCCCCGTATCGGTACGCTCTACTCTCACTCGACTCTTCAAATAACAGTGAGTTTGGAGGGTATCGATACCTTTAGGGTATCGGTACGCCAGGCAAAATTTCTGGCTTTTGGGCATGACCGTATCGATACGCCCTGAGGTGTATCGTTACGCCCTGCACTGCAATTCCTCAAATCCCAACTTAAACGACCCCAAAACGACTCTAAATGCATTTCTCGACTCACCTAAGCATATACCAACATACAAGCACACATATTTAAGCCAAAGGAATCAACCATACATGAATTAAGGCATTCATACATAACATTATAATGAGAGAGCAATTTAGGCCATATTGTGCATGCTTGAAGGCTCAAATGGTCATAAAGCCACAAGTCAAACAAAAGAGGTTTGCACTCGGCATAAGGCAACCTAAAACATCCTAAGGCATGCCATCATACACACCAACCTTCATCAAAGTATTACATGCTTACGATCCATAATCAATCCAAAACAACATCATTTGAAAGAGTCACACAAGGCCCATACAAACACACCCTATTGCCACATTGCTTAACTACTACAAAATTAACCATACTTGAGCAACAACTTGGAAAGCCCTTCTTGCCTTGCCTCGAGCTAACACCACGCTAATGATCTGCATTGTTGAACATAGAGAGCGTAAGCTATAAGCTTAGTGAGGGTGCTCTAAAGCGAAAAACGTCAACAATGCAGGGTTCAAGCATGTTAATCCTAGTCTTACATACATCAAGCATAGGCATAAAATCAAGTAGACCTAGCTAGTCTTTCAAGTGGCATATATGGTCTCTCAATCCCTACAAGCTTAGACATCAATATCAATCATTATGCAACAACACCACATACCACAACCATATATCACCATCATATATCACAATACATGAACAAGTTTAATTGGCCACTTTAATTACCCCGATTGTGCGGATATAAACCTCAACAACACTTTACCTCGGTGGGATTTCACTCATCACCGGACCTTGCATGTGCGGGATTCCACTCATCGCCACATGCCCTACGGATGGGATTCCACTCATCATCCCGTAGAAATAAATTAAAGCTTCCGGTGGAATGTTACATCATCGTACTCCTCCTTGATGACTTAACGCCATCAAGGCCACATACGTTTTGACTCAATTTGTGTGCACACTATCCTAATGATCGATCATTTACAACCGGTAATTATTTAGTGCCAATTATCATCATCAATCACATATCATCAACCACACTCATGCTCATCACATATATCCACATCATGATATATATACATGCACCATATAATCACAAGTACAAGAGCATAGTCATTAAGCACATTGGCATTTAAGGAAAAACAAGACTAAATTAACTACTTGGGTTATAAAGAAGTGGCCTACCAAGCACACTTTACACACACACACACTACTCATGCTCGAACCAAACTTTAAAACAACTTAAGGCCACTCACCGCCCTTCCTTAGCAATTCGAACCAATCCTCCTACGAACCCGGATTCGGTCCTAAAGCCTCCTCAACGTTTCCTCTTGCTTCTAGTCAAACAAAACACATACATTACTTCCCAATTCAATGCTAAACTCAACCATCAACTTACTTTGCAAACACAACCCAATTTCCACAAATTCCCAAACCACATAATATCTCAAAAACCCAATTTTCGTACTCCAACAACCCTTGGCTGAAACACCTATTTCCAAACACCCAAATGACTTCCAAAACATCCCAAATCACCCTCCTAACATAGGTAGACCATCAGCCCTTCAATTTCAACATTAAACCCACCAAAAACCCAAGTTTTAATACCCTAAAAATTGCCTCATGAACATACTACGAATTTTCATCCAAAATCAACCAAATTGATATATGTTACACCTTTTAACATGATTAACTAAAGCCCCAACTCAATTCATCAAAACCAATTTGGAAAACCCCTTAAAAATCCAAACTTTAATATAAACCCTAATTTTCAAAACCCCATGTTTTTGAAATCCAAGACCATAGTTAGGTAGAGGGTAAAGAGGAGGTTAAGAAAACGTAATTACCTTTGAAAAACACCTTGAATTGAAGGAGATAATGGATGGAATAGTAACCAAGGTTTGAAGAAGCTTTGAAAATGGTGGGGAGGGTTTCCAACGTTTGGAAGAAGAAAATGGGAAAAGGGAAGACAACTTTTCTATAAAGTTGTCTTGCTTTTTAAAAGTTTTGGATCAAATTGCTCTTTTGGTCCCCCCTCTTTTTATTAAAGCTCAATTAGGTCATCATTTAAGTTGGGTTGATTTAATTAAATTTCATTGACTCGAACTAATAATCTGGTTAACTCCTAGGCCCAAAACACGGGTGTTACATCCGTTGACACTTTCGCGGACGTTTCCAACCGTGTGACTTTGTCTTGCAATGAAGAAATTGCATCCCTCGAACTCACCCTCTTGGCTTTGTCGGAACGGGTCTCGACGGTCTTTGTTGGGACCACGATAGCATCACTCGAGTTCGTCATCTCGGACTAGTAACCAAGGTTTGAAGAAGCTTTGAAAATGGTGGGGAGGGTTTCCAACGTTTGGAAGAAGAAAATGGGAAAAGGGAAGACAACTTTTCTATAAAGTTGTCTTGCTTTTTAAAAGTTTTGGGTCAAATTGCTTTTTTGGTCCCCCCCTCTTTTTATTAAAGCTCAATTAGGTCATCATTTAAGTTGGGTTGATTTAATTAAATTTCATTGACTCGAACTAATAATCCGGTTAACTCCTAGGCCCAAAACACGGGTGTTACATCCGTTGACACTTTCGCGGACGTTTCCAACCGTGTGACTTTGTCTTGCAATGAAGAAATTGCATCCCTCGAACTCGCCCTCTTGGCTTTGTCGGAACGGGTCTCGACGGTCTTTTTTGGGACCACGATAGCATCACTCGAGTTCGTCATCTCGGACAATTCTTTGCTGAAAACATAGCTCTGATACCACTTGTCACGGGGTTAGGTCTCGAAGTGCTAGCACCGTGCGGCCTTGGTCGTGAAAATGGACGATAGGTGACCAAGTCAGCCTAGAAAACCAAGCAAAGCTCGGTTAGAACACATAAACGATGCAAAGAACTTAGAAAGGACGGAGTGAATGCTTGTTCTCTTATTTCTCAATGAAAATGATTGAATACAAAGGTTGGGGTGAAGCCTCTATTTATAGGCTAACACCTCCCGATCTAACGGTTACAAAAGAATTGATCTGACGGTCAAGATTAAGCCTAGCTCTCTAAGAAAGGAAAGGATTTGGAATACAACAAACATTCCTTATCTTTTTGGATAGTTGCCTTGTGTGTGAGGAGACAAATCACCATGGATTGGGGAATTGTTGTTGGCATGTTCCTTTCCATGTTTGTGTGGCTCCAAAGGATGATCACTCTTCAAGATGTGGGCTGAATCGGGCTTGTGGATAGCCTTAGGTAGATTGATGTGGAACAAGTCCAATGCCTCGGATGGAACCCCTTGTGTGGCCCTTGGTGTGTTGGACTCCGCCCCTAGGTGGCGATGGCTGGGTCGGGCATTGGTTGTGGCCCCTTGGTGTGCTTGGAAGGTGCTCGTCTCGGCCCCATGGTGTCGAGTGAGATGCATCGTGCGGACTGGGCCCTGATGGTTTGTGGGCTGTGCGCACTCGTAACCCCCTTGGTGTGTGGGCAGTCCGACCATGGGATGTTGGGCTATGACAATATACTCATTTAGACCCTAATTTTAAATCATTGTAATTTATCCTTTAATTTATATTATTAATTATATTCTACTTCTTCAAACTTTTTTTCCTGTCTATATAATTTATATCACAAAATAAACGTTATGTATGATAATTAGCGGGTAACTAGATTACATTAGCTGATAACTGATAGCTGATAGCATTAGTTGATTTGACTAGCATATTGTATTAGCTGATTATATAAAAGTGTTTGGTAAAATTAGCTAATAGTTGTTTGATTATTTGAACAAGCAAAATGACATATAAGGACATGATTATATTCAATACTTGTTTGAATAATTTATTAGTTATTAATATTTTGTATCTATTAATATTAATTAGATTATGAAAAATAGTTTTTTAATATCATTTCTAAGCATATACGAAGGATGTATATATTAATTTTTTATTTGTGAAATTATCTTTTAATATAATTTTAATAATTATTAAATTTAGATGTATATATTAATTTCTTATTTATGAAATTATATTTTGAATATAATTGTATTAATTATTAAATTTATATATACATCTAAATTTATATATTAATTTTTACTTATTTTTTTTAAATTTTATTAGTTATTTAAATTTATGATATTTAAAGAAAATTTTTATAATTATCAAGGGAAAAAAAGACTTTTTACAAGTCTTTTATCTAAACCTCTAACTCAAAAGAAAATAAGAAGTTTCACCTCATTCCGCTATTACAATGCTCTATTTACCAAATATTTAAATTAGCAGATTTAACTAGTCAAATCTCTAAAAAAGCTTCAAAACTCTAATTTTGACTCAAAAAGCTGGGCCAAAACTTCTTTTTTTAGAAAATATAAAGGGTAATTATACTATACACTGGCGGTTGAAATTTTTTTTACAAGCGTCTTAGTTTTAGGGTTTAGTTTATGATTTATGGGTTTGTAATTTAAAGGTTGTGGTTAGAATTTAGAGTTTATGGTTAGAATTCGAGGTTTATAAGTTAAAACATAAACCCCAATATATTACACTATAGCTTAAACTCTAGCTTATAAACCCTAAATTCTAACCACAACATTTAAATTCTAGACCCTTAAATTATAAACCCTAAATTAAAGGATTTTGCTATTGACAGCCCTCAGGGCTGTCAATAAGAACTCTATAAATTCTTATAATTAATGTTTGTTTTGCTTTGTAATTAATGTTTGTTTTACTTTATAATAAATGATTGTTTTGCTTTGTAATGAAATCTAGTAAAATGTAATTAAATACATTCATAAAAAATTATGTTTAATTAATTGTAGGTTGTTTAATGTAATTAATACTCACTTAAAATAGTTTATTATTTAGGGTTTGAGGGTTAGGGTTTAGTGTTTAAGTTTTAGTGTTTGATGTTTGGGTTTAGGGTTAGGGTTAGGGTTTAAGTTTTATGGTTTGATGTTTACGGTTTAGGGTTTGGGTTTAGGGTTTAGGGTTAGGGGTTTAAGTTTTATGGTTTGATGTTAGGGTTTAGGGTTAGGGTTAGGGTTTAAGTTTTATGGTTTGATGTTTATGGTTTAGGGTTATGGGTTTAAGTTTTATGGTTTGATGTTATGGTTTAGGGTTTGGGTTTAGGGTTTAGGGTTTGAGGTTAAAGTTTTATGGTTTGATGTTTAGTGTTTATGGTTTGGGTTTAGGGTTTGGGTTTGAGGTTTATGATTTAGGGTTTAAGTTTGAGGTTTGGAGTTTGAATTTAAGGTTTTATTGTTTAATTAAATTAAAAAAATTAAATTAATGAAACACAATTTTTTAGGAATGTAATTAATTACATTATACTATATTTGTTTAAAAAAAATTAAAACACATTAATTACAAAGAATCTATAGTGTTCTTATTGGGCTGTCAATAGCATAACCCTAAATTAAATTTATAAACCCTAAAATTAAAGTGTTTATAATTTTTTTTTATTTCTACTACATCATAAAATATTTTACCAAATATAAATGCTCATTGTCTCGATTTGATCCCGAATCTTTCTTTTAATTAATGAGCCATAAGCAATCACCGTATATATTGTGCTGATAGAAAAAGGAGGATTTATATTCCATATATTGATGGCGTAAAATTTCTCATTTTAATGTCATTACTTTTTATAATATTTCGCTTTGTGTGATAACATTTTTAATTTGTGTTTTTTAATATTTTAAGTTGTGTAATAATATTATATGTTTTTTTTTTATATTTCAGTTATACTGTTTTAATATTAAATTAAGGCGTCATACTCTAAACTCATCGAATAAAAAATGATGAACTAAAGTTGAAAAAGCCTAAGTTGAAAAATGTTTTAGGAACAAAATTAAATTATAGATCAAAATATAATTTTATCCTTACTTAACTTAAAATTATATGATTTTTAATAGTATCAAACTGAAGTCTAATATTTTTTGGACTTAGATAATTATATTACTATCTTAATTTTTTTTAAGTCAACAAAAGAGGAGGTTACCATTTAAGGGGCCAAGACCCCTACTAACCTTGTCTTCGCATCTATTTTATTGAAACAAACAACCACAATCCCTAAACATATATCATAAAACAAATATAAAAAAATGTCATACATATCTTGAACCATGGGCGGAGCCATGCACAAGAATAGTGTATGTTGCCACCTCAAAATATTTTAAAGTTTTTATCATATATAATTTGTATATAAAAAGTTAATGTGATGGTACAATTTGACCCCACTAAAATATCTTTAAAACCCATTACAAAGTATAAAAGTTATTTTTTTATAGAAAATATTAGAATTGCCATATTATATAAAAGTTCTCTCTCCATCACTAGTCAGGTACTCGAGGTGCCAGATACCTGGTTCCTCAAGTAGCATATTTGTCGCGTTTTTTATTTATTTTTACAATTAAAAAATTAAGAAAAATCACATAGAAAACACATAAAATTTAAAAGTTCATAATACATAATTCAAACATACAAAATAATGATTTGAACTTAGTTCAAGGGAGAAATATTTTGATATATATATATATATATTAAATTTTATCATCAAAAGAGGAAAAAAGTTTATTATCAAAAGAATGCAATAGAAATATAAATTTTGATGTGATTTTTTCTTTCGAATCTTATATTGACAAATTAGTATAAATATTTTAAAAAATAAAATTTAAAATTACATAATACAAATATGAAAAAAATTGAGATTTAAATTTACTTTCAGGGGAAAAATATTAAGTAACCTAAAATAAAAATAAAATTTAATATATATATATATATTAAAAGTTTCGAGACGGGTACCCGATTGCAAAAACAAAATTCGCCCAGACTTGACCTGACTACCCAAAAAAATTACGAGTCAAATAATTTTTTAAAAATATACTCGGTTTTTTATGATTCTAGTCAACGAGCCAACGAGTCGGATATATTTAAACACCGCTGACCACTTAAAATGCATCTAATACAAACAAAAACACCGGTTAAACTAACCCTATAGGCTATAAGTGCATAGTCATAGAGATGCTTTTGTAGCCCCATTTATTACACCAATTGTATCACTTGCCTTTTTCTATTGCTTCATTGTTTTATTT
Source organism: Hibiscus tridactylites (assembly GCA_958450335.1). NCBI lineage: Eukaryota > Viridiplantae > Streptophyta > Magnoliopsida > Malvales > Malvaceae > Hibiscus > Hibiscus tridactylites. The sequence goes on along the minus strand of OY288280.1, from coordinate 32,589,962 downwards.
GGAGTGAAAATGCTCTTTGCCTCACTTTATTCCCCCCATCTTTCCTTACCTTAGCCTCTCACCTCTGCAAATTAGGGTTTCCTCTTTAAAAACACCATCTCTTTCATTAATAAACCCTAATCTAAAGGAATTTAATCCTTCTTTGGCTGCATAGTCTTTTTCATTGGGACAAGCCTATCAAAGCAGTCAGAAAAGAGGTAAAACTTTCCCTTGTATATACTTTTTTCTTTTTTTTACTTTAAGGTCTGATCAATCTTTTCCCACAAAGAATTTGAAGACAAATTCAGTTTTCATATGTATTTTATTTTTCTCGCATGAAAAGCAAGGATTTAGCATGTTAGAAAAATCGGGATTTTTTTATAAATTTTAATATGAAATATGTTTCTGACAGTAGTATATTTAAATCCAAGAAAAAGCTGCTTGGCAGGTCAGAAAAAATGTAAACTTGTTGGGAAATAAGATTACTAGAAATAGTATTTTCCTCCAATAAATTTTGATATATTTCATAGAGAAGACAATATCATAAATGGATCGAGAGGTGTTGAAGAAAATAGTTGAATCTTCTGAAAATTTTAAACTCTTATATAGTTTATGTTTTCTTTATATTTTCTTTGTATTTTTTATGGATGATCTAAGCTATCACTCTTAAATTTCTAATATAATCTCTAACAGTTCGCATCTCTCGACATAAAATCTCACACACACATATATATATATATACACACACGCATAACTTCACACTGAGAAACTATAATGCTTGATGGATTATACAATTTTTTTTTTTTGTAGAGAAGATATGGCTTCTTCAAGCTATTCAAGTTCTCCATGTGCAGCCTGCAAGTTCCTGAGGCGAAAATGCATGCCAGATTGTGTTTTTGCACCATATTTCCCACCGGAGGAGCCTCAAAAATTCGTCAATGTCCACAAGGTATTTGGTGCAAGCAATGTTAGCAAATTGCTCAATGAAGTTCCAACTTACCAAAGGGAAGATGCTGTAAACTCCCTTGCTTTTGAAGCTGAAGCAAGGCTTAAAGATCCTGTTTATGGCTGCGTTGGAGCCATTTCAGTGCTTCAGAGACAGGTTATTAGACTCCAAAGGGAATTGGATGTTACTAATGCTAACTTAATTCGATATGCCTACAACGAAATGCGGCCACGGCCTCCGCTGCCGCCGTCATTGCCAGCGGACCAGAGTTCCGGGTTTTATTATCCATATCAGTGGATTGACCCTAATTATGATGAAGACAAAGAGAGATCAAGTGGTGGAAATGTGTAAGCTGGTTGGCTTTATGTATGGTTTTTGTATGTGAAAAATATTATTGGATTGCTTTAGGGTTTTTTTCTTAGTTATGGGATTTTGATGAGGGATATATCATGATATTTTATATGATAATTACCCCAGTCAATGCTGTTCTTAGTATCTTGTTACTTTGTGTGAAGATTATCTCCATATACATATATATATATATATGTATAAGTTTTTCCAATACAAAATTTTATGCAGTAATTTCTTCATGTAGTTCTTTAGAGTATAGCTTCTGAAAAAGTTCCCAAACCAGCATAAGAAGTTCCATTTAATTTCCTTGATGATTGAGTTTAAGATGCTTGGATATACATATCTCCTCAGGTTTCGTTTTACCGTTTATGTTTAGGGTGCATGATTGTCTCTTCTAACTATATCATCTTTAAGGTTTGAACATGAATTCCTTCGACTTATCATTGATCCCATATGTATATTTGAAATAAAGCAGAAAATATAGGTCAAACACAATATTCATCCCTTTTGTATTTTGGAGCTTATATGTTACTCTTGAATCGATGTGAGTGTCGAATACTGATATGACACTCAGTATGCTCCAAATAATTTTTTGAGAATTCTTTTTGTATATTCAAAGGTCATACTTGATATCTCGAAATATATGTCATACATAGATAAAACCCGAGTATAACATAGATATTGACCTTATGATTAAGTATACTCGAACCTATAGCTAAACAATGTGGTCTTAATTTAGTCTTGCTTTTGATTTCCATCTCTTTCATAGGGGGTAACTGAAAATCACCATCAATTATAAGTTATGCATATGTGTTGCCCATAAGGTGTCAAATACAAATTTAAACACTTAACTTTATTCGGCATCTATCCGAATTTTAATCAACATAATAAGACGATAGGAAATATAATATAACAATCATTATGAATCCAACGAATGATTTTAGTAGAAAAAAAAATGATATTTATTTTAAGAGACTTAGTTCAAACAGTTTTGTCTGTAAAGTGTGTGTGCGTTGTCAAAATTTTTAAAAGTATGAACAAATATTAACTTATAATCGCCTTTTATATATATATATATATATATATTATGTGTAAAAAGTGGGAGGGTAGGGGAGGTTGTGTGTAGCTTTGCAGGAAGAATCAGTGGCGGATGCAACGCTATGTTAGGGTTGTGCTTAGGGCCGTTTCGGAGATTTTTGGGCCCTAAGCGAAAATTAAAAATGGACCTTTATATAATGAAAGTGTATGTCATTACGAATAAAAATCCTCTGCCCATATTTACACCCCAATAGTTAAAAAAATAGGTTTAGAGTTTAAGGTTATGGTTTAAGGTTGGAGTTTAAGATTAGGATTTAAGGTATTAGTGTAAAGTTTAGGATTTAGGATTTGGAATTTAGGGTTAGGGCTTAGAATTTTTTTTTTTTAGTGCTAGGCATAGAGATGGGCACCGAAAAGTGGCATGCGATTTTTATTAATCTCATTACCTTAAACAATTAATTTAATATTTCAAACACGCTATGTTAGCGGTCGCTTAAGATATTTCTCTTATAGCCGGCCTGGTTGTGCCCACCTTAAAATTTTAAAATATTACGTGTACTCACCTTTAAAAATATTTTTAAATCCAACACTGAGAGAATAAAAGAGTTGTTTTCCCATGTGAAGGGTACGTGCACTTACGGAATATTAAATTGCATGAAAGATTTACTGCTACTTCACATGCTGTGGGTGTTATAGCTAACCAATAATGATTTTCATTTATGCTAGGGGAAATGTATTTTTTTATAATCACCCATTTCAGTTCATTGGTTATATAATTTAGATCGAATATTATATTAATTAATTTAATAAAATATTAGAGGAAATGTCTTTTTTGTAATTATTTGTATTCGATTTATTAGTTGATTAATTTAAATCGAGTATTGTAAATATTCATTATGAGGCTACACTTATCACTTATGTTGTTCCATCCACAACGTTAACGTTCGAACATTTGACCTTACTTAAAAAATTTATTGTCTCATTTCACTAGAGCAATTGAAAGATGATATATGAAAGTTTATGATATTGAAAAGGTACTAATTATATTTTTGAGCTAGATAAAAGTAATTCATTATATATGTATATTTTTAATTTAGTTTTTTTAACAATGTATATTTTTAATTTAGTAACTAAATAATTCTATAATTTATTGTATTATTTAAATATTTCCTTACTCTTTCGAAGTTATTATTAGACTTATCAGTTGGGCTGATTGGTTATATTTAGATTTAGTTCATTTGAATACGACCATATACCAGCATTAATAAATTAGCCAAAAAGTAAATTTATTATTAATCTCCAGATTAAATATTATCGTAAAATTTCACTTATATTTTTAAATAAATTAATAAATTTTAAGTGTTTTTATTAATATATATTATCATAGTATAAATTTATAAATTAGCCATGAATTACATGTCGATACTTTGTAAAAAGAACCTTAAAATCATTAAAATTTTAACAATTAATCAAATTTATTAATAAGTAGCATCTTATGATTTAGCAACGCGATTTGAACGTATAAGATTCATTTTAACATTAATCCAGAACCTAATTAAGCATTAATAGTTTTTTTTACTAAATTAAGGATTAATAGTTTATTTAATATGAAGTATAATTGTGTGAATTATCAATAAGTATGGATAGATTATTATTATTATAAAACGAAAAAGTTAAACTCATTTAAATTTATTTTTGATGGTAGGTTGTCATATGGTTCACTAACGACATAAACCCTTCTTTCAAAAATATAATAAAATAAACTCAATTAAAAATAAAAATAATAACATAGTATAATACAAATACAAATAACTAGTAAATATAGTGAGAAAATTCTTTCGTCTAGGAATTTTCTCTCTAATTTTTTCTCCTTGGTTGTCTAGGAGGATTGTGCCACTGATTGTTGATCAAGCTACTGTCACTTATGTTCTCTATATATTTTTCCCTTCATCTTTTCCCATCTCTTTAAATTTTATTTTATTTTTGCATATTTGAGTTTTTATTTTGTTTACTATGTCTTCTTTTTCGTCCCTACAGATGATATTTATTTAGTTTATCTTGTTGATCTATCTTTGATTCAATATAACTAGTTGCTCTTATTAATTAAAATAAACTATTAAATCTAGTGGTAAGATACATAAAAAAGAACGCACGTTCAAATTTTAAAGAGTTACAAATTCTAAACATAGATCATGAAACGAACATAAAATATTATAATAATACAAACATAAAAAAGTATAATGTCAAAAAAAAAATACACATAACATCCGTCTAAATAGTCAGTTGACCTCTATTCTTTTTTTTTAACCAATTTAACTCTCAAAATTTTATTTTGGGTCAAAATGGCCCATTTACGGATGAAAACTATTAGTTAACTAACGTTAAATAGATTGAAATGTGTGACAAACCTACATTACAATGCACGCTGACATGACAATGTTATATAGACAAAATTATTGACTCAAAATAAAAGTTAAAAATTAAATTAATTTGTAAAAATATAAATCAAATAATTATTCAATCAAATATTATTAGTATTTTTTTAACATTATGTCTAAAATGGAATATAGAAAGGAAGGAGCATGCGCGCGGAAAGCCGCAAACTCGGAGAAAAGGCAAGAAAAGGAGGTTGATGTTAATAATAATAATAGCAGAGTCTAGGGCTGGGACCTCACAGCAATGGTCCCCAAAAGGGCCATTTCACTTGTTAAATCTATCCTTGTCAAGTTAGAATGGGTCACCACACAACCGCCCAAATCGAATATTTATATTTTTAGACATAAAAAGAAACCCACCCAAGAGGTCCAAAACCAATGTCAAGTGATTGATTAGACGTATGACATTTCAAAGGCCCACCTCACTCCTAAAACATGTCATATGAATAGGTCTTAATTAAGTTAACAGGTTTATGCTTTTATTATTTTCTCATGGTTATAATTACTACGTTTGTTATTCGTGATTAAATTGTGATATTAATCGTTGTGTCAATGTACTTTATTGTTATATGTATCTTTATGTTAATGTTGATGATTTTATCTTTTATCGTTAACTAATAATATTGTTTTTATCTTTTTTTGTTCGAGTCTTTTAGTTCGGTTTTACCCTTTTTCTTGTATAGTCATTTTATGATCTTAAGTGACTAATTTTTGTATTAATGGTTATGTGAAACCAGGGACGGACGCAAGGGCGACCGCTACCCCATTCCCCCTCAATTAATCCTTGTATGCTCATTTTTTGGTTTAGGACTCTTTCTCCGAACAATGCCGTCTTTAAAATTTAAATTTAAATTCCCTTATCAGAAAAATAATGTTTTTTTTTTTGTTATTGCACCCAACTCTTGCTAATAATATTTTCTCATTTTAATACAAAATGAACTTACTACAAATGAATTAAACTAATGACTTTAACTCATTTATTAATTAAACTACTAATACAATATAAGATTTAAGATAAAACAAAATAAGAACCCAACAAGTGATTTAAGTGTAAAAAATGTATGATTTTATCTTAAGAGACCCGAGTTCAATTACTTTGTTTGCAAGGTATGCATATTGTTAAAGAATTAATAATATGTATGAACATATACTGCATTGTAACCCAAAAAGTGATTTAAGGTTTTGACTATTTTTTAATGATTTAATATTTGATACATTGTCAGTGTAAAAAAAGTTTACACAAGCATGCCTATTTTCAAGCCTAAATCTAAAATCTAAAATCTAAAATCTAAAATTTTAACCTTAAAACCCTAAAAATCTAACCACAAACCCTAAGCCCTAAAACCTAAATTCTAACCATAATTCTAAACTCTACACCCTAAACCTCTAACCTCTAATCCTTAAATTAAAACCCTAAACCCCTAAATAACCCGCTTGATTTTATTTAATAAATATTATTTCTAACCAAATCGAACTTGTCAAGAAAAAAAAACTTTAGTTTTTAAAACCCTATCCGACCTGTTTTTGTGTGTGTATTTTCTTTTAATTTAATTTCAGGCAGAAGAAAATGAGTTTTGAGATCAATGGTAGGGTTTCTTCTTCTTATGGTCTCAGATTCAGCCCCACCATAGGCCATTTTTTTCTCTGGCCGAAGAAACATTTCATTTCAACAAGAAATTGCAAGCTCCTGTAGGATAACATGCACTTCATAATTTTAAATAAATAATAACACGATAAAAATATTTTAAATTTTTATAAATTTTTATATAATTATCAGTATCTAGTTTATTGGTGAATTAAATCGGATTGAATATCACAAAAAAGATGAGTATTGATATTTAATATCAATATCCATACGTTGGAAGTATTGAAGCTCTAAGCTGGGTTTTGATACCTCTTGCATGATATGCAAATATTAGATTTACTTAATGTACAAATTATGGGTTTCATGGAACGTTAACCATATCATTTTTTTAAACCGCCGGTTAATGGTTGTAACAATTGTTAATTATAATTTAATTATTAACCGTAATCGTTTTTAGTGGTTCGATTATAAATTAACCTGTAACTTATTATATTTTTTTAGCATGTTCACTATTTCTTTTAAATAATAAAACAATCTCTCTGAGAAATATTATATTAAAATTTTATTTAAAAAATACTTAAATAGAGATTCTAAATACTAGTTCCATACTTAGCTTAAAAAGTACATATGAATTAACCATTAACTATCATTTTTAACGATTCAATTAAATAAAACCATTTAAATTTAACAATTAAATTAATTAACATGTAAAATATAACAATTATACCAATTAATAGTTACAGTTAACGGTTACAATTTATTCTGCACTCCTACAATTAATTAATGCCTACAAGATTAGGTCATAGAGGCTAAAGCCCAAATCGAATGTTGAGGCCTGGTTCCAGATTATGTTTAGCTCAACTTGGTTTAATATATCAATTAGCCCGCTAAATTTTGTTATTTTCTTTATTTTTTATATATTTATTTTCTTTGAACGAAAAAATTTAACTGAATTTTATTAATTAAAATGAATAATTACAATGTATAACACACTTTAAACTATAAATATTTATAGAGATAAAAAATTTCACAAAATCATAGAGCGTGAAATATTTTTAACGCAATTCTTTTTTAAGAAAATTTGTTCAATTTTTCAAATAAAATTTCAACAAAAATAAACTTTAAATTAGAAAACTTCATATATCAAGTATTTTTTTCGTTGCATAGCATAGATGCTAGCGTGATATTTCAACAAACTATTAAATTATGATAAGTAGCATTTATTATATACATATTAATTGATTATGTCACGTCAACAATCTAATTAGTTTTGGAATACTATGTTTGTACAAATTTTAATTTGATTTTTTTCAAGTTCATATATTAAGATTTTCCTGAACCTCCAATAATGACCTAATGGCCGGTAGGCGTGTGCAAAATCAACTATGGTTAATTATTAGTAAATTATTTGGGTTAACCGTTAGATTTGAGTTATTAAATTTTCGTTCTTAAATCGTACCAAATAGGCTAATCAATTAACAGTTAATTGAAATATTCAGTTTGATTCGGTTCGAGTAATTTATTTTTTACTTCACTTATTAAAATATCAATTCTTATAATATTGTAAATTTAATAGTTGTTTGATTGTGGTAAAAGTGCAAAAACAACTTAAAGATCAAAAATTGAAAATTCACACTTTCTAATAATCGAACTCATGATCAAAACGTTTCCAAAGAATCATAGGAATCAAAAGCATTGGACTATAAAATATTTTAATGAATAAAAGTTGTAAATATAATAGATAACTGATCGGATCGATTAACTGATTTTATCTAAAATATTTTGGCTAACTCTCCTTTTTTGGCTAATATCCGCTTCAGAGCTGGTAATAAAAAATTTATCCAATTTTGGACCGATAAATAGATAGGAAATACTACGTTGAAATATGCGTTCCCATGCATCTATGCTCTCGCCATTAAGAAAAAAGAAACAATAGCAGAATTTGGTTTTTATCAGAATAATACTTGGCTTTGGAACGTTGAACTACATAGATATGCTCAAGACGGGGAACAAACTGAGTGGGAGGAGTTCTCAACCCTATTACAGGGAAGCAAAATTAATCCTTCCTTAACTGACTCTATCATCTGGTCGACCGATTCAAGTGGAGTGTACAACATTAAATCTTTTTGCACAAATTCTGTCACCGAAAAATATACCAATGATGAAGTTTGGGGTTTAGTATGGTGTGGTCTTTCTCACCCAAATGTTGAAGCTTTTCTTTGGAGAGTCATACATGGCAAAATTCCCACTAAACAAGAACTGCAGGAAAGGGGAATCATTCCTCTGAGTTCTGATCTCTGCCATTTCTGCAAAGTCAACCCAGAATCTATATCGCATATGTTTTGTCACTGCTTCTCAGTGTGGGCTCTATGGTTGAAATTGATGTGAGCACGTCTTCACTAGAACATGTTGCTGATCCGGAGGTCCTACCGTTGGGACCAATTACACGATCTAGGGCGCAACGTTTCAGGGAAGCTCTGTTCCTTACTTGTGTTAATATTTCTGAATCATTTGATAATACTTGTGCCTTAAATAATAGGACGTATAATGTGTTGCATGCTGATATGTGACATACTTATATTATATTATTTATATAAGTGTGTTTGCTATGTATATATATTATGTTAAAGTGTGTTTTTTTTTTTCTCTACATATAGTTACAATACAAAAGGGCAGCAAGTGGACGTCTGCATGGCCCATGCGTAACCCATGCTCTCAGCCAACTCTTGTGCGTGTTGGCATTCCTAGCCCGTGCAGCAGCCTTGTGCGCACATTGCTTAGCCGATGCAGTCCACCTCCTTGCTTACATGGTGCGGCATGGTGGATAGGATCAAGGGGAGTTGCTGCCATTTGAATTTCAAACAATCAAGGGGAGTTGCTGCCATTTGAATTTCAAACACACATTTACCATGTGTTTAATTCAAGGTGGCGCCATATATTCAAATAAGTGGCTGAAATTCATTCAGCCAAAAGAAGTTTCAATTTCAATTTTTAAATTGTCAACTTCTTTAATTTTAGCCACATAATTAATTCAGCCAACCACCCTACCTTGTTTATATATGTATGAACCGAATTCATTAAGAAGGTTAGACAATTAATGAATAATTATTTTGTGAGATTTTTCTCTCAAATTTGGTTCTTTTTAGAACTTTTTCTTTGATACTTCGGGTTCTCAATTGTTCGATAATTGAAGGGTCCAAGTCCGTATTCGAGCAAATTCAAGATAAGTTTCGGGTTCGTTCAACAGATTGTTCGAGTTCTTCCTTGGAGTTTGTTCATCTTTTTCGACTACGAAGAACATATTCGGTTCGGGTTTGCATAACAGATTATGTAGGTTCTTTTGAGTTCGTCGTGTCAAATTCCAAGAACGTTGCTACCGTTGTTGAATGCTTGAAGAATTTCATCTTCGTCGTTCAAATTACCCTAAAATTTCTGCAACTTTCTTCTCTCCCAATTCTGATTTTTTTTTCTTTCATTTTTTTTACTATTTAAAATATCTAACTTCAACATCATGTTTGTTTCTATTGCAGAGGAATACTTGCTATTATCCTAGATCCGCGAATGAACGAGGAATGTTGTTTTCTTCAACAACACCCCTGTATCAGAAATGGTGTAACTTATGGAACGTGAGGTTCACTATGTCTTCATGTGTAATAGAAATGCTAATTTCAATGGAGCGAACAGGAGCCGAAGTCCCTAAATCGACAGGTATGGAATCTCAGTTTTTTCAGTTTCATTTGGACTATCTGGAAATATAGGAATGAAATTACATTTAAAGAATGCAAGGTTGATTTAAACTTCCTATTTAACTTGTGCATTCTGAGATTGATATGGTGGTGCAAAGCCAAATGGCCGGATGAAGCGTGGTCAGTTAATGATGCAATGGCAGACCCATCCACTCTAAGATTTCTGAAAATTCGCCCTAAGCTGGTAAAACCAGTCCTGTGGAATGCCCCATCAAAAGGAATCTTTAAATTTAATACCGATGGGGCTGTTTGCGGGAGTTTCGGCAAAGCTGGAATAGGTGGTGTCCTTCGGAACGAGTCTGCAAAAACCCTCCTTTACTTCTCTAAGAACGTGGGATATAGTGACATTGTATCAGCAGAATTACTCGCCATTTTTGAAGCAATTAACTTACTCGAAAAATCCAAATGGCGAAACAAATTCCAAGTTATACTTGAAAGTGACATCCAACTGGTAATCAAATGGTTGAACAACCCTCATAGTACTCCTGCTACCCACAAGGATATGATTGAATTTTGTGTAAAGTCCAGCAAGTCTCTTGACTGTAGTTTCAAGTATTCACCGAGAGAGTGCAATACTTTTGCAGATTACCTTGCAAAAAAAGGTATAAACAGGTCTGGAGATTTGTGGTTTGTCGATTCATCATAGGCAAGGGAAAGCTGCTCCTTTGCAAGATACATTATGTTGTAGTTTATTTGTGCTTTTTTTTTCTTTTTTTCAACAGGGTGATTATTATGTACTCTATGCATTCTACTGCGTGCTCTTTTTTCTCCAATAGGTTTAGGGAGGTTTTTTAACGAGGCTAGTAGTATTGCTATTCCAATATATAATAAAAACCTCTTTCAAAAAAAAAATACTAAACCAAAATATATTTTTAAAAATTGTACCGAAATAAAAAAAATTGAATTATTTTTTTCCTTCAAGTTTCAGTTTATCGAATTTTCTGCCTCCATCATAATGGCCAGGGTTCACTTTCCCTTCCTATGTTTCAAGTTCGATATCCAATATGATAAAAATTATCAAAATGGTCCTAAGAAGTTAAGATACCAACAAGGGCGGAGCCACCCTTTGAATAGGGGTGTCTCATGACACCTAAAATTTTTGGGAAACCTAATTTTATTATATAATTTGTATATAAAAAAATAAAAATATTGATAAATGACACCCTTTTATGCATAAAATGACACTCTCTTATAAATAATTAGTCCTCTTTAAATATCGTTGAAAAATGACACCCCTTAAATATATTTCTAGCTTCGTCCCTAGATACCAAATAGAGAAAATTGTGAAATTCAACCGTAAATTCATATATGTATACCCAATATGATAACTGATATTTAATTTATTGACCGGCTAATCTCGTATATTAATATTCGGGAACAAACACTGATTTGAATGAATGATGGAGGAATGTCATTTTATGAAGAATTCATTTATTTCTGCAAAAACTCGGTGAGTCTGTCTTTATGTAGGCTTGTCAATTTGAATTCGAATACGTAAACTCGGTTCATTCAATAATACACATCTGTCCAACCTAAATATTTATACGAAAATTTGTGTCAATTTTAATCTAATATAGAAAAACTTAAATCTGATTTAATTCGATTGTAAAAATTAAACTTCAAATCATATTTTTTTAATGTTAGTTGATAAAAATGTATGTAGCGAAAACTAATTAAAATTTAATAAATATATTATCAGTTTTAAAAGTTTGATAATTAAAATATAAATACTCTAAAAGCTCAATGACTTTTTATGTAGATTACACTACATAAATAAATAAAATTGAATTTTGAAACAAATTTATATATTCAAATACAAATATTCTAAAACACGTAAATTCCCGATGGTTGTCTTCACCAACCAGAAGCGGTGAGATTTCGGTGGGAAAAGAAGGCATTTGTTTGGATAAATTATTTTTTAGTCCTTGAATTTAGTAAATGTTTTAATTTGATATCTAGATTTTTGTTTAGAATAATTTTAAATGGCATTAAGTTAAAAAAGCCTATAACGTTTGACTGAATAGTTAATTGGTCCTTATTATTTTTTAAGCAATTTAACGTTGATCATTTTAGGTCAAAATAACCACTCTACGGATAAAAATTGTTCGTTAACTAACGATAAAAAACTTGAAATGACTTCACGGAATGATACGTCAACAAAAAACAATTCTATAAAATTATTTTTTTGAATAATGTCACATTCTTTCAAGTCAACATTTTTGTCTATTTGATAATACCATATCAACATGCATTGTCATATAGGTTTGTCACGTCATTTTAAGTTATTTACCATTGGTTGACTAACAATTTTCATCCGCGGAGGAGTCATTTTGACCCAAAATAAAATATATATGGTTAAATTGCTTAAAAAAAATAAGGGTTAAAATGACTATCTATTCTAATGTTAAAAACATTTTTGCATAATGCCATTTTAAATTTATCGTTTTTATTTCATTTTCAGTCATCTTGGTGTTATTAAACTAATATTGTGGCGTATGGCATACACCCACAGTGACAAAATATACAAATTTGGGGAATAATGTTGATAAAAGAGTTGAAGGACTGAATTGAGATAAATTATTAAATTCAATGAGTAAAACTTATTTATCCCATATTTTTTCCCTTGCATTTTTGGGGGTGAAACTTGTTTGTCATGCAGAGCCTGAGGTCTCCAAGTCATCCCCCTACGTGTCGCCACATTGCACCCATTTCTCCCTTTATAAAATCCCACATCGACCCCATTCTTTCCTCAGACTCAGATACTTTATCTCTCTTTTTCTTCAATCTTTCATTTGTCACTTAAAACACCTCTCACCAGCTTTCATCAATGGCTGACCGCGACCGCGACCGCAATGTTCAGCCCCAAGTTCAGACACAGAACCGGTTCGACCCGATTCGGTACGACCAGGTTGTTCGTGGCGGCACCGGCACCGGGGCTGGAAAGAACTATCAGTCCAACGGACCCTCAACAACCCAAGTTCTAGCACTCCTCACTCTCCTTCCTGTAGGTGGAACCCTCCTTGCATTAGCCGGTTTAACCCTAACCGGCACCGTTATCGGCCTAACCGTGGCGACACCGCTCTTCGTCATCTTCAGCCCGGTTCTCGTCCCCGCCGCCATCGCGATTACCATGGCGGTGGCCGGTTTCTTGGCGTCGGGGGCCTTTGGAGTGACGGGGCTGTCGTCGCTCTCCTACGTGTTTACCCGCTTGAGACGGGCCACCAACACGGAGCAGGTGGACATGGATTGGGCCAAGAGGGGAATGCAAGATATGGTGGGGTATGTCGGGCAGAAGACGAAGGAAGTCGGGCAGAAGACAAAGGAAGTGGGGCAGAACATCGAGAGCAACTACAAGACTAACGACCAGAGTGTTGGTGTTAGGGCTTAGTGTTACAACTTTCAAATGGGTAATAGTAAATTAGTGGTCCTTTTCATTTTGAAAGCTACTTTCGTTGCCTTTGATATTTTCGTGCATGTTGAATTTAGCCTTGTACTAGGTGTGAAATAATGGTAATAAATTAATAATATATGTTATATATTATGGTATTTGTTTGTTCTCTTAATAGTAAGTTTTTTGATAACTCTTTTTTAATAATTCATATTTCGAATTCGAGGAGAAGTGTCAGACAACAAATCCAATAAATAAATGAAAAAGAACAAAGTGTTTACTGGATGGATTCGGGCTAACATTTTCAGAATAAGGTCTCTGAGTTCTCATTTGGGATTTGAAATGCAACGAAGCTATCAAGTATGAACTATACACTAACACAGGGACAGATTAAAAACGTGCCAATTATGGGCACATATTTATAATTTTATTATAATAATTGGGAAAATTAAGTGACCAATTTTGTTATAAAATTAAGTGATTACTTTTGTTAAGCGTGTTTATTTAAAGTTTTATAGAAATAAAAATATAGATATTATAAGATGAGGAGTACTTGATAGTCAATTTAATAATCAATTATATACAAAGAGGTAGTATTTGATATTGGTAATAATTTTACGTAATTTTAAGAATTTTAACAGGGAGAATATATTTATTTTTAATATAAAATGCATAAATATTTTTTTTAATTTTTTAAATCATATATAACTTTAAAATTTATAAGGGGGCGATGCTCCGTAAAAGCCCCTCTCAGTCCATTTCTTCGTGACTATATACAAGTTAACTAATTTAGATTTTAAATTATAAGAAATAAAAAATTTAAATTATATTTTTGAGTAGCTCGCGAACTTTTCTAGTCGGCTCGTTAAGAACTTGAGCTGAGTTCGAGCTCAAATCGAGTCGAATTCGAATAGCTCGCGATTTGTCTGGTCTCATTCGTGGCCTAATCCCCTACATTTTCATTTTGCCGCCTCTCATTCTTTTCTGCCTTCTCAATTTTTTCTTTCTCATTCATCTACAGCCTCACTTTCTTTTTCCTTTCAAATTTTCTTTCCATTTCATCTGCCATCTCCTTCATTTTCTTCTATTTCTAATTCTTCTCATCTTTTTTTCAATCATTTTATTCCCTTTTCCTTTATTTTTTTTCTTTTCATCCTTTCAGTCTCTTTTTCATCTCTACTTTTTTCGTTTTAAAAAATAATTAAATTTGCATACAACCCGATTCTGTTTCTTTATATATATCTATTTTTTTGCTATTTTTTGAATTTGTGTTTCTTAGATTTGAATAATATATATATATATATATATATATATATATATTTCAAATCTAATATTTTTGTTTCTCTAATTTTAAAGTTTGGAGTTAGTTGTTTTTCAAACTCTCATGGTTTTGAATTTTTTGTTTTGAGTGTGTTCTTATGAATTTATGGCATTTGATCTGTTTTGAGTGTTTGTTCATAGAATATTTTGCTTATCATCCGGTTGGATCGAATCGGGTTCGGATCTTCACTCTAAATATCAGGGCAGGTTTGGGCGGATGAAATGAAATTATTGTTGGGTCTAGTCGGGGGTTAGGTACTTGGGTTGAATATGTTATTCCTCGGGCCGGGGTCGGGTCAAGCAAAAACCCTCCTCACCTCGTTACTATCTTTAGGTTTTTGTGTGCCTTTGGTAGAGATGTGTATGGTTAACGAAAATACTACAACGGTTAACTGTAAATTATGTTCTTAGTAAATTAGGTGATAATGTTTAAAGATAATATATTTTAATTACACTAAGAATCGAATAATGTTTAAAAATAATGTATTTTAATTACACTAAAGATAGAACATACAATTAATTATTATAATATTTTGGTTAACCGTTTGAAACTTGAAAAACAAAAGAAAAAGCAACAATTATAAATCAGAAGAATTTAAATAAAGACAAAAAGTAAAAGGCAACAATTATAAATCAGAAGGAATTTAAATATGGTATAGAACCTAGTCAAAGCAGGTTTCGAGATATTAATTTAATATTCAATTATAAATCAGAAGGAGCGTATTAATTTAATATTCAATTATAAATCAGAAGGAGCGTAAGATCGGTTGTTGTTCACCCATGGTTAACGCAGAGAAGTATCACCAAGACATGCACAATTAACTAATGTTTTGAGTTAGGGATAACAAGAAGTCATTGAAGAACGCTTTATCGAGTTTTTGAAGGAAGTCGCCCAGTTGCCAAGGCAATCGCTCCATTTCCAATTGTCGAGGCAATCGCTCCATTTTCAGTTGCCAAGGCAATTACAATTTCCCAGGCAATTCGACTGGTCCTAACTGTTAACACAATTGAGTTACTTCAGCAACCAATTACCACGACGATCCAATCAACCATCACACCATGACTCACGATAACTCGACCTACTCTCTTGTTCGATTACTCCTTTATCTTTATTTACTTAGTTTATTTTAGTTGATATTTATCACCATCTATCACCATCAATTCTATTTATTTTTACAGTGTAATAACTAAAGCAAAGTGGCCCAAACCAATCATTGTGGAGACGATATTTGATTTCTATCACTTTATTACTTGCAATGTGTATACTTGCACCGTTTGCGTTGCATTCAAAACACACAACAAGTTTTTGACGTCGTTGTCGGGGATTGACAATTGGTGTTATTTGTTTTTGTTATTGCATTTTTCTTATTAGTTTTATTAATTTTTCTTTTTGTTTATTTTATCAAAGAAAAGAAAAAAATTCAGGTGCGCTACAAGTTAAGGGACATCAACATGTGGGAAAATAAAAGTAAATCTATTCGAGAGTTGATGTTGGAAGATAGGAATCAGTCCAATCAAAAATTTCTTACATTCACCGATGATTACCTATACCCACCGAGAAACTCCCAAAGAATCCATACCGTGGAAAATTCTTGCACTTGTTGTGGAAAACGTCATGTGTTTGAAAATTGTCCTTACAATCCCGATGCATATGGCCACAAGAAGGACCAAAGATGAAACCAACAACAAAATCCTTCATGGTATGATCAAAAACCTTAATTTTTTTTACCATAACAGTTTTGCCGCAGAAACAGATATGCCATAGAAATGTAGTCCTCATCAAGAGCATTCAAAATCCTTGGAGGAAACGCTTCAAGCTTTCATGGCTAGAATTGAATCTCTCATCGAATTCGATCAAGAGCTATCAAATTCCTTAGAAGCAAGGATAACTAGGATGGATGCACTCATGAGTGATTCGATAGATCAAACGAGGAGACTCACTAATGCCATGGATATCATACACAAACAATTAAGTCTTAGAGATACTGACGTCCCAAGACAAGAGGATAAAGAGCAATGCGTAGAGAGCTCCCCGATGTGTGGAGAACAACTAGAACCACTAAGTCGAGAGGATGCCAATGAGAGAGATTGCCCAACACATGATGAGCATATGCAGCGAATTGCCCCGGCAAAGATTGAAGAGCTTGAACAGAGCAAAGCCGCGGCAACACTCAGTACGGTTGAGAAGAATAATATTACATCAAATTCTGAGGAATCTGATGTCCATAATATTATAACGTTGATGCTGAAGCAGTAATCTGTAGATTGCTCTCATCCACCTTTGCCACGGAAATAGTACAACCACATGCAAGTTCAACACGATGGCAATACTATGATAATGGAATATGAGCAACCATCGACATCTCTACTGATGGAGATGTTTGAGAGGCCTAAAGAAAAATGTGTTTGGATTCATGAAGCTTTTCAGAGGATTTCCATGACAATTTGCTAAAGCAGCAAT
The DNA here is from genome assembly GCA_958450335.1 of Hibiscus tridactylites. NCBI lineage: Eukaryota > Viridiplantae > Streptophyta > Magnoliopsida > Malvales > Malvaceae > Hibiscus > Hibiscus tridactylites. The sequence goes on along the minus strand of OY288280.1, from coordinate 32,572,713 downwards.
TGCCACAGCAACAAAGGCTACATCCAACCATGATAGAAGTCGACGAGAATGAGGTAATTGATTGGTTGGGTGTTGATATAATTTTTCTTAAAAATGTATTCATGCTTTTAGGAACAATAACAAGGTGGATGGTATGCATGAATTACAATGAAACACGGAAGAAAGACACTTCCACCATGGTAACGCAAAGGGGAATAGTTGTGAACACATTGGCCCAACTCCTTTTGGGCAATATTGTCACCCGATGAAAGGTGCAGATGGACTACAATGTTAAAAAAAATATTTATTTCATCTTAAAATGTATTTTATCACAATTAACTTGGATTTTAACATAAAAAATTGTTTTGTGACAAAAATAGAAATTACAACAAAGTTTTTTTTTCACAATAAGGTTAAACTACTTAAACAAATCTAAATCATGATTTGTGTTATAGTTCATGCATTAATCAAACTAGTCCTAATTGACATTCTCTTTCAAGAAACTGTCACGCTTGGATTGGATTCTTTGCCTTTTTCCTATTTCAGTAGCTCTCTGGTCTTTATGCCTTGTGTAAAAGCCTCAAAGAACTCATTGTTCTCTTTTTCCAACTCATTCTACACTGTAACCAAAACCACATGCAATGAGATCATAGAATAAGACAAGCTAGTATAAAACCATTAATTTATACTCTTTATATCACACAATCTCTCTGTAGTGTGATCATCATTACTAGGGGTAGGAATTGGGCGGGATGGGGAGGATTTTACATTTCTCATTCTGTCTCAATACCCGAGGGTACGATTTTCGTCTCAATACACATACCGTTCAGATCCCTACGATTTTTGGGAATTCTCATCCAAAAAAATAAACAACTGTCAAAGCCTAACAAATAATCAACTAACACAGTTGGTTTAGCATCCAATTTCCAACTTTCTAATTTAGTTCAAAACTCTAGTTTGAGATGTACTTTTTGAACGACCAAAATCAATGCTAACTAAAAAAATATGTAAAACCAACCTTAGTGAGACCAAGAAGAAGGGTTGTCTTGGTAACCCCACACATGGCCATAAAAGGCTAAGGTTGATAACTGAAGAACTTAAATTAAAATAACCAGGATAACTATTTTACTCTTTTATATCTTTTCTACTCATTCCACATCTCAAATGAAATCAACAAGGCCTTTATATAGACACTATGCACTTGTTATGTTAAAAAAAAACTTAAACGCAATAAATTCTATTAAAAACCATAAAGACCACTAACTCCTATATCACCCTTTGGCCTTTCATCTACTAAGACTCTTGACCTTTTATTTTCCACATAACTTCTAAATTTAAGACTCACTAAAAGTAACATTTAAAGTTTATTCAACAAAACTCCCCCATAAACTTAAATGCTTCTACTATCCATCATGCCAATCACCTTCTTGCATTTGTCAAGAAGTACTTTCGGTAGCGGTTTTGTGAAGATATCCGCAACTTGATCCCGACTCGCCACATGCACCAATTCCACATTTCCTTCCTTCACATGATCTCGGATAAAGTGAAAATGAACGTCGATGTGTTTGCTTCTTTCATGGTTCACCGGGTTCTTTGCCAACTCAATTGCTGATTTGTTGTCAACTTGAATCACAGTTGCACCTAGTTGCTTTAGCTCCATCTTGCTCAACAAATTTCTAAGCCATATCGCATGACATACACACCAAGATGCTGCCACATATTCAGCTTTACATGTTGAGTGCGTCACGATCGGTTGCTTCTTTGAAAGCCATGTAAATGTAGTATCTCCCATAAAGAACACATATCCCGATGTGCTTTTTCGATCGTCTATGTCTCCGCACCAATCGCTGTCAGAGTACCCAACCAATTTGTAATCTTCTACTTTCGAGTAGAACAACCCGAGTGTCATCGTTCCTTGGCTGTACCGTAGGATTCACTTCATCGCCTTCCAATGTGAATGAACCGGCTCCTCCATGAACCGACTTACAATGCCGACACTTAATGAAAGATCTGGCCTTGTGCATGTGAGATAGCGAAGGCTTCCAACCAAACTCCGGTATCTACTCGCATCGACACGTTCTCCTCCATCGAACTTCGAGAGTTTTGCATCTGGTTCCATTGGTGTTGATACCGGGTTGCAATTTTCCATATTGTACTTCTTCAAAATTTCTTTTGCATATGTCTCCTGTGATAAAAAAATACCCGTCTCTACTTGTCTAACCTCCAAACCAAGAAAGAACTTCATCAAACCCAAATCTGTCATTTCAAATTCCTGTGTCATTGTGCCCTTAAACTCTTCTATCATCTCATCATTGTTACCCATAAAAATGAGGTCATCGACATAAAGAGCAACAAATAACATGTTACCTCCATTCTTCTTTACGTAAAGGGCATGCTCGTAGGGACATTGCTTGAACCCGTTCTCCTTGAAATATGTATCGATGCGTGTATTCCATGCCCGCGGTGCTTGCTTCAACCCGTAAAGCGCCTTCTTCAATTTTAGCACCTTCTTCTCTTCTCCGACTTTCATGTACCCGGGTGGTTGTTCGATGTAGACATCTTCTTCAAGCACACCATTCAAGAATGCCGACTTGACATCCATTTGAAATATCGGCCATTTGAATTGAGCAGCTTCTGAAATGAGTAATCGGATTGTCTCCATTCTTGCAACAGGAGCAAACACCTCGTCATAATCGATACCTGCCTTTTGCTTGTATCCCTTCGCAACAAGTCGTGCCTTGTATCGTTCTATCTCGCCTTGAGCATTCATCTTTTTCTTGAACACCCACTTCACACCAATAGGTTGACTTTCTTTCGGCAATTCTGTTAGCTCCCATGTGTTGTTGCGGTCAATCGCCTTAATCTCCTCATTCATGGCAGTTTGCCACATCTTGTCTCGCAAAGCCTCTTCAAAGCTAATATTTTCATCATCTGCCAAAAGACATACAAGGTGTACCTCATTTGTCGAATCATACAATTCTTGCAAACTTCGCATTTTGGGTTGTCGTGGTTCATCTTCATCATCGGTAGTTTCAGAGTTTGTTGGTATGCTTGTTGGTGCAACAACTGATGATTCTCCAACTTTGATAATAACCTCTATCGAATTGTTCCAGTCCCACTCGCTTGCTTCGTTTACTCGCACATCACGACTCACTGTCACCTTCTTGCTAATTGGATCGAGTAGCTTGTACCCTTTTGTCTTCTCATCATACCCAATAAAAATATACCTTTTGCTTTTGTCTTCAAGCTTCGTTCTTCGTTGATCCGGTACGTGTGCATAAGCCACACTACCGAACACTTTCAGATGGGAAACTATCGGCTTTTGTCCGCTCCATGCCTCTTGTGGTGTTTGATCATCTAACTTCACATGTGGACATCGATTTTGCACATAGACTGCACATTGCACAGCTTCTGCCCAGAATTGCTTCATCATTTTCTTGCTTTTGAGCATTGATCGTACCATGACTAGAATGGTCCGGTTCTTCCTCTCGGCCACATCGTTTTGTTGAGGAGAGTAAGGTGCGGTTAGAAATCTCCTTATGCCTTGCGTCTCACAATACTCCATAAAAGCCGTCGAAGTATACTCGCCACCTCTATCGGATCGAACGACTTTGATGTGTCTACATGTTGCCTTCTCCACCATCACTTTGAACTTTTTAAACGCCTCAAATGCCTCAGATTTTTCTTTCAGAAAATAAACCCAAGTTTTTCGTGAGAAATCATCGATAAAGGAAATGAAATACCTTTTACCGCTGAAAGATTCGGGGGTGATTGGTCCACATATGTCGGTATGAATCAACTCGAGAGGATGTTTAGCTCGATATTCTGCCTTCTTTTGAAACGAGATTCTCGTTTGCTTGCTAAGCACACATGCTTCACAAAATTTGCCCTCATAATCCATGTCCGGCAGCCCGTGCACCATGTTCTTCTTTGCTAACTCTTTTAGACCACCATGATATAGGTGACCAAAGCGGAGATGCCACAACGATGCCTTGTCTTCTACGTCGACTCGCAAACATTTTTCTCGCAAGCTTCTCAAATTCAGTTTGTACATCCGATTTCTACCCATCTCGACTCGAGCAACTAGATGCCCTTGCTTGTTCTTCAAGTGTAGTACCCGGTCTTTCAAAAGTATCGAGTAACCTTTCTCCGTGAGTTGCCCCATACTTAAAATATTGGTCTTGAGATCTGGTACATAATAAACATCTTGGATTGACCCTATCAAGCCATCCTTTTGTAAGTAACAAATTGTACCTCGGCCTTTGACCTCCACTTTTGATGCATCCCCAAACGACACATGGCCATCTTCAATCTTTTGCATCTCTTTGAATAGGTGCTCGTGACCGCACATATGGTTGCTTGCGCCCGAGTCGAGGTACCACAGAGTGTCATTGTTGTCGTTGACTTCTTTTTGAGCCATCAAGAGAAAGCCTTCATTCGCTTCGTCTTCCAAGGCTAGGTTGGTTGTTTCTTCCACCTTTTTATCGACTCGGCAATCTTTTTCAAAATGCCCCACTTTACCACAATTATAACATTTGTCGGAATTGCAATCCTTCGCATAGTGACCATACCTGTAACACTTGTAGCACTCGATGTTGGAATAGTTTGATCGGCCGCCTCTTCCTCGACCGCGTCCTCTTCCACGCCAATTTGGTTGGCTCGACTGTCCCTTCTCATTATAGAACCCTTCATGACTAACTCCTTGACCACCGCGACCATTTCCACGACCTCCACGACCACGCCCTCTACCTCGAAAATTTTGAAAATAGAGTACCTTTTCGTCTTTGATTGATGCCTTGGTTTGAAGTGCTTGCTCGAGTGTCTCCTCTTTCTTTTTCTTCTTACGTTGTTCATGTGCCTCGAGAGAACCGGCGAGCTCGTCGACTGTGAGCGTCGCAAGGTCCTTTGACTCTTCTATTGCGCACACAACATTCTCAAAATTGTCGGTTAATGATCTCAAAATCTTCTCCACAACTCGCGCATCGGTTAATGTTTCACCATTACGATTGAGTTGGTTCACCACGGCTTGTACACGCGTGATGTAGTCGGATACACTTTCTGACTCTTTCATCTTCATGCCCTCCAACTCGCAACGAAGAGTTTGGAGACACACTTGCTTGACTCGATCGACTCCTTTGAACACTTTTTCTAAAATGTCCCACGCTTCTTTTGAAGTAGTTGCACCGGCAATCTTCTCAAAGCCCGACTCATCAACGGCTCGGAACAACATGTATAGTGCCGCATTATCCTTCGATCGCGCCTCTTTCAACGCCTTGGTTTGAGCCGCTGTATATCCCGTGGTAGTTGTTGGTTCTTCGAAACCTTCTTGGACCACCTCCCACGCATCTTGAGATCCGAGAAGAGCTTTCATTTGAATGCTCCAGTTTCCGTAGTTCATCTTCGTTAGTCGTGGTAGCGGCATTTGACCCGTTACATTCGCCATTGACTCTGATGCCAATTTGAAGAACTTAAATCAAAATAACCAGGATAACTATTTTACTCTTTTATATCTTTTCTACTCATTCCACATCTCAAATGAAATCAACAAGGCCTTTATATAGACACTAGGCACTTGTTATGTTAAAAAAAAACTTAAACACAATAAATTCTATTAAAAACCAAAAAGACCACTAACTCCTATATCACCCTTTGGCCTTTCATCCACTAAGACTCTTGACCTTTTATTTTCCACATAACTTCTAAATTTAAGACTCACTAAAAGCAACATTTAAAGTTTATTCAACAATAACCACCGCACGATGAAACATTCTTCAAATGAGGAGCTGCATCCTGCAATTGTAAAATGGAAACAAATTAACTACACACCAACTAAGCTATGTGTTAACCCCGATCATCTTTTGTGAGCACTCGATTATCTTCAGAAGAAGTATAAATGCTTTGACGTTTTTCCCATAGCTTGTCCAGGATAGATTCTTTGGTTTCTAACAGGGGTACATTGATCATATTCACAATAGACAGCGTGGAACATAATTAGCTTTAATCTTTTGAACTGCCTCATCAACGTTTTTCTACAAGTATACACCTAAAAAACATAATTAGCACCCATCATCGTATCGAAAACAAATCAAACAGCAACCAAATTCAAAAAATAAAGCAATTTCCAACTAATAAATTTCATCCAGTATTGTATGTATGATCAGAATATTTTCTTACTAGTTTTGCAAAGTAAAAACAACATCCACAGATAGAAAAAAGATTCTTTAAAATCTTATGGATTATAGATTGAATTATAATAATTTGTTATTGAATTCCTAGGATATCGAAAATTTTAAAAGACTTGCTTGCGAGAATAGATGATGATCGGAGCACCTTTCAAAGCAAGGCGCTCTGCGATGCCAAAATCAATGCTTGAGTTGAAGCAGTCACAATTATGATTTTGCCTTCAAATCTTCTTGTGGATTTTTTCGTAGATCCTCACTGTTATTTATATGGTTACGGTCCAGTTTTTTTTACGGTTCAAACATAACAATTTCCGTCTTCATCCCCATTTGAACTTCAGTGATAAAACTCCCATCGTCCTCTTGGGTAAAGATTTCGGTTATTCTCCATCACGTCATTTTAGATCCCCACAATTTTCGGATATTCACCACCCAATTCGCCCCCTATCATTACAGAGGGAAACAATTGTGACTATATATTTTTTCACTATAATTAAAATATATAACTACGAACATAATTTATCACAAAAACATGAATTTTATTATTTGCTGTGACAATTGTTTTATGTAACAATAACTATAACTTATAATTACAAAACTTGTCACTATATGATTTATTTTATATAAAAAATGGAGGGAAACATCTGCGATAATATATTTTGTCACTATAATTAAAATATATAATTACAAACATAATTTGTCACAAAAAAATTGAATCTCATTATTTGTTGTGACAATTTTTTCGGAACAATAATTATAACTTATAGTTACAAAACTTGTCATTATATGATTTATTTTGTGCCAAAAAATAGAGAGGAACATTTGTGACTATACATTTTGTCACTATAATTAAAATATATAATTACAAACATAATTTGCTACAAAAAATTGAATCGCATTATTTGTTTTTTTTATCATAAGAATCTCATTATTTGTTGTGATATTTTTTTTTTGTAACAATTATTAAAACTCATAGTCACAAAACTTGTCATTATATGCCTTTTTAGGTGTCAAAAAATGGAGGGAAACATTTGTGACAAAAAATGATAACAAAACATATTTTGTCCCCATATGTTACACAAGTTTACCAATTGTGATAAAATATTACGACGCTTTTAGTTTTTGTCACATGTGTATATGTTTTTCAAATTTAAAGTGGCACTTGTTTATTCTGTCACAAGAAAGCTAATAATTGTGAAAAAAAAATAATTTTGTCAAAATTAAATTTGTCACAATAATATAAATTTTTTGTAGTGCTTCTATTGAATCGAGAAATAAAAAGGTTTGAGTCGAGCGATTATAAATATTATAATAAGTCAAGAAATTTAATAACGATTTAAAGGTTATTATTCCGTGCAGGTAGTGAAAAAAATACTCCATAAATATATCTAATTTTACTTTAAAACATATACTCTAAATCCATAAGCTTACAACTCTAAACTCTAAAATCTAAATTTTAACCATAAATCTTAAATTCTAACTCCTGAAATCTATACTCTTAACTAAACATCTAAACTCTGAATTGAACATTCTTGTGGAAAACAAGTTTTCACCGCTAGTGCATGCAATATTTTCTCAACATTTCAAATAGATTTATATTTTGATATATAAATTTGTAAAAAACTACACAATCATTTTTATTTAAACTATAAGAACTAAAACTTAAAAACTTAATCTTAAACCTTAAACTCTAAATCTTAAACCCTAAATTTTAAACCTAAAATCTAAACCTTAAATAACATCGAATATTATTTGATATGATCTGGTAACTTTTCTTTAAAATTTTTGAAATTGAATGGTAACTTTGTAACGACCCAGATTTTCTAAGTCAACGAGTTAGCGTTTACTCGGGTCCTAGGCTTATGTGTTAAGCTCCATGTTTATTCTTATTGAGTCAAAGAAATGAAACTTTTGGGCTTGTGGCTAAGTAGTAATTAGGTTATTTCTTGAGAGGCCTAATGGTATTTTGCACCAAATTTGAAGAAAAGGCTAATCTACCCCCCATTGGGTTTGACGTTGGGTGTAAGGGGACAAGCTTTTTATGCTTATATCATCTTCATTTAAATACATCTTCTTCCCCCACCAAAATTTTATCTCTCCTCAAGAACATCTATTGTTTATCAAGGTAAAGATTCAACCTTTCATCATATATCCTTGTATCCGAGATTTGAGTTCCTAGTATGTCAATCCCCTCCCAACGATCTACGTTTTGAGGTAAGGATCCTTGGAAATGGTAGGTATTTGAGGAAATGCGTTCTTGAAGAGTGGTTTGGTTGGGGGTGCTCTAGAACGAATTTGGAGTTTTAAATTTGTTTTTAAGCTTCTTTCTAATCCTTTAGGAGTGTAACAACTTGTTTTTACACTTGTGGTTAGCTGAAGAAGTGGGAGAAGCATCCAACACCAAGAAAGGGGAGAAGAAGTGAGAAGAAGCTTATTGGAAGGGGGATTTCGAGTCTTTTGCTAAGGTTTGTACATCTATAACTCCAATGTGTTTCATGATTTTCATAAATGTGATTACTTTGTATTGTTTAAGCTTTGAGATGGATATGGGTGTTTAAGCATGATGACCTTGGGTGTTTATGGTAAAACTCAGATTTTGTGTTAAAAACCCGTAAAAATGGTAGTAAACCATCCTAATAATTTTCCATAAGATTTAGGATCGATTTGAGAGGTTAAAGTTTTGCTTTGGGGGCTTGGAAAGTGATTTTATAAGCTTTGAAAGCCATTTCTAGGCTTTGGTATCGGTATACGGGGAGCCCGTATTTGTACCTTGTGTTAGGAGAGATGTACACATGCAAAATTTGAAAGGATTATCGGTACACGCTCTAACCGTATTGGTACCCCTGTTCCATTGAAATTCTAGTAGCTAAAAATAGTATCAGTACGCTTGGAGTCGTATCGGTACCGATGGTGTATTGGTACACGATCCTCGTGTACCAGTACTGGGTTAACAAGTCAACATCCATCTCTGTGAAGCTGAGTATCGATACATGTATGTTGGGTATCGGTACCCATAGAGGTATATCAATACTCAGTGTTGGGTACCGATACCCACTAGGCAATCTGCCCAAAAATGTCAATTTTCGAACTTGGTTGATAGGATACAAATACCCAAGATTAGCACTCGATGGCTATGTGTTTCCGAGTGCTAGATATTTTTTATTCGATGGCTACTTGATGGCTATGTGTTTCCAAGTATGCAATGAACCTTACTCGATGGCTATGTGTTTCCAAGTATGTGTTGTTCTCTACTTGATTGCTTTGTGTTTCCGAGTAGATGACCCCCGTTACTACCCGATGGCTATATGTTTTTTAGTATGTAGCTAATGAAATGCCCCGAGCTTGAGGTGGCTCCAAGTTTGATTACCACAGTGATGACACTTGCCAATTCCTTGCTTTCATGCCATATACTCTATGCTTATCCTTGCATGCTTACTTTTATGAGCACCATGAATTATTGTAGAGTAGACATGTACCACTGAGCTTTGTTAACTCAATGTACGGATGTGTTGTTTTTCTGTGCGTAGATTGGCACATCACTTTCTTGGAAGAAGCACATCAAAGAGGATTTCCCAACACAGAATCAACATCGAGTACAATACCTTGATTTTAGTTGTAGGGCCATGTATCCATATGACCTTTCTGTTGTTGGTCTGTAACTCTATTTCTACTTTATTTTGATATACGGTGTGTAATTTGTACGGAGCTCCATTTATATTTTGGATTTGAAACTATTATGAAACTTTTATTTAAATGACTTGTTTTAAAATGTTTGTTATGATTAAACTTGAATTTTTAATCCGAACAAAATTTTATGGGCCGGGTGATAGGTAACCCGAATGTAACATCTCCAATCTAGTAGAATCGGGGTGTTACAAACTTGACCATTAGACAAACTTAGCTTAGCTTGAATAATCTCATAAAATTCACATGAGGCCCTACAAATCCCAACTTACCAAAATCCATGTAATGGTAACTATGTCATTACCCCTTTTTTACTTTCAATATATAAAGAAAAAATATTTGAATTATTTGAAGGGTAGAAGTTTATTTTATAGTTGTTTTTTTTACAATGGTAACTTATTAACATACTGTCAAAATCTAAAAGCTTTCTTGAATCTCATTGTCTCTATCCAAACGAGATGCATTACGTGATGAAAAGGAGTGGTGAGCGTGCCAAACTATCAAGCAGATTGCTCCGCTACTCAGGACTGATTACTTCGGCAAAAAACCATCAACCGAGTGGAGATTTATCTTTCTATGACCATCGACATAATAATAATCAGAAACTAGCATTGTGAAGATCTTTGTTGTAAAGTGTCCAAAAGTTCTATATTTCATGCATTGTCCAACTCTTATTATTACTGTTTTTAAGCTCATTTTAGGCATAAGTAGGTTCATACATAGCATTTTTCAGCATTTCATTGTTCTACCTTGCCTTTATAACTTATCATTCATTTGGTGAACAAGAGGTGTTGTTCTAGTGTATTCTTGCTTGTAGGTGCTAACAGCTGAACAAGGGAGCCGAGGAACGGAGGACACAACGCTAAGAAGCAAACCCATGAGCTATACTGATGCAGTTCCAACTGAAGTAAGTTGCTGCTGAGCAAAGCTGCTGCCAACCTTGCTGCCCGCGACATCTATCTATGGAAGTTAAGAGAACCGGAGCACGATCTGTAGAGCTAAAACTCATGAGTCTATCGCCGGTGGTCTTATGATTTTCTGACATCTGTAGTAGCAGCTAGGGCTACCGAAGTGAAATTTCCAAGCTTACTTGCGGGCTAAGGCAAACGAGGAAGAGTCCATATACAAGCAAAAAAGTCAGCATTTAAAGCTACATTAAAGAAGAAAAGCTACTTTAGAGGACTTCTACTTCAAGGAGGACTTAACCTAGTTTTGGGTCTATAAATACCCATTGCACTTCTAGTTTAAATCATCCTAGGTTTTCTATAGACTTTACTTGTGCTCTTCTCTGCCGCCATGTTCTAAATCCCAATTGGGTTAGGGTTATGTTGTAACTAGAGTGAAACAATTGTTTTAGGTTTTTGAGTTATTTCTTCAATAAAATATTCCAAGTTTACTTAATCCATTGTTCTTCATTCATTCAATCTTTCTACACCATTCGTTTGAGAGAATCTATTTGTCGGGCATGAAAGTGCAAGGCTCACGAAAGGGTTAAGTACGGTCACAACGGGAGGCGTGACTAACTTGGTTCCACACTAGTCCACAAGTTTTAGCGGCTAAAAGGGATCACTAACCGAGTTGATTGATTTGGTTCCACACTAGTCCTCAAGTTATCAATCTCGAGCATCCTAACCTAGAAATAGGAGGGATCATTGTCGACTATCCTGCTGAACTTGAAGTATCTGCCAGACTTGCTGCCAGGACGTCTTTCCATTCCACCTGTCGAGACAGTACACACCCCTGCAGTGGCAGTGACCTGCTGCGGTCACGTGATAGGGTCGTAGTTTTCCGCCTGTTGTACCTGCCGAGGCAGCTTATCGTGGTAGCAAAGGATAACTCATACCTATTACAACGCAATTTTCACACTAAGTGGCAGCATAACCTTTCCTGCTCTATCAACCTGATTCACCTATTCTCTTTTACTTGTGTTTTTATTTACTTTTTGATCTCAACCAATCATTCACTTGTGTTTTTACTTTTCCTTGTGCAGGAACTAAAGAACGAGACAAGCTGTCCAATCTTCGTGAGATTCGACATCTTATATACTATAACTTGAAAGGAATGTGCACTTGCGCTCTTACAAAAAGGGAACACCTACCCGCCCTACATTTGTGCGAGCATCAAATGACCACTAAGGTATGCTGAAATCATGCCAAAATGACAGATGAAACAAAACCACAAAACCAAAGAAAACGTGCCACAAAGGCAGAGAAAAATCTTACCACAAGAGAAATAATGAACACCGACGATCAAAAATTAACATCTAGATGATTATCGATCGTCCGCTAACTCAACAAGAAAAAAATAACAGGCGACGCTAAGGACTACAAGAGTTGAAAAATCGGAGTCCATGTGGGTTCACAAGCCATTGAAATGCTCGATAAGGAAAGTCATAAGGGTTTCATTGTTTGGTGGAGCAACTTGAGGTTGAGGTTCGGGGGCCGCAACTTGAGGATGATGCTCGACACGTATCCACTCTCCATCAATGTAATGAAATTTGCAATGGAGAAGTGTGCGTTCATCGATAGAATCCTTAAGAGCAATTCCTTACTTCTTCTTCTCTACCTTCTTCTTCTCCACTCTTCTTTCTTCCATTTTCTTTACTTCTTCTCTTCTTTTCTTCATGATCTCATGAGTGAGAAGAGATCCCACCAACTCATCGAGCTTTAAGGTCTTCAAGTTCTTAGCCTCGATGATTGCAGTTCTTTTTCCTTCCCATGAATTTGTGAGAGAATAGAGGAGCTTCCAGACTAGCTTTTCTTCAGGAATGGTCTCACCGAAGCCCTTTAGACCATTGATGACGACCGAGAAGCGATCGAACATTTGAGTGACGTTTTCCTCGGGCTCCATCTTGAAACTCTCGTAGCTATAGTTAAGGATCCCATTCTTGGTCTCCTTGACGTCATTGGTTCCTTCATATATGGTCTCTAGCTTGTCTCACACCTCCTTAACACTTGTACACGAAGATATCTTCGAGCACATATCTAGTCCAAGAGCACAAAATATCATGTGTAGAGCTTTGTTATTGATTTGAAGCTTCTTTTGTTCTTCATCGGTCATTTCGTGCTTGGACTTTGGAATGAGTCTTCCTTCACCGGTTCTCTACAAGGGAATGGTTGGGCCATCTTCCACAATATCCCATATGAGGTAATCATTGGATTTGATGAAGATCTTCATCCTATTCTTCCAATAAGGATAGTTATGCCCATTGAAGTAATGAGGCTTTGTGATGGATTGTGACTCGTAGTTGTTGCCGAAGGTGGATGCCATTGCTTCTAGTTTTTGTTGATCAAAATCTTCAAGAATCGACTCAAGAGGGTTGTAATCTTTCCAATGAGTGTAGCTCTGATACCAATTGTTGAGTTGATCACACAATTGCAAATGGCCAAGAAGGAGGTGAATTGACAATTAAAAATTTGAAGGGAGGAAAGGGAAAAGTGAAAATTATGAGATAAGACAATTTAGAGTGGTTCAGGCTTCTAACAAGCTCTACATCCACTACCTTATCTCACACTAAGGATTTTCAACCAAACCACTAATAGATTCTTCCCCTTTTATCGGATTAGGAGGAAACCTTACGAACCGATAAAGCTTTCTACCCAAAGCTTAATCAAGTTCACTCACAATTACAAAGAAAGAAAGGCAATCTGAAATGTATCTCTCAATAGATTAATTAATTGCCCAATTACAAATAAACACTCCCAAACTTAAAATATTGATAAACAATGAAGAATTTTACAAGTTGGGTACACAAAATTTGACTCTATAAGCTCAAGGGTTTGGAATAAAAGCTTGGATGTTGCTTGAAGGTTCAATAGTTGTTGCTGGTGCTTTTGAGGCTTGCTTTTATACCTTCTCATTGATTTCTAGCCGTTTGAGTGATTCAGATAATCAATAGAGTCGTTGGGGCTCTCTTTTCCTTTCATAAATGATGTTCTATAACTACCCATACCGAAACACGAGGCTATGTCATGGCACAAACACCAAAAAAGAAAGAGCCATTGTGTGTAAAAATGGACCCATATTGAAACGACTATAGGATGTATCGAAACAATTTGAAACAATAAAATGCCTTTAAGTGTAAAATGGGGTCGTATCGAAATGACTATAGGCTGTATCGAAATGTTTTGAAACTGTAAACTTTTGATTCAAAACAGCAAAGGGGTGTATCGAAACACTTAACTAATTTTTCAAAAATTTGATTATGACAAGTAACAACTAGTTCATTTAATGCTCGATTTTGAAAATACTTAACCCTTGTATTGAAACGAGTATGAGCCGTTTCGAAACAACTCTTAAAAAATCAAAAAACTCAGATGAAGGTTGTATTGAAACGGGCAAGGCCGTTTCGAAACCCTGGTCTCGAAACATATTTGTCTGTATCAAAATAGACGTTTCTAGTGGAAACGTGTAACACCCCAATTTTGGGCTTAGAAGTTTTGGGTTTGGACCGGACCGATCGGATCGCGGTTCGAGTATAAAAGGTGATTTTTAGGAAAGCCTAGTTCGGGATGCATTAAAAATATGGAAAAATATCTTAAAATCCTCTTTTATTATATATAAGAGAATGGTGAAATCAATTTTACAAAATGAGGTTTGGAAGTGTGACATTTTGGTTTAGTGACTAAAATGTAATTTTCGAAAACTTGGTGACTGTTTTAAAAAGGATTGAAACTTTGAATCTTTAAGGAGCTATTTACCCAAGAAGAGTTTCTCCAGATTTTTCTTAAAATTAATCAATTAATTAATGGTTTTAAATTAAAGGTAAAAGGGAGGGAAAAAGATATTTTGTCATAACTAACTTTTCTCCAAAATTTTCCATTTCTTTTCTCTCAACTTCTCTCTCAACCCAAACACTTTTCTCCAGCAAATTTCCCTCTGATTTTGACCTCCAAAGATGAGATTTCAACCTTCATTTGATCTCTAATCTTCTCTACATCAAAACCTTAGCATTTGCTTATTGGATTTTCAAGAATCTTGGTTCCAAAAAGGGAGAAACTCACATTTAGAGGTATGAACGTCCTTCTCCTCTAAATACTCAGTTCTTTACTGAAATTCCCAAGTTCTAAATCCTTGATTTGTGTTTTATAAAAGGTTTTGTAGTTGTGTTCTTGATCTTGGCTTTAAAATGCAAGATTTGGTTAATTTTTGATGAAATTCGTATGAAATGGTTGGGCACTATTTTGAGAGGTGTTTTTAATGTAAATTGGATGTATAATTGATGAGAAATTGAGGTTTAATCAATGCAATCCCGGATAGGTTGATTTTCCTAAGTTTTGCTTGAGTTTTTGGTGGTTTTTGGAGTGATCTTGGTGATCTGCTATAGCTGGAGGTATAAGGACGTGATTAGGTCCTTTTTGGATGTTAATTGAGGTTTAAGAATGTTTGGAACTGATGGATCTTGGCTGGGTAATGTTGTAGAGGTGTTTGGATGTGATTTCGGTTGTGTTTGGTAGTCGAAATGTGAGTGTTGATGAGAGCAGCGAGTTTAGGTGTCTTGGTTGAAGATATTAATGCATGATGATGCATTAATCCTCTGCTTTGATGTGTTTAAAACAGGGGAGACATCTTCGGATCCTTGTGGTGTTGATTCGGAGGCTTGATCGGCGTTTCGGCAAGCTTGCGAAACGGAATCGGTGAGTGAAGTTTGGTTTTCAGCTTTGAAACCAATGTTTTGAAGGTTTGGGAGCTTAGTTTAAGTCTAAACAACTTAGCTAAGCTCAAGAGTAAGTTTTCGGAAAAACTCTCTTGTTGATGAACCATGAGATGGTTGAATGCAATGTGTTATTTTGCATGTTTTAAATTCTGTTTTGAAAGCATATTTTAGCATGTGTAATGCTGGTTTTGTAAGCCATGTGTTGAAGGATGCTCAAGGTAAGAGATCCTTGGTTTGACATTGATAAATGTGATTTTGATGCATAGTGATGCATGTTGATTTAATGGCTTTGTTAAATGCTTTAAAACAGTGGATTGATGATGTTAAATGATGTATATTGGCAAGTGATGTGTTGGTTTAAAAGTACTTGAATCGGATATAGTTAGCCGGCTATAGGATTGGGTGCACCGTGAATAAAGTCGCCTTGGATGTTGAGGGGTTGTGATTGTACCGTAAACTCCATCCAAGTACACTAACGAGATGGTTAAGATCACAATGGTGGTTAAAAGTCCATGTGTGGATCTTGTGTTGTGTGTCCCGTGTTCTCGTTAGTGATGTTATACAACTACCAATGAGTGATGTGGAGGAGTTGTGATTGTACCATAGTCTCCATCACGGGTGTTGAGGGGTTGTGATTGTACCATGCTCCACCTTGAGATTGGTAGTGTGTATGAAGCGTAGGGACAACACTTGTAATCCACGTATCCGATGATTGTTGATTGTCGATTGTTGATTGTCGATTGTTGATTGTCGATTGTTGATTGTCGATTGTGTTTTGAGAAAGGTTATGGATTTATCATTTGAAAGACAATATGACATGTTAATGATTTGAAGCATGAAATGCTTGGTTTGTTTACATTTGTGCATGATCAAATGTGGTTTAAACTAAAGGTTTTGAAAAGGAGTTTTATAAATGCATTATTGTGATGTTTTAAATGAGCATTCCTCACTAAGCTATGTGCTTACGCTCTCTCTTTTCTTAAACCAATAATGCAGAGCATTGAAGTGCTTAAGGGCAGCAAGGAGGTCAAGAATCCAAGTGAAGAACTAAGCTCATGTATGGTGAATGTTTTCCTAACACTATTAGCTTTTGGGCATTTGGCAATGGGGAACCTATGTTGTTGTTTTGGGAGATGTTTTGGACTCCCTAAGTTGGTATTATGCTTTTGATAGTGATGGAACATGTAAATGGCCTTTATGAGGATTGTTTGGTGTTTTGGTGTTTGATTGGTTTTCAATATAGGATGCATGCCTATAGAGTTGAGAATTTCTTTGATTGATGCCATGTTTGAGAATGGTTGATGCTATTATGTTCCTTAAGTATATTATGACTTGATGGTATGATTTGAGGGTCTTTGGATTATGTTTGATTGGTCAAAAGCATGATAAACCAGCAAAATTTCTGCAATCTGGGCAGCCTGTTTCGGAACAGGTGCTACCGTATCGGAACAGAGGGCCTGAAATGGCCTTGGCGTTCCGAAATGGGTGGAGCCGTTCCGGAACGGTTTTGCCACTGCCAAGCCCTGTTCCGGAACTTGTTTCGGAACGGTCCCGCATTTCGGAACGGATCTTCCCTGTTCCGGAACACCCGACCGTTGGGCACTGAAATTGATGGTTATATGTTTTGAAACCCTTGCGTTTTGGTCCTGAACTTGGTTTATGCAATTGAATGAGTTTGAGATGTCCGTTTGAGTTGAAATTTGGCTGAGAGGCATGAAACATGACTAATTTCATAATGGTAACTCAAAAGTTGGTTAAGTCCTTGTAATTTCCAGAATTTACGTTTTGGTCCCTAAATTCATGATTTGTGCAATCGAGTCCCTAAATGTTTTCTGATTGTGGTGATCTTTGAACATGCTGATCTTGTGAACATATCTAGGGTTAATATGCATTTAGAAAAGATTAAAAAGAAAAAAAAGGGTCGTTAATCAAGGTTGACTTTCGGGTTGACTTTGGTTTTCCCCGTGTAAACTTCTTAATTCGGTTCAACCGTCTGGGCCGGGTTAAGGGGGTTACATTTGTAAACATAATCCAAAGACCCTCAAATCATACCAGCAAGTCATAATATACTTAAGGAACATAATAGCATCAACCATTCTCAAACATGGCATCAATCAAAGAAATTCCCAACTCTATAGGCATGCATCCTATATTGAAAACCAATCAAACACCAAAACACCAAACAATCCTCATAAAGGCCATTTACATGTTCCATCACTATCAAAAGCATAATACCAACTTAGGGAGTCCAAAACATCTCCCAAAACAACAACATAGGTTCCCCATTGCCAAATGCCCAAAAGCTAATAGTGTTAAGAAAACATTCACCATACATGAGCTTAGTTCTTCACTTGGATTCTTGACCTCCTTGCTGCCCTTAAGCACTTCAATGCTCTGCATTATTGGTTTAAGAAATGAGAGAGCGTAAGCACATAGCTTAGTGAGGAATGCTCATTTAAAACATCACAATAATGCATTTATAAAACTCCTTTTCAAAACCTTTAGTTTAAACCACATTTGATCATGCACAAATGTAAACAAACCAAGCATTTCATGCTTCAAATCATTAACATGTCATATTGTCTTTCAAGTGATAAATCCATAACCTTTCTCAAAACACAATCGACAATCAACAATCGACAATCAACAATCATCGGATACGCGGATTACAAGCGTTGTCCCTACGCTTCATACACACTACCAATCTCAAGGTGGAGCATGGTACAATCACAACCCCTCAACACCCGTGATGGAGACTATGGTACAATCACAACCCCTCCACATCACTCATTGGTAGTTGTATAACATCACTAACGAGAACACGGGACACACAACACAAGATCCACACATGGACTTTTAACCACCATTGTGATCTTAACCATCTCGTTAGTGTACTTGGATGGAGTTTACGGTACAATCACAACCCCTCAACATCCAAGGCGACTTTATTCACGGTGCACCCAATCCTATAGCCGGCTAACTATATCCGATTCAAGTACTTTTAAACCAACACATCACTTGCCAATATACATCATTTAACATCATCAATCCACTGTTTTAAAGCATTTAACAAAGCCATTAAATCAACATGCATCACTATGCATCAAAATCACATTTATCAATGTCAAACCAAGGATCTCTTACCTTGAGCATCCTTCAACACATGGCTTACAAAACCAGCATTACACATGCTAAAATATGCTTTCAAAACAGAATTTAAAACATGCAAAATAACACATTGCATTCAACCATCTCATGGTTCATCAACAAGAGAGTTTTTCCGAAAACTTACTCTTGAGCTTAGCTAAGTTGTTTAGACTTAAACTAAGCTCCCAAACCTTCAAAACATTGGTTTCAAAGCTGAAAACCAAACTTCACTCACCGATTCCGTTTCGCAAGCTTGCCGAAACGCCGATCAAGCCTTAGGATCAACACCACAAGGATCCGAAGATGTCTCCCATGTTTTAAACACATCAAAGCAGAGGATTAATGCATCATCATGCATTAATATCTTCAACCAAGACACCTAAACTCGCTGCTCTCATCAACACTCACATTTCGGCTACCAAACACAACCGAAATCACATCCAAACACCTCTACAACATTACCCAACCAAGATCCATCAGTTCCAAACATTCTTAAACCTCAATTAACATCCAAAGGGATCTAATCACGTCCTTATACCTCCAGCTATAGCAGATCACCAAGATCACTCCAAAAACCACCAAAAACTCAAGCAAAACTTAGGAAAATCAACCTATCCGGGATTGCATTGATTAAACCTCAATTTCTCATCAATTATACATCCAATTTACATTAAAAACACCTCTCAAAACAGTGCCCAACCATTTCATACGAATTTCATCAAAAATTAACCAAATCTTGCATTTTAAAGCCAAGATCAAGAACACAACTACAAAACCTTTTATAAAACACAAATCAAGGATTGAGAACTTGGGAATTTCAGTAATGAACTGAGTATTTAGAGGAGAATGACGTTCATACCTCTAAATGTGAGTTTCTCCCTTTTTGGAACCAAGATTCTTGAAAATCCAATAAGCAAATGCTAAGGTTTTGATGTAGAGAAGATTAGAGATCAAATGAAGGTTGAAATCTCATCTTTGGAGGTCAAAATCAGAGGGAAATTTGCTGGAGAAAAGTGTTTGGGTTGAGAGAAAAGTTGAGAGAAAAGAAATGGAAAATTTTGGAGAAAAGTTAGTTATGGCAAAATATCTTTTTCCCTCCCTTTTACCTTTAATTTAAAACCATTAATTAATTGATTAATTTTAAGAAAAATCTGGAGAAACTCTTCTTGGGTAAATAGCTCCTTAAAGATTCAAAGTTTCAATCCTTTTTAAAATAGTCACCAAGTTTTCGAAAATTACATTTTAGTCACTAAACCAAAATGTCACACTTCCAAACCTCATTTTGTAAAATTGATTTCACCATTCTCTTATATATAATAAAAGAGGATTTTAAGATATTTTTCAATATTTTTAATGCATCCCGAACTAGGCTTTCCTAAAAATCACCTTTTATACTCGAACCGCGATCCGACCGGTCCGGTCCAAACCCAAAACTTCTAAGCCCAAAATTGGGGTGTTACAAAACGTATCAAAACACTTTGGGGGTGTTTCAAAACGTTTGGGCAATTTTGTGTATTTTGGCTTTGAAACACTTAGAAAAATTTATGGGGCTTAAGTTTTGACTTCAAAATATTTTAAGTCTAAAATTTACTTGTCAAATGTGAGTCTATCAACTAATGTCAGAACATTACTCCTCTCAAATTGATTCAATTCCTCTTGCATAGCCAATATCCAAAATTCATCATTTAATGTTTCTTTGATATTTTTAGGCTCTATTCATGAGATGAATGTAATATTATTCATAAGTTTAAGAGAGTATCTAATGGTTACCCCTTGGATGGATCACCCAAGTTTTCACCATCTTTGACATAGTTGAGTTCCCTTGGGTAGCTCACTTCCTTTTTGCCAAGGTTCATGTCCTTCAAGGCTTCTATGGGAGGATCTTGTGCTTCTTCCTCTTTGGTTGGACCCTCATCTACCTTTGATGATTGTCCAACATCATTAGCTTCAATGATTCCTACATCATCATCATCACAATAATCCTTCCTTGGAAGGAGGTTATCATCGAAAACCACATGAATTGACTCTTCTACAACTAAGGTTCTTTTGTTAAAGACTCGATAAGCTTTAGAATTTGAAGAATATCCTAAGAAAATAGCTTCATCACTTTTTGCATCAAATTTACCCAAATTATCTTTTCCATTATTTAAAATAAACACTTACATCCAAAAGGATGAAAATAACTAAAGTTAGGCTTTTTATATTTTAAAATCTCATAGGGGGTTTTCTTTAAAAGTGGCCTAATCATTACTCTATTAATAGTATAGAAAGAAGTGTTTGTGGCTTCCGCCCAAAAATACTTAGGTAAATTGTTTTCACAAAGAATGGTTCTAGCCATTTCTTCTAAATTTCGATTTTTCCTCTCAACTACTCCATTTTGTTGAAGAGCGTGAGGTGCGGAAAAGTTATGGCTTATACCATTTTCATTACAAAAATCATCAAAACCTAGATTTTGAAATTTGGTTCCTTGATCACTTCTAATATGGAAAATATTTTAACCAAGGTCATTTTTAGTGATTTTTGAAAATGTGATGAATTTTTCTAAAGCCTCATCTTTAGTACTTAAAAAGAGAACCCAAGTGTATCTAGAGAAATCATCAACAAGCACAAAAACATATGATTTTCCACCCAAGCTAATTGTCCTAATTGACCCAAAGAGATCCATATAGATCAATTGTAATACCCTACTAGTTGAACATCATTAATAGGTTTAAATAAGGTTCTTTTATGTTAACCCTTGGCACATGCATCACAAATTTTATCTAATGAGAACTTTATCTTGGGTAAACCTCTAACTAGATTTTGGGAAGCCAATTTCTCTAAGACACTCATGCTAGCATGTCCTAGTTTTCTATGCCATAACCATGCATCATGTTCATCTTTAGCTGCAAAACATGCATTTGAAATGTTTATGTCATCTAAATGCACCACACACACACACACACATATATATATATATTACCTATGTGATGACCTATGAGCATAGTCTTATTAGTTTCAATGTTCATTATCTTGCAACCATTAACATCAAAAAGAACATTAAAACCTTTATCACAAAATTGATTAATGCTCAACAAATTATGTTTTAGACCGTTGATATAAAGAACATTTTCAATTACGATTGAAGAATGATTACCAATGGAGCCTATTCCTTCAATATGGCCTTTGGAGTTGTCACCAAAAGTCGCCACTCCACCACTTTTAGGCTTTAGATCCAAGAATCTACTCTTGCCACCGGTCATGTGTATTGTGCATCCACTATCAAGGTACCATGTGTTTTGACTTGACACTTTGGCCTTGTAGCAATGTCCCCCCTACAAAAAAGATTAGTTCTTGATTTTTGGTACCCAAATAATTTTGGGTCCATGGGAGTTAGCTCCTAAATACTTGGTTCCCTTAAAAATTCCAAGAAGAAATAGCATCAACATTGTTAGAAATTACAAGTTCCTTAGGAACCCACACACTCCTAACTCTTTTACCTCTAGGATGCCTATGAGGGCTTCTTTGTTTGTAGTTATTAAAATTTCTCTTTACATATTGGTTTTTTTTTGAAGAATCCCCTTTTTTCAAAACTATTTTTCCCAATAATGTTAAGAGAAGCTTTTAGTTTATCTTTCAAGTTCCGAGTTGGTCTTGGAAAGTGAATCGTTTTGAGCTCTTAAAACCGAAATCATTTGTTTGTTTTTTGAAAATCGATTTTTTTGTATTTCTCAACCAACTCATCATACACCTTTTGTAACTCATCATATGCATCATGAAGTTCATCAAAAGTGAAATCTAAATTAGATGAGTTAGAGGTTACCTTTGGATCCTCCTCAAACGCCATGAGACAAAGGTTGAAAACTTCTTGCTCCTCTTTGAATGATTCCTCATCACTCCAAGTAGCAACATTTGCCTTGAGCTTCTTCTTCTTCTTCTTCCAAAGTTCTTCCTTTTGAGCTTAGGACAATCAAATCAAATATGCCCCAACTTCTTGCACTCATAGCATATGAGTTGGTCCTTTTCTTCCTCTTTGTTCTTGTTCTTGAAGTCTCCTCTTCTATGGAACTTTCTTCCTCTATTTGACTTCATGAAGTGAGCGAATTTCTTGGCTATCAAAACTAATTCTTCTTCCTCCTCATCTAAGCTAGAATCACTCTTTTCATGTGAAGCTTTGAGAGCAATTCCTTGCTTCTTCTCATCTACCTTCTTCTTCTCCACTCTTCTTTTCTTCTTCTATTATTTTCTTCATGATCTCATGAGTGAGAAGAGATACCACCAACTTATCGAGCTTTAAGGTCTTCAAGTTCTTGGCCTCGATGATTGCGGTTCTTTTTCCCTCCCATGAATTTGGGAGAGAATGGAGGAGCTTCCGGATTAGCTTGTCTTCGGGAATGGTCTCACTGAAGCCCTTTAGACCATTGACGATGACCGAGAAGCGATCAAACATTTGAGTGACGCTTTCCTCGGGCTCCATCTTGAAACTCTCGTAGTTATAGTTAAGGATCCCATTCTTGGTCTCTTTGACGTCGTTGGTTCCTTCATATGTGGTCTCTAGCTTGTCCCACACCTCTTAAGCACTTGTACACGAAGACAACTTCAAGTACATATCCGGTCTAAGAGCACAAAAGATCATGTGTAGAGCTTTGTCATTGATTTGAAGCTTCTTTCGTTCTTCATCGGTCATTTCGTGCTTGGACTTTGGAACGAGTCTTCCTTCATCGGTTCTCTTCAAGGGAATGGTTGGGCCATCTTCCACAATATCCCATATAAGGTAATCATTTGATTTGATGAAGAGATTCATCCTATTCTTCCAATAAGGATAGTTATCCCCATTGAATTAAGAAGGTTTAGTGATGGATTGTGACTCGTAGTTGTTGTCGGAGGTGGATGCCATTGCTTCTAGTTTTTGTTGATCAAACTCTTCAAGAATCAAATTAAGAGGGTTGTAATCTTTCCAATAAGTGTAGCTTTGATACAAATTGTTGAGTTGATCACACAATTGCAAATGACCAAGAAGGGAGTGAATTGACACTTAAAAATTTGAAGGGAGGAAAGGGAAACGTGAAAATTATGAGACAAGACAATTTAGAGTGGTTCATGCTTCTTACAAGCTCTACATCCACTACCTTAGCTCCCACTAAGGATTTTCAACCAATCCACTAATAGATTCTTCCCCTTTTCTCAGATTAGGTGGAAACCTTACAAACCAATTAAGCTTTCTACCCACAGCTTAATCAAATTCACTCACAATTACAAAGAAAGAAAGGCAATCTGAAATGCATCTCTCAATAGACTAATTAATTGCCCAATTACAAACAAACACTCCCCAAACTTGAAAGATTGATAAGCAATGAAGAATTTTACAAGTTGGGTACACAAATTTGACTCTATATGCTCAAGAGTTTGGAATATATGCTTGGGTGTTGCTTGAAGGTTCAATAGTTGTTGCTGGTGCTTTTGAGGCTTGATTTTATACCTTCTCATTTATTTCTAGCAGTTTCAGTGGTTGAGATCATCAATAGAGTCGTTGGGGCTCTCTCTTCACTCCATAAATATTGTTCTGCAAATACCTGTTCCGAAACACGCGACCATGTATCGAAACGAACACGAAAAAAAGAAAGAGCCATTGTGTGTAAAAAGAGACCCGTATCGAAATGGCTATAGCCCGTTTCGAAATAGTTTGAAATTGTAAAAGGCCTTTAAGTGTAAAAAGGGGTTGTATCAAAAGGACTATAGGTTGTATCGAAACGTTTTGAAACTGTAAACTTGTGTTTTGGAACAACAAAGGGGTGTATCGAAACACTTAACTAATTTTTCAAAAGTTCGGTTCTGACAAGTAATGACTAGTTCATTTAATGCTCGATTTTGAAAATAATTAACCCTTGTATCGAAACGGGTATGAGCCGTTTCGAAACAACACTTAAAAAATAAAAAATTCAGATGAAGGTTGTATTTAAACGGGCAAGGTCGTTTTGAAACCCTTATCTCGAAACAGATTAGTCCGTATCAAGACAAACGTTTCTAGTGGAAAAACGTATCGAAACACTTTGGGGGTGTTTCGGAACGTCTGGGCAATTTTGTGTATTTTGGCTTTGAAACACTTTAAAAAATTTATGGGGCTTAAGTTTTGACTTCAAAATATTTTAAGTCTAAAATTTACCTATCAAATGTGAGTTTTTAATTACTTAAAAATTTATTTACTTTGCAATTTAGTCCTTAGATTATTTGTTATATCAAAATCTAACATTGATTTTACAATCTCCCCCTTTTTGATATAACGAAACCAAAGTAAAATTTTAAGTAAACTCCCCTTAAATTGAAGCTAGGTTTTGAAAAAGATTTTGAAAAATTTAGCTTAACCCTTCTCCCCTTTTTTTAGATCAAAATCAATGAAGGAATATAATAATGAGATAAAGCAATATAACACAAGACAAAGCATAATTAAAGCCACACAATTTCATTAAGCATAATAAACCAAAACAAAATAATTCCACAAAATCCAAACATAATATCCAAACTTAATACTTAAAAAACAATAGAGCAAAGCATAGGTCTTACAACAAAAATATAGATAGGTGCATAAATAAGGAAATCTTAGACTAGATGATATGCAATGGAATGCAAAGATCTAAGGCTCATCGTCATCTTCATCTTCATCATTGGCGATGCTCCTTCGAAATTGTCTCCACTAGCCATATAAGCCGGTAAAAGACATGTCTATTGAGGCTTGTTGAGTTTCAACTGAAGTGAGTCAATTCTCAACACTTTGGTTATGTCCCTTTACGAAAGTGAGGAGAGTGTCAAGAGTGAAAAAAACAGAGTCCATGTGGGTTCACAAGCCATTGAATTGCTCAGTAAGGAAAGTCATAAGGGCTTCATTGTTTGGTGGAGAAACTTGAGGTTGAGGTTCGGGGGCTGCAACTTTAGGAGGGTGCTCGACACGAATCCCCTCTCCATCAATGTAATGAAATTTGCAAAGGAGAAGTGTGCGTTCATTGATAGGATCCTTGAGAGGTTCCGAAAAGTCAAGTGAGCAATCCATCCCAAACTTTGAGAACAAGTAACTCAAGGCAGCGCCATTAGTGAGGGAGGTGACAAGATCCGAGTTGCGGTTGTGAACAAGATGCACCATCTCGACAAACATGATTTGACAAAGATTTGGTCGATGTCCCTCACGAAAGCAACGAATCCAAAAATCGGCCGCTTGTTGAATGTGGGAGAATTTTCCTCTAGAAGGACTAAACTACCACGAGACCATGAGATGAAGGATGCAATCATCAGCATCAAGGACCGTGACGGTGCCACCAAGAGTATGTCCCAACGAGTTCTCATCCGAAATACCCTCATCTTCAAACGCGAAAAACATTGACCAAGGTTTCTGGATCAACTTGAAACTTCTTTCCCATAGGTAGGACTCAATGACAATCACTTGAGAATGATCGCCATTGGTGATACATTGAGCATTGGCATAGTAGAGAAGAACCATGTTTCGGTACAAAATACTGGGTAAGCTAAAAAGGGTAAGAAATTCCAACGCCTCAATAAGTGAAGATAGAAAAATTTAAATCGTTCGGAATCCAAAAAGTGTATAGAGACAATACGTTCCCGACAGATTGCAAGATCTTGAAAGAGCTTGAAGTTGGTATGGGCGTCTTTGTTTCGAAGACTCTTTTGATAGAGTATAGTGAGGTTGAGACGAGAGGAATCGTCATCGATGTTAGAACTTCCACCAGCCTCATTGGTTCATACTCTCTTCCTAGAACCTATATTTGAAATATTGAAATAAATCAAGACACAAAAACACGTGTATGCGTAAATCAACCAAATTCAATCCAATAGGCAATGAGTTTCAATGAAAACTAAAAACATGAGTAGCAAGGGGAAGATGAGGACAACATGGGAGTATGCTTACCTTTTGAAAATCACCAAGGATGAAGGTGGATGGTGATGGAACACTGGCTTCCAATGGAGGGGAGGAGTTCACGTTGGTTTCTTTTGGAGGTAGAAGATGATAGGAATTTTGGGTATTTGAAATAAAAAAGAGGTTTTATTTTACAAAGACCATTTAATTACAAAACTGCCATTAATGAAAAATGGCCATCATCCAAGACTCTAAAATCCATGGAAATTCAGGCTTTAAATCAAAATCAGGTCCAACATATTAAATAAATTTTAAAAAGAAAAGGGAAAACCCGAAACATTATTTTAATATTTTATTTCCACCCGACCCCCAAACCCAGGTGTTACATAATCTATCTATCTACCTCTCTGCTACGCCATTATACCCTCACATACATGGGTATATATAAGGCTCATGGCCTAAGTTTGAGTCCTCCTTAGTGTAGAAGTCCTTAAGGTAACTTTACATTAAATGTTGACTCCTTTTTTTACTTGAATGTGGACTCTTTGGACGTTGCCTTCTCCAGTAAGTAAAGATAAGTACTCCTACTTATCCCTCTTCGATTCTCTCTACAGGCTGCTACAGGGTTCAAATAATTGCAAGATTGGGCTACTCAGGAAATTGTCCTCTTTCAATTGCAACCCATCTTGGCTAAGTCGATTTAACTCCTGCCTGGGTGGCACAGTGACGTCCTTGGCGGCATCTGGAACTGCTTCAGTACAACTCCTTTTGCTCCCAACTTTCATGTCCTCTCCTCCTCTACACAGCTACAACACCTGAAAATAAAAACTAAACTAAAACAATATCTTTTCTTAACCAAACATACATTATTCAATAAAAGCATTGTAAAAGAGCAAATATTGTTATTATGCATGCTATGCACCTAAATATGCCTAAATCAACTTAAGAACAATAATAATAAGGGCGGGAATGTGTATACAATATAGAACTTGTGGACACTCTACACACCCCTAAACTCGAACTATTGCTTGTCCTCAAGCAATGCAACCTAACTAGTAAACCTGCCCCTTGCACAAAATTAATAGAAACTTAGCCTTTAACTTGATTTCTTACCTCAAGGTCGTGGCACCTATTTAATGTTAGTGATAGGGAATGGCATGAATTAACTTAGAATTTAATTTTCTTAGTGCCAGTGCAGTGTGTGCAGGTCTGTGTCTATGCTAAACATGTGGAGTGTACTAAGTTAACAAAGAATGCTACAAATAATTAAATTCCGAAAAATGATACGAGTTGCTGCCTTGGCAGCACAGTTAAGCACTTCCTTCTTCGTTTTTTCTGATCATGGCTTTAAGGGCTTCAACTCATCACAACTATTCTCTGGGTCTGAAGCTAGGATAGGTGCACACTACAAAACTCTGAACCCTTTGAATAGAGTCATCCCGTGAAGGCTTTCATTCACTCTTGCTAATTTGTCCGTCACTTCAATTAATTTCAGATACTTGGACTTTGATAGCAGCGGAGTGTCCTTGCTCATGATCCTTTCTAGAGCCTATTTTAGGCACCTCTAGGGTGTTAAACATCCTGCCTAGAGCCTGTTTCGGGCACCTCAAGGGTATTAAACATCTTTGTGTTGCTGCCCTGTGTTGCCGCGGCGGCAGACCTATATCCAATTAAGAAATTTTCATTAAATAAAGCATGCGGTGTTAAACTTAGAACTCAAGCAAAACTCAGCACTTAGCAGACAATGTAAGAATAATTGGCAAAAAGAAAAAAATTCGAAGTATTTTTCATGCTTCTTCCCATGGTTAGATTAAATTTTAAGTATGGTGCGAAAATAAAGAATCGGCTAACTATCATAGGCACAAGTTTTTAAACTAAGAATTTTTGTTTCATTAAGTGCTAGGGCAGAATTTTTATATGCTACTAAATGCTGCTAAATGCATCTAAAGAAAACATAGAGGACTATCCCTCCCAAATTCAAGGTTGGCATTATCCTCAATGCCTTACACAAAATATAAAAATAAAAACAGAAAAAATAAAACATAAAAAGAACCCCTAGACTCTTTTTGAGTCCTCATTAGAGTAGAAGTCCTTAAAGTAACTTTACATTAAATGTTGACTCCCTTTTGACTTAAATGTGGACTCTTTGGACGTTTCCTTCTCCAGCAAGTAAAGATAAGTCATTTTACTTATCCTTCTTCCATCAGCTCTTCAAGTCGCTACATGCTTCAGAAAACTGCAAGACTGGGCTTATTGGACTCAGGGAATTGTCCTCTTTCAGTCGCAACCCATCTTGGCTAAGTCGGTTTAACTCCTGTCTGGGCGGCAGTCGGCGGCAATGCTGCTGCGGCGGCATCTTTGGCGGCAACTGGAACTACTCCAGTACAGCTCCTTTTACTCTCTGCTCTCCTGTCCTCTCCTCCTCTACGTAGCTACAACACCTAAAAATGAAAACTAAACTAAAACAATATCTTTTCTTAACCAAACATAGAATATTCAATAAAAGCATGGTAAAAGAGCAAATATTGTTATTATACATGCAATGCACCTAAATATGCCTAAATGAGCTTAAGAACAACAACAATAAGGGCAGGAATGTGTACAAAATATAGAACTTGTGGACACTCTACACCAGGCCGAGAAGGGGGTGTTACAATTAGTAGTATTAGAGCTAGAGTTTAGTCGGTTCTGGACTAAACCTATGCATGTTTGTATTGTTTTTTATGTTACTTTGCCACCTAAGAGTTATTATGTTGAGTATTGTGACTTGTCAACTAATCTAATCTCTTTATAATATAGATATGTCTCAAACAAACGAAGCTCGTGATAATGAGTTTGTTTCTGACTCCTCGACTCGTGGCGAGGAGGTACGAGGAGGAAATCCTCCGAATCCACAGAACCCTCATGTACGGGGTGTGGAGCTTGAAGCACCTACGGCTCAGGTAGAGTGTTATCGAAACATGGTTGATATGTTCCAACAATTCATGAATGTGATACGAACTAATCAAGTTGTGCAACCTATGCCACATGTTGCTCAACCTCCTCGAGCCCCTACTGATAAGTTATCTCAATATCGAGCCTACACCTTCATTGGTCAGGATGATGACGATCCTGAAATTGCTGAGTATTGGTTAGACAATACTTTAAGAATCTTGAATAAGCAATTACAGTGTTCAGATGAACATAAGCTTGAATGCGCCCTTGCATTGCTTGCTGCTGAAGCTCTACAATGGTGGGAAACTACCATTCTTACTGTTTCCGAGGATACTGTGAATCGGGAATTCTTCCTTAAAGAGTACCATAAGATGTATATAAGCGAATTCTATCTTGCCGAGAGGCAAAACATCTTCCTTCATCTTAAACAATGTGGACGGCCGATCGAACAATACATCCATAAATTTTGCAAGTACTGTAGATATGGCGCTGAATTTATCAAGAAGGAGGAAGAAAAGTGTCGAATGTTCATTGCTGGACTCAACGATGAGTTACGTCCTATGTTCACGGCGTTGTGCATCACTTATTTCCAAGATCTAGTGAACAAAGTTAAAGATACATAAGGAGCATAGAGAACTTAAAGAAATAGTGGATCCAACAAATCTGAAAAGAGAAATCCAGATGAGTCTCATTTCTATGGATCTTTCAAGAAAGGGAAGCATCATAGTTCGGAGCAGAATGTATATTCGCGACCTTCCCAGTTCGAGTATTTTGCTAAACCTCAATTTGTAGCTCGTTCCCCTTCAGGTGTCAATCCCATTGAGAGCGATGTTGGCTCTAGACAAGAGACAAGAATTTCCAAAGTGTAATTTTTGTCAACGTCGACACGAAGGGCAATACCGCTAGAAATCCGATGCATGTTTCTTCTGTAGGGAGATGGGACATCTCATTCAAGAATGTCCGGAGAATCCTAACAAGCCTGTTTCTGTACCGACTAATCCTTCCCCTGCTCAATCTTTTCGAGGCAAGGGATCAAGGCAAAGATCCTTCGGAAAATCTAGAGGTTCATCTAAAGCATCGTACAAACCTGAATCCAAAGCTTTTGCACAGATGTACCATGTGAGAGGCAAAGAACAAGTGGATGACCACGACTTTATTCCAGGTAAAAAATTTGAGGATGAATTTTTCTTAAGGGGGGGGGGGAATTGTAACACCCCGAAAACCGGTCTAGTCGGAATTGGATTCCGATGATCGGAGTATTGCTATTAAAATATTGAAATATCAACTCCTCGCTATAGATTATATTTTTATATTGTCACATGACCTTAAGTAAACCAAGTTCTTAGTCAGGATTGCTTTGAGAATGCTCATATTAGTGCTTTTGAGCTAGGTGTTTCGATACGATCAGACCCGAACTGAAATGACCTAGGTAAGGCGTTTTGAAACGTTTATAGGCGTTCTGAAATGATTCCAACAGTATTAACTAACTTTTGGACTTTGCTTGACCGTTCCGATACAGTTCCTCTTGTTTCAAAACGAGTCTTTTGTTTCGAATATGTTTGAAGGTTTAATTGAAAAGAAATAAAAAGGTGGTTACTCACATGTCTAGGGTTGCCTTTCCCACGTGAATGATCAGAAAAGATGATTTATAGCCACCTACATGTCTAATTTGGGAAAGGATAAAAGAAAAGGTAAATATTATTATTATATAGCTCAACTTAGTTTGAAGGAAATCTTCTTATTGGCTTAATAAAATGTGGATAATGATTAAGATTGAAATTCCATAAAATGAATTAGAGAAAATGAGAGCTCTCATCCTTGTTTAGCTTCACCGAGAACTATTTCCATCCTTTAGCTTTGAAAGAACAAGCACACACCTCCATTGTCATCTTCTCCACCAAGCTCAAGCGTACACCTCTTTATTATGAGCTATAAGCTTAGCCTTTCTTTGATTTAAGAGCACCAATCTATAGCTATCGATCAGGTAATTGGAAGCCCTAAGTTAATCATCGATTCTCTTGGTTATTAGATAATCAATTTCAAGCTTAAAGATAAGTTTTGTTTATAGCTAATGTCTATTCAAGCATCGATATTGTTATATTGATTCTTATGATCCCTTATTGATTTTCCTAGCTCAAGAAGTGGAAAAGACTAATCCATCGCTTCCAACGAAAGCTGGGGATAAGGGTATCACCATCCGAGAGCCTTAGGAGCTTCAGATTGTTGAGGTGAGTGTAGTCGGAGTCTCGAGAGTGGCTAGGCGCCATCTCGAATCATTGAATATTGATTTACTAACCATTAATTTTAAGGGATTTGCATGAAGCATCATTGTAAGCCATGTTGGTAAGTTTCGGTAAGCATTGCATTGGTTCATTGTTTATATCATTGCTATCATCGCCATGGGAATAATTGAAGTATGGACACATAGAATCTTTGACATGAGTTTATTGTTATTCTTTATTGCTATGAATATATGATTATAAAAACATTGTTAATGAATCATAAATATTGAACTATGGATTATTGGACCTTAGAATCGAAGTATTGAATACAATTGACATGCCATAGAATTCGTGAGCTCATTGGTACAGGTGGACTACGGTCCTAGGGCTACGGACTATATTGATTTGGCGAGGCTGAGGGATGTATTGTGTATTGGTCTTATTGGCGATGTCGGCAGGATTGACCATTTATTGATTTGGTGAGGAGGTGGAATTCGTGTATCCAAATACCATGAATCGATCCAAGGGAATTATTGGTTAATGATATTGACTTGCTATGAAAGCATGATATTGCCATTGATGATGAAACCATGACATTGCCATTGATGACACGATACCATGTTCTTATTATAAATAAAGGTGCATGGTATGTTTATTCCATGATTAATACTATGTTTATCATTAAAGCATGTTATATGACAAATCATGTTCATTTATTGTTTTGTGACTACCTCACTAGGCAAAGTATGCCTAATGCATTACATTGCATCCATTTCAGGTTAGCCAAGTTTTGGGTTCAAGGTCAGAGGAGTTGAAGCGTTGCACAAGTCACAATCAAGATATAAGTAATGTATATTGTCCCTTTGAACTCCTAGTTGGTGGCAAGGTCTATGTATAAGTTTATTAGGTCTCTTTTGATGTATTTATGTCTTGGTCAAGTGGTAAGGGTGTGTTATGCTTAATATGAACTTTCTATATAGTGAAAGATGGCCTAAAATGCATGTTTTAGCACTAAAAGGTAAAAATCGGGTAAATGGATTCATACGACTATAAATTTTGGCATGCAAGTAGAATATACGGTTATAATGTTATGTGTAAAGTTTCATTGGTATTGGACCATGGTTTCTAGGTTAAAATGAATAAAATCTAGCTAAAATCTATCATTACAGGTCAGACCGTATCGAAAAGGGTAATGGCATTTCGATACGGGTAAGCATAATTTAACATGAGAAAACAAGGTGTACCGAAACGGATTAGGGCCGTACCGAAAAATTGTCTCTGGAATCCCTAGTTTCAATACGAGTTCATAGCGTATCGAAACGAGTCAAAGTCAAAGGTAGTCAACCCGTACCGATACAGGCTAGTCCGTATCGACACAGTTATGAGGAAAAGTCAACAAGGTTGACCATCGTCCACCCGTATCGAAACAACCTTGAGCGTTTCGGTACATGGTTAGTTAATGTGGTTAAAATGATTAATCTGAAGTCTGCATTGTTTACAGTTTGGTCACTATAGTTAGAATGGCTAAATTGGATGAGTAAACGACCACCGTTTTGCATGAAAATTTACAGTCTTGATAATATTGTATAGAATTTTAGTGTGGTATAGCTTAATACATCGAAGGACCCCTAGTTTTTTAGTTTTACAGAATAGTTCCTAAAACTTATAAAAGTTATAAATTGGTCCTAAATGGTTAAAAGAAGCCTTCTTATGAATGAAGTGGACTAATATGTATATTGGTAAAGCTTTTTTTGTGTAAAATTGATTAAGTACTATTATCAAGTTGAAATTTTAACGCACCAGTCACCGCATCGTTCATTTGTAACACGCTCCGACCTAGCTCTCGACCAGGCCGGGATGGGGGTGTTACAGGTTTGGTAAAGATATTCGTTAATTGGTTTAAGGTGTCAACATACTCTAGAACTACATCTTTCTTTAAGACATGATCCCTAATGAAATGATGTCTTATTTCTATGTGTTTGGTTCTAGAATGTTGGATGGGATTCTTAGTGAGACATATTGCACTAGCGTTGTCACACTTAATGGGTATGGTACCTACATCAACTCCATAATCTAAGAGTTGTTGCTTCATCCAAAGGATTTGAGCATAACAACTCCCAGCCGATATGTATTGTGCTTCGGTGGTACATAAGGCTACACTATTTTGTTTATTAGAGAATAAAGATATGAGCATACTACCTAGGAATTGACATGTCCTAAAGGTACTTTTTCTATCTACTTTACATCCATCATAATCTGCATTGGAGAAGGCATGAAGGTCAAAGGATGAGTATTCAGGATACCAAAGACCTAAACAAGGTGTATCTCTAAGGTATCTAAAGATTCCCTTAATGGCTATAGGGTGAGATTCTCTAGGACTAGCTTGAAACCTAGCACACAAGCAAACACTAAACATGATATCGGGTCTACTTGCGGTAAGGTAAAGCAAAGATCCAATCATGGAATGATAAAGCTTATAATCAACACACTTACCTCCTTCATCCTTGTTAAGCTTTATTCATGAGCTCATAGGGGTGGCTTGAGGCTTCACATTCTCCAAGCCAAACTTCTTGAGCATATCCTTGATGTATTTAGCTTGATTGATGAAGTTGCCATCCTTCCTTTGCTTGATTTGGAGTCCCAAGAAGAATGAGAGCTCCTCCATCTACTCATCTCAAATTCACCTTGCATTAGCTTAGAAAATTCTTGGCAATAAAACTCATTAGTAGAACCAAATATAATGTCATCAACGTAATTTTGAACTACTAATATGTCATTTTCGTTTCTTTTAATAAAAACTGCAGTGTCCACCTTCCCTTTTTCAAAACCCTTTTCAACTAAAAAGTTTGAAAGTCTTTCATACCAAGCTCTAGGAGCTTGTTTCAAACCATATAAAGTTTTTTTTAGTTTAAAAACACGGTTTGGATCTTCAAAACTGGGTGATTGTTCTACATACACTTCTTCATTTATAAAACCATTTAAAAAAGCACTCTTGACATCCATTTGAAAAAGTTTGAATTCATTAAAGCATGTAAGTGCAAGAAGCATCCTAATTGCTTCCATCCTAGCTACGGGTGCATAGGTCTCATCAAAATCAATTCCCTCTTCTTGAGTATAACCTTGAGCAACAAGCCTGCCTTAATTCTCACTATGTTACCACTCTCATCTAGTTTGTTTCTAAAAACTCATTTAGTTCCTATAGTAGACTTATTACCAAGCTTATCAACTAATGTCCAAACTTTACTCATCTCAAATTGATTCAATTCCTCTTGCATAACCAATATCCAAAATTCATCATTTAATGCTTCTTTGATATTTTTAGGCTCACTCAAGATTTCACCATCTTTGACACAGTTGAGTTCCCTTGGGTAGCTCACTTCCTTTTCGCCAAGGTTTGTGTTCTTCAAGGCTTCTATGGGAGGATCTTGTGCTTCTTCCTCTTTAGTTGGAACCTCATCCTCCTTTTATGATTGTCCACCATCATTAGCTTCAATGATTCCTACATCATCATCATCATCACAATAATCCTTCCTCGGAAGGAGGTTATCATCGAAAACCACATGAATTGACTCTTCTACAACTAAGGTTCTTTTGTTAAATACTCGATAAGCTTTAGAATTCGAAGAATATCCTAAGAAAATAGCTTCATCACTTTTTGCATCAATTTACCAAAATTATCTTTTCCATTATTTAAAACAAAACACTTAAATCCAAAAGGATGAAAATAACTAATGTTAGGCTTTTATATTTTAAAATCTCATAGGGAGTTTTCTTTAAAAGTGACCTAATCATTACTCTATTAATAGTATAGCAAGAAGTGTTTGTGGCTTCCACCCAAAAATACTTAGGTAAATTGTTTTCACAAAGAATGGTTCTAGCCATTTCTTCTAAAGTTCGATTTTTCCTCTAAACTACTCCATTTTGTTGAGGAGTGTGAGGTGCAGAAAAATTATGGCTTATACCATTTTCATTACAAAAATCATCAAAACCTAGATTTTGAAATTTGGTTCCTTGATCACTTCTAATATGGGAAATATTTTGACCAATGTCATTTTGAGTGATTTTTGAAAAATGTGATGAATTTTTCTAAAGCCTCATCTTTAGTACTTAAAAAGAGAACCCAAGTGTATCTAGAGAAATCATCAACAAGCACAAAAACATATGATTTTCCACCCAAGCTAATTGTCCTAATTGACCCAAAGAAATCCATATGGATCAATTGTAATACCCTACTAGTTGAAACATCATTAATAGGTTTAAATAAGGTTCTTTTATGTTTACCCTTGGCACATGCATCACAAATTTTATCTAATGAGAACTTTATCTTGGGTAAACCTCTAACTAGATTTTTGGGAAGCCAATTTCTCTAAGCAACTTATGCTTCTTCCTCTTTAGTTGGAACCTCATCCACCTTTGATGATTGTCCACCATCATTAACTTCAATGATTCCTACATCATCATCATCATCATCATCACAATAATCCTTCCTCGGAAGGAGGTTATCATCGAAAACCACATGAATTGACTCTTCTACAACTAAGGTTCTTTTGTTAAAGACTCGATAAGGTTTAGAATTTGAAGAATATCCTAAGAAAATAGCTTCATCACTTTTTGCATCAATTTACCAAAATTATCTTTTCCATTATTTAAAACAAAACACTTACATCCAAAAGGATGAAAATAACTAATGTTAGGCTTTTATATTTTAAAATCTCATATGGGGTTTTCTTTAAAAGTGACCTAATCATTACTCTATTAATAGTATAGCAAGAAGTGTTTGTGGCTTCCACCCAAAAATATTTAGGTAAATTGTTTTCACAAAGAATGGTTCTAGCCATTTCTTCTAAAGTTCAATTTTTCCTCTAAGCTACACCATTTTGTTGAGGAGTGTGAGGTGCAGAAAAATTATGGCTTATACCATTTTCATTACAAAAATCATCAAAACCTAGATTTTGAAATTTGGTTCCTTGATCACTTCTAATATGGGAAATATTTTGACCAATGTCATTTTGAGTGATTTTTGAAAAATGTGATGAATTTTTCTAAAGCCTCGTCTTTAGTACTTAAAAAGAGAGCCCAAGTGTATCTGGAGAAATCATCAACACGCACAAAAGCATATGATTTTCCACCCAAGCTAATTGTCCTAATTGACCCAAAGAGATCCATATGAATCAATTGTAATACCCTACTAGTTGAAACATCATTAATAGGTTTAAATGAGGTTTTTTTATATTTACCCTTGGCACATGCATCACAAATTTTATCTAATGAGAACTTTATCTTGGGTAAACCTCTAACTAGATTTTGGGAAGCCAATTTCTCTAAGACATTCATGCTTCTTCCTCTTTAGTTGGAACCTCATCCACATTTGATGATTGTCCACCATCATTAGCTTCAATGATTCCTACATCATCATCATCATCATCATCATCACAATAATCCTTCCTCGGAAGGAGGTTATCATCGAAAACCACATGAATTGACTCTTCTACAACTAAGGTTCTTTTGTTAAAGACTCGATAAGGTTTAGAATTTGAAGAATATCCTAAGAAAATAGCTTCATCACTTTTTGCATCAATTTACCAAAATTATCTTTTCCATTATTTAAAACAAAACACTTACATCCAAAAGGATGAAAATAACTAATGTTAGGCTTTTATATTTTAAAATCTCATATGGGGTTTTCTTTAAATGTGACCTAATCATTACTCTATTAATAGTATAGCAAGAAGTGTTTGTGGCTTCCACCCAAAAATATTTAGGTAAATTGTTTTCACAAAGAATGGTTCTAGCCATTTCTTCTAAAATTCGATTTTTCCTCTAAGCTACACCATTTTGTTGAGGAGTGTGAGGTGCAGAAAAATTATGGCTTATACCATTTTCATTACAAAAATCATCAAAACCTAGATTTTGAAATTTGGTTCCTTGATCACTTCTAATATGGGAAATATTTTGACCAATGTCATTTTGAGTGATTTTTGAAAAATGTGATGAATTTTTCTAAAGCCTCATCTTTAGTACTTAAAAAGAGAGCCCAATTGTGTATCTAGAGAAATCATCAACAAGCACAAAAGCATATGATTTTCCACCCAAGCTAATTGTCCTAATTGACCCAAAGAGATCCATATGAATCAATTGTAATACCCTACTAGTTGAAACATCATTAATAGGTTTAAATGAGGTTCTTTTATGTTTACCCTTGGCACATGCATCACAAATTTTATCTAATGAGAACTTTATCTTGGGTAAACCTCTAACTAGATTTTGGGAAGCCAATTTCTCTAAGACACTCATGTTAGCATGTCCTAGTTTCCTATGCCATAACCATGCATCATGTTCATCTTTAGCTACAAAACATGCATTTGAAATGTTTATGTTCATTATCTTGCAACCATTAACATCAAAAAGAACATTAAAACCTTTATCACAAAATTGACTAATGCTCAATAAATTATGTTTTAGACCGTTGATATAAAGAACATTTTCAATTAAGATTGGAGAGTGATTACCGATGGAGCCTATTCCTTCAATATGGCCTTTGGAGTTGTCACCGAAAGTCGCCACTCCACCACTTTTAGGCTTTAGATCCAAGAATCTACTCATGCCGCCGGTCACGTGTCTTGAGCGTCCATTATCAAGGTACCATGTGTTTTGACTTGAAGCTTTGGCCTTGTAGCAATGTTTCCCCTACAAACAAAGATTAGTTCTTGATTTTTAGTACCCAAATCATTTTGGGTCTATGTGAGTTAGCTCCTAAATACTTGGTTCCCTTAGGAATCCAAGAAGAAATAGCATCAACATTGTTAGAAATTACAAGTTCCTTAGGAACCCGCACACTCCTAACTCTTTTACCTCTAGGATGCCTATGAGAGGTTCTTTGTTTGTAGTTATTAAAATTTCTCTTTACATATTGGTTTTTTGAAGAATCCCCTTTTTCAAAATTATTTTTTCCAATAATGTTAAGAGAAGGTTTTAGTTTATCCATCTCCTCATGGTGATAAACATGGTATTTTTGAAGAAGCTTATTCAAATCAATAGATTTATTTTCAAATTCATTTGAGGAATTTTGTAAAAGCAAAACCTTCTTTTCAAGTTCCGAGTTGGTCTTGGAAAGTGAATCGTTTTTAGCTCTTAAAACCGAAATCATTTGTTTGTTTTTCAAAATCGATTTTTTGTATTTCTCAACCAACTCATCATACACCTCTTGTAACTCATCATATGCATCATGAAGTTCATCAAAAGTGAAATCTAAAGTAGATGAGTTAGAGGTTACCTTTGGATCCTCCTCAAAAGGCATGAGACAAAGGTTGGAAACGTCTTGCTTCTCTTCGAATGACTCCTCATCACTCCAAGTAGCAATGTTTGCCTTGAGCTTCTTCTTCTTCCCGAAGCTCTTCCTTCTGAGTTGAGGACAATCGAATCGAATATGCCCCAGCTTCTTGCACTCATAGCATATGAGTTGGTCCTTTTCTTTTCTTCTCTTTGTTATTGTTCTTGAAGTCTCATCTTCTATGAAACTTTCTTCCTCTATTTGACTTCATGAAGTGAGCTAATTTCTTGGCTATCAAAACTAATTCTTCTTCCTCTTCATCTAAGCTAGAATCACTCTCTTCATGTGAAGCTTTGAGAGCAATTCCTTGCTTCTTCTCCTCTGTATTCTTCTTCTCCACTCTTCTTTCTTCTCTTTTCTTTTCTTCTTCTCTTCTTTTCTTCATGATCTCATGAGTGAGAAGAGATACTACCAACTCATCGAGCTTTAAGGTCTTCAAGTTCATGGCCTTGATGATTGCGGTTCTTTTTCCTTCCCATGATTTTGAGAGAGAATAGAGGAGCTTCCGGACCAGCTTGTCTTCAGGAATAGTCTCACTGAAGCCCTTTAGACCATTGCCGATGACCGAGAAGCAATCGAACATTTGAGTGACGCTTTCCTCGGGCTCCACCTTGAAACTCTCGTAGCTATAGTTAATGATCCCATTCTTGGTCTCCTTGACGTCGTTGTTTCCTTCATATGTGGTCTCTGGCTTGTCCCACATCTCCTTAGCACTTGTACGCGAAGACATCTTCAAGTACATATCCGGTCCAAGAGCACAAAATATCATGTGTAGAGCTTTGTCATTGATTTGAAGCTTCTTTCGTTCTTCATCGGTCATTTCGTGCTTGGACTTTGGAACGAGTCTTCCTTCACCGGTTCTCTTCAAGGGAATGGTTGGGCCATCTTCCACAATATCCCATATAAGGTAATCATTTGATTTGATGAAGAGCTTCATCTTATTCTTCCAATAAGGATAGTTATCTCCATTGAAATAAGGAGGTTTAGTGATGGATTGTTACTCGTAGTTGTTGTCGGAGGTAGATGCCATTGCTTCTAGTTTTTGTTGATCAAACTCTTCAAGAATCGACTCAAGAGGGTTGTAATCTTTCCAGTGAGTGTAGCTTTGATATCAATTATTGAGTTGATCATACAATTGCAAATGGCCAAGAAGGGGGTGAATTGGCAATTAAAAATTTGAAGGGAGGAAAGGGAAAAGTGAAAATTATGAGACAATACAATTTAGAGTGGTTCAAGCTTCTAACAAGCTCTACATCCACTACCTTAGCTCCCTAAGGATTTTCAACCAATCCACTAACAGATTCTTCCCTTTTTTCGGATTAGGAGGAAACCTTACAAACCGATTAAGCTTTCTACCCAAAGCTTAATCAAATTCACTCATAATTACAAAGAAAGAAAGGCAATATGAAATGTATCTCTCAATAGACTAATTAATTGCCCAATTACAAATAACCACTCCCCAAACTTGAAAGATTGATAAACAATGAAGAATTTTACAAGTTGGGTACACAAATTTGACTCTATAAGCTCAAGAGTTTGGAATAATTGCTTGGATGTTGCTTGAAGGTTCAATAGTTGTTGCTGGTGCTTTTGAGGCTTGCTTTTATACCTTCTCATTGATTTCTAGCCGTTTGGGTAGTTGAGATCATCAATAGAGCCATTGAGGCTCTTTCTTCCCTCTATAAATGTTGTTTTGCAACTACCCGTATCAAAACACGAGGGCCTGTAACGAAACAAACACCAAAAAAAGAAAGAAAGAGTCATTGTGTGTAAAAAGGGACCCGTATCGAAACAATTTGAAACTGTAAAATGCCTTTAAATGTAAAAAGGGGGTCGTACCAAAAGGACTATAGGTTGTATCGAAAGTTTTGAAACTGTAAACTTGTGTTTCGAAACAACAAAGGGGTGTATCGAAACACTTAACTAATTTTTCAAAAGTTCGGTTATGACAAGTAACAGTTAGTTCATTTAATGCTCGATTTTGAAAATACTTAACCCCTGTATCGAAACAGGTATAAACCATTTCAAAACAACACTTAAAAAATCAAAAACCTAGATGAAGGTTGTATCGAAACGGGCAAGGCCGTTTCAAAACCCTTGTCTCGAAACAGATTAGTCCATATTGAAACATATGTTTCCAGTAGAAAAACGTATCGAAACACTTTGGGGTGTTTCGAAATGCCTGAGCAATTTTGTGTATTTTGGCTTTGAAACACTTAGGAAAATTTATGGGGTTTAAGTTTTGACTTCAAAACATTTTAAGTCTAAAATTTACTTGTCAAATGTGAGTCTTTTAATTACTTAAAAATTTATTTACTTTTCAATTTAGTCCTTAAATTATTTGTTATATCAAAATCAAACATTTGTTTTACAGAATCAACTAAAAAAAGGAAGGAAATCAAACTATCTAAACATGCCAGAATTTGGATTGCCAAAAGCCAAATGCAAACAGAACCAATGACAGACAAGAAAACCTTGTAACATCCTAAACCCATTTGTTTTTCATTTTACCATGAATAAATTGACTCGTCAGTTGTTCATCCACTCTCTTTCTTTCACCACACCAACACAACATCATTTTATTATGTACTAAAAAATAAAATAACCTTTCAATCGTGTTTTGGGTTCGATCCCCGCCTCTTAAAATCGTGTTCTCAGCAGCACTAAATAATGCCCATCAAAATCGCCAATATTTTCTCTTTCTTGTTGATTTTAATCGACCACTCTTTAAGTTTCAGTCCGAAGATAACACCACCACCGGGACGGAGCAGAGTGTGCATAGACCCTCAACATGGTCGTCCGATTTCTTCTGGGAATAAGACATTTTTCCTCCACCACGAACTTTGCTACGACTGAGTACGGATGTGGTGTCGTGACGCTTGTTTTGAAGGTCAGTGACGTTTGCTCAGTGAACAACGGCTCGAGCAGTTTCAGGTGAACCGAACTTGAGGTCGAGATAGTTTCATCGACTTTCTCGTCAATGAGAGGGAAATGAAAGTTGATAAGCTGGATTTGATTTCTATTTTAAAAAGGTTTCATCGACTTTTACATTATTTTATTTTTTATTCTATTTCAAAATAACGTGTCATTTTTAATTTTAAAATGATGTTGAAATGTTTGGTGTGGTGGATAGGCCACTCAGCTTATTGTTGGAAAATTAACGGTTTTTAATGGATGAGTGGTAACATTAAAGTAAAACATAAACTTCAATGATAGTATTGAAACAATTGGAAGTTGTATTACCAAACTAAATAATCTATCAAAGTTCAGTGATTATTTATGAATTTTACCCTAAATAATAACCCTATATATAATGCCAACGGCCAACGCCGAGAAAATTAAAATTAACGAGATTCTTTTCATTTTTTGTGTGAAGAATGGACTCTTACACTTCATTACTCGAGAAAACCCGCCTTCCCCAACCTTCCCTCCAAAAATACGCTGTAATCTCCATTTTCTCCAAGCTCCGAACCGCTCCACTTCACCTGGGACCCGACTCCGAACCCGGATCCCAAGCCATCTCCCAATGCCTCCTCTCCTCTTCTCCCGCCGTCGTCGACCAATCAGTTCGCGAGCTTTGCCGGCTCGTTTTGGACTCCAACATCGACCTATCTCAGGGCCTGTTGGAGCTCCAATCAGCATTGGAAGGATCCGATCCAAAATTCGTTCCTCTCTTTGTGAAATCCTTAGGGTTTCTCGTTTGCCTCGGGTTCGAACGCAGTAACGGGTCTTGGAAACCCGAGTCCCATGAAGACCACCCGTTCGTTAAGGTTTGAATTCAGTTAAAATTGAGTTATCATCGTAGCCATCCTCATTGTTCTATTATTTTTAATTTCCAGATTCTTTCCAGTCGGAGAGAGGTTGAATTGGAGCTTGTGAATCAAGTTTTGTTGTTTATGGCGAAAAACAAGGGATTGGGAATGCTGGAAGTCTGCGAATTCTTGAGACCTTTTCTGAATTTTTCGATTTTAAGAACGAGTTCCTCCGATTCTTCATTATTTTTGTTCATTAGACAGTTGATTTCGTCAATGGCTTCGTTTTGTTGTTCAATGCCTAACCAGGCATTGCCCATTTTCAGATCACTTATAAACTGCTTGAAATATTTCCCTCTCAAAAGCTTAGAGGTAAGTGGTAACTTCACTTTAAATATTGTTAACCAATTACTTAAAGTTAGTGAATTTTCTATCAGCTTTTTGTTCTTGTCGAATTTCAGGAAACCAGGAATTTAAATCAT
Source organism: Hibiscus tridactylites (assembly GCA_958450335.1). NCBI lineage: Eukaryota > Viridiplantae > Streptophyta > Magnoliopsida > Malvales > Malvaceae > Hibiscus > Hibiscus tridactylites. The sequence continues at coordinate 32,529,505 of OY288280.1, read as the reverse complement.
GTGGCAGAATGCATGATTGAGTCATTTATCGTGGTCTTGAGGCAATTGGTTGCGAAAGGGATGGTATTTTCCAGAAACTTCAGTTTTCACTTGCACCATTCTGTTTTGACCACAATATTTTTGTTAACGAGTGTTCACTGATATGCTCGTGTTCTGGTTCATGTTAACAGCTGATCACTGAAGCTCAACTATGTGGGTTGGAATTAATTGAGAATGTGCTTTCACTTTATACATCTTCTTGCAAGCAGTCCAGTGGGAGAGGGTTTATAATTGAGCTATTAAAGCACATTTTGACTGTCCAGAAAGATCTTGGACTGCAATATATACAGGGATTATCTTCAGTAATATTATCCTTATCGGTTTTGCTCATCGAGTCCGAGCTTGAACATCAACAGCTCTCAATGTTAAAATTCCTTCACTTTATTTTGAAGTGGAAAAATGATAACGGTAATTTCAATGTTGCTTTGTCGATTCTGCTCTCTTGATGCCCTTTAAATTGTATCTTCAGAAATTTCTAAATCATATGTTTAATTTTCTAAATCATCTTGGAAGTCTATTTAACTTAAACCCTTGTTTTATGATATTTTTTGTTGTTCTTGTTGATATTGACCATAAATTATATACTGTTTATGCCACTGTAAATTAACATCTAGGTCCCCAATCTAATTCGTGAATGTCGGCAGTATGACTATTGGAAGAATGGATGAATGATGGTTGATGACCCTTTATCACTTGTTTTGTATAGTTTGAATTCCTGAATCATGTAGTACTTACAGTATTCCCTTGCATTGACTTTTGTAGAGCATGCTGTTAACGGAGCTGAATATTTACTTAGTGAAGAGCTTTTAGTGATATTTCCCGTCATCGGCCTCATATCATCTCCCTCTAAATCAGTTAAAGGACTTGCGAATGATTTGCTTGTACTTCTAGAAAGGCTTTTGGTAAAATTATGGACAAGGTCAAAGGTTAAGCCAGCCAAGAAGCTGGGGTATCAATCTATTAGCAGACCTGAACTGATAGCTTACAGGCTTTTGCAACATCTATGGTTTGAGGTATGTTCTTGGTATCTAAACTTTAAGATTCTATATTATTTTGATGATAATGTTGAATACAAGAATTGATGTACTTATTTGTGGTTCATATTCTCAATTAAGTTTTTGTCACAGGTGTTGAAGATCATAGTCACCATTTACTGAAAAGATTTATTTGTTTGCTTTTGCAATTATTTAAGGGGAAAAAGTGATTGGAGAATCACACTGTTTGTTTCTGTTTTACAGGATCAATCTTCATTGTCCCATTCTTTCTTTCTAAGTTTCTCTTCTGCTTGTGGAACTGGTGTCCAAGAAATGCATGGCAGACCAAGATCTTGGGCTTATCAACTAAAAGAGCTTGCTCTGTGGATTGTTGAGAGAAGAAAATCATGTCTACCTGTCCCGCGATCCCAAGAAATTCTTCTAACTGGTAAGATGATAATAATTCTTTGCTGTCATTGGTTGGTACCGATGAAAGTTTCCAATGTATTTATTTTAAAGGATAAAATCTTTACTTCATGTTTTCTCATTTGTCCTTTTAGAAATGCCCTTGCTACTTGGAGCAATTGCTGCTGTTTTGGTGATGCATCCATCACTAGGGAATGCCGCTATAGATGCTTTAGCTTCCATTGGCAATGCGGATCCAAAACTAGGTGTTTCTTTGTTGCTAAGCGTTTTATTTTATAACAACATATTCACCAGAAAAGATGTTGTCTACTGGAATATGCTGGTGAGAGTTCCTATGACTTCCGCAAACATCGTCTCAACTCTTGTGTAATTAGTCCCCTCCGTCAATGATTCCTTTAATCTGTCTCTCATTTTTCATAATAATTTTTTTTGCAGCCTAAGCTTTTGGGAATGCTTCCATCGCTTGCGTCACAGACTGGGATGATTCCATTTGTAGTTCAAACTATCTTGCCAATGCTTCACAAGAATGCAAACCCGTATGTGCTCGTCAGAAAATAATTTTCTCACTCTTTCATCTATCTTGTGTTGGTTTTCTTTGCAACAACTTGAAAGTCATAATAGTACGTCATGCTAGAACACATTGTTACATGATATCATTAGTAATTGCGTGGAAATTATACCCTTTTTCCATTTTTTTTATTGTTATTAAGTGTTCTTAAGAGGTATCTGCTGGTATTCTTGAGAAGTTATTATTTTTATTCCGATGGATAAGAGCTGCATTTTAATCAATAACTTTTTACACTCATTTGATTGCTTCCTGAAGAATCAAACTCTATTTTGTGGTTCAATGCTGTTTTCTGATGAGCCATTAAACTGTTCTTTTGCAGTGAACTATGAAGAATCTTCTTTAACTTGTCTTTGTATTTACTTATTTCGTGTTCAGAGTATTGTACGCAACAGCTACTCGCTTGCTTTGTCAAACCTGGGAGATCAATGACCGTGCCTTTGGTAGTTTGCAAGTAAGCACTATAGCAATTCTTCCCTTGTTGCCTAATGTTAGTTAGCCAACTTAAGACCTGTGTTAATTTAGCCCTTTAATGTTTCTACTATTTTTTTTCTCAATTTGCAAAATTAGCTTTATGTGGAGGACCCTGCATATTTGTGTTTTGGACATTTGCAACTGCCTATTAAATGAATTTAATCACTATTTGTCTTATTGGGGACTTTTCTCAGTCACTTCCATAAGTTCTATTGAGAAATGTTTTAAGCATGTTCATCTTCCAAAAATAGACTTCTTTACATGTTATGTTCATGTTGAAAACCTGCATTAGGGGGATTGAGTGTTACGCTCCGATGTTTGCCTCTAGTTCATCTGCATGATTTATATGTTGTAATTTAATTTATATTTACTTTTCCTTGGCATATAGGGAGTATTAGTTCCAAAAGGGTTCACTGAATTTATGCATGAGAGAAATATATGTATCAGTATGGCTGTTTCCATTCGGGATGTTTGCAGAAAGAACCCTGATAGGGGTGTGGACCTTATCTTGTCTGTCTCGGTATGAAGCACTCTAAGCTGTTTTCTATTTTCTTTTATTCTTGTGCACATCTGTTTTCTAACCCCCTCCATTTTTCCCTCGAATTGACAGGCTTGCATTGAGAGTCCAGATCCCACAATTCAAGCTCTTGGCTTGCAAAGTCTTGCGTACCTTTGTGAAGCTGATGTGATTGGTAATCTCAATTTTTGAACTTGAAGATGCATATTTTTATGCCATTTCTTAGAGGATTAAATTTTTAAGTTACTTATTTTCAGTTGAGAATCACTCTTAATGCCTATGTATGTCTCCACTATATCATAATATATATTTATTTGTCTGCATATAGTCTTAAATCTCTCCCCTTCCTGGCCCTGGTTTAGAAAAATGTTTTAATGTTCTTTTCTTAATATGCTAGAGCTATAATTATTTTTAAAAATCAAGAGAATATTGTAGCCTGATTATTTTCTCCAGTTCTATCTTTCAATCTTATGAGTTAGCCTTGCTGATTTTAGATATATGAGGTATTCTGGATTTATGTTTTGTTTTTTTATATACATTCAGATTTTTATACGGCATGGGATGTTATAGCAAAGTATGTGCAAGGCTATAACGAGGACCCAGTTCTTGCCTATAGGTAAAATTTTCTTATATTTGAATGTGACAATCATGTCTGATGCATATTTTGTCTGCTTTATTGTATTCACTTTGTATAAAACAAATATTAGATTTACATACTCACTAGATAAGTAATAATTCTATCTTTTACATTAAAAATTTCAAGGTCTTGTAATTTCTGCTTGTTGGCAGTGCCTGCTTTCTTCTAAGATGGGGTGCAATGGATGCTGATGCATACCCAGATGCCTCAAAGGAAGTAATGAATATCGTGTGGGGTGTTGGCTGCTCCTTGCATATAGGTCATGAATTACAATGGGCCAAGGCAAAGGCCTCCGCATTTGAGGCCTTAATCCAATACGAGGTTTGAGGAACCAGACCTTTCTCATTTTACATGCTTTTGTTTGTTTCTATTTTTCTGTTATACTCTTGGGATACAGACACTTAAGTATCTTCTATGTTAATCAATGTCTTACCAGATTCCAAGTATTGTGAAGAATATTTCAAATTTCAAACAAATGGTCATGGATCTACTTCTTTCTGAGACAAACCCTGATGTGCTTAAGGCTTTGGAAGGACTTCTTGTGAAAATTATAGAAGATGAACATAGGTAATGAAATATCCATAGCAGAACATACTCAAGTAGTTTTGTTTCCTGTACTCATAACTTCTGTCAACTTCTTCCAGCAACCGGCGAAGATTTGTAAAGGAGAAGAAGGTCCCAACAAGTAAGATTGAGAAGTTGCTGGATGTATTTCCTCAGGTGATCTTCTCATCAGGTATGACAAGAATGGTTTTTTTGCCTTCTGAAAAGAAGTTTTGGTTCCTAGGAAAAGGATTGGTTGTAAATCTAAATCTTACTATTTGCCACCTCACTCTTATGTCCTTAGGACAAGAGAGACCTTTTGAAGTTTATAAGTTCAACTTCATCTGTATAATAGTTAAAAACGCTTCAACTCTAAGTTTTTAATTGTAAGGTGCATTTTATTCTCTGATCGAGCCATGTTTTGGTCATTTCATTGGCAGGAAAAAGAAGTAATGCTGGAGAATTACCTGGTGCAGGCTTATTATGTGGTTCCTTTATTTCTAGTAATTTGAAAAGCCAAGGCACAGTTAGAGTAGGATAATCTGAATTACCAATGTCTTTTCATTAGAATTTTCTGAACTTTCTAAGTCTGACATTCTTAAGCTTTTAGGGATTGCAAGATCCTCATTCAGGATATGAAGATATGATGGTGCAAATAGCTGCATCTCTTCAACTCTCAAGAAATACTTTTCTTGCACTTCTTTCACTTGAATCATGGAAAGCCTTTGTGCGACGTTGGATGAGGGCTAGTATCTTGTCTATTGATGCTAAAGCCTCAGTTATTGTTTCAGACAAAACTTCAAAAGCTGCTAATGGTATTCTAAAGGTTTGCCATCCTATGCTGTATTTAAGTCATTTTATTGTACCCATTTCAATAGATTGTATTTAGTAAAAGTGATACTTTTCTTTCTCTAATTTTATCATGCAGAACATGATGCAAGTTGCTGAAGAATCCATCCCTAGATCTGCTGAAAATATTGGTTTGGCTATTGGTGCACTTTGTGCGGTGAGATTTCAAAGTGATGATAAATTCGTCTGTAAACTCCATAATTAGATAGCTGGCTAAACTCTGCCTTGACTCTGTAGATAGATGACAATGTTTTAGGAGCACCTACAACTTTTATTCGTCCTGATCTTCAGTTTTTTTCTTGCTGTTGTTAGGTCTTGCCACCATCTGCCCATATCATTAAATCAACTGCTTCAAAATTTCTTTTGGGCTGGTTGTTTCAGTATGAACATGAGCATCGCCAATGGTCAGCTGCCATGTCTCTTGGATTGATCTCAAGCTCCTTGCATGTGACAGATCATGAGCAGAAATTTATGAATATTACTGGACTTCTTGAGGTAGTCTATTTGTTTACAACAAAATTTTGGTTATTGGGGTTTGTGTCTTGTAGAACTATCCTTGTCGGCTGAGTTTTTTTTTCTATTGATCACGCAATTATGACCCTTCCGTGTTTTAGAAAGAGTGTGGAGGAATAAACCGTTAAATGAAGGAGGTATTAAATTTCTTAGTGCATGTTTTAGAGCAAGGAACTTCTGTACCATTTTCATAGCTGTAACCATTAGCTATGGGAATAATTCTATGAGTCTTTAGGAATATTTATAGAATTTTTGGTAGTTTATTTATTTTATTTTATTTTTGGGATTTCTTGGTTCAGGTTTTATGCTGCAGTAAAAGTTCCATTGTAAAAGGTGCATGTGGAATTGGCCTGGGATTTTCCTGCCAAGATCTTCTTTCAAGAGTTCAAGCTCCAGATGACTCTAATGCTAATGAAGGAAACCACAAGATGCTGGAAGAAAGATTGTTGGGAAGAATAGTTAGAACATTATCTCTAATGTTACATCCAGTTGCGGATTCTTCGGTCAATACTCTAGAAAGTCTCTGTGCACATTTTTCAGCAGGCACAGATGATATGGATTCTAGTAAAACTTCCGACTTGTTAGATGATGATTCTAATGATTTGGACGATGATATATGGGGAATGGCTGGCCTTGTCATTGGCTTGGGAAGCTCTATTGGTGCAATATATAGAGCTGGCGCTTATGATGCTGTGCTCAAGGTGAAAGAGTTGATCATATCCTGGATCCCTCATATGAGTTCCTCAGTTCAAACCTTTGATTCCAGCAATGAAAGATCGGAGATACTTTTATCTGTAGGAGCCTGTCTTGCACTTCCTCACGTGGTGGCTTTTTGCCAAAGAGTGGAAATGGTGGACAGTAATGAATTAGACCATCTGATCAATGGCTATGTGGAGCTCATTTCTGACTTATTGTCTGTCAATAAATCTGGTGCTTTTCACAAGAGTTTGTTGATGGCATCAACTGCTGGAGCTGGGAGTCTTTTATCATGCATATTATCCGAAGGCTCGCACTTTATTGAAGTGGAACGTGTAAAGTGTTTGCTTGAACTGTTTAGAAAATGTTATTCTAGTCCTTACCCTCCTATCGTCCATTTAGGTGGAATGCTTGGAATTGTTAATGCTTTTGGGGCAGGTGCTGGAAATTTAGTTGATTTTCACGCGTTTAACCCCTCTGTGCACACTGGGTATGATCAAAAGGTATGTTGTATTATTCTGGTTTATGTGATATTTATGTAACCCCCTACTTTATGTTGGTTATTGTGTTACCCAAATACTCACGTACTTGGGCCAACAGGACCATTCCCATATTTCAGGTCCAATACTTGCGAATCCTGCTTGTGAAGAGCACTCAACATCATTGATGCAAGAGATTTTTCTTGTTGCACAAAATTCTGATGATAATCACCTGCAACAATATGCAGCGTGGGCAGTTTCATTTCTTCGAAATCGACTGTGGTCTAGAGAAATTTCAAATAGTGCTAGTGGTACACAAAGTGAGTCTGTTGGCTCAAAATCTATTTTGCAAGGTGTTCCCGAGGACAGTGCTATCATGAAGCTTGGTCTGCGGCTTAAATCTTTTAATCAATCTGGGGTAAGTTTCCTTAGAATATTTGTATTGGCTCGCGATTGATGGATTTTCTTTTTCTGGACTAATATGTGCATGGATGCCCCTGTTTTGACATATTCTTATGCCTTGATTCCATCATGTTTTTAGGAAGAAAATAAAATTCTTTTTTGTTCTCTCTCGACATTCTAGGTTTCATTAGAGCAAATTGCTGGTGAAATCCATGCTACTATACCTATTTACGGAGTGAACATTTTATTTATTGCCCTCGTCTACTTCTCTACTTCTAGTTTTTTAGTTTATGTTTATAATTTCTTGCTCCCATAAATTCAGACAGGTACCGATACACATATATGCACAGTAGCTGCAATTTTAAGGTGCCTATCACTAGCTCCAAGGCTACCGACCTTGGATTGGGGTGCCATTGTTAGACGCTGTATGAGATATGAAGCTCAAGTTACTCGGTTGTCAGCACGAGATATGGCCCATAAGGAAGGAACCCTTAGGGAGGAATGCTTGCAGTTTGCCTTGGTCCATGCAAAGCAATTTGATGCTCTGCTGACATTCCTTGATGAGTTGTCTGACCTTTCTCGGTTCAGGACACTTGAGTTGAGCCTCCAACGTTGTCTGCTCAGTCATTTGGCAGACCTGATAAAACTATTCTCGGGTTCAAGGCTGGAGAAATTATTGGGTGATGTGATTAATTACTTTTCTTCCCTTACAACAGACCAAGTGCTTGATTCGGAAGAGAAAAGTTCATTACGGAGTTCTTGCTGGAAGGGTCTCAATCAGTGTCTGGATGAAGCATCTCTTGACTCTCTAGAATACATTAAAAGTATTGAAAGGTGCATGGAAGTGCTTTTTTCCTTTTTACCGTCACCTCAATCTCCTGCCGCTGTGGAATTGAATCAATTGAACTCGGTTGAGTGGTCTGAGGCAGTTAGGTGCTTGGCAAAGGCTCGACTGGTCTGGTTATTGGATTTTCTACATGTATGAACATTTTCCTTGCAAATTAGTTACTATTATATCCTCAAACACGCTACTATTTGATTCGTTAACCATTTGTTCATCACAGGTTTCACATTTGGATTCAGGAGATGTCACCTTTGTCGAAGTTCTAAAAAGGATTCAAGCTAAAGCCAAGCTAGTTCGAATTGGTTCCATCCCACTTACTGAACTGGGAAAATCAAAGTCTTATTTATTGAACTCGGAACCACTTGGTTAGTGTTTTTTTTTCTATGAACATGAAATTCTGGCAAATGTGAACAAACCACCATAAACATGTAGCAAATGTTTGATTGTAATCAGGTACCTGGGGTGTGCTAATTGAAGTTGTGGCAACTTTACAGCATGTGGATGGAAGTGTAAAAAGACAATGGCTGGTTGATGCAGTCGAAATCAGCTGTGTTTCAAGTTATCCTTCCACGGTAGGCACTAATCTCTCGATAAAAACGACCTGATTTACATCTTCCTATGCCATGCACATAGCTCACTAAATCATACCTCCATTACTGTGAATTTGGCACATGTTTGCATTGATTTGAAAACCAAACCAGACCAGCCGATTGAACCAGAACTGGTTGGACTGGTGGTTCAACCATGTAAGTTGAACAGGAAATTAGAGGACCGAAAAGACCTCTTGTTCGGTTTTGTCAGCCATATTTGTTTGATTTTGGTGGCTTGCCGTTTAGGTTAGTGGATAGAAGGGAATAATTAAGAAATTTTGATACCACTTTTATTGAACTAATTAAAATCCATATTTATTGAGCTGCAGGCACTGCAGTTTATTGGTCTTCTATCCGGTTCCTGCTGCAAATACATGCCCCTTCTCATTGCAGATCAATCATATGTTCTGAACGATCTACCGGTTACTCTTACGTCTCTTTTGTCGGACCCAAACTGGGAAGTGATTGCAGAAAGCTTTACTTCTTATCTTTTGACATCAACTGAACGGGTTTACAGTTGGGCTACGAAACTATCATCGGCAAGTGATGATGATGCATTACAGAGTTCGCAAGGTATCGACAAGAGTGAAAACGGTATGGCACAGATTCTATTGCCCGTTATGCACCATGCATGTGTTTGCTTGAAACATTTTTTGACTCTAGACAGGCAACTTAGACTTGCAAACATGGTGGTTAATTATGCCAGGTAATTGTACCTTGAGGATATTAAACAAACACTTCTAGAATTAGTCGAGTGATTAAGAATGATCATGTTGTCTCATCTTGTACGAGTTCGAATCCTGGCATTTGTCTCGGGAATGTAATATCTTTACTTAATAAAAAAAGATTGAAGCTTAATTTGATTTTGTTTTATAATATAAGGTTTTCTCTCATCAATTTCTGTGTTTTATCACTTTTAATTTTTGCATTTCCTTCATATTAATTTCTAATGTCGTGTGATTTTACTCGTCTTATTTTTTTCAATTCACTTGAGTTTTTTCCCTTCATATAATTAAAGATTATTATTTGATACTCTAGCATTGTAAAAAACTTTATACAAATATATCTATTTTAATTTTAAAATTTAAATTTATATTCTTAAATTCTAAACTATATTTTTTAAACTCTTAATCCTAATTATAAACCCTAGATCCTCAATTAAAGTTGTGGAAAAGTTTCTACACTGCCTTTAATTTTAAGATATGGTGAGAGATTTAAGTTTTAATTTATAAACTTCAGATTGTAATGGTAAACCTCAAATTACACTGTTAGTTTTAAAATAATTGCCCTTATTTAAAATATACTATTATTGATAAGTTGGAAAAACAATCAAAATATGTCTTAAATTTTTTTTAGAGAAAGCAGAAAAAATGAGACAATGAACACAAGAAATATGTCTCAATTGTCTATTTTACTATCTTTAACTTTTTTCAATTTAATATTTTTTAAATTTACTAAAAGTTTCAACTTTTGAAATAGGATTTAAATCTACACAAATTTTCTTAAGATTTTTATCCAAATTTTAGTACTCTCAAATACAAGAAACCTCAAATGTTTGTAATCATTAAATTTCAACAAAAACGCATGAAAAAACTTAACATAAGAAAACACCAAGTGTTTAAGAAATAAAGAAGATGAAAGTAAAGTATAAAAAAAAAAGTTGAGTTTCGGAACTCTTAAAACTTTCTGCTTTGAATTTCGAAACTTCTCATAATGTTTCGAAATAAAAAAAATACTTTAATACATAAGCCTTTTAATTTTAAAGTTTAGAATTTTAGGTTAAGATTTAGAGGTTTATGTTGTGGGGTATAAAAATTAAAATTTATGATTGAAATTTAGAGTTTAAGATTTAAGTTTTTCAGTGTCAGTGTTGTTAAGAATTTATGTTTTAAAGTTTATAATTTAAATATGAAGGGTTGTGTAATTTTTTTGTACACAATTATGTATCAAACTATAACCTTTCCGAAATTTTTTTCATGATTTATTTTGAGTTCTAAAATCATCTAAAAAAGTTTGTAAATTAAGGAAAATTATTAGATGGACTCGACTCACCACGCCATCCGTAGTCCCAGCCAATAAGGTACATCTATTTTATTTTTTTAAGGTGAATCATCACCTCTTTTCTACATGTTGATAAAAGTGGGTAGTTATTGGGTGATTATTTTAAAATGGATGGATCTTATTGGCTGAGACTACAGATAACGTGGTGAGCCGGATCTATCTAATAATTTCTTGTAAATTAAGATATTTGAAGGAAACAATTTGGTACAAATTTGAAGTGAATAGTGTGGAGCCTGATATCTTCAACCGAATTGCATGTCAAGTGGTGGAAAAATGATTTCTTGGGTGATGGTGGTGGAAGCAAAAAAATAAAAAAATATACACAACGATTTAGAGTAGTTCGACTTTTTAACCAAAACATGCATCCACTACCTTAGCTTCCCACTAAGGATTTCACCAATTCACTAAGAATTCGTCCCCTTTTCAAGGCTTAGGAGGAAACCTTTACAACCTAAACCCACTCACCAAGCCTAGCTTCCAAAGCTTACAACTCAAGCTTTGTGAAATCTCTCTTTACAAGAAGAAGTTTAGCAAATTGGAGATCCTCTCAAAAGGTATGTGTTTGCACTATAAAGCACTCACCCAAATTCTAATACACTTGAGAGTACATTAACAATTTAACTCACAAGTGTTTATCTATACAAAAATGTACATTTAAGCACTAAGACACATTTTTAATTATCATGATGTTGGAAATTTGATCATTAGCTTCTTTAGATGCTTCTTGAGGCCTTAAATACTTCCAATTGAGTTTTTAATCGTTGGAGACTGTTGGAATTAAATTAGAGCTGTTGGTAGCTTTATTTCCTACAATAAATATAGTTTTTGAGCAGCCTATATCGGTACACGGGTAGTCGTATCGGTAATGATTCTTTAGAAACTAGTCGTTGAGGTTGATGCAGCTTTCTCGTATCGATACGTACCACGGTGGATCGATATGCTACAGGAACTAGTTGTTGGGGATTTGGAAAGAGCCGTTGGAGATTTGAAGCTCAAACGTATCGAAACGCGTGGAAGCGTATCAAAACGCGTGGAAGCGTATCGAAACGTTCCTTCTCGTATCGGTACAGATAAGCTTGTACCAGTACAATATTTGGCTACTGAAAAAATAACTATAGATGAAACCCTAAATTGTATCGATACAGTTGAGAACGTATTAGTACAGTACACGAAAAAACTTGGGTTTGGCTATTTAAAACCATTTTTAATCTTTCCATAGCCTTATAAAAATACATCAAACATATTTTCAAGTTGTTTGGACATAAAATCATTTTTAAAAACTTTTCAATTTAGTCTAAAAGTATTTTTCAATTATTATATCAAAACAAATATCCTAACAATCTCCCCATATTTGATATAATAAAACCAATTTGAAAATTGTTTTTGAGATTGCTCCCCCTAAGTAAAATAATTTTTAAATAAGAGATTATAGATTTAAAGATAGTTAAAGCTCCCCTTATTCACTTGAAAATTAAATTTTTCAACTCATTCTCCCCTTTTTGTTATATCAAAAATGGTTTAAAACAAAGTTTGAAAACTTTTAAGTACATAACGATGGAGAGTTTTGATAACAAATTTTGACAAAAATAAGTTTTTTTATCAAAATAGGCTCTCCTTACTCAAGCATCACATAAATGTTAGTCCAACAAATATATGATTAACTAGTTGAATTAAAACTAAATAAATCAAATTAAAAACAAATAAATTCAACTAAATTTTACCACTTGAATCAAAGGTAGGATGTGAAGCCTTCCTTCTTCAAGTGATCTTCCTTGTGTGTGTAGAGCTTCCCCTTAATTTTATCATTTGTTGATCATGCTCCATCACACCTAAAACGAGACAATCAAGTAATTTTTTGATATTTAAATTACTTTGGATCCATAAGAATTAGTAGCACAAACTTTAGTCCCCTTAGGAATCTATTTTATAATTGCATTCTTTTTATTTGAAGTAATTAGCCCTTTTGGGACCCAAATACTTCTAAAATATTTACCATTCAAAAATCTAAGAGCACTAAATTGTCTTTGTAACACCCCGATAAATATGGTGTTTTATTATATAAAAGGGGAGACATTGGCATTAAAGTGCATGATTTAAAATTTTGAAAGCTTGATTTGTAATATTGCAACATGGCCTTGGGCTTGATATTTCCCTTGGCCTTTTTGAAAATAGAGAAAATAAGAAAAAGAATTGGAAGTGCAGCCAAGGGGACTTAATCTTATGCCCCTTGGCATAAATGATGACAAGATTAACCATCTAAACTAAGGCTATTATTAGTTTTAGCCTACTTTAGTTTTTATTTAGCCTATTATATTTTGGATATACCAATAATAAATGATAATCAAAACCTTTCACCTACTCATTTTGGATACTCATTTGAATCTGTTACTAAAGAGAGAAAAATATCTTGAGCCTTATAAAACCTTTCTTCTCCCCTACACCGGTCACCCTTTAGATCTCCGTCATCGTTGCATCGTGGCTTTCACTGTTGGTATCGTCGTGTCCACTGCCTCACCCTGACTCTAGCCTTAGCCACCACCCACCCTGGTTCGCCGTCGTTCACTGTAGGAATTGGCTTAAAGGTTCGTCAAAACTTTTGGTTATCGTTACTGTTTCTTGCATTTTTCGTCATCGTCTATCGTTCTTTCGCTGCATTGTCACCACCAGTGAGTCCCTTACGTCGGTGCGAACAAAATATTGGTTGTCGATCGTTAGTTGGACGTCGTTTAAGGCCTCATCGGAGCAACACCTTATTCTGGTCGTCCCTTTGTGTTTCAGGTAAAATCAGTGAGATTCTGACCTATTTCCGATATGTAGATGTTGAGGTTGAGTTGTGAGGTTTAGCCACGTTCTGTTTTCGGCCAAAATGTGCCTTTTGGGGTCACCGATGAGGTTTACCAGTGAACGGGCGATGAGCTTAAATCGGTAGGGGTAAGTGGGGTTGAACCAGACTAAATCGGTCAGTACCGAACCCGATCTAAGTCTATTAACTTAACCGGTCTTAGCCCATTACAACCCAAGCCCAAGTCTGACCTACCCGACCCGTCTGCTCAACCCGTCCGAGTCAACTCAATGAGTCAACCCGTCTAAGTCAACTCGTTCGAGTCAACTCGCCCGAGTCAACCTAGTTGACCGATGACGTCAGCGTTGACTTTGACAAAAAAAAGTCAAATTTTCCAAAAACCTTATTTTATGTTTTTCAATGTCTTGAGTTCGATTTAGAAGTCTGTTTTGTGAAATTCTAACCCGAAGGCATTCGAATCTGACCTTGGATCCAAGCATGCTTATGTATTTAATTATTCAATTAAGAGCAATGTGAATAAGGACTGAAATTGGAATTTGTGCAATTGAAGGTATTCGTCGTTCCTTGTATGCGAGATTGTTATGCTTGATAGGCTCGATTTCCTTCAACCGATTTAGCTAGCCAAGTGGTGGAGAAGTTGGATTTTGGGTGATTTTGTGGGATGCAAAAATTAGACAATAAATACAAAGATTTATAGTGGTTTGACCTTCTAAACAAGCACCTACATCCACTACCTTAGCTCCCACTAAGGATTTCCCAACCAATTCACTAATTGATTCGTCCCCTTTTCTAGGCTTAGAAGGAAACCCTTACAAACGATCAAAGCTTTCTAAACCAAAGCTTGATCAAACCCTCTATACAAGAGATGAATAAAAGTAAACTAAACTCCCTCTTACAAGGTTGATGTTTGCACTCTTTAGCACTCGCCCAAACCTAAACACTTGAGCAAATTTGACAATTTTGACTCATAAGTGTTGTATATACAAAGAATTAACAATTAAAGCCCTAAGACAAATTTCTCATCATATAGTTGTTGACAATTGAAGCATTAGTCTTCCCTGATGCTTGGAGGTCCCTTTTATACTCTCAATTGAGTTTGTAGCCGTTGAGGACCGTTGAGATTGAATTGGAGCCGTTTGAGACTTTATTTCCTACCAAAAATGCAGTTATGGTGATGTTTGTTTCGATACACGGGTAGCTGTATCAAAATGCTCTTCTTCAGAACTAGTCGTTGGAGTCTGATGCAGTATGTCGTATTGAAACACGTTGGGTCGTATCGGAATGCCCGTATCGAAACATCTAGTGTTGTATCGAAACAACCTGTAATTCAAATAGCCGTTGGGAAATAACCGTTAGGATCTTTGCCACGTAGGCGTATCGGAACACGAAGGCTTGTTTCGAAACGACCCCTGCTATTTCGATACGGCTAAGGCATGTATCGAAACACATTTTGGCAGTTTCAAAGCGTATCAATATTGATTATGTCTGTATCGAAATAGGTACATTAAAAACATTGGTTTGGCTACTTAAAAACGTTTCAAACATTACCAAAACCTTTTGAAAACACCTCAAACTTATTTTCAAGTTGTTTTGACTTAAAGCATGTTTTAAATTCTTTTCAATTTAGTCCAAAACATTTTTCAATTATTATATCAAAACATATATTTCTACAATCTTCCCATTTTGATATAATAAATCCAACTTAAAAAATTGGTTGGGATTCTCCCCCCCCCCCTTAGTATTTGAATAAGAAATTTTAAAAATTAAATAAAGTTAAAGCTCCCCCTTATTCCTTTGAAAAATCAAATTTTCAAACCATTTATCTCCCTTTTTGTTATATCAAAAAGAATTTAAAAGACGTTAAGCTCAAAATAACATAGAAGGTTAAAAATTTTGACACAATTAAAAACTTTGGTTTTAAAATTGGCTCCCCCTTACTCAAAGCATCAAATATTGTTAGTCCAATAATAAGATAATCTAGTTGTAAAGAAAAAATAATCTAATTGAAGCAAAAACAAAACAACTAGAAATTTTACCAACACTTGAACTTCAAGGGAGGATTTGAAGTCTTCCTTTTTCAAGTGTTCTTTCTTGTGTGTATGGAGCTCCCCCTCAAATTTGGACTTGTTGATAATTCTCCATCACACCTAACATAAGACAATCAAGTAATTTTTGGTATCCAAATTGCTATGGATCCATAGACGTTAGTGGCACAAAATTTAGTCCCCTTAGGAATCCATTTTGCAATTTCATACTTTTTAGTTGAAGTGATTAGTCTTTTTAGGACCCAAACACTTCTAAAACATTTTCCATTTACAAATCTATGGGCACTAGATTGTCTTTGATAAAATTTGATTTTCCAAAATTTGTCTTCTTTTCAAGTTCTTTGGAAATCAAATTTTTTTCTTCTTGAACTTTATGAAGCAAATTTTTTAAATCAACACATTTTTGCTCAAACTCATTGAGTTTTGTTTCAAGTTCAATTTTGGTTTTAGAAATCAAATCATTTTGAATTTTCAAATTTGAAACCACTTTCTTGTTTTTCAAAATGTGATTTTTAAATTCTAAAACCAAATCATCATAGGCATCTTGTAATTCATCAAAAGAATATGGCCATAAGGCAAAGTTTGGTTTGTTCATTGTTGGTGGAGTCCTCATCACTCCAAGTAGCCACATATGCCTTCTTCTTATGGCTTGAAGAGCTTGTCTTCTTTTTCTTCCTCGATTCATGCTTGGATTCTTACTTTTTACTCTTCATGAATCGAGAAAACTTTTCGAAGAGATAGATCATCTCTTCTTCTTCACATTCCTCCTCACTTGATTGTACATGTAGGCATGTAGAGGATGGAAGAGCTATGGCATTTACATTGATGCCTTGCTCTTTGATCTTCTTTCCTTCTCCCTCTTTAAGGGGAGAGACATCATCTCATGGATGAGCAAAGATCCAATGAGCTCGTCAAGCTTAAGCTTCTTCAAGTTTTTTTTTCTTCTACAATTGTCGTCTTTTTATACTTCCATGAACCGGGAAGTGAGTAAATCAACTTCCGAACAAGTTTGTCTTCCGGAATCTCCTCTCTAAGACCTTTGAGTTGATTGACGATTGTGGAGAATCGATCAAACATCCTCTTGATTTCTTCATCTGGGTCCATCTTGAAGCTTTCATACTCGAAGTTGAGAAGACCAATTTTGGTCTCCTTTACTTCGTTGGTTCTCTCGTATGTGACTTCAAGCTTGTCCCATACTTCATTGGCATCTTCACAAGAAGACATCTTCTCATAGATGTTGGGGCTAAATGCACAAAAGAGAATGTGCATAGCCTTGCAATTAAGCTTCATCTTCTTGCGATCATCGACACTCCAATCCGCCTTTCTTCGTTGTGGCACAAACGAACCATCTTCAACTATGTCTCAAAGCTTGTAATCCTTAGATTTTATGAAAAGCATCATTCTTGTCTTCCAATAGGCATAGTTGGTTCCGTGGAAGAATGGTGGCTTGTCGATGGATTGCGTCATTCAACCGGTTGATTGAATTGATGTATCGAGCTTCCCGGATCGCTTCAATAGGATGTTAATCTCTTTCGATTGAACCTCGCTCTGATACCTATTATTAGGCTCGATTTCCTTCAACCAATTTAGCTAGCCAAACGGTGGAGAAGTTGGATTTTGGGTGATTTTGTAGGAAGAAAAAATTAGACAATAAACACAAGGATTTATAGTGGTTCGACCTTCTAAACAAACACCTACATCCACTACCTTAGCTCCCACTAATGATTTCCCAACCAATTCACTAATTGATTCGTCCCCTTTTCTAGGCTTAGGAGGAAACCCTTACAAACGATCAAAGCTTTCTAAACCAAAGCTTGATCAAACCCTCTATACAAGAGATGAATAAAAGAAAATTAAACTCTCTCTTACAAGGTTGATGTTTGCACTCTTTAGCACTCACCCAAACCTAAACACTTGAGCAAATTTGACAATTTTGGCTCACAAGTGTTGTCTATACAAAGAATTAACAATTAAAGCCTTAAGACAAATTTCTCATCATATAGTTGTTGACAATTGAAGCATTAGTCTTCCCTTGATGCTTGGAGGTCCCTTTTATACTCTAAATTGAGTTTGTAGTCGTTGAGGACCGTTGAGATTGAATTGGAGCCATTGGAGACTTTATTTCCCACCATAAATGCAGTTCTGGTGATGTCAGTTTCGATACACGGGTAGCTGTATCAAAACGCCCTTCTTCAGAACTAGTCGTTGGAGTTTGATGCAATATGTCGTATTGAAACACGTTGGGTCGTATCAGAATGCCCGTATCGAAACATCTAGTGCCGTATCGAAACAACCTGTAATTCAAATAGCCGTTGAGAAATAGCTGTTGGGATCTTTGCCACGTAGGCGTATCGAAACACGAAGGCTTGTTTCAAAACGACCCCTTCTATTTCGATACGGCTAAGGCTTGTATTGAAACACATTTTGGCAGTTTCAAAGCGTATCAATACTGATTATGCCTGTATCGAAACAGGTACATTAAAAACACTGGTTTGGCTACTTAAAAACGTTTCAAACATTACCAAAACCTTTTGAAAACACCTCAAACTTATTTTCAAGTTGTTTTGACTAAAAGCATGTTTTAAATTCTTTTCAATTTAGTCCAAAACATTTTTCAATTATTATATCAAAACATATATTTCTACAAAGATGTTGAGGGACATAGAATTCGGGTTCGAGAGTGATCAGATGGAGTATCATGGATCGACCGGTGTAGCTCAGAGCTGAGGTAATACATTACTACCTCTAGTAGGCTTTATGAACATGTCGGTTTTCGGTTAATGGATGCATGATTACGATTATAGTGTACTTTCACCTCTGTTTAAGTCAATTTGATTACGAAATAAAAGAAGGGTAGTATGGACATATCTGAACTATTCAAAAGAGAAGTTCAATAGACCGAAAGGATCCTGTGTTTAGTAAGTGATTAATAAGGTAGTTAATCTCCAAACCCAATTAATAGTGTCAAAAGGTTCAACGTCAAATATTTTGATATGAAATTAAGAAAATACTCTTGAGGTACAAGAACGACTAAAATACTCATGACAATGAAAACAGTCTAGAAATCTACACTAGATCTAGTAAAACAACTTGGATTTTCTTGAATTCTGAATAAATCTCTGAAGATAAATTTGTGGTAAACTTTTCGTATGCCTGAATTAATCATAGTGGCGTAAAATACTAGTTGATTGAAACGACAAAAAGGATTGGAAATATTGATAAGGCTGAATTATCAGAACAATAGTATTGATCCAAAAAGACTAAAGTTTCCTCAGGCATCGAATTTCCAAATTAACTAGAATGATGGATAAACCCTCGAGTTTTGAAATAAATGAATTGTTTGGAAATACCAAAAGTACCTGAATGACTAAAACATCATCAAGTACTTAAATGATTGAAATACATACGTGACCCGAGATAAGTGGAAGCTTGGGAAATCGTAAAAAAATTATGATAAATTACAAATAACGGTAATGCCCCTATGGGTTTTGAAGCATGACTCATGTACGTCAACCACTCACGATATTAATGCAATATTGGAAGATTTCTACGTGGAATATATGTTTGACTACTCGGTGGTAAGTCATGTGGTGAATCATGAAGGTGACCGTTTAGCTTTACGATACAATCGGTTCTAAGAAATGAATACCCATGAGGTGTCCATGTTTGGATACTTGGCAAATATCGTATTGTTGGGATTTGTTTGGTTGGAGGGTACTTGGAGTTTGAGCGGTCGATAGAAATCTGAAATATTACAAATCATCATTTTATCAATATTGGATTGAATTACAAGACTGCCCTAGCAGCTAAATGATGTGTCTTCTCGGCGTGGCTTTCGAAGTACGGTATTGGTATATTAGTGGGCATGCATGTCATGTTTTATTCTATGTTAGTGTTTGTATTATACTTCCTGAACTATTGTTATATGTTTAGATGAATTTTTCTAAAATTGTATTTCGAACAGAAGTTTGTTTTACAGTTTTAATGTATTTAAATAAAAAACATTTTCAGGTGGATTTTTACTGTGGGTCACTCTTGTGACCCTAATGTGGCCTCCTAGATTTAGATGTAACGCATAGGCGAGTCAAGGAGGTTACAGCCTTTGAAAAAAGTTTGATTTTCCAAAAAAAAAAAATCCTTTCAAGTTCCTTGGAAATCAAAGCTTTTTTATTCTTAAGACCATCCACTTCTTTTTTATGATCTTTTTCTAAACTTTGAAGCAAATTTTGTAAATTTAAGACTTTAAGTTCAAAATCCTTAAATTTTGCTTCAAATTCCAAATTGGTTTTCAAAAGCAAATCATTTCTGGTTTTCAATTTTGAAATTAACTTTTGTTTTTCGAAAATGAAGCCTTGAACTCAAAAACCAATTCGTCGTAGGCTTCTTGTAACTCATCAAATGTATAAGAATTAGAAATAGATGAGTTAGAAGTTACCTCTCCCTCTTGAAAGGTCATTAAGCATAAGTGGCCTACCTCATCGTCGGTGGAGTCTTCTTCATCACTCTATGTTACCACATATGCTTTCTTTGAAGATGATCTCGTTTTGTTGAAGCGAGGGCAATCGTATTTGGTGTGTCCTTGCTTCTTGCATTCAAAGCTCTTGTGGGGATCCTTCATCTTCATCTTCGATTCATGCTTGGATTCTTCCATTTCGCTCTTCATGAATCGGGCAAACTTCTTGAAGAGATTGTACATCTCTTCATCCTCACTTTCCTCATCACTTGAATCTTCTAGATGACTTGTGGAGGATTTAAGAGCAACAATATTTAGGTCTTCGATTCCTTGTTCTTTGATCTTCTTCTCCTTCTCCCTTCTCAATGGTTTAGACATTAACTCATAGGTAAGAAGAGACCCAACTAGCTCATCAAGCTTGAGCTTCTTTAAGTTCTTGGCTTCAATGATAGTCGTCTTCTTGCTCTCCTATAATTTGAGAAGTAAATAAATCAACTTCCAAATGATTTTATCTTCCGAAATATCCTCCTCAAGACCTTTAAGTTGGTTGACGATTATGGAGAAACGGTCGAACATACTCTTGGCATCTTCATCCGGGTCCATCTTGAAGTTTTCATATTTCAGGTTGAGTAGACCAATCTTTGTCTCCTTCACCTTGTTTGTTCCTTCGTATGTGGCTTCAAGCTTGTCACATACTTCCTTGCCACTCTCACAAGAAGACACCTTTGCATTTTCATCCAAGCCCAAAGCACAAAAAATAATGTGCAAGGCCTTGCAATTTAGCTCCATCTTCTTGCGATCATTCACACTCCATTCCGCCTTGCTTCATTGTGGCACGAACGACCCATCGAGAACTATATCCCAGACATGATAGTCCTTTGCTCTCATGAAGAACATAATTTTATTCTTCCAATAGGCATAATGTTGACCGTTAAAGAAATGTAACTTGACAATGGATTGCGCCATGGAAACCGGTTGATAAAATGGTTGATCCAGCTTGTCGGGATCGCCTCAATAGGATGTTAATCCTCTCAATTGAGCCTCGCTCTGTACCAATTGTGGAGCACAATATCGTCAACAAAATTGCTTTCTAAGTGGTGGAGAAGTGATTTCTTGGGTGATGGTGGTGGAAGAAAAAGGATAGAAAAATATACACAACGATTTATAGTGGTTCGACTTCCTAACCAAAGCCTACATCAACTACCTTAGCTTTCCACTAAGGATTTCACCAAATCACTAAGAATTTGTCCCCTTTTCAAGGCTTAGGAGGAAACCTTTACAACCTAGACTCATTTATCAAGCCTAGCATCCAAAGCTTACAACCCAAGCTTTGGGAAACCTCTCTTTACAAGAAGTTTAGCAAACTGGAAATCCTCTCAAAAGGTATGTGTTTGCAGAGTAAAACACTCACCCAAATTCTAATACACTTGAGCATACGTCAACAATTTAGCTCACATGTGTTTGTCTATACAAGAATGTACATTTAAGCACTAAGACGCATTTTTAATTATCATGATGTTGGCAATTTGATCATTAGCTTCTTCAGATGCTTCTTGAGGCCTTAAATACTCCCAATTGAGTTTCTAGCCGTTGGAGACTGTTGGGATTGAATTAGAGCCATTGGTAGCTTTATTTTCCGTAGTAAATGCAATTCTGGAGCAGCCGGTATCGGTACGCGAGTAGTCGTATCGGTACCAATTCTTTAGAAACTAGCTGTTGAGCTTGATGCAACTTTCTCGTATCGATACGCCTTGGTACGTATCAATACCTGGGATCGGTGCGGTGGATCGATATACTGCATTGATAAGGGGTGTGTTTCTTGAAAAACAATGTTCCTTGAATGTTAACGGATCTAGGATAGTAGCAAGCATATCTCTACAGTAAAAACAAAATATGGGTGACGTTTTAGGCTTAAAATATCAAGGAAAACAAGAAAGAAAACAAAAGAAACAAAGAAGAAAGGTGTAGGAATTTCTGGACAGATTTGGACGGTAATGAAGATGAAGGCTTCAAGGGGCGTTCATGGCTGCATTTGGTGTCCAAAAGATGGCAGAAACGTTGCTGGAAAATCAGCAGAAGTTTGGTGACGAAAAGCTCGAAAGAACCTGCACAATATCTTATGCAAAGCTGAATCCGATATGTTCCACGTCGAAGGACTTGGACCCTCTAGATAGCAATCTAGGAACCCGAAGTATCAAGTAAAATTTGACACAACAAAACTCAGATTGAAATGTCAAATGATAGTTCTAAAAAGAACTGAACAAGAGAAACTCTCTCAAATAATTTTTATTCCAAAAATGTCTAACCTTTTAACATTGTTTACAAAACATATATATAGTGAAAAAAGGGTGGTGACCGAATTTACTTGTGTGGTTGAAATTAACAAGTTCAATAATTGAATTTGAATGCTAGTAACCTCTTTGGGCGGCAGAAAACATCAGTCATGCATTCAAAATGCAAGTGGTGCCGCCTTTGCACATTTAACATGTGCTAAATGTTTGAAATTCAAACAAAAACGTCCACCCATGCTTATCCATTCATGTGTCGCACAAATACAAAGAAGAGGGGTTGTTTTCGACCAAACTTGCACACGCATGTGCCAAGGCTGCCACATGTGCAAGTCACATACTCAAATGCCACCTAGACTGCCACGCATGCACTGGTTCACTCCCCGACATGTAGGATGCTTTTCAGCTACTTCTGGACTTATGAGCTTAAGATTGAGCTAGTGGAGCTGAAGTTGAGCTGACGGGAATCAAGCTGGGCTGAAATGAGCTAGCTAAGAGTATTAGGAGCTGAACTGAGCTGGGAGCTAAGCCTCTGAGCTGAGGATGGGCTGATCACATTCTCCTGAGCTGGGGCCGAGCTGCATACACTCTGGTGAGCTGAGATGAGCTGCATACACTCACTTGAGCTGGAGTTGAGCTGCATATACTCACTTGAGCTAGTGTCCTCCTAAGTACATGTTACAAAACAATGAAACTCCTATCAAAGCTTTGTAAACTTATTCAGTAACACTTAAACAAATATAAAAACACTATAAGTTATATCAAACTAATTTAAAACACACCAAACATACTATATACATAGTAAACACACTAATATAAGTAATGTAGCATAAAGATGTTACATATCAGCACGTAACAAGTGGAAAAGAAAACTTCCTTGAACATTTGAAGTTGCATCGTTGGGTGGCATAAACGTGCTCACATCAAGCATGGAACTAGTCGTTAGGGATTTGGAAAGAGCCGTTGGGGATTTGAAACTCAGGCATATCGAAATGCGTGGAAGCGTATCGAAATGTTCCTTCTCGTATCGGTACGGATACGCCTGTACCGATACGGTTTTTGGCTACTGGAAAATCATTGTAATTGAAACCCTAAATTGTATCGATATGGTTGAGACCGTATCAGTACGGTACACGAGAAAACTTAATTTTGGCTATTTAAAATCGTTTTGAATCTTTCCATAGCCTTATAAAAACACATCAAACATATTTTCAAGTTGTTTGAATATAAAATTATTTTTGAAATCTTTTCAATTTAGTACAAAATTATTTTTTAATTATTATATCAAAACAAATATCCTAATAAATAGTTTGAAAATTTATGTTAGGATAAACTTTGTAAACTCTATAAATTGCAACCGTTTAATTAGGTATACTTTATATTTATTTTTTTTATAATAAAATTTTTATTATAAATCTAATAATTATTTTCAAAAAATAAAAATAATTTTATGAGAATATTTTTATACTTTTACATAATAATCTTTAAATAAAAAAATAAAAAATCATTACTTTAAATTCTCAAGTAAATATCAATACTTTAGAATTGAACACATGGCATGAAATGATAAAGAAAAACTGAACACGACTTTTAAAAAAAAATTAAACATGTGATTAATGAATTCATAATATAATTTTTAATGTTTTATCTATGATAATTTGTTAATTTTATTTTTAAAATATATATTTTGCATAAAATAAATTTTCACTAACATTATGGGCACGGAAATATTTAATAATTAAATTATACGTTAAAATACACTCTAAATCTTTGGATTATTTGCAAATCTTTGGGTTTTTTTCTCAGTCAAATAAAATTTTACTAATAAAAATAAATACACAGAAAACAGTGGAATACAAGTAGGGGTGATAACGAGCCGAGCTGAGCCCGAGCCTGGCCAGGCTCGGCTCGGAAACAGTGTATTTGGGCTCGGCTCGAGCTCGAGGCTCGCCGAGCTCGGATATTTAGGCTCGAGCTCGGCTCAAAAATAATTCTATTGGGCTCGTCAGGCTCGGCTCGGCTCGAAATGAAAAATTTTCCTATAATTTTTTTATATAAAATATTCGTTAAAAATCTCTTTCATAACCAACACTAAAACGAAATTTAATGACCGGAAAGGAAAAAAAGTGCCAAAATTAGATTAATCCAAACAATCAATAAATATTCTTATAATACAAACACATAATTAAAGAAAATACAAAATCAAACAACAATCAACTAATGAAAAAAATACAAACACATAATTATTTTTAGTGCATATGTAGATTACGAGCCTGTTCACGAGCTTTTCGAGCCGAACCTAGGTAAGCTCGGCTCGGCTTGTTAAGGTTTCGAGCCGAGCCCGAGCCCGAGTCGAGCTCACTCGAGCCGAGCTTTGACCGAGCCGAGCCCGAGTAGCTCGCGAGCCGGTCAGGCTCATTATCACCCCTAGACGGAAGGTAAGAAGAACTTTGAAATTTTTAAACTTTCATTTGGTCCCATGTTTCAAAACTTTCTATTTCTCTTTTTTCAAAACAAAAATTCTCATTAAATATATTTATATGAAAATATTTTGATATATAAGTTTGGGAAAATTTTAGTTTACAGAAGCCTTTTTATTTTAAGGTTTAGAGGTTTAGTCTGTAGAATGTAAATTTTAAGGTTCATGGTTACAATTTAGAGTTTAGGGTAGTAGGATTTGAGATTTAGATTTTGGTTGTGTAAATTTCTTTTATGCAGCTTGTGTATCAAAATATAACTCATATTTATATTAAATTAAATTGATATTTTTTGGGGTTTAATCACTGGTTTTCGACCCACTAGCCAACTAATCTATATCAGATTTTGTAGAGGCCCATTATATAAGTGACCCTCCCAACTCAGATTTTTCTATTTACAACGCCAAGATTTGAACTCTGGCCTTGCTTAAGTGATCTAGTGCCTCATCCACTAGACCAATTGGTTGTTGGTAATTAAATTGGTACCTTTAAAACTTAAATTTTATATATTTGACTTAAATGGTTGTAATAATAAGTAATTGTTAAACCTATATTTGTTTTTTATATAACAAGGACTAAATTGTAAAATAAATAAACTTTTAAGATACTTAATTTACTCACTAAATTGAAAAACATTCGAACCTAAATATTTTTTTCAAGTCAAAATTTGAATCCCAAATATTTTCTAAGTGTTTTAGTACTCAATTTAGCCAATTTTGTAACTGGGTACCAGTACGGCATACCCAATACAACCTATGGCGTACCGGTACAGGTTTTCGTTACTGAAAATCAAACTTGTGTTTATGGCTTACGAGTATCGGTATGGCTATACGTGTACTGGTACATGTTTTTGAAATTGTAATTCCTATTGTACATAGAGTACCAGTACGGCCTATGACGTACGAATACGGGGTTCAATAAATTTAAAATAGTTTTATTAAATGTTTTGACTGTTGCCTTGTCAGAGATTCATGAAATTAATTTTTAAAAGTCCAGTTATGCATACCAGTACACTTATATGCGTATCGATACGGTTTGTTAACTAATTGTTCTAAGGATTTCAGTAAGCAAAATGAGTACCAGTATGGTACAGCATGTACTGATACTCTTTGTTAAATCTTCACTTCGTACTAACACGCTTGTTCGTGTATCAATATTCTTTTGTTACAACGATTCTTTCTTCTTTTGGCTGGTACCGATATGAGTACTTGTGTACCGACACTCACAATTGTCAGACATCATTTATTGCGGGAAAAATGCAGCCCAACGGTTCTATTCAATATCTCAACTACCCAAACGGATAGAACAACGAGGGGTATAAAATCAAGTCTCTAAACATTCTTCAACAACGAGAAAACAATTCTAAAGCATTCAAGCACATATCCAACATACTTAAATTCAGTTTGTCAAAA
Organism: Hibiscus tridactylites; assembly: GCA_958450335.1. Taxonomy (NCBI): domain Eukaryota; kingdom Viridiplantae; phylum Streptophyta; class Magnoliopsida; order Malvales; family Malvaceae; genus Hibiscus; species Hibiscus tridactylites. Next base: position 32,503,418 of record OY288280.1, on the reverse strand, counting down.
TCTTATAAACTCACTTGAGTGTTTTTTATTGAAACCTTTTTACTCAAGTGTTTGGGGTTTTAGTGAATTTTTTATGTGCAAACAAACTACCTTGTGAGGTTTTTCTAATTTTGCTTATTGTATTCATCCTTTAGGGATAAAGGAATCACTAGACTTTAGTGTATAAGTCTAGGTTGTAAGATTATCTCCTTTAGCAAAAAAAAAAGAAGACAAATTTAATGAATTGTGAAAATCTTTAGTGTGGTTAGCTAAGGTAGTGGACGTAAACCTTTTTAGAAGGTTGAAGCACTATAAATCATTAGGTTAAAGTACACAGACGATCACTAAAGTTTGGTAAAAAATAAAATGGTAACAAAACTTTTAAAAATCACAAAATGGTAATTGAACTTTATGTTTTATAACAAAATGGTAGCTGGATGTTAAATCTCGTTAAGTGTGTTATAAAATTTGGTATAATAACCCATTTAGTCCTTCATATTTATACATTCAATCAATTTAGTCTTAATTTGAAACAATTCACTAAATTTAGCCCTCGTTATTTATGCATTCTTTTAATTTAGTCCTTAAACTAAAATTCCAAAGTATGGTAACATGATAAATAATTACAATTAAACTCGAAAACTCGACTCGAATAAAAAAAATTTAAATAAAGTTTAAGTTGTAAAATATGACGTGTCAACTCGAATAACTCGAAATTTTTTGACTCGACTCGATCAAACGCTCACCTTTATCTTAAGATATGACGCATCAACTCGAATAACTTGAAATATTCAAATATTTTAAATCATTTTTCCTTTAAATCGAATATTATTTAAAATAGAATATTTATATTTTCATATTTAAATCACATTGATTATTTAATAACAATTTTAAATATTCGATTTAATTTAAAAATATTTGATTTAAAAGAAAAAATGGATTTAAAATATTTGAATATTTAATTAAATTTTTATAGGAACTCGAAAACTCGACTTGAATCGAAAAAATTTCAAATAAAGTTTGAGTTGTAAAGAAGCATCAACTCGAATAACTCGAAATTTTTTGACTCGACTCGAACGAACGCTCACCTCTATCTTAAGATATGACGCGTCAACTCAAATAACTCAAAATATTCAAATATTTTAAATCATTTTTTATTTTAAATCGGATATTTTTAAAATAGAATATTTAATATTTTCATATTTAAATCACATCGAATATTTAATAACTACTTTAAATATTCAATTTAATTTAAAAATATTCGATTTAAAAGAAAAAAAAAGTGATCTAAAATATTCGAATATTTAATTAAATTTTTATAGGAACTCAAAAACTCGACTCGACTCGAATCGAAAAAATTTCAAATAAAGTTGAGTTGTAAAATATGACGTGTCAACTCGAATAACTCAATTTTTTTTTGACTCGGCTCCATCGAACGCTCACCTCTATCTTAAGATATGACACGTTAACTCGAATAACTCGAAATATTTGAATATTTTAAATCATTTTTTCTTTTAAATCACATCAAATATTTAATAACTACTTTAAATATTCGATTTAATTTAAAAATATTCGATTGTGATTTAAATATGAAAATATTAAATATTCTATTTTAAAAAATATTCGATTTAAAAGAAAAAAATGATTTAAAATATTCGAATATTTCAAGTTATTCGAGTTGACGTATCATGTCTTAAGATAGATATGAGCGTTCGATCGAATCGAGTCAAAAAAAATTCGAGTTATTCGAGTTGACGCGTCATATTTTAAAACTCAAACTTTATTTGAAATTTTTTATTCGAGTCGAGTCAAGTCGAGTCGAGTTTTCGAGTTCCTATAAAAATTTAATTGTAATTATTTATTATGTTACCATACTTTGGAATTTTGCTTTAAGGACAAAATTGAAAGAATTCATAAATAACGGGGTTAAATTTAGTGAATTGTTTCGAATTAGGACTAAATTGATGGAATGTATAAATATAAAGGACTAAATGTGTTATTATACCAAATTTTGTAACAGACACCTAACAGAATTTAACGTCTAGTTACCATTTTGTTATAAAGCATAAAGTTTAATTGCCATTTTTTTATAATTTTTAAAAGTTTGGTTACCATTTTATTTTTTTCATCAAAGTTCAGTGACCGTCTATGTACTTTACCGTAAATTTTTTTGTCTCAATTTTTTTGCTTTTACAATTAGCTTCCACCAAATTTTTATTTACCAATTCACTTATCTCTTGGTATTTTTATTGATTGTTCAACCCAACAATAATATATAGATATATGAATTTAAATTTATTTTTCAAAACGTTAACTTATCTGACATGTTAGATTTCTCTAAGGTTTTTTTTCTTAATTCAATAATTTTTTAATTATTTCTCAAACCATGATAATTTTTTGTTTTCCTCCTATTTTTTTTAGTATTTTCAAATAAAAGATATAAATAATTCATTCGGTGAAAAACCAATTTTTCATGTTCCTTTAATTTTTTTAATTAATTAAAATAATAGTTTATTTTTAACAATCGCGCATAATATTTAGACGGTTTTAGATTACATTTATATCGGTTTGTTCACTCTCTTAGTTGTTACTTTTATTAAAAGTTATGTCAGGGTTGATGAGCATTGATGAACACCACTAACGATCAATATCGATGGGTACTATTAATTTAATTTATAAATATTTAAAATATAAATGATTCACCGTATAATTATAAATTATTTAAAAATCAAAAGGTAAATTAATTAAAATATATTTTTTATTTTCTTTTAAACATAATTAGATCAAAATACTTACCCTAAATTACAAGATCCTAATTTTTTCTTTGAAATTCAATCTGCCACCACCGCCGCTAGCCACCGCTGCCGGCCACATTCGCACTGCCTCACTACCACACTTATGTGGCCGATGTTAAACCATGTCGTCGTTCCCAACCTTTTTGTAATTTAAAGGTAGATATTTTGATTTAACTATGTTTAAAAAATTAAAAATAATATATATATATTAATTAATTTACCTTTTAATTTTTAAATAATTTATAATTATGGTCCTGTTTGGCAATTAGCGGATAGCTGATAGCGGATTACATTAGCTGATAGTTGATTGCATTAGCTGATTTGACTAGTTGATTGTATAAAAGTGTTTGATAAATTAACTGATAGTTGTTAGCTGTTTGATTATTTAAACAAGCAAAATGACATATAAGGACATAATTATATTCGATACTTATTTGAATAGATTTTTAGTTATCAATATTTTGTATCTATTAATATTAATTATATTATGAAAAATAATTTTTAATATAACATTATTAAGCATATTTGAAGGATCTATATATTAATTAATTATTTATATAATTATTTTTAATATAATTTAATTAATTATTAAATTTCAATACAGATATAAATGTGGGAAAATAAAAAAAACAAAAAAAACAAAAGGGATTAGTTTACAAATGTCACAATGTAAATTCGTGAGGTTGAAGGATTAAAATAAAAATGGTTAAATTTAAGTTATTTAGAGATTTTTGGTAATTGTTAAGGGTAAAAGAGTCTTTATAACTCTTATATCAAAACCTCTAATTTCAAAAAGCTCTTATTAGCAGCTTTTTCAAAATTAGAGGTTTCATCTCAATCCGCTATTTCAATCCGCTCTTTACCAATCATCCAAATTAGCGAATTTGACCGGTCAAACCTCTAATTTTAGCTCAAACCTCTAATTTTGGTTCAAACCTCTAATTTTGGTTCAAACCTTTCTTTACCAAATAGGGTCATAATGAGTCTTTTAAATTTTAAATCTTTATAATTAAATTAATATTGTTCATTGGTGCTCATCAAGCATTGTAGAATTTTCTTAAAAGAACACGAAAAATATGATAATAAAAGTTTTATATTATATATATTACACTGTTCTTTAAAAAAAAAATTGATCTTGCAAAATTGAATGTCAAGATCCACATCGAAATCGTATAATAATTTTTCCACCACCGAATACAAAATTACTAATAAAACATGAAACCACGCCTAGTAATCACCTCGCCAATTAAGAATTAAATCATTACCAACACCTAAACAGCTCTCCATTTTGTAGCAGAAACACTATACTAAGAAATAAAACAGCCAGCCTGAAGATCAAATTGTAACACATCTTAAGCAAGATTTTAAATATTTTTTAATTTTATTCATATAATAATGTAAAATTACTTAAATTGTTAAATATAATTAAATATACTAATTATTTTGATAATTAAAATATTACAATAATAGAAAAATTGCTAAGAAAAAAAAAACAATCCCGCCTGAAGATCAAACGGGAACGAGTTAATTTGCCAAATCTTGTAATGTGGTATCTCTACTTTCTACTCATTCAATGTATCCCTGTACTCTGCTTCCGTGTACTATTGTGCCCCATAAGACTAACTCCGATACCTAGCAATCGGGTCAAAAAGTCACAGTTAGGGGCATGTACTTTGACCAAAACAAACCAGAACTATTTAAATCGATCTAGAACCAGAACTACACGTGTACGACCGTTTCCGGTACGATATTGAATCATTTCAAAAGATTAAAAGAAAGTGGAAGTTACTCTTTCAAGTGCAATAAGAGGATGTGTTTTTTCAAGTAATAATGTCATTAGAGGACTTTAGCCCTACAAAAACTAAATCTCAAAAGAGGGTACAATTTGCCACTCAAGCAACTGTTCAACCTTATGATGGCAAATACAAGATATAAAAAAATCCATTCTTTTTTACATATAATAAAAAGGAAAAAATTCAGCTATTGAGAGTGAAAGACTCAAGAAAATTAGCTAGTTTCAACAGATTGAATGATTTATTTACCTCAGTACAAGTCCCGATCCTCAACTTGTAGGCGACTCTTTCATGCTAGATGTTGGGGATGGACTCTGCTCCGATACTTCAGCCAATTCCATATGCTCAACGAAACTCTCTTGATCCGAATTGCCAGATTCCCCATTGCCTGAAGCAGCGACTTCTTGGGCAACGCTGCATGCTGATTTTTCTTCTGTCAGCTCATCGGCTTCTAACGGTTCCTTGGGTGTGGAAGATGAAGTTTCTTTGCTACGATGGTTAGTGTTAGATGTCAGCCATTTAAACTGCAGATTGTTGCCTTGCCAGCATTTACCGTTTATATAAGCCCTTTCTGCTGATTGGCGTGTGGTGTAAGTTATAAGAGCCGAGCAATTCTTCAATGGCTCTGATCTGATATCATCGGTATCTTCATTTTCCACGTCTTGTAGCTCCACAGAGAAAAGATCTCCATACTGTAAGAAGTGCTCCTTCAAAACAGCAACCTAATGACAATCATATATGAATTACCTCTCATTGACAACAACAAAGAACATAGAAGCAATTGAGTTTGTCATTACAGCCTAGAATTTTAGGTAAAGATCAAAGACTAAGAACAAAAGTTACATGCTACTCAGACTTGGTTGATAGTGTCAAATATAGGTATGTGTTTGACAGGGGTATGTTCAATTTTCCCCCAAGTTTTTCCATGTATTTGAAAGGTCCTTGAAGGATCATATCCCTATACCCATGTCTGAATATATGTCAGACGATGATATTTCAAGAAAAATGAAGAATCCCGAGCAACATAGCTACAATACACCCAAGGGATCAAAATACTCGAGGTTTACTCGAAGAGCATACAAAGATTATAACTTGAATTTTCATGTGAAAGAACATAAAGTTCTCTGTTCATTATCAACTGGCTTAATTTCACCTTTGGAATAATTCATCCACATAAAAAACGGGAGTAAAGACAATTCTCAGATGAAGGCAAGGAGAGAGGGTGACTCACATCTGCAAAACCAGAAGGCAATGGCGGAATTACTCTAAATGAAATTGGTCGGTTGTCCAATTTGTATTTATTCGTCAGGAATGGATGCCTAATAGGTGCAGACAGATGAGGCTTATGAGACTGCTGCTTTGAGCTCATAGATTCCGGCAATGCCATGGAGGCACTCGGTTTTGGACTTTGAGACACAACATTCTCAGTCAATTTGTTCTTATCTGTCATCCCTATAAAGTATGGTTTTGCCGCAGAAGCACCAGATTCAGAGGAACCAGGAATCGAAGCTTTTGCAGGATCAGCTGCAATTCCCAACTTTTGCCTCTTAGCAGCTGGCTCAGTCAGTAGATCTCCCTTGACAACACTAGACTGCAAAAGATTGAAATAGAATCAAATGTTAAACCCACATTTACATTTAAAATACTCATTTTTTGTTCCATCATTCTCTCTCTACTCATGTCAGATGTGTATGTAATCAAACTATTGGAAAATAGAAGGCAAGCATGTTTGACAATGTCGGTTAGGCAAATAGCCAATACTGAAAATTTTCACATCCATTGGCTACAGAATTATGTATCATTCAACAAGACCATGAAAACATGCAACCTCCGAACCTGATTTCAACGCATAACAACTCTTGTGACAGGTAAAATATATTTGAGAAGTGCATATTCGGAAAATTGTATATAAAATTAAAGAAAGTTTTTGGTACTTGTTTCTCAAGTTTGTCCAACTGGCGCCGGAAGTCGTTCCGCTTCTGCTCCAGCATTTCCTGCTTCTTGCGTAATTCCTCTTTCATTTGTTCCAGAGTATCTAACTTTTTCTGCAATGGAGGTGGAACCTGGGGACCATTCATACTAACAGGTTTAGGGGAGTTCAGAGAAGGCACATTGGCACCATGGACAACAGTACTCTTCTGAGCAACAGGTAGAGGATTATCCTTTCCTCTATTAGCAACAGGTTGAGCTGGAATAGTAGAAGCTGTTAGACCACGTGGGGTTACAGATACGCCACTGGCACTTTTTATTCCATCAACGGGTATGTTATCCCGATTAGCCCACCAGAGCTTAATAAAACGGTTACCCATTACAGCATCAGGTGCCTTCAAAGCAGCTTCTGCCTCTTCCCTCCTTGAAAACTGGACGAAGGCCCGTTCACTATTTAATGGAATGTAAATGTCAATAACCTCTCCGAACTTACGAAAATGAGAAAGAAGAGCCTCTCTTTTGTTGCATTTCTGGGGAATCCCGTTGACAAACAGTGTATGAAGTGCCTTTTGATTTGGTTTTCTGCTACTACGAAAATCAATCTGTGACTTCAATGAAGAATCCATAACTTTGGAGCCATCATCCTCACTGCTGATCCGTTTGACCTGACAAGAAGTGTCTTGAGAGCTAGGAAATGCTCTTTGTTCTTCCTTGGTTTCATTCTCGCGATGGTCCGAGGGTATTGGATCGAATTTATCTTTTGTGTCTATTCCACTTCTGGAGCTACTAATTCTACCCCAACCAGACAAATTTGCTCCATGTGACCCGGTGCTTCTAATCGGCAATTCATTATCAGCACTATCACGTAAGCTGCCATGAGGACGATCAGAGATGTCATCGTTTAGCAATGGTTCTTTTTCATTAATCTTGGGTGACCGAAGTCCGGTCAGTGCAGCTGATGTCTCTGGGCCATTGTTATTCCACAAGGGTTGATCAGGATCATACAAATCACCATTTGCACTAGTAGAACCAGTATATGCACTACTCAAGCCTATAGCATCCTCGGTCATTCCAGACTTGTTATTTTTGCTATGTATACCTTTGCTGTTCATGGAAGTGGTTGGAGGAAGGCCTGAAGGTAGTGGCCCAGATCCAGCAGGTTTTGCCAATATTTGTGCACTTGGAACCGTGACAGGAAGGTTAAACTGTGACAGACTCTGCAAATTAGAAAAGAAAATTACTGTCGACTCAGATACACGGGAATGCTAAATCTTTTAAGGTTATAAGAAAGAACTAATGCTGAGCAAGAAACTTTCCTACCAAGGTAATTTGGACTGTGAACAGTAAATATGAGACATTTCAGAAAAGTATAATATTCAGACTAAAATGTTACAGCGAGGATAAAACCTTGCTTCTAGTGGTAGTGCAGCATATAATGCAAGTATATTGCCAACAATCTCCCTAGCTGGTCCCAAGTGAAATTACATTGCCACATGACATATATATATATATATATACAGATTTAGTTCAAAAATCAAGATGGACATTAGCAAAATGCATACCTGAACATCATCCACAACAATACGATTGACACCATGCTCCATCGGGCACATATCTCCTCTTAGGCAAAATCCACGCTCCTCAAAATCTCTGCAACGTTGGCGAGGAATGCCCATACTCAACGAAGAATTCATCGGCGGCCTGAGCACCCCTTGTAAACCAATAGAATGGAGCGTATCAAGACCGCCATTTGGTATTCCTGGCATTAGCCCAAAGGCACTCCATGATGGGGCTTGTGCATTTGAAAGATTTGGCAATCCCCTTCCCGAAAAGAGACCCGGAGCAACTGGTCCTGGCTGAACCATTTGATAAGCAATATCAACCGAGTTGAACCTAGAATCACGTTGATTCCAAGAAGAGTTATCCCTTCCTCTTCCCCGGCCAGGACCAGAATCTCCATTGAATGTTTGGTTTGACCTAATTCTCTGGTTCAGGTCCAAATTTCCTCGAGGAAGTGATGCTAACCCAGGGCATCTTCTATCAAACTTAGGTGTCAAGTCTTTTTCTAGAGGCAAACTGTTAGAACTTTTCCAGGTTTCACCTGCTTGAGATTCATTATGCCCATTTTCAAAAGGTTTACCGCGCTTTCTGTATGGCCTTGTAAATAAAGGATATGTAGAGTCTCTCTCTAATGGTTGAGAGCATGTATCCCGCCGACGATGCTTATGGTTGCGATCATCATCTTCTTCATCACTAACTTCTTTCTCCTCAGGTTCACTTATGCAATCAGGAGGAGAAATACCATCGAGCTTAGGCGATGAGATTTTCGGCTCCATCAGATCCTTTTGAAATAAGTAATATATCTGTGTCCTTTTACAGCATGCACAGCTCTAAACTCTAACCAAATGCAGCAGTCGTTCCCTAGAGAAGAAATTTGAAGGAAAACCTCAGAATAAAGGAAAGAGTTTAGATAGGTACTAACAACATAAAACAGCGTAGAAGAAAGCAATCTATGCAAAAAGAACAATTAAATTGCAGATATTAAGGTCATTTACATCTCCGGATTGCCCGAGGGAAGAGAAACATGTTAACATTTGAGACAACTAAAAATGTTAAAATTATTTATGTAATCAATAAGGCAGAGATGTTAAATCCAGAAACAAGTAAACTCCATAAACTTATCAATATACTGCTTTTCTTGATATCATGTTTGTCCCTTAAGCAGATTAATATATTTTTAACATAATTTCTACTGCACTTATTACAATAACCATATATCCAAATGAATCATATAACCCATAGCCCTGAAAGCCATAAATCAATTTAGGGAAGCAAGGCAAATGAGATAGCCTCTATAAACAAGTTGACTATATTGTTAAATGCCTCAGAATGAAGTCTCTGATATTTCTACAACCCGATTTTCTACCCCAAGAGTCGAATAAAGAATATTAAGTTCAAATCAAAAGAACTACACTTTCATAGCTTTACGATGAGTAGTTTCCATAGGCCCAAATCAAACACTCAAAATCTCCAATTCAAATCCATCTACCAAAATTACCGAATAAAAACCAAACAGATACATGGCTTTGCCTCTATAGTTTGATTCTAGAACTTCTTTAGTCTCCATAAAGAACATCACAACACTACTTTTGAGTTCAACCTTCATCTGTTCCATCAAGTTGAGGATATTCTTTAGTCTCCATAAAGAACATCGCAACCCTACTTTTGAGTTCAATCTTCTACGAAAAATTACTCGTATAAACTACAACGGATAGTCGGATACCATATGCTCAATAAAACCTCCTTAAAAGGCCGAAAACACATCCTCACATAAATAACAAAGAACATACCAACTAAACCAAATGTTATTAACAAAAACACCATTGAACATTGCTGTGTTTTTCATGATCCTTATTAATAAATGAATACCTCTATGGAACTTCTACACTAAAAAATGCTTCAAAGCTATCGAATTACACAATAAAATTAGGGATAACTGATTTCTTTGTTCCTTGAGCATGAATTCTGATTACTAACCTATAGATAACAAGCCCAATAACAACAATTCTTTAGTTAAACTACGTTGATGCCGAAAGAGACGAAAACCAGGGGGGGAACAGAGAAACAAACCCTAATCCGGAAACCATTAAAAAATAAGCTCATATTAAAGAAATTCCATGTAAATCCAATTACTTGCACGAAATTCGAATAATTACGAAAAAAAAAAAAATTAGCCATCTAGGTTTTGCAGAAAATAATAATAATCAATAAACAAAATCTATATAATAGTGAGCAAAAGAAAATGGAAAAAAAAAAAAGCTTACAGAGAATATTCTAGAAGAAGAGAAGTAACGATGCCTTCGGAGCTACCACCTGATTCCGGATCCAATCCGACCCGACTTGGAAACGAGAGAAGGTAAATTACGATGCGACGGAGGGCTATTTCGGGGAGATAGAAGGAAGAGCAAGTCGGAGAGAGAAGGCGGGGAATGGCATGATCGTAATAAGGTTATAATCGAGGGGGTAGTTTTTTAATTCGGAGGTTGTTGTCCCGAGAGGGAGGGATTTATGAGGAAGAAGAACGTGGGACAAAACTTATTTCAGGACGCAGTCGAGAAAGGGATATTTTTGTTTCAAGCCCTTATAGTTTTACGTATATTTGTATCTGCCCCCAACAAGTTTCAGTTTAATGATTAGGGTTTCTCTTTGCCTTCAATGACAACGGAGAAAAAAAGGTCTTACTTCTTAGCTGTTAATGTGTGTATTCTATGATTTCTATCCATATGTATATGGTTGATGGAAAAAATCACTATTCATTAATTCGGGTAAAACTTAATTACTTTTATATTTTTTTGACTGGATGAAAATTCGTAAATATTATATATTTTTTGAGAATTTTTTCATTTTTTACTCTTAATTTCAAATATCCATTTACATTTATCTAACGGTCTAAAAATATGTAGGTCATATTTGGCAATTAGCGGATAGCTGATTACATTAGCTTATAGCTGATACTTGATTGCATTAGCTGATTTGACTAGCGGATTGTATTAGCTGGTTGTATAAAAGTGTTTGGTAAAATTAACTTATAGCTGATAGATATTAGATTATTTAAACAAAAAAATTATATATAAGGACATGATTATATTCAATACTTGTTTGAATAGTTTATTAGTTATCAATATTTTGTATCTAATTATTATTAATTAGATCTATAAAATTATTTTTAATATAACTTTTCTAAACATATTCAAATTATTTATATATTAATTTATTATTTATATAATTATTTTAATATGATTTAATTAATTAATAAATTTAAATACACATATAAATATTGATAATAAAAAAAGTAAATAAGATTAGCTTATAAATAGGGTGATAAAATATTTAATTTAGGTTATTTTGAGATTTTTGGTAACTGGTAAGGGTAAAAGAGTCTTTACAACTCTAATATCAAACCTCTAATCTCAAAAATCTCCTATTATGAGCTTTTTCAAAATTAGCGGTTTCACCCAAATCCGTTCTTTCAATCCGCTATTTACCAAACAACAATATTAACAGATTTGAGTGGTCAAACCTCTAATTATGGCTCAAACTTCTAATTTTTGCCCAAACCTCTCTTTACCAAACAGAGCCGTAAATTTTTTAAGTTTAGATGAAGGTAAATGAGTTGTGATTAACGGTAGGAAATGAGAATATTATCATAAAAAAAATAAAAAAATAATATTAGTCATTTATTTACCCTATCAAATAGTCTAAAAATAGTATAAAAATAATTGATTTTTACACAGTATAAGTGGTTAAGATCAAATTAAAAGTGTTCATGAAAAAGTTGAATAGGATAGTGATTTGGGTTAAATTATTTACTAAAATTTTGATTGATTTTGATGTCGTGAGTTAATTTGGATATCAATTCAGTTAGGAATAGGGGTGTTCATTGTTCGGTTAAAATTAAATTAATCAATCAAACTAAATTAGTTTAGTTAAACAGTTGACCATCAAAATATGTTCGATTAGAAAACAATTAAAGAACTTTTTAAAATTTGATTGTCGATTAATTCAGTTTGATACCGTTAATTATTTGAATTTAACTAAAATATGCATTAGTTGATAACCAGGAATAGAGCATAATGGAGGCTCAAGGGGCCTTGGCCCCTCCAACAATCTAAAATTTTCATCTTAAACTCTTTATTCTTTTTGAAAAATTTAATTTGGCCCTTCAAATTTTATAAATTTATATTAAACAATATTTTTTAATATTTTTAATTAAATTCTCTAAAATATTAATTTTCCCCTTTAATATTTTGGTCTAATTACAATTTAAGTCCATATCAAATTTAAATATTACATAAATTAGGCATTGTACTCAATCTTTAGTTTAAATACTTAATAAACCGTTATATTTTTAAAGTTCAATAATTTGGCCCCTTCAAATATTCGGTCCTAGCTCCACCCCTGTTGATAGCGAATTGTATTAGCTTTGGTAAAATTAACTGATAACTTATAATTGTTTAATTATTTGAACAATCAAAATGACATATAAGGACATGATTATATACAATTTTTGTTTGAATAGTTTATTAGTTGTCAATATTTTTTATCTATTAATATTAATTAGATTATGAATTTTTTTAATATAACATTACTAAGTAGTAAGCATATTTGAATGATCTATATATTAAATTTTTATATAATATCTTTTTAATACAATTTGATTAATTATTAAATTTAAATAATATTTGAAGCATATGTATTGATCTCATATATTTGAAGGAAAAATAATTATTTAAATTATGTATGAGAATATGTTTTTTAACTTCAAAAACATATTTAGGTTATTTGGATATTTTTTGTAATTGTTAAGGATAAAATAATATTTACAACTCTCATGTAAAATCCTCTAAAGTATAAACCCAAAACTCTCTTCTTAGTAGCTTTTTAACTTTGAGAGGTTTCACCAAATATGTTGTAACAACCATTTGTTTAGCAAACATCCAAATTAACGGATTTGATTGATCATACCTCTAAAAATAGTTCAAATCATTGTTTACCAATCAAAATCATATATATATATATATATATATATATATTAATTAGATTAGATCCTTTAAAATTTTGAAATCCAAATAAATTCTAAACCAAATAAAAAAAATTATAAGCCAAAGTTACCTAACAAAAGTCAATAAACAAAACAAAAAATATTTAAATTAATTTTTTTACATTTACTTATAATAAATTTTGATTAATTCAAAAAATAGACTGAAATTAGTCAAAAATTATTCGATTCAGTTAATGATTAAATATTAAATTTTTTTAAATAATTTAATTTTGGGTAATTCAGTTCTGTTACCAATTGAATTAATTGTTTGAACAATCCCAGTTGGAAATTATATTATACATATATTTTAAAATCTAATAAATACTATTGTATGATGTGAAAATATAAATTTATAGGTTTATAATATCAATTCAATTTTATCCTAAAAATAGTTATTTAATTTTTTTTGTATTACTAAATAACTATTGTAACCCAGTCTGCCTAACTGATAACCAACCCGGCCTGTTAAGGCCCAATGGTTTTGGTCAAACCCAAGCCCATCAGTTTGACCCAATTATCCAAATCAGTCTAAGTCCAAATTCGAGTCTGGCCCGACTCGAGTCTGTCCAACCCGATCTAGTTTGTCTGAATTGAGCCCGATTCGACCCGTATCCGACCCGAACCTGTTCGACCCGTTGACCGAGTCAGCTCAGTGAGTCAACTCGTCCGAGTCAACTTAGTGAGTCAACTCACCCGAGTTAACCCAATTGACCAGTGACATCAGCATGATGTTAGCGTTGACTTGACTGCTGACGCCAACATTGACTTTGACTCCTGCCATCAGCGTTGGCAGTTGACTTTGACCAAAAAAGCAATGTGATTAAGGATTGATTATGGATTGTGTTTAATTGAAGGTATTTGTAAAGTGTTCATTAGTTCAATATTTTATGCACATTCCATCTCATATTATTGTTGTTTTTAAGCACAGTTTAGGCATAATTAGGTTCATGCATTGCATTTTACAGTATTCTTTACTTTGCCATGCTTTTATTGATTATCTCTTATTTGGTAAGAAAAAGATACTATTTTAGTTTAGTTTTAGTTTCAGGTACTAGAAGCTGGTAGAAGTAGAGAGGAGATGAGGACATGATGCTGAGGCAGCAGATCAGAGAGTTGTTAACTACCCATTTGTTCGGTATCGAGAGAGTCGAACTCACGAAAGGAGTAAGTACGGTCCTCACTCTAATCAAGTGTTGATCAATTTGGCCTAGACATAGGTACGAGTTTAAGGCAGCTAAAAGAGAACGAACCAAACATTGTTGTCTTTGCATGATTCACGCCCGACTGGTATTATCTGCAGTGGGCAACAACATCATTCTAACTTAGACATAAGCAGGATCACTGTTGAAGCGTTCTTCCGAGCCTTGAAGGACTGTCGAGTTTGCTGCCGAGACACATGTCTGTTCCACTTCCGAGGCAGCGAAAGCGTCAAAGCATCTAATCTTCCATCCCCCGCCGAGGCAACAAAGTCTGGCAGCGCAGAACAACTTATCCTATTCAACGCAGTTTCACACTAGGGAGCAGCATAATCTGACCCATTCCATCACCCTGATCTCTTTTATCTATTACTTGTGTTTATTTACTTTTCATTCTTCTATAAAACTAAAACTTATTTGTGTATTTAATTTTCGTTGTGCAGGAATCAAAATTCTAGTTAAGCTGTCCAATCCCTGTGGGAGACAATATCTTTTATACTATAACTTGACAGGAGTGTGCACTTGCGCTCATATTTAGAGAACACCTAAACGCTCTACATTATTCATATATATTCGTATTCAAGAGGTAGTGGACATCTAATTCAGATTTGAGAGTTCAAATGTCATTTCAAGGGCCGACTGATATAGGAAGGATTCAAGGTAATACTTTACTACCTCTTCATGCTTTACGAAACTTGTTGGAATTTGATTAATGCTTGAATATTTTAAAGTTATATTGATTTCGATAAAAAGATAATAATTTGAATAAGAACTGAATGACTCGAATAAGGAATTAATGATATGTACGTAATCCAAGTTCAGTGAATAATCTATAAAACAATTCACCTCGAAACTCTCAATTCAGATTATTTCTTGAGAAAAGATCCAAATGCTTAGAATGCTTGGATGAGAAATGACAAAAATACCCTTGATGTATAAGAAGGACTAAAATACCACTGACAATGAAAACGATATAGAAATCTACACTAGACATAGTCAAATAACGATTTGCTTGGGAAGTTATGGTAACAAAGCTTAAACCTTCAAAATTGTAAAGTACTTGGAATTTCTTGAATTCTAAATAAATCTCCAAAGATAAGTTTACGGAAAACTATTCGTATGTCTGAATTAACAAAGTGGTGTAAAAGATTGAATTGATTGAAATGACTAAAATGATTGAAAATATTGATAAGGCTAAATTGATTGGAATGACTGTAATGACCAAAAAGACTGAAATATCCTCGGGTGCTAATTACCAAATTATCTGAAATTATGGATGTACCCTCGAGATCTGAAATGAATGAACGAATAGTTTTAAGGACCGAAAGGCTCAGAATAATTGAAACACCTTCGGGCATCAAAGTGTCTGAAATACCTTCGAATACAAAAATAACTGAAAATACCTCTGACTTAGAATAAGAAATACCAATAAAGCCAAACAAATGAAATGGCTCTAAAAGTGGTAATACACGACCCGTGTTTGTTAGTCGTTTCTAATACTAATGTGATATTGGAAGAATACCATATGGAGGCATGTGCGATTTATTTGGAGAAATTATATAGTTAATATTAAGAGTAACTTGTTCCTCAAAGGTACATTCGATGCTATGGATTGAGTTCAGGTACAATGCACAGGTTCGAATACTTGAAAAATACCGCTTGAATATATGTTTGATTTCTTGTAGAATGTGCAGTGGTTGATTGGTGAAGGCGAACCATTTTGTTACACTATAGTCAGTTATGAGAAATGAATACTTAAGGTGTACCTATCTGGTTAAATAATAAACATTGTATTGATGGGTTCTAATTAGTTCAAAGGGACTCAGAAACCTGTTGAGCAACTAGAATTCTTGAATTCTATACATCACCATTTATAACTTGTTGGTTCAAATTACCAAATTACCCCTAAAGGTCAGAATGACCATAATACCCTCGTAGGCTTTAATGATTGGATCACTCACGATATACCTGAAATCTTAATGATCCTGATGTATCAACTTTTGAATGTATGGTTTGAGCCGTTAGTACCAAACCCCCTTTTTATAGGGATCTCGTTTTAAAATCAGTCCAAAATTGTCAAATGTTTAATGCTCTCTTTTAATAATTACCAACTACGAGGAATAAATTGGACCATATAGAGTGTTACATGTGTCCATGAATATTTTCTCTATTTTAAACCAAGACTATCTGCTCTGAATTAAAAGTATGACTTTGTTATCCGTAATGAAAGCACAATTCTTGGCTTCTGTCTTCTGATACAAAAATATATATGATGTCTGTTTTCTTATATTACTGGTTGCTAGTTAAAACAAATTTTATCTTGGGTATATTATCTGGATATGATTGAAGATCTATAGGCTCAGCGCTGGTAAGCCCTTCTGGACCTAAGTTTCTACGCCCAATGGGCCTAGGGTAAGTCTTTCTGAATTATGTTCCGGGTTATTGCATATCAGTGTATGGTTGAAGGGTAGTCAGAAAATTAAAATAAAACTTTCTATTCCCATCTATAATTTTACCTTAATGAATTAATTTACTAAAGTCTAAAACTCTCTGTATGCTCTCAATCTGCGCTTAATGAAACACACTAATTTTCGCAGCTCAGCTTTCGTAATCCACATCTCATCTGATTCTTCGGACTATAGACATCTTGTCCGGTACTCGGGTGATCAAATAAAGAAATTTCCTATTAACTAAGTATATTGATGATACGAATATCAATATCTTGAATGGAACTTGTTGTTGCTTGGATCATCATGTCAGTATTTTTGCTTTGCCATTTACCTACTTGTTCCTACATCAACGGTTGGTAGTTCTGTATTACTGAGTTTTTCAAAGCTCACGTTGTTTTTACCATCGTAGGTTAAAATAAATCTTTCATGGTATAGTGATTGTTATCATTGTTTGGAGTTCTCTCGGCGTTGCTTTTGAAGTACAATATTGGTTCAGTTAGTGGGCATGTATGTCGTGTATTGTTGTATGTTACTGTCTGTAATGTATTTTTCGAACTACTGTTGTATGTTTAAATGACTTTTCTGAAATGATATTTCAAACATAAGTTTGTTTCGTTGTTATAAATGTATTTAAAGAAAAACATTTTTATGTGAATTTTACTGTGGGTTGCTCTTGTGACCCTAATGTGACATCCTAGAACTCGAAGTAACACATAGACAGGTTTAGGGGGTTACAGTGAAACAATTTCAAACTCTAAGCTCTAAAGTAACAATCTACAAATACACCAAACAAATATATTTAAACAAAATTAACAAGTTGCTCACAGTCACGAGCTTATCGAGTCAAGTTGGACATTGCTCAACTCGACTCGTTCAGGTCTCAAGTCAAGCTCGAGTTCGAATCGAGTCATTTCAAAAATATTGATCAAATTTTAACCGAGTCAAATTTCATCTACTCACGAGCTGCTCAACTCATTTAGTACCCCTATTAATCACCAACATTGAGCATATTCAATAGTTCAATGGTATATTTGACAGAATACAACCGGTCTATCTGATTTAGTTAGTTCTGGAAGAGAGGAAATTTTGAACATTTAAAAAAGTATATATCACATTGAAAGTTTTGGAAAAGTACAAGGGACTCTAGTGCCATTCTACCATTTTGTAATTAGGTCATTTTATCAGGTAGTATGTGTATGTATTTCGAAATTATTTTAGCAGTATTTGTATTGTATTTTATTCGATTCTATTGGTATTTATACCTGGCCTCCCTAATATTACATCCATGCCAACAATTGAAAAGGTTTTTTAAATAAAAAGTTAAAGATAATTTCCTTTTTAAAATTTTTAATACAAAAACTAAATCTCAAATTTCATTAAACTATTTTTACCTTTTAAAATTAGAATATTTTTTTTATAGCGTAAACCCTGCCTATTTAAACCAATAACCTAAGATCTAAAATAAAAACTCTAAAAATATAAATTCTAAACTTAAATTCTAAACACTACATACCATATTTAAACTCTAAAAATAGAGAAAGTTATATAAATTAAAGTTTACACACCCGTGTATATATACGAGGGCACCCGCACCATCTATTATTGTATGGTTTTAGAGCACCATGCCCCACCTTGGCGATTGAATGCCTTGATCACACCGTTGAACTGTTCAAATTCGAAGTTGAAATTGTCAGATTTTTCATTGATTTTTTTTAAAAGAATTGTATAAAATAAACACCAAAAAAACCTTTTAATTTCATTCTAAATGATAATACGAGGACGTGATACAACATTTATTATTATTTTTGTGACATTATAATATTACATAATACATATCAATGTTTATATGACAATCAATAATTTTTTAATAATTTTATTAACAAAGGACATGATTAATTTATATCGATAGCTTGATATGAAATTGAAAAGTTTTAAAGTTTAGGGACAAGTTTATAATGAGACTCATAGTTGGGAATGAAACTTAAACTTTTAAAAGTTTACTTAAAAGTTTACAAAGTAATTTAAAATAAAAATCATAGTTTGTGAATGAAATTTAAACGTTAAAAAAACCAAGGACTAACTTAAAATAAAGGTAATTATTTAAAAACGCGTGATATAATTAAGGGTAAACTACTGAAATGGTCACTTACTTTTAGTAAGTGCATGCTTTTGCTTACCAATTTCAAAAAAGTAACATTATGGTCATTTACGTTTTCGTTTTTTAAACATTTTAGTCACTTGGGTTAATTGCCGTTAGACAACTGGCGGCGTGCTGATTTGACAATAAAAAGAAAGATAAATTATTTAGGTAGTCACTAAACTATTACTTCACTTCTATTTTGACCACATACTAAAAATAATTTGTGCACAAACTTAAAAATAAAATTCAATGTATTATTACCCTAAAATGCTTAATCTAATCGTTTGACAACATTTTGGAGTTTCAAGTTTTGAACTTTGAAGCTGCTTTCTCCCACCCTTTTGACAGCTCCACTATTTGCTTCAATATATATAACATCTCCAACAGCTACTTGTCAATCAAATTAAAACCCCACTACCTTTCAAATTAAAAGGATAAATGTTGAAGAGTCCCTAAAGTAAGAGTATACTTCAGATCCAATAGCCCGTCGAAAATTTTCCATCAAAATTTCAATAGTTTACCCTATAACGTAAGTGATCACAACATTAATGTTTTTAAAATTAATGAGAAAAATGTATACTTACTAAAAAGTAAGTGTCCATTTCAATAGTTTACCTTATAATTAACACTATTTTTTATAGGGTAAACTATACTAATGACCACCGAACTATGGGGTTGGTGTCGATTTGACCACTATATTTTCAATTGTGTTAAATATACCACCTGCCGTTAAAAAACGAAAAAGTTAACGGGACTGTTAAAATAATTGGTATAATTACACATTTAGTCCTCTTTATTTATACAATCATTCAATTTAGTCCTAATTTTAATCTAATAAAATAATTAATTATTCAATTAGGTGGTGACACGTTTCACCACTTTATTTGAGGGATTTATTTATTTTTATTAAATTTATTTTCCTTCCCCAATCAGGTGGTGACACGTGTCACCACCAATTGGAGTAAAAAAAATGAATTAGTGAAAGTTGGCCTCAAGAAGAATCAAACCTAGGTCACTTAGGTAAGAAAACAATGCTCTTGCCACTGGGCTAAGATTATTTTTGGTATATGAAATACCAAATGTAGTATATGTAAAGAAGGATGAGAACGTGGCTGGGGAATGGAACTACACTTCTGGAAAATGGAATGGAGATTCTAACAACAAAGGAACTTCCTTTTTGATCAAGTGGTTCGTTCCATTGTAGGTAAGAATAGCATGTACTTTCTTGGTGCTGTAGCCACAAATATCAGGCCCAAACATGATGCTGCAACCAACCAATATAAGGAAAAAAATCAGTAAATCTAACAATAATATCTATTTAGAGATATGAATAGGTTAGATCACAGGGCAAGAAAAAACCTGTATGGGATTTCACCACCAAATTTCTTCTGGTCAACATCACCACTAAGCAATTTCATGTAGCCACCACCGCAGTCGAGCAAGAGCATCCTTATGTGGCTCTTGCTACTTGAGAGGGAAGTTTGTATTTGAGAGGCTCTTTGTTTTTCTTTTCGGGTTTTCGGTTTGTTATAGCCTGCAATGCCAACAGATTAAATATGGGCTTGCTACTTTAGAGCAAAAGAAAAAGCTATTTGAAAGATGAATGAAAAATAGACACACAGAAAAGTTTTCACCTATGCTGCATAATGTTTGGTTTGTCTTATTTATTGTGATTGTGATGTACATTCCATACAGGTTGTTTCCTGGAGAGTTGCAATCTTTGTCTGAAGTGAAACGCAACTTCCTTACTTTGGTTGGATATGTAGAGCAACTTTCTCAGCTGACATTGTGTTATCACATTCGGAGCAAATAGCATACTCGAATTCATTCGACTACAACTGATGAACCGAACACGGCATAATTTTTATTCACCTGCCCATTGTCAAGCAAATTGACAGTACTCATAGCTTGTTGACAACTGAAAGGAGTAGTAATATAATTAAAGGAAAGGACCGTGTCTAAATTGATTCGATCAAGTTCATCATCTTCCGTTCGTTACGAATATGGCCAAACTTCCCTCTCAATTATTTGTTACTGCAAGAGCATCCTCTTGATCTGAGCAAGCTCACAATTTCTGAGGCCACGCACAACAAGCCTTATGTGGCTCTTGCTAGTTCAGAGTAAAAGAAAAATGACTAAACTTTAATATACTTTTTTTTAACGAGGCGAGCATTGCTAGACACATTGCTCATAATCAACCCTATCTCACTACGATTTGTAATCGTCACAAACCCAAGTTCTTTTGACTTGCTGGCGGGACTTAATAAAAATAACGAAAAATGTTCACAGAAGCTCGCTCCTTGCGAAGTCGGCAATTCAAGAAATAGTTCATCAGTATCCACCAATCAAAAAGGAAGTTCCTTTGTCGTTAGGATCTCCATTCCATTTTCTAGAAGTGTAGTTCCATTCCCCAGCCACGTTCTCATTCTTCTTAATATATATTGTATTTGGTATTTCATATACCAGAAATAATCTTAGCCCAGTGGCAAGAGCATTGCTTTCTTACCCATGTAACCCAAGTTCGATTCTTCTTGGGGCCAACTTTCACTAATTCATTTTTCTTACTCCAATTGGTGGTGACACGTGTCACCACTTGATTGGGGAAGGAAAATAAATTTAATAAATTTAATAAAAATAGATAAATCAAATAATTAATTATTTTATTAGATTAAAATTAGGACTAAATTGAATGATTGTATAAATAAAGGGGACTAAATGTGTAATTATACCAATTATTTTAACGGCAGATGACTACATTAGAACCAATTAAATAGTTATGTGGTATATTTAACACAATTGAAAATATAGTGGTCAAATCGACACCAACCCCATAGTTCGGTGGTCATTAGTATAGTTTACCCTTTTTTATAAACAATTTGTTTGTTTGTTTTTTTAAGTAAAAGCCGTTTGTATTATTATATGAGAAATGAATACTGCAAATGATAAAAAAAGAACCAGACAAAGAAAATAAAAAAAAGCCTGAAATAAAACACAATCAAGCTAAATAGAAGAAACAAACGGCAATGACCTCCTGAGCTGAATGAGATAAACACAAGAAGTGCTTGGAGAGACAAATGATATCCCAGATGGTGCTTCTCACACAAGAGTGATCATCTCCACCAAACTGTAATTTCCGAATGATGGTCCTCGAATCACTTTCAAGAATAACCCGAGTTAAACCCAAATCAAGAGTAAATCGGAGTCCATGCAGAGCCGCCAACTAGGGGTGAGCGTTCGATCGAGTCGAGTCAAAAAATTTCGAGTTGACGAGTCTAATTTTATCATTCGAACTTCCATTCGAAATTTTTTCGAGTCGATTCGAGTTGAAGAAATTCGAGTCGAGTTTTCGAGTTCCTATAAAAATTTAATTGTAATTATTTATCATGCTATAGTACGGTTTGATTCTAATTTGATATATATATCAAATTTTTTCATATGTGGCAATATTTCTTCATATTTATATATATATATGCATCTATATATCAACAAAAAATTGAGGGACTCATCTCGAACTTAAAAATAAATTCACTAATTACTAGAAATTTCGAGTTATTCGAATTTTCATTTTACAACTCAAATTTTATTTGAAATTTTTTCGAGTCGAGTCGAGTCTATGAAATTTCGAGTCGAGTCAAGACGAGTCAAATATTTTTGCCTCGAGTTGAGTCGAGTCGAGTTTTGCTCACCCTTATTGCAAACACTTCGGCAATAAAAACTGTTGAGAAAGAGTGATATTGAAGGTCAAACTCGACAATACAGCTAGACACCAATAAACCAAGTTGTCAATTTGTTCAATTCTGTTAAATGGTTATAACAAATTTTGGAAAGGTAGCTGACGTGTCTAGGTCATATTTCTAGGGTAAACCTTGTATATATATTGAAGGGCTGGCTGCTAATATAGATCATCCATTTTTTCTCCCATATTCTCCTCTCTTTCATATATGCTTCCTCTGCTTCACATGGTATCAGATGATCAGCTCTTGATCCTGACCGTTTCTATCAAAATCATCTCTTCTTCCTTTTGTGTTACGATGCATGGCGACACGATCTAAACAGCTGCTGATCTTGCGTCTCTTTCTGATCATGATGACTCCTTCGACCAGTCCTTCTTTAACAAGAGGATCAACATTCAGCTGGATGACACAAATTTTCTCCTCTTGAAACAACATGTTACCTTGTTGATTCGTGGGCAAGGATTAGAAGGGATCTTGGTGGTACCATCTCACCTCCAACCAAGCTTGTCACAAATGATAATGGCGAACGTACCCCCAATCCTGCTTACCTGCGTTTTATCAAACAAGATAGCTCTTTGGCCTCCTGGTCACTTTCTACCGTCAGCTCAGACACACTTCCTCAGCTCGTTGGTGCTGACTCGACAGCTAAAATTTGGTCTACTATTTTGGGTCTTTATTCTCAACTTTCTACAACACGTATCATGCATCTTCATTGCCGTCTTCGATCCATAAAGAAGTCCTCTGTTGAGTGTGTAAAAGTTCTATTATTTACACCCTTTTTAACCCATATTTCTGCTGCATTCAAGCATCATTGCATTGCATTTAGGTTAGTTTACAGCAAAACATCACAAATGGATTAAAGGCACGGATTCTACTAAAAATGGCTAATTTTGCAGGTAGCTGCCATAGTTGACGAAGAAGGCAGGCGCAGGGCAGAGAAGCAGGAAAGCTGAACTGGATTAGCAGACGAAGATGACGAAGCTGCCATGGAGCTGTCGTGACAGCAAGGTGACAACAACCTAATGAAGAGGAAAAGTAAAGTGGACCTCGATAGATAGAGAAAAATCTGCTCGTCTGTCGTGTGAAAGCCAAATATTTTTCCAAGCCCCGGATCAAAAGATATGTCAAGCCAAAGCTCAAGGAGAGGAATTCCCTAGAAACAAGGATGGCGGCTGCAAAGTAGGATACTTAGAGATTAAGTCTTTATTAGAATCTTACTTTTAATTAAAGTTGTAATCCTTGTTTACTTAGAATACTTGAGCCCAAAGCTTATATAAGGGCATAGATTTTAACCTAGGGGAGATCATCCCTCATTCTACCCCATAACCGATAACCTAAACCCCTCTGTCGTTTACCCGTCACCGACATGTTCTAAAAACCCCCTAGGGCCACGGGTTGTTTTGTAAAGTAGTTGCAAGGGTTGTTTTGTTTTAGGATTTTCCATGTTCAATAAAATAAACTTCAAGTTCTCTTATTTTGGTTATTAATATCTTGCAAGAGCATCGGGAGAGCATTGTGAGGTTATCTATTTACTTAGCATCGGGAGAGTTAAGTATACGAAAGAAATAAGAGCAAGTTCTCTAGTTTATAGTTGAACTATCTCGTGCCTAGGGATAGGGCAAGGTTAAGTGGCTAAAGAAGAATTCATACACATCGGTGTTCATCCTTCGATTCACGCCGGGAGGTATCATCAAGACGTGATCATCGACAGACTTGGACCTAGGGATAGGCCAAGGCAGATCTAGGATTCTTGCCAAACTTGAAGTACGGAGTTGGTGTGTTTGCTGCCGCGACCGCCAACGGACAGCTGCCGCGACAGGTGCTGCCGCGACAGGCGCGACGACAGAACTGGATTTCCTAAGCATTGCAATACCTGCACTACTGCGCAATTCAATACCTACCCATTCTCTCTATCTTGATATCTTTACTCTCTTATTTACGTTTACTTTATTATTTTCGTGACAATTCTCTTAAATATTTCCTTTACTTTCGTGCAGTAAACAAGGTGAAGCTATTAGCCCAATCCCTGTGGAGACGATATCCGATACTTCGTATCACTTTACTACTTGCGTCGTGTACACTTGCACTACAATTGCGATAGACTCTTTTACACACAACAAGTTTTTGGCGCCGTTGCCGGGGATTGGCAACATAACTACATCTTTCTTTTATTGCACTTTGCGTTTTTATTTTTGTTTTTGTTTTTATTTTTATTTTTCTTTAATTTTTCTTTTGTGCTTTCAACTCTCGCTTTTCACGAGGTTTTCTTGTTTATGCGCAGATCTAAAAGAGGCGAAGATCCTGAGTATAAATTAGATCCGGAAATCGAACGTTCCTTCAATCTGAAGAAGCAAATTCGCCACCTTTTAGACAGAAACGAATACCTCGAGGAACAGCTAGAGAAAATGGGCCATAACCAACCTGCCGGCGGTCGCATACCACCCCTTGGCGATAACCACCCGCCTGTCGGTGACCCGCCCGCAGCAGATGGACGACGGTCATGTCGTGACTACATGCTGAATGATCATGTAGAGCTGGAGACCACGCTGCCGGATATTGATGTTGATAACTTCGAGCTTAAACCTGTCATGTTTAGTATGATCAACAATGCCGGGCAGTTTAGTGGTGCCGTGACAGAAGATGCTAGGGAGCATCTCAAAACGTTCCAGGAGATCTGTGGTTCGTTTAGACTGCCAGGAGTTAGTCCGGAGATACTGAGGCTTCGGTTATTTCCCCATTCATTGAGGGACAGAGCTAAAACTTGGTGGAATAAACTTACACCGGGTTCAATCGTAACTCGGGCAGATTTATCTCGTTTTAATCCTTCGCATTTATCTGAGCGATTACGTAATGAAATTGCTACTTTTCAACAGGAAGATGACGAGCCGATGCACGAGGCCTGGGACAGATTTACTACTCTTCTTCGGAACTGTCCAATGCATGGATTCCCCGTCTGGAATCAGGTAACTAAGTTCTATAATGCTGCTAACTTACAAACTCGCATTCGGATTGATTCTGCAGCAAATGGACCATTATTGGATAAAGATCCAGACGAGGCTTTGCAAGTTTTGAAAAATCTGGCCAAGAATGAGGAGCAGTTTCCGACTGCAAGAAGAGGGGGTAAACGGGTACTTGCTGTCAAGGACTATGAGGCCGACAGCACTATGAAATCACAGGTAGCATTCCTTACTAAAGCAATGAAACGGTTATTGAATGAGGATGAATTACAAGGATTTTCTGTCGAGGAAGTTTGTACTATCTGTGAGGGAAATCATAGTAGGGATGAGTGTCCAATACAAATAGAAGAGGGGAAATATGTGGGGAATTACAAGCCGAATTACAATTCCAACAATTACAACCCTAATTGGAGGAAGGATCCCAAATTTTCCTGGAGTAACCCCAATAATGCCTTGAATCCGCAAGCACACAATTAGAATCAGGGAGGACCTAGATTGCTGACGCGACAGCAACTGCCGCAGAACCTGCCGCCGCAGCAGCAACAGCAGCCACCACCTGCCACGAGCAGTATATTGGAACAGACTCTGGCCACCTTTATGTCTCAGACCGGTACGTATATGGAGAATATGAATCAGTTTGTCAAAAAAGACGGAAACCTTTATGGATAAAACCGAGATGAGGATGACAAATCATGAAGCTACCTTGAAGTCTCTAGAGACACAAATGGGTCAGGTTTCTCAACATATTAAGCCGAGGCAGAATAGAGGATTCCCTAGCAATACTGAAAATGCTAGACCGCCCCCACATGAGCAATGTAAGGCAATTACTACTAGGAGTGGGAAGAAACTACCAGGGCCGGAAAAAGAAGCTGAAACAGTAAAGGAACCTGCCTTGGATAAACCTGCCGAGGAAGCTGCCCCGACAGGTGATAAACAGACTACTGCCGATGAGCCTGTCACGACAGCAGAAGCGACAGAGGAGAAAAAAGATGATTACCGTCCTCAGATTCGCATGCAGTGGGAAGGACGCATTGTTGATTATCGTCCTCCACCACCTTTTCCCCAACGGATACAGCAAGCTAAGCATGAATCTCAACTTAAAAAGATTTATGATATTTTTAAACAGGTTCATATTAATATTCCGTTGTTAGATGCTGTTAGGGAGATGCCCGGTTATGCTAAATTTCTCAAGGATGTTATGTCAAAAAAATCTAAACTTGGGGAATTTGAAACGGTAAAGATGCAAGAAGGTTGCATGAGTATTCTTCATCGGCAGCCA
Organism: Hibiscus tridactylites; assembly: GCA_958450335.1. Taxonomy (NCBI): domain Eukaryota; kingdom Viridiplantae; phylum Streptophyta; class Magnoliopsida; order Malvales; family Malvaceae; genus Hibiscus; species Hibiscus tridactylites. The sequence goes on along the minus strand of OY288280.1, from coordinate 32,476,565 downwards.
CCCCAGAAAAAGAAGGATCCGGGGAGCTTCATCATACCTTGCGTAATCGGAAATAAATTTGTGGGTAAGGCACTTTGTGATCTTGGTGCTAGTGTTAATCTAATGCCCAAATCTGTTTTTCAGAAATTAGGTATTGGGAAGGAGCGGCCCACGACAGTAACTCTGCAGCTGGCCAACCGCTCTTACGTTCATCCCGAGGGAAAAATTGAAGATATTCTGGTAAGAGTGGATAAACTTATTTTTCCTGCTGACTTTCTTATCTTAGATTGTGAGGCAGACGAAAACGCACCAGTCATCCTTGGGCGACCCTTCTTAGCCACGGGAAGATCATTGATTGATGTGGAGAAAGGAGAACTCACCATGCGCGTGAACGATCAAGAGATTAAGTTGAATGTTCTCCAAGCGATGAAACACACTGATGTGGACGAGGAATGCAAGGCCATCATTGAGGTGACCTTTGATCAACCCTGCATCAGGTCGGGCTGCCGTGATATAAAATTTGGTCACTTCCGCGACAGCCATCTACAGGCCTGTCACGACAGCAACGACGACAGCACCGACAACAGCGACTCCTCTGAATCTGATACATCTGATACTGAAGGTCAGGAGGAGGTAAACTGGTTAGGCTATCGTCCAGGTAAGTTATTCGAACCTTTGAATTACACTTCGGATAACCATTTAATCCAAAAGCCATCTACTGTTGAACCACCTGTCTTAGAACTTGAGCCCCTGCCAGGGCAGTTAAAATATGCTTATCTTGGTTCCAATGACACACTGCCCATAATCATCTCTGCTAAGATGCCGCAGGAACAAGAACGACAGCTAATCGGCATGCTAAGGCAGCACAAGAAAGCGATTGGATGGACGATAGCAGATATTCAAGGCATTAGTCCGGCGTTATGCATGCACAAAATCCTTCTCGAGGAAGATCATAAGCCGACTATTGATGCCCAAAGGCGGTTAAACCATGCGATGAAGGAGGTAGTGCGTAAAGAGATAATTAAATGGTTAGATGCTGGTATTATTTACGCCATCTCCGACAGCAAATGGGTGAGGCCGGTGCAATGCGTTCCTAAGAAAGGATGAATGACCGTGATAACCAACGAGAACAACGAGTTAATCCCAACCAGGACTGTGACCGGTTGGAGGGTTTGTATGGACTATCGGAAGCTTAATAAAGCTACCCGAAAGGACCACTTTCCTTTACCCTTTATTGATCAAATGGTTGATAGATTAGCGGGAAAACCTTACTATTGTTTTCTTGATGGTTATTCAGGTTACAACCAAATCGCTATCGCACCAGAGGATCAAGAAAAGACGACTTTCACATGCCCCTACGTAACATATGCGTTTAGGAGGATGCCTTTTGGACTCTGTAATGCACCTGCCACCTTCCAAAGGTGCATGATGGCTATATTCTCCGACATGGTAGAGGACTTCCTTGAGATTTTCATGGATGATTTTTTCGTCTTTGGAGATGATTTTGAGAGCTGCCTCGGCAATCTTCAAAAGGTACTTGAAAGATGTGAAAAAGCTAATCTTGTTCTAAATTGGGAAAAATGCCACTTTATGGTGGATGAAGGGATAGTCCTCGGCCATAAGATTAGCTGCCGTGGGATAGAAGTTGACAGGGCGAAGATAGAAGTCATAGAGAAGCTGCCGCCGCCGACCACAGTCAAGGGCATTAGAAGTTTTTTAGGGCATGCTGGTTTTTATCGAAGATTCATTGCAAATTTTTCAAAGATCACCAAGCCGCTATGCCATCTTCTAGAGCAGAACCGACCCTTTGAATTTAATGAGGAATGTACTGAAGCATTCAAGGTTCTGAAGGAAAAGCTAGTGACAGCCCCCATAGTACAGCCACCAGATTGGACACAGCCATTTGAGATCATGTGTGATGCTAGTGACTATGCTGTCGGGGCAGCACTTGGGCAGCGCAGAGATAAGCTGTTTCATGTCATATACTATGCCAGCAAAACATTAAATGACGCCCAAGTAAACTACACCACCACAGAAAAGGAGCTGTTAGCTGTGGTGTTCTCCATCGACAAGTTTCGTTCTTACATACTTGGAACGAAAGTAATAATACACACCGACCATTCTGCCCTAAAGTATTTGTTCGCAAAGAAGGATGCAAAGCCTAGATTGATACGGTGGATCTTACTATTACAAGAATTCGACCTTGAGATCAAGGACAAAAAGGGGACAGAAAATCAGGTGGCAGACCACTTGTCGAGGTTGGAGAAGGGACAGAGTCTACCAATCGACGAGACAAACATACTGAAGACCTTCCCAGATGAGCAACTCCTTGCTGCCACAATCGCTGTCGCGACAACCATGGCGGCATGTAAGTCTTCTGAACTCCCCTGGTATGCTGATTTCGTTAATTTTATAGTTAGCGGAATACTTCCTTCTGATCTTAATTATCAAGCCAGGAAGAGGTTCCAAAATGATGTTAAGCATTATTATTGGGACGAACCTCTTCTTTTCAAACTATGCGCAGATCAGGTTATAAGGAGGTGTGTACCACAAGAAGAGCAAGAAGACATTCTCCATCACTGCCATGCTTCACAATATGGAGGTCACTTAGGAGGCAATAAAACTGCTGCCAAGGTGCTGCAGTCAGGGTTCTACTGGCCGACACTATATAAAGATGCACAGGAGTTTTACAAAAACTGTGACAGGTGCCAGCGGACAGGTAACATCTCGAGGAGAAACGAGATGCCACTGCAGAACATTCTAGAAGTCGAGATCTTCGACATTTGGGGGATTGATTTTATGGGACCTTTTCCATCTTCGTGTGGAAATCTATACATTCTCCTAGCAGTGGACTATGTCTCTAAGTGGGTTGAAGCCATCGCCACTCAAAAGAATGATGCCAAGACAGTCCAAAAGTTTTTGCACAAAAACATTTTTTTCTAGATTTGGCATCCCTAGGGCGATTATCAGTGATGAAGGGAGACATTTTGATAATAGGGTAATTGCTGCCGCCTTGAAGAAATATGGTGTCAAGCACAGGATCGCGACAGCATACCACCCACAGACCAATGGACAGGCTGAGATATCCAATAGGGAAGTGAAGAACATTCTTGAAAAGATGGTTAAGCCAACTAGAAAAGATTGGTCTTTACTTCTGAACGATGCATTATGGGCATACATGACAGCTTTTAAGACCCCATTGGGCATGTCTCCATATCGATTGATTTATGGGAAAACCTGTCATCTGCCTGTCGAGATCGAGCACAAAGCATATTGGGCAATCAAGGCAGTGAACATGGACTTGGACAAGGCAGGCCAGAAAAGGCTGTTAGATTTGAACGAGATTGAGGAATTACGGACAATGGCCTACGACAATGCAAGAATTTACAAGGAAAAGACTAAGAAGTGGCATGACAAGAAACTGCTGCCACGACAGTTCTGCCCAGGGTAGCTTGTGTTGTTATTTAATTCTAGACTTAAACTCTTTCCAGGAAAGTTAAAATCTAGATGGTCTAGCCCGTTCCAAGTAGTACAAGTCTTTCCCCATGGTGCCATCACTATACGATCATTAAAAGACGGGCACCAATTTAAAGTCAATGGACAGCGCCTCAAGCACTATCAGGGGACTGAAGCCCCATGAATTCAAGAAGTGGTTACTTTGGGAGATGCCCCACAAGGCATCCCTAATTTAACCTAAAATTTTTATTTTTTTATTATTATTATTTATTATTATTATTTATTAGGAAATTAGGTTTATTTTATTCGAATAATGTTTTGTTTTTCTATTTTCTGTTTTTAGGAAATAAAGGAGTCAAGAAGAAAAGGAGAAGTGACCCAAGCCCACCACCCATCCATCAGCCCAACAAAGCCCATTTATGGAAGCCTGTCGTTTCGGCTGCCGCCGCAGACAGATATGACAGGCTGTCAACAGACTGACACGGCAGACGCAGAAGCGTGTGGCAGACGCGTAACAGACGCATAAATGCGTGTCAGACGCGTCAGACACGCTAAATCCCATCTGTCGCCCCGTTATTCACGCCTTCCGTTACAACATTAAACGGGCAGCAACTCGACCGCTATAAAACCCCGTTTTCATTTTCATTTTTTCTCACTTCTGCTTATTCTTCCTTGCTTTCTCCTCTAGTTTTATTTGCTTTCTTCATTTTTCACAACCCTTGCAACTAACATGTCGTCTAGACAGACCCGCCGTAGTGCTGCCTCAGCCTCTTCTTCAGCAGCAGCAACGCCCTTCGCCACAAAGGAGTTATGGGAGGAACGAGGTTTCGTGTACATCCGAAAGGCACCCAACATGGGACTCCGGCCGTTCATCGTAAAAGCCATCACATCTCAACTATGGGAGCACTTCGCTGAACAACCGGCAGAACTAAACGACACATTAGTCCGGGAGTTTTATGCTGCCATAGACAGCAGAACGGCGACATCTGTCACTGTTCGAGGTGTAAAGGTGCCCTTCACTGCTGACAGCATCAACCACATGTTTGGCCTCTACTTTGGCCCCGATGATGATGCCCACTAGAAATTTCTCGACACCCTAGATGCTGCCGCCTATGGTGCTGTTATGGCGGAGGTGACAGAGGAAGGAACAACATGGACAACCAGCAAAAAGAACCCCCACTCTGTAAAAAGGGGACAACTCCTACCTGAAGCCAAACTCTAGAACGCTTTTATCAAAAAGCGTATCGTGCCTTCTTCCCACCACACGACAGTCAACCAGCAGCGGCTCGCCCTCATTCACTCCATCATGCACGACAGCCTATTAATGTGGGCCGCTATATGAGGGACAGCATCCTGGACTGCACCTTCCGCTCCGACTCCCGCCTCTGCCTGCCGTTCACAATAACCTCCTTATGCCGCTGTGCTGCTGTCCCCGAGGAACCCTCCGACAAACTCATCAAGGGCAGAGGCTGGACAGACAACAACATCAACAGCCTCATGGAGCTGGTAGTGGCTACGCCTATCTCATCTTTCAATCCAGCCGGCTCCCCAGAAGAATCATCGGAGGAGCCTGCCCCTGAACCTGCTGCCGCCACCGCTCCGACAGACTAGTCTGCCCACATCCTTGCTGCACTACAACGGGTAGAGGAGAAACAAATGGGAATGATGACCTTCCTCCGGGATTTCACGAATTCAACGGTAAATTTCATTACCCAGACTTTAAATTTTCCCGATGTTCAATTCCCTACTTTTCCTACCCATTATTTCCATATCCCCACTCCTGTCCACACACCCACACCACCTGCTTCCCCACATTCCCACTCTACTGCCTCCACCACATCACCTACCCCGACGGCAGCAGGCAGTCCACCGGCCGACACCTCTGCCAGAGGAACAAAAAGGCCTGCCTCCAATGACAGCCCTCTGATCAGGAGGAATTTGGAGAGAGAGTTTACGCCTGTCAAGAGGCAGAAGCACGTGGCAGACAAGAAACGGTTGCCCAAGGCTAGCACCACCACTAGCAGCACTTGGGATAGTGGCAGCAGTTCCGACGTCCAGCTCGTGGAGCAACCTGCCGCTGAACCTGCTCAGCCTCCTCCACAGCCCAGACGCCGCCGTCAGATCCGTGTCAGCAGCAGCAGCGAGGACAGCGACTGAAAATTTAAGTTTTTATTTTCCTATTATTGCTGCCTGCTTTTATCTTTTGTGATGTACTTTTCTTCATATTTTTGTTTTTTCTGTCATTTTGCATTGGGGGCAATGCAACCCTCGAGTTTGGGGTGGCAACCCTCGAGTTTGGGGTGGCAACCCTCCATCATTAATGGAGTCTTAAGTACATCTTTTCATTAATTGTTGTGTCTTCTTTTTAATTAAGTTCTCTTAAAAAAATCAGAAAATTTAAAACTGTTGGCTTAAAACTGTGAAGTTAACTTACCTGTCATGACAGCTCTGTCGTGGCAGCATCTTTAGGACAGTGAAAAAAAATCAGAAAATTTAAAACTGTTGGCTTAAAACTGTGAAGTTAACTTACCTGTCATGACAGCTCTGTCGTGGCAGCATCTTTAGGACAGTTTAAGGAGAAGTTTAGAGCCTTTCTATAGTTCTGAAAACTTAAACACCATTGTGACTGTTATATTGCTTAGATTTCTTTTAGCCAAACTAGAATAGGAAGCTTAGAACTTGAATAGCCCCTAGAGGTGCCTAACACTGGCTCTAGGAAAGAAGTTTAGCAAAAGAAAATCAAAAACCTAAAGGTGCCCGAAACCGGCTCTAGGAAAATAACTAGAGGTGCCCAAAACTGGCTCTAGAAAAATTTAGCTTGAAAATAGAAGACAAAGAAGCATGAAAATGTGCTTTCTAAAAAATAAACTTTGGCATAAAAATTCTAGTTAAAAAGTTGAATATTCTAGTGAAACTAAGAGAGTCTTAGCATATAACTGTTCACAAGCATGCACACACTGCACGAGAGCTATAGGGAGATTCCGGACAGATCCTAACCTTTCCGACAGGTTGCTGCCGCCATAGAGAATGAGCGACGGGTAAGGGACAGTTCACTGTTTGAAGGCCAACACAAAAATATTCATTTTTCTTTTAGGTTTAATTGCTTGAGGGCAAGCAAAAACTTGAGTTTGGGGGTGTGTTGAGTGTGTAAAAGTTCTATTATTTACACCCTTTTCAACCCATATTTCTGCTGCATTCAAGCATCATTGCATTGCATTTAGGTTAGTTTACAGCAAAACATCACAAATGGATTAAAGGCACGGATTCTACTAAAAATGGCTAATTTTGCAAGTAGCTGCCATAGTTGACGAAGAAGGCAGGCGCAGGGCAGAGAAGCAGGAAAGCTGAACTGGATTAGCAGACGAAGAGGACGAAGCTGCCATGGAGCTGTCGTGACAGCAAGGTGACAGCAACCTAATGAAGAGGAAAAGTAAAGTGGACCTCGATAGATAGAGAAAAATCTGCTCGTCTGTCGTGTGAAAGCCAAATATTTTTCCAAGCCCCGGATCAAAAGATATGTCAAGCCAAAGCTCAAGGAGAGGAATTCCCTAGAAACAAGGATGGCGGCTGCAAAGTAGGATACTTAGAGATTAAGTCTTTATTAGAATCTTACTTTTAATTAAAGTTGTAATCCTTGTTTACTTAGAATACTTGAGCCCAAAGCTTATATAAGGGCATAGATTTTAACCTAGGGGAGATCATCCCTCATTCTACCCCATAACCGATAACCTAAACCCCTCTGTCGTTTACCCGTCACCAACATGTTCTAAAAACCCCCTAGGGCCACGGGTTGTTTTGTAAAGTAGTTGCAAGGGTTGTTTTGTTTTAGGATTTTCCAAGTTCAATAAAATAAACTTCAAGTTCTCTTATTTTGGTTATTAATATCTTGCAAGAGCATCGGGAGAGCATTGTGAGGTTATCTATTTACTTAGCATCGGGAGAGTTAAGTATACGAAAGAAATAAGAGCAAGTTCTCTAGTTTATAGTTGAACTATCTCATGCCTAGGGATAGGGCGAGGTTAAGTGGCTAAAGAAGAATTCATACACATCGGTGTTCATCCTTCGATTCAAGCCGGGAGGTATCATCAAGACGTGATCATTGACAGACTTGGACCTAGGGATAGGCCAAGGCAGATCTGGGATTCTTGCCAAACTTGAAGTACGGAGTTGGTGTGTTTGCTGCCGCGACCGCCAACGGACAGCTGCCGCGACAGGTGCTGCCGCGACAGGCGCGACGACAGAACTGGATTTCCTAAGCATTGCAATACCTGCACTACTGCGCAATTCAATACCTACCCATTCTCTCTATCTTGATATCTTTACTCTCTTATTTACGTTTACTTTATTATTTTTGTGACAATTCTCTTAAATATTTCCTTTACTTTCGTGCAGTAAACAAGGTGAAGCTATTAGCCCAATCCCTGTGAAGACGATATCCGATACTTCGTATCACTTTACTACTTGCGTCGTGTACACTTGCACTACAATTGCGATAGACTCTTTTACACGCAACATTCTCAATGACTATGCGAGCATATACCATGCAAATCAAGGAAATATGCGATTTGCTTGCCTCTTGCGGCAGCCCTGTCTCCACTATCGAACACAATGCCACCATACTCAACGGTCTTTCTCCTGAATACGATCCCTTTGTGGCTGTAATTTTTGCTAGTCGCGAACCTTACACAATTGATGGAGCTGTCTCTGTACTCATTGCTGCTGAATCTCGCCTCTCGGATCCTCTTATAATGCCTATTGGCATAAACAATATTGGGTTTTCTGAATCATGTGTCAGTCCTGCAAACTTCCAGCCCTCCAACTCCTACAAGCGTGATGATACTCGAGGGAGGTTTCGCAGACCACGAATGCAATGCCAACTATGCGGAAAACTGGGTCATCTCGTCGATCGATGCTGGTACCGTTTCGATCAAAATTTCAAAGGCATCTCTTCACAAACATCTCAACCTCGTGCAACCCCAGAAACTCAGGCAAATGCTTGTACCTATAATCGTGAAACTGTGGACATTACATATGACCCTTTCATTAGCAACAATGCAGGTTCTAAACCAGCAACTACTGCTGAGCCATCACCAGGTGATATCCAAGTGAACTCCCTTATTGCCAACCCTATCATATGGCATCCTGATTCTGGTGCAACGCATCATGTTGCCAATGACTCCTCCGCACTCCTCAATGGTTCGCCTTCTTTTGGTAAGGATCAGTACATATTGGTGATGGATCTTCCTTATCCATATCTCATGTATGACATTCTACTATAATCACACCTTCACGACATCTTAATCTAAATGGTCTCTTGCATGTGCCTCGTATCACTCGAAATTTGATGTTTGTTTCCAAGTTTACCAGTGATAACTAGACTTGGCAAACTTGACCCGAGACCCGAAACCCAAACCGAATTACCCGAACCGAAACCCGATTTCGACCCGAACATGATGATCCAAAGTTGACCCGAAACCCGAAATAAACCGAACCGAACCGAAATTTTTTGTTGAACCGAAATGGACCCGAACCGATTTGACCCGAACCGATTTGACCCGAACCGAATGCTACCCGAACCGAAAGCTGAACCGAATATCGACCCGATTTTAACCCGATTTTGACCCGATTTTAACCCGAATATCTATTTTTAACAATATAATAAATAATAAAAAGAAGTATGTTTTATTATCTTTTTATACTATATCATGGAAGAGACTGTTCCTCTTGTCAATGTTGTGGTATAATAACATATTATGTTATTTTACGTTTCAATAATAATTAAATAAACTAATTTTTAAATTTAGAGTTTCAATGTACTATTTTCTCTCCCAATATTTAATCTTACATTTACAAAGAAAAAAATGTCAAAAGATTGCATTAAAAGGAATAGATACATAATAGACCAATTCATAGGGGCAACCTTTAATTGCATCACTAAATATCACTATGGGGAGGGGATTTCCATATCCGAAGTATAAACCGTGGGGATACTTGTGACTAAATTTAATTAAACTAAAACTTAAAGTTGACTAAAATGTAACATTTTAATGCAACATGACCTAAAAAGTAATTAATCTCTAGATTAAAAAATTGGTGGCTTATTTCCCTCCAAAATTTTGTCTTTTCTCTCTCTATTTTTTCCAATTGTCTTTTTCTTTTTTTCAATCTAGCTTAAAAAATTGGTGGCTTATTTCCCTCCAAATTTTTGTCTTTTCCCTCTTTATTTTTACCAATTGTCTTTCTCTTTTTTCTTTTTTTTTTAAATTTAATTGAGTTTCAATTTAGATTAATTTAATTGAAATTTCGCATTTAGTTTTAGAATTATTTTAATTATGTCCGTGATTTATGCTTTTAAATTTTAGTTAGCTCAATTAGATCTTAAGTTTAATAAATTAATTCATTTCAGAAATTATTATTATTATTATTATTATTATTATTATTATTACATATAATAAACTTTGATTTAATATAATTATACAAAAAAAATTGATATGGATACATGAAGCTTTGATTTAAATATTTAATCAAATTCAAATGCATAGATTAACAAGTTGAATCAGAATTAATCTCATACATCAGTAACTCTAAACTAAACCATAAATACTAAACCTCAAACCTTTAACCCAACTCAAATCGAATTGACCCGAAAATTTAAATGTTGACCCGACCCGAAATCGACCCAAAATTGACCCGATTTTGATCCGACCCGAAAGCGACCCGAACAACCCGACTTTGACCTGAACCGAAAGCGACCGATCCAGTATTGACCCGACCCAAAAACAACCGATCCGATTTTGACCTGATCCAATACCCGAACCGAATCTGACTCAACACAGACCCGAACCCGAACCGAACTGACCCGAACCAGATCTAAACCGATTCTAGATAGACCCGAAATGACCCGAACTGAAATGACCCGAACCGAACCCGAACCGAATGACCCGATTGCCACCTCTAGTGATAACTCACTTTATATTGAATTCCATGCAAATTATTGTTGTGTGAAGGATGAGGAAACAAGGTCTACACTCCTGGAGGGAACACATGAAGATGGTCTTTACAGCCTTGTTGGTGATTTGCCCAGGACTCCTATTACTGCTTTTTCTACTGATGTTAGTTCATGTTCTTCCTTTTGGCTATGGCATCAGCGTTTGGGACATGCTTCAGCTGAAGTGGTCAACATCGCGCTAAATAAATCACTAGTTATGGACAGAAATACCATTTGTAAAGCTTGTCAACTAGGGAAAAGTCACTCTCTCCCTTTCAAACAGTCTGTAACTGTGTATAACAAGCCTTTTGAATTAGTTGAAATCGATGTTTGGGGACCTACCTCAGTTGTTTCAAATGGATATTCCTATTATATTTCATTTGTTGATATGCACACAAGAAACTGTTGGCTTTATTTACTTAAGAATAAGTCTGAAGCTACCACAACATTCTTATTGTTTCATGCTCTTGTGAAAAATCAATTTGCAACCACTATACAAGTTGTCCAAACCGATGGTGGTGAGGAATTTCAGTTCCTTGATACTGTTCTTGCTACACTTGGCATTCAGCAACGCATCACTTGTCCATATACTTCACAACAAAATGGTGTTGTGGAACGAAAGCACATACACATAGTGGAAATGGCCTTAGCTCTCTTAGCTCAAGCTTCAATGCCCCTCAAATTCTGGTCTTATGCTATTATGAGTGTTGTATATCTTATAAACAGACTGCCTTCAAGGAAGCTTGATAACATATCTCCTTTTCAGAAATTGACTGGACGTATCCCAAATTGTAGTCAATTAAAAGTTTTTGGGTGTGAATGCTTTCCCAACTTACGCCCCTTTTAATCGCCACAAGCTGAACTTTCGATCCACACCATGTTTATTTCTCGGTTACTCTTCTAAATATCATGGCTATCAGTGTGCAGATGACAAAGGAAGAATTTTCATATCACGCAGCGTGGTGTTCAACGAATCTGTGTTTCCATGTGCTAGTGCATCTCCATCATCTAATGTTACTCCAAACCAAGTGTCAAGGTCACGAGTTATACCTGTTATTCCTTCTACACCATTAGATACTACTAGTCAGCCTGGTTCAACCAGATCACCCACAAGTGATGAGGCTCAAGTTTCACCATCTAGAAGCCCTTCTTTATCTTCTGATTCAACTTTAGCACCCCCTAATCCTATTGATACTCATGATCATGAATCCTTTAGTTCAGGCTCCCCTACTCAATCAACGTCTTCAACTCATGATTTAGTTCATGTTGATGTACCTGATCCAGCTCCTACAACTGATCCAGGACCCTCCTCAGACAAAATTCCTTCTATCTCAATTCAACCCTCAAATACTCACTTCATGGTTACTTGTAGCAAGGTTGGGATCTACAAACCAAAAGTCTATAATGTTCAAAGTAATGATACACCGACCACTATTCAATAAGCTTTACACAACCCAGAATGGACAACTGCTGTAATGAAAGCATATCAGACTTTGAAAGACAATGACACATGAGACCTAGTTGAGTTACCACCTGGGAAAAAGGAAATCGGGTGCAAATGGTTATTCAGAGTAAAACACAATGCAGATGGCTCAGTTAACACATACAAAGCGAGGCTTGATGCAAAAGGATTCTCGCAAATCCCTGTTCATGATTTTATGGAAACATTCGGCCAAGTAGTTCGATTTTTCACAGTCAATATTTTGATTTCAGTGGCAGTAACGAATCAGTGGCAAATACATCAAGTTGATGTGAATAATGCCTTTCTCAAAGGTGACCTTAATGAGGCTGTTTACATGCATCAACAAGCTAGGTTTGAACAATTTAAATTTGATGGATGTCCGCTAGTCTGTAAATTGAAGAAATCCATTTATGGACTAAGACAAGCACCACAGAATTGGTTTGTCAAGCTAAAATCATTCTTATGCTATTTGGGGTTCCAAGTCTCTACTGCTGATCCTACTCTATTTACTCTCAAGCATGATGCCACTACAATTTATCTTGTAGTTTACGTTGACGACATCATTCTTACAGGAAACAATGAATCAAGTGTTCAACAAATAATTTCTTCTCTTCATGATCGTTTCTCTTTGAAGGATTTAGGCCGGTTACAATTCTTTCTAGGTATTGAAGCTCAACACTTAGATGGGGGATTATTTCTCAATCAAAAGAAATATGTATTGGAGTTATTACATAAAACTGAATTCTTGGAAGGGAAAACAACATCGACACCTATGATTGCTTTTCCCAAGCTAAGCAAACATGATAGTGAACCAATAATTGATGTTCATGGATATCGTAGTGTAGTCGGTGCACTTCAATACATATGCCATACAAGACCAGATCTCTCCTTTGTAGTTAACAAAGTGGCTCAATTCATGCAATGTCCAACTGATTTTCACTGGCATGTAGTTCAACGAATCCTTAAGTACCTTGGCAGCACAATTGATTATGGGATATGGTTTCAACCTCAAAGCCTGTACTCACTTCTTCTCACAACATACTCTGATGCAGATTGGGGAAGTGATATTGATGACCGTCGTTCCACTACATGATATTGTGTTATGCTAGGACATCACTTAATCACCTTGTGTTCAAAGAAGCAATGAGCAGTTTCCAGATCCACAGCAGAGGCAGAATATAGGAGTCTTGCAGATGCCACCTCTGATGTTCTATGGGTTCAATCTGTTTTATCAGACATGGGAACAGTGCAAAATGATGTTCCTAAGCTTTGGTGTGATAACACGAGCACTGTCTACATGGCTGCAAATCCTGTATTACATGCGAATACCAAACATGTAGACTTAGACCTAAATTTTATTCGTGAAAAAGTGGCTATCGGTACGTTACAGATCAACTATGTTCCCGCTTGATGTCTGCTAGTTGATGTTTTTACTAAAGCTGTAGCTGTTCAACACCTTGAAGAACTACACTCTAAACTACATATCAGAAGTTCGAAAGGAAAATCAAACCAGGGAAATGTTGAAGGTCAAGCTGGAAATATTGAAGGTCAAGCTCGATAATACAACTAGACACCAATAAACCAAGCTATCAATTTATTCAATTCTGTTAAATGGTTGTAACAAATTTTGGAAAGGTAGCTGACGTGCTAGGTCATATTTCTAGGGTAAACCTTGTATATATATTGAAGGGCTGGCTGCTAATAAAGATCATCCATCTTTTCTCCCTTATTCTTCTTTCTTTCATATATGCTTCCTCTGCTTCACAAAGAGGATTGTGATTGGCAACTTGACCCCATTACTTGTCCAGATTCATCTTGAATTATAACTCCAGATGAGGCCTTTCTAAGAGCTACAGAATAACCAGGATCCACGTTGATCTTAACCAAGTTAGAAGGAGGAGAAGACCATATAGCTGACTCTTCAACAGCTAGACCAGATCGAATTGAAGAAAGTTCACTTACAAACTGACTAAAGATTCGAATAAAGGTAATCGAATCATCCGAACTTTGTAGTTTTCGTTCATACAATAGCTTATTTCGAGCATGGAACACCCTTAACACTGTTTAATAATAAACCTTACTAGGAAGTGTTACAGAACAAACAAGGAATGACTCAGTATATGAAAGCCATGATTTCGAAACACCAAAGGTAAATCAAAGTCAAGATTATACTACAATTTACTGAATTTTAGAAACAATTTTATAAGCTTAACTCAAGTTATCTTATAAGGATTCTAGTACATAGCTTGTTCATCAAGAATTGATATAATAGCTTTCATTTCACAAGCACTCAAAGTCTTCTATCTTCTAAAGGCATTCAACCATTTTAAAGATAGTAATAATTCAAGTCTAAATCATAGAATTATACTAGTTCATTTTTTAGTCCAAATTTGTGTCAAGTGAAGTATTGAATTTTATTAGAGCTAGGTTACATGGTTCGACTAACATTGTTTACTAAGAAAGGTAAGCTTATTAGAGTTTATGGTTGAAGTCAAATTAAATAAGAAAGGTCTACCAAATTTTAATCCCATATAGAGTATTATGATTACAACATACTTCAATACTCATTCCAATCATATCCTAAACTTAATCATTCGAACACTCCAACACCCAAGAGCTCATTTTCACTCAATGTAATCCCCTTAACTAAGTTGCAAGGTTACAATGCATATCAATCTTTTATATCGCATCCAAATTACTAACAAGTATCATATTCATGTAATTCACGACTTTACCGTAAGTGACACTATTCAATGATGATCCAAGGTCAACTAGACATAGCAATGGCTTCTAATTATTTATGCATTCAAGCAACCATTTCTATATCATGTTATACGTTTTAAACATATTCAAGTAACATCTATATGCCATTCATAGATAGCAACATGATAATCTAGCTCCTATACACATATGTATATATGCATACTACCAAACATACGATCACAACAACCAACTCAAATCAAAATAACCATAGAACACATTAAGGACCTTTACATACCACGTTAAATCCTTAATTAACTTAAATACATATATGACCAAAAGAGATAAATTAATTGCCTTATGCATATATAATATCTATGTGACATCATCTAGGAGTTCTTAAAGTAAGTTAACGAACATACTTCTTGACCCTTGTGATCTTGTCCAAGCTCTCAAGATAACCGAAAGCAAGTATACCATGAAATATTTGAAATAATGGAGTAAGCAATTGCTCAATGAGGTAGCCTAAATGGCCAAAAGCCAAAATCAAAAGTTCCATGTTATAACTCTATTCTTTCTTCAAGTCTATTAGATCTAGGCAAGTAACAAGATTGATCGATTACAAGTCATCATAGCCACAAGATTTCGAATATGTCACCATTTCTTAATCCAATTATGCACAAATTTCATTTAGACGTTAGTTACTTATTACACAAGTTTTCATGTTGATTCATTAGATTAACTTATAGATTCATTATTCTTCTTAAACAAGGCATCACTTAAACATGGTTACTTATCACATAAGTTATCCTAGTCCTTAATTACTTGTCTCATAAGACATCAAACATACCATAGTCATAGCATGTCTTAGACAAGGCATATCAAGAACAAAGCATACCATAGACAAATATATCATAGACATAACATATCATAGTCATAGCACATCATAAGCATGATTCTACTTATTGTATAAGTTATTACCATAGCATATCATGAACTTAAGTTACTTATTATACAAGCTATCAAACTTAGCATGTCATCGACTTATGTTTTTTTTTTGTTACATATAATATCGAACATAGCATCCCATAAACATGGTTACTTGTTACCTAAATTATTAAACATAGTATCTCAAGAACATGTATACTTATCACATAAATTATCATAGTATCTCATAACATAGTTACTTGTCACATAGTTATTAAACATAGTATATCATAAACGTGAATACTTTTCACATGAATCATCAAACATAGTTCATTTGTTTAACTTGCAAATTTTATTATTTTGAATTTATCATAGCCTTGAGAATCAAGTAGCCTAGGTACACGAATCCCCAACTCCGAATTCGAGTGTACGAATATCGAAGCGACCGTGTTAACTTCGAGGGACGTTTCGCCCGTAGCAACGATTACACACATCGGGACAAATACATTTCTAAGGCAGTGGCACTTCTCCACGACACAGTTCTGTTAGTCGTCAATTCTTTGTTTGTTTATTTTTCCAGTCAGTACTAACGCGCGAGTTTTGCAGTTCATTTTTCCAACATAATAGTGGGCAGTCCGAGATACTTCTCTGTATCTGAACTATGATGCACACCAAACACTTGACAAACATCATCTTTATTGTCGATTGATACATTTGTGCTAAAGAACACACCCGATTTACCGTAGTTAATAAGCTTACCAGAGCAGCTTGCATATGTATCCAGCATGCGTTTAATCTCTCCTGCACCAGCAGTCATCTCCTCGTTAAAGACTAGGCAATCACAGGCAAAAAGAAGGTGTGTGATCAGAATAACGTATCTATTAATACACACTCCTTTTAAAGAACCGTGGTTGGCGGCAATGCGAGTAAAAGATGAAAGTCCCTCGCTGCAAATGAGGAAGAGGTAAGGACTGATTGACTCACCTTGTCTGAGCCCCCGATTTGGTCTAAAAGATTGACTAACCGCGCCATTGATGACGACCAAATAAGAGACAATCTCAATACAACACATGATGCTACAAACCCATGATGCAGAAAAACCCAAATAAAGAAGCATGGATTCCAAGAAACGTCAATCAACGCGATCATATGCCTTACTCATGTATATCGTACCATTATTGTGTACCAAACATAAATTCATATATTAATTTTTACTCGATAATAAGAACTATTTCATTAAGGGATTTTGCTATGGACAAACTCTTAGGATGGTTAATAAGAATTACATAAATTCTAATAATTAATGTTTATTTTGCTTTTCAATATATTTTAATATAGTGTAATTAATTGTCAACAATCTTTAGAGCATGTGGTTAAAAGCTCTCAATTGACACCTTTCATTCTCCCTTAAGTTGTGGGTTCAATACACATTAGAAGCATATTTCACCCCTAGGTAGTAATTGTTCAAAAAAATAGAATATAATTAATTACATTCCTAAAAATAAATAAAAGTAGGGTTTATGGTTTTATGGTTTAGTGTTTATGGTTTAAGGTTCTATAGTTTATGAGTTTTATAATATAGTGTTTATAGTTTAATGTTTATGGTTTTAGAGTTTAGTTACATTAAGGAAAAATACTTTGACACACAACCTTGTACCTTTTAATTTTAGGGTTTAGGGTTTTGTGTGCAGGGTGTAGAATTTAAGGTTTATGGTTAGAATTTAGAATTTATGGTTTAAGGTTTAGATTTTAGGGTGCTAGGGTTTGAGATTTAGGTTTTAAATTTTATAGAAGGGTTGTGTAATTTTTTACACATCTTGTGTATCAAAATATAACCCTTACATTAAATACCCTAAATTAATGGAACACGACTTTTTAGAAATATAATTAATTACATTCTATTAGATTCTATTGAAAAAATAAAATAAACTTAATGATTAAAATCTAATAGTTCTTGTTAACGCCACTAAGAGATGTTTATAGCAAAATTCATTTTCTAAAATTTTTGGATATTGTTGTTGAAAAATATTTCATAATTTATTGTATTTTCATTTTTATTTCATGATCTATTGTACTTGCTATAGTAAATATAGAAGTCATGTCACTTTCAGGCCACAATGCATGTCACTTCAGCAAATATCATTGTTTACTTCATTGATTTGATAGAAACCACCATAGATCATGAAATAAAAACCAAAAAATAATATTCCTAGAAATAAAATAAAAAACACAACAACAATATTGCTGCAATTAGTCTGTTTTTTCGCAGGTAAAGAATTGATGTTTTTAACCATTAGTTTTCGACCTATTGGTCGACTAATCTAGATCAAATTTTGTAGAGGTCCATTATGGAGACGACCTCTCTTGATTTAATTTTCTTCATTCACGATATGATCATTTGAATCCCCGACTCTGCTTAAGAGACCCAGCACCTCATTCCACAAGACTTAATTGTTAGTAGAAATTGCTGTCTTTAATTAAAAATAAAAAATAAATGAAACATACAATAATTTGAGAATTCACATTCACCCCTTACTCACTTACCTTTCCACTCCAGTTGGCTAATCGCCGTAATTGAAATCATTCTGTGGTTTTGGGACAATCTTATGCCCTGAAATGAACCACATATTCATTGGCTTGTGTCTTTGTTTGGGACCACTGACTTACGTTTTCTATATTTTATTTTTGTCATTATATTAATGGTAATCTACACCCATGAATATCCACCTGTAGGTTTAATTCTATTTTAACCATCGATTTTTTATATTTGTCAATTTCACGACTTAATATGGGGCAACTCTCTTAATCATAATTTTTTTATTCACAATGTTAGGATTTTCGAACAACTAATTTTGCCTTACGACTTAACACTTCATCCTGCTAGATCATCTAGTTGTTGGTAAATAATAGAATTTTCGATATCATCTAAAAAATGTTTGTAAAATTATTTTTTTTCACCGACAACAAATCAAATAATAATCCAGTAATCAATTGGACTTTTGTATAATTAAGATCTCTTCTGTAAACGGATCCTTTTATTGGCTCGAAATAGGCAACTCAATTGTAACCCCCTCGACCCGGTCTGGACGCTTGACCGATCCGAGTGGGCTACACGAAGAAAACCGAAGAGAAACCCGTTAAGGTCCCACCTCGGTTAGCAACCCTAGAAAATTTCTTTTAATTTAATCTTGTCTAAAGGCATATTATTCCCTAAGTGATCACGACAGCGGAAAATATCAAGAAGGATACACATCCGAACCCCAAACAACATGTTAACAGTCCATTTTACACTTACAGGGCAGGCCGTATCAATACACCAATCAAGGGTATCGATACGCCTTGACCAAGGTCAACATCCTTCAGTCAACACAGGAAGACCGTATCGATTCAGCCCTTGAGCGTATCGATACGCCCTTCTCGGTCAACATCTCGTGGTCAACAAGATAAAACCGTACCGATACGCCAAAGACTCGTACCGGTACGCCAAAGTCTCCAGAAAATCTCAGAATTCCAGTGAGCTCTGGGCGTATCGATGCACCCCCGCGTATCGGTACCCCTAGCCAATTCTGTGTCCCAAAGTGTAGGACCGTATCGATACGGCCCTTAGGCGTATCGATACGCCCTGCACTGCAAGACACTAAATTGCAGCAAAACGACTCGAAACTCAACTCTAAATGCATTTTGAGACTTCCCTAATCACACTCAAACATACATACAACGCCTATCAATCAAATCTAATCATACGAGGCACCCAACATGAACAAACATCATTCAACCAAGGAATTCATGCATTCATTCAAACGATGACATACAAGCACTTAAGGTTTCATGCTTCAACAACCATACACTTAGGCATCCTCAAAAAGCATATGGCCAACATACATGGTAAGCAAATAAGGCATGATTTTATAATCCAAACATGGCATCAACGAGCCACACAAAAACAACATAATAAGGAATCTAAACATGCTCCTAAACAACCAACAATATCCATTAATAGCACAAATCCCACTGCTTAACTATTACATGTTCATAACTTAAAATTCATACTTGATAAACTCTAAAGCCAACAAGCATACTTGGATGCCCTCCACTTGCGCTAGCAACCCACAAACCAAGGATTTGCATTGTCGAACAAAAAAGAGCGTAAGAATAAAGCTTAGGGAGGGTAAGCTCTTTAAAAACAAACCTCGACAATGTAGGGTCTAAGCACAAGCACAACAAGTTAAATGCATGTTCTTACCTTCGATCCACATGAGCCAAATGTCAATGATGCATGCACATTTATCCAATAATATGCCATGCTCAACAAGCTCAATCCACAACATACGTAAACACATATATTAATCCAATTAGGAATCACAATTCATATCACATTGATACACATATCAACTCATATTGGCACCTAGCTATGACTCGAATACGCGGATAAACACGTTGGAATTCACATCCAACAACAACTTTACGTCACGGTGGGATTACACTCATCACCGTTCTCGCGGAGGGGATTCCACTCATCCTCACGCCCCGTCGATGGGATTACACTCATCACCGACTATCATATACATAAGAAGAATTTCCAGGCGAACCCGTACTCCATCTTGATGACTACCATCATCAAGACCACGCGCGCATTTGACTCTCGTGTGCACACTAACATCCTAATGATCGATCATTTGTACCAAGCATACTAGTGCCAATACTAACACAATCCACAATATCATTCAATAACAATTTCTGTGCTTAGCACGTACTCACCATGATTAACATCATGCCCATACCTCTTGCATATAACAATGCATCACAACCATGCCTCAACATTCATGTATAACACATTATACATAAGACCATAAACACATATCATCATGAGGCATAAACATCAATTAAAGCGTTCAACCAAAGTCTCTAATTGAAGATTAGGATTAGGCTACCACTCCAATCCTAACTCTAGGTGGGTCTACTGTAACACCCATTGAAAAAGGAAAAAAATGGAAAAGGGAGGTGAGGGAGTGGAGGCTCGAACCTGAGACCTCAGCCCTCACCACCCAACCCGCTAACCATTGAGCCAAGTGCTCTCTTCTGTCAAGTATTACCAACGGTAATACTTGTTTGTTAACAAATGAGTCAGATTAAGTTAGCTTTAATTTAACTCTGACTCTTCACCTACCAAATTAAATGCCCTCTTTCAAGCTTCGAGAAACACCCCCTCTCCCAACGCTCCTACCTACTCCAACCGGCCGCCGTTGCTTCCCCCTCCACCGTCAGTCCGTGCGCAACACCGCCGCCGTCGGCGTGTGCGCCGTGATTCCCTGAGCCCATCCCCGGTAGTCACTCGCCTTTCCCCCGCCGCCATCGTCGTGATTCGAGGGCAGAAGGTTCGACGAACCCTATACCATTTTTCTGTTAGCTTTGCTCGCCGTTTCAGCCTCCGTCAGTCGTCCGTTCGGTGTGTTGTTGCCACCACCGTGCTCCTCGCGTCGAGCCAAGCAAAACCCAGCCGACCTGTCGTCCATTCACCGTCAGGAAGTCGTTCGTCGGAGCTACGTAAGTTCCGACGACCCTTTGATTTTCCGCAACGCTTTACGTTTATTTCCGACGATTTTCAGACTTGTGTGGGTTTGGGTTAGGTCAATAATCGAATCTGCTACCTTTTCCAGGTGAAACTGATCCGTTACGGGCTCTCCGGTGAATTTCCGGTGGCCGTCCGACGTTGTTTCCGTTGGGGGTAAGTAAGCCGGCCTGAACCGGCTGGACCGGTCGGCCCATCAGTTAACCCGAGCCCAAAAAACCCAAATGGCTCAAAAACCCAAACCAAGTTAACCCGAGCCCATCGCCTGAGTCCGGCCCGACCCATCTCTGACCCGAACCGACCCGTGTCCGAGTCAACTCGTTGAGTTAACTCAGTGAGTCAACTCGCCCGAGTTGACTCAGTGAGTTGACTCACCGAGTCAACACAGTTGACCCTTTTGGTTGCTGACGTCATCATGATGTCATCGGTTGACTTGGCCCCGTTGACTTTGACCTGCTGACGTCAGCGTTGACTTGCTGACGTCAGCGTTGACTTGCTGACGTCAGCGTTGACTTTGACCAAAAAGTCAAATTTTTCGAAAAGACCCTATCTTATGTTTTTCGACGTCCTGAGTCCATTTTTGAAGCATGTTTTGCGAAATTCCGACTCTAAGACCCCCGAATCTGACCTTAAACCCAAATCATGCATATGTACTTATTTATTCCATTCAGATATCAGTAAATCGAATAAGTGTCTAAACTAGTGTTTTAATTGTGTAAAGGTACCCGAGACTCGTGTGACCACTCACCAGCTCAGCCTAGCTCCTCTCGACCCGCTCATCCTCACGCTTTGAGGTGTGTTCCATGTGTGTGCTATATTCTGTTGAATGAATTGCATAATGATTTAAACATAACCAATACTATGTTGTTTAATATCTTAATTGTTGTTGAGATTGCATTACTATGTTAGAAATGAGATGAAATGATGAATTGTTTATATAATGACATTCTCTGCTGACATGATGTATGTTTGCTCAATTCATATACTTGTAATATGATTTCTTGATCTGTGATGGAATTGCCTGATTTTCTGATAAACTTGAAAGTATGACATATTAGTTTGACTTGAGATGTTACAATCTGTTTGTATGTTGAATGATGAGAATGTCTGCTTTGCTCAATAGGTATGCCCAATTATCTGTCAAAAGTACAAATCTTTTGTTTCTGATATTCTGAATTGAATGCATGCCACATGTACTCTGTTACTCATATCTGAGATCTGGACACTGATTACTATCTGGGGTATAATATTGGGTTATGTTGTGAAGTCTCTGTTGGTACAGCCCTGATCAAGCTGGTAAATCCTTATGGACTCAAGGTCTCCCCTTGAGTGGCACCTATGCCCATCGGGCCTAGGGTAAGTCCTTATGGACTCAAGGTCTCCCCTTGAGTGGCACCTATGCCCATTGGGCATAGGGTAAGTCCTTATGGACCTAAGGCATCCCCTTAGGTGGCACCTATGCCCATCGAGCCTAGGGTAAGTCCTTATGGATGCAGTTCTGGGGGACTGCATTTGGTGTATGGTTGGAGGGTAGTCATTAGTAAACTCATGCATGCATCCGAGCATTTGCATTGATCTGCTGTGTGTTATTATGATCTGATTGTTATGTATTCATTGCTTGTTTGATCTGCACTTATTGGAACACACTGAGCTCCCTAGCTCATGCCTTCTTCCTCTCCCCTTTCAGATACCCGTGATAGGCTACCCCTTTTGGACCCGGCAACTAGAGGATCGGCACATTTAGCTCTAGACTGTTGTAATGTTCTTATCTTCCAAACTGTCTGTATTTGGGTGACTTATGCCTATATTTTGATACGACTTATCTTTTGGTTTTGCCGGGTGTTGGCTTTTGTTATAACTGAACACTTTATGCTTTCATACCATCTATTTTGAAATCTATTGATACTAAACTTTTGCTTACTATTTTTGGATGGATTTGAAAGCGTTACTAGTAGATTTTATAATCATTCTGAGAATAATATTGATATGTAATTGATAACAGGTTTTATGATATGATTCGTAAATCTCCCGAAAGGGGGAAACTATGTCAGTTTTGATATTTTGACTATGATATTTCACAAGGGTTTGATTATAGGTTGAGACTGCCTGAAGTTGGGTTAAACGCATAAGCGGGTCCAGGTGGTTACATTTAGTGGTATCAGAGCTTTTGGTTTTAAAAACCTCGGACTGTGTATGAGTCCATCTTACGCAATGTTTGAAAAGTTTTACAAATAGTGTTTTGAAATAAGCCAAGTCACCCAATTTTGTCTGCTTAATTGTGTTCGATTCTCCATTGCTATAAACTGACCCTAAGCTTATTCCTTGTAGAGATCTTCTGGTATGAGTACTGCAAGAGGACGTCGACCTATTCGGAGACGCGGTAGACCTGTCCGGTTTGCCGACGCGATGAATGATCCGGTTGTCGAGCCACCTACTTCAACTCCTGTCCCTGGTCCTACTGAGCCTTCCATACCATCTGGCCCTACTGTAGTGACCGCTCCTCAGTCTGCCCCTGGGATTGATGTGTCTACTCCGGTTAGAGCAGCACCGTCTTCTTCTGAGCCTCCCACATCTGTTACTGACGAAGCCCTTAGTAGGCAGTTTTTGCAGTTGATTACTGGTGCGGTTAGAGCAGCTGGTATTGTCCCTGAGGTTCCCATATCTCAGACCTTGATCACGAATGGGGCGAGAACTTTTGATGGCCCTACTGGTGGAGCCCCGACCGAGGCAGAGGAATGGCTCCACGATCTGGAGAGGCGTATGGATTCTTTGGGTCTTGAGTCACCCAAGAGATATTTGGGAGCCGTCTCTATGTTGTATGGGAATGCTCGTACTTGGTGGGAATCTGTGGTTAGTAGTGTTCCTGCGGCCCGTTTGACTTGGGACTTTTTCAAGGAGCGCTTCAAGAGCTGCTTTGTTGGTGAGCGTTACATGAGGCAAATGCAAGAACGATTCAGGACATTGACTCAGGGAGATATGTCTGTATCCGAGTATGAGACAGAATTCTTGGGCTTGCTCAGATTTGGGGCTAGTTTAATGCCCACCGAGAGGGAAAAATCTCGTAAATTTGTGATGGGGCTGAGATATGAGCTATGTGTACATGTTGTTGGTCATCTGGATAAGGACTTCGATACTTTAGTTGAGAAAGCTAAAGACCTGGAAGAAGTTGAGCTAGCAGCCACTGGTGGAGGTAGAGTTGACCGAGAGCGGTCTAAGTGGCCTCCTAATCCTGAGCCTTCCTCGCGTCATGGAAAGAGAAATCGCACTTCTGGTCATCAGAGAGGTAATTATGGATCTAGACCTGATGCTTCTTCGACCCCGGCTGCTAGTAGAGGTGATTCGTCTGGTTTCACCCCTATGCCCCTTTGTGTGCATTGTGACAAGCGACATGGGGGCGAGTGCAGAAGGAAGACCGGTGCATGTTTTCGGTGTGGGTCCGGAGACCACTTTCTGAAGAATTGCCGTGTCCCATCTTCTGCACCTCGGGCATCCTCCCAGACCCCTGTACGCTCACAGACTTCAGTACAGACTCCGGCCATGGGTCGTAGTCAGAGTAGACCTTCTGCATCTGCTGCTAGGACAGACTCTAGAGCACGGTCCCATCAGAGTGGGGGACCAGTTTTGTCAGAGGCTAGGCAGCCAGCACTTGTTTATGCTACCAGGCGACGTGATGATAGAGATGAGCCGGATGTTATAACAGGTACATTTACCATTTTCTCTGTTCCATACTTTGCATTGCTCGATAATGGTTCTACCCACTCCTACATTTCAAGATATGTTTCCCGAGACCTTCCATTTTCGATAGAAGCCACAGAGAATGTTGTTACAGTTATGAGCCCAGTAGGTCAGTCGGTGACCGTGGATAAGGTGTTTAGGCGTTGTCCTCTTGAGGTTCAAGGGGAAATCTTTCTGGTTGATCTTATGGAGCTTCCAATGGAGGAGTTCGATCTGATTTTTGGTATGGATTGGTTGACCGAGCATCGGGTTAACCTTGATTGTGAATTGAAAAGGGCAACCTTAAGGACTTCTGATGGCCAGTCAGTGGTTCTAATCGGTGAACGCCGAGGTTATTTGTCTAATGTAGTATCTGCTCTGACCGTCGATAGAATGATTCGGAAGGGATATGAGACCTTCATTGCTTCTCTCCTGAATACGAAGGGTTCTCTATCCAAGATTGAAGAAATTCGCACTGTTAGCGAATTTCCTGATGTCTTTCCCGAAGAGTTGCCCGGGTTACCTCCGGATAGGGATGTTGAGTTTGAGATTGAGACTTATCCGGGGTCTGCACCTGTATCTATGAATCCCTATCGTATGGCCCCTAAAGAACTTAAGGAGTTGAAAATTCAGTTGCAGGAGCTGCTTGACCGAGGTTTCATTCGACCTAGCTCTTCACCTTGGGGAGCTCCAGTCCTCTTCGTCAAGAAGAAAGATGGTTCACTCCGATTATGCATTGATTATCGGAAGTTGAACAAGCTGACAGTTAAGAATAAATACCCGTTACCCAGGATCGACGATTTGTTTGATCAATTTCGGGGAGCCACGGTTTTCTCAAAGATTGATCTTCGGTCTGGATACTATCAACTGAAGATAAAGGGATCTGATGTTGCGAAGACAGCTATCCGCACTAGATATGGGCACTATGAGTTTCTTGTGATGCCTTTTGGCCTTACCAATGCACCAGCTGCCTTCATGGACATGATGAACCGTGTGTTTCGACCCTATATAGACCAGTTTGTTGTGGTGTTTATTGATGATATCTTGGTTTATTCTCGGACAGAATCTGAGCATGTTGAACATTTGAAGATTGTTCTGCAAACCTTGAGAGAGCATCGTTTGTATGCTAAGCTGAGCAAGTGTGAATTTTGGCTCAGAGAAGTGACATTTCTGGGGCAAGTTGTATCAGCTCAAGGTATCCAGGTTGATCCTAGTAAGATCGAGGCTATCACCAGTTGGAAGCCACCCAAGAATGTCTCTGAGATCCGTAGCTTTCTGGGTTTAGCTGGTTACTACCGCCGCTTTGTCGAGGGTTTCTCCATCATTGCTGCCCCTTTGACGAAACTTTTGAGGAAGAATGTTCCTTTTGCTTGGTCTGGTGCCCAGCAAGCTAGTTTTGAGAAACTAAAGGCGGCTTTGACTCAAGCTCCGGTCCTTTCACAACCCGAGTCTGGGAAGGATTTCTCAGTGTATAGTGATGCCTCACTCTCCGGGCTTGGTTGTGTACTGATGCAAGATAGGAAGGTAATCGCTTATGCATCACGTCAGTTACGACCACATGAGTGTAACTATCCGACCCATGACCTCGAGTTAGCTGCGGTGGTCTTTGCTCTAAAAATCTGGAGGCACTATCTCTACGGAGAGAAGTGCTATATCTTTACTGATCACAAGAGCTTGAAGTATATCCTCACTCAGAGGGATTTAAATATGAGGCAACTTCGTTGGGTTGAGCTGTTAAAGGACTATGATTGCGTGATTGAGTACCACCCGGGAAAAGCCAACGTTGTTGCCGATGCCTTAAGTCGTAAGACCATATCCGACCTGAGATCTCTGTTTTCCAGGATGATTATTTATAGTGATGGCAGTTTTCTAGCGGAGTTGCAAGTTAAACCAACTTTGGCCGAAGAGATTAAGGCCAAGCAACTCTTAGACAGTTCCTTACTCCAGTCATGCAGCAAGTTGAGCAGGGATCCACATCTGTTTATGCCTTCGATCAGGATGGCGTTTTGTTCTTTAAGGGTCGTTATTGTGTTCCCGATGATGCCGACCTGAAGCGAGCCATACTTAGTGAGGCTCATAGAAGCCCTTATGCTATGCATCCTGGTGGAGACAAGATGTACCAGAATCTGAAACAAAGGTACCGCTGGGAGGGTATGAAGAAGGATATATCAGATTATGTATCGAAGTGTATGACCTGTCAGCAAGTCAAAGCGGAACATCAACATCCTTCTGGTTTGTTACAACCCATTAAGATTCTTGAGTGGAAATGGGAGCGTATCACGATGGATTTCGTTACCGGGTTGCCTCTAACTCCTTCTAAAAAGGATTCTGTATGGGTTATTGTTGATCGACTCACCAAGTCAGCTCACTTTATTCCTGTACGAGTTACTTATTCTCTAGAGAAGCTGGCTAGGCTGTATATCTCAGAGATCGTCAGATTGCATGGGGTACCCTTATCTATCATATCTGATCGAGATCCGAGGTTCACTTTTCATTTCTGGGCAGCCTTGCATAATGCTTTGGGTACGCGTTTAAATTTCAGTACATCCTTCCATCCTTAGACTGATGGTCAGTCTGAGAGAGTAATTCAGGTTCTTGAAGATATGTTGAGAGGATGCGTGATAGACTTCCGAGGTAGTTGGGAAGATTTCTTGCCCTTGGCTGAGTTTGCTTATAATAATAGCTATCAAGCTAGTATTCGCATGGCCCCTTATGAAGCTCTGTATGGTCGTAAATGCCGAACTCCTATCTGTTGGACCGAGTTGTATGATAAGAAGACTTTGGGTCCGGAGTTGGTCCAAGAAACTGAAGAGACTGTCAGATTAATCCGTGGTCGCCTGAAAGAGGCCTTTGACAGACATAAATCTTATGCTGATCGAAGAAGAAAGGATATTGAGTCTTTCTGAAAGTATCTCCATGGAAGAAAGTTCTGAGATTTGGAAAAAGGGGTAAGCTGAGTCCGAGATTCATTGGGCCGTACCGTATCGTGAAGAGAGTTGGGCCAGTTGCCTATCAGCTTGAGTTACCTCCTCAGCTCAGTCGTATCCATAATGTATTCCATGTGTCCATGTTGAGGCAATACCATCCAGATCCTAGTCATGTTATCCAAGTTCAGGATGTAGAGTTGAGACCGGACTTGTCCTATGAGGAGGAACCAATCCAGATCTTAGATTTTGATGAGAGAGTTTTGAGGAACCGGCGCATTCCGATGGTAAAGGTACAGTGGAGAAATCGGAGTCCTAGTGAGGCTACATGGGAGATCGAGGGATCCCTGAGGAAGCAGTTTCCACATCTATTTGATTCAGGTAAATTTCGAGGACGAAATTTTTCTTAAGGAGGGGAGAGTTGTAACACCCATTTAAAAAGAAAAAAAATGGAAAAGGGAGGTGAGGGAGTGGAGGCTCGAACCTGAGACCTCAGCCCTCACCACCCAACCCGCTAACCATTGAGCCAAGTGCTCTCTTCTGTCAAGTATTACCAACGGTAATACTTGTTTGTTAACAAATGAGTCAGATTAAGTTAGCTTTAATTTAACTCTGACTCTTCACCTACCAAATTAAATGCCCTCTTTCAAGCTTCGAGAAACACCCCCTCTCCCAACGCTCCTACCTACTCCGACCGGCCGCCGTTGCTTCCCCCTCCACCGTCAGTCCGTGCGCAACACAACCGCCGTCGGCGTGTGCACCGTGATTCCCTGAGCCCATCCCCGGTAGTCACTCGCCTTTCCCCTGCCGCCATCGTCGTGATTCGAGGGCAGAAGGTTCGATGAACCCTATACCATTTTTCCGTTAGTTTTGCTCGCCGTTTCAGCCTCCGTCAGTCGTCCGTTCGGTGTGTTGTTGCCACCACTGTGCTCCCCGCGTCGAGCCAAGCAAAACCCAGCCGACCCGTCGTCCATTCGCCGTCAGGAAGTCGTTCGTCGGAGCTACGTAAGTTCCGACGACCCTTTGATTTTCCGCAACGCTTTCCGTTTATTTCCGACGATTTTCAGACTTGTATGGGTTTGGGTTAGGTCAATAATCGAATCTGCTACCTTTTCCAGGTGAAACCGATCCGTTACGGGCTCTCCGGCGAATTTCTAGTGGCCGTCCGACATTGTTTCTGTTGGGGGTAAGTAAGCCGGCCTGAACCGGCTGGACCGGTCAGCCCATCAGTTAACCCGAGCCCAAAAAACCCAGATGGCCCAAAAACCCAAACCCAGTTAACCCGAGCCCATCGCCCGAGTCCGGCCTGACCCATCTCTGACCCGAACCGACTCGTGTCCGAGTCAACTCGCCCGAGTTGACTCAGTGAGTTGACTCACCGAGTCAGCACAGTTGACCCTGTTGGTTGCTGACGTCATCATGACGTCATCGGTTGACTTGGCCCCGTTGACTTTGACCTGCTGACGTCAGCGTTGACTTGCTGACGTCAGCGTTGACTTTGACCAAAAAGTCAAATTTTTTGAAAAGACCCTATCTTATGTTTTTCGACGTCCTGAGTCCGTTTTTGAAGCCCGTTTTGAGAAATTCCGAATCTAAGACCCCCGAATCTGACCTTAAACCCAAATCATGCATATGTACTTATTTATTCCATTCAGATATCAATAAATCGAATAAGTGTCTAAACTAGTGTTTTAATTGTGTAAAGGTACCCGAGACTCGTGTGACCACTCACCAGCTCAGCCTAGCTCCTCTCGACCCGCTCATCCTCACGCTTCAGTGAATATCAGATCCGACCCCGTATCTGAGCGTACTGAGGCAGGTGTCCGTTAGACTCTTCTCCGACCAGCTTTGAGGTGTGTTCCATGTGTGTGCTATATTCTGTTGAATGAATTGCATAATGATTTAAACATAACCAATACTATGTTGTTTAATATCTTAATTGTTGTTGAGATTGCATTACTATGTTAGAAATGAGATGAAATGATGAATTGTTTATATAATGACATTCTCTGCTGACATGATGTATGTTTGCTCAATTCATATACTTGTAATATGATTTCTTGATCTGTGATGGAATTGCCTGATTTTCTGATAAACTTGAAAGTATGACATATTAGTTTGACTTGAGATGTTACAATCTGTTTGTATGTTGAATGATGAGAATGTCTGCTTTGCTCAATAGGTATGCCCAATTATCTGTCAAAAGTACAAATCTTTTGTTTCTGATATTCTGAATTGAATGCATGCCACATGTACTCTGTTACTCATATCTGAGATCTGGACACTGATTACTATCTGGGGTATACTATTGAGTTATGTTGTGAAGTCTCTGTTGGTACAGCCCTGATCAAGCTGGTAAATCCTTATGGACTCAAAGTCTCCCCTTGAGTGGCACCTATGCCCATCGGGCCTAGGGTAAGTCCTTATGGACTCAAGGTCTCCCCTTGAGTGGCACCTATGCCCATTGGGCATAGGGTAAGTCCTTATGGACCTAAGGCATCCCTCTAGGTGGCACCTATGCCCATCGAGCCTAGGGTAAGTCCTTTGGATGCAGTTCTGGGGGACTGCATTTGGTGTATGGTTGGAGGGTAGTCATTAGTAAACTCATGCATGCATCCGAGCATTTGCATTGATCTGCTGTGTGTTATTATGATCTGATTGTTATGTATTCATTGCTTGTTTGATCTGCACTTATTGGAACACACTGAGCTCCCTAGCTCATGCCTTCTTCCTCTCCCCTTTCAGATACCCGTGATAGGCTACCCCTTTTGGACCCGGCAACTGGAGGATCGGCACATTTAGCTCTAGACTGTTGTAATGTTCTTATCTTCCAAACTGTCTGTATTTGGGTGACTTATGCCTATATTTTGATACGACTTATCTTTTGGTTTTGCCGGGTGTTGGCTTTTGTTATAACTGAACACTTTATGCTTTCATACCATCTATTTTGAAATCTATTGATACTAAACTTTTGCTTACTATTTTTGGATGGATTTGAAAGCGTTACTAGTAGATTTTATAATTATTCTGAGAATAATATTGATATGTAATTGATAACAGGTTTTATGGTATGATTCGTAAATCTCCCGAAAGGGGGAAACTATGTCAGTTTTGATATTTTGACTATGATATTTCACAAGGGTTTGATTATAGGTTGAGACTGCCTGGAGTTGGGTTAAACGCATAAGCGGGTCCAGGTGGTTACATCTACCAAGCCCAACCTAGTCCACATGCTTGAACCAAACACTTAAAACCACTTTGAAAACATTAAACCACTCACCTTCACTTCCAAGCTCAACTATCAAGCAACCAACACCTTCAAGCTCCCGGATTCACTCCCGATGCTTCACCAACACAAGTCCTTGTCTCTAAACAATCTCAACACAATCCAAACAACCTCAAATCAGCTCATACATCAATGTAGTTAACCCAGAATACTATTCAAACATCAAACACAAGAATTCAAGCCATGGACAACCCCCAAAAACCACAATCTCCAAGCAGCCAACAAACCTCAATCAAAACTCATGATTTTAACACTTTTAATACTTCCAAATGATTCCAAAACAACACCAAACTATTATACTAACCTCATACCACAATTTCCAACACCAACCATACCAAAAACTCATCCCAAAACCCTTCAAAAACCCCATTAAACCCAAATCCGGGAAACTTAACAAAACCCTTTAAAAATCATATATGTTAGACTTCAAGGTTCATAAACAACATGTCTAACATTATTAAATCAAAACCTTAAGTTAAAAACAATAAAGTTACCATTTTTATTCAAATCCTCCAAAAACTCAAATTCTAAAACTTGGACCAAAATGAAAACTTGTTGTACTTTTAAAGAGAGGAAGATGAGAGCAAGTCGGAAATGTAGTTACCTTTCAAAATCGAGCTAAAATGGAGAAGCAAGGAAATGAAATAGTGGAAATGGAGGGGGAGGCCTCTTTGTCGTTGGTTTTGGTATTTTGAAGAAGAAGATGATAAAATTGTTTATTTGAAATGGGTTTATTTGGGAAGACTCATTATTTACAAAAATACCATTAAAATGACTATTGGGCTTTGTCATCAAGAATTTGGTCCAACTCTCCAATTAAATGACTATTGGGCTTTGTCATCAATATCATGAGTATTGAACCCTATATTAGGTTTTGAATCTAGGGTTTTAAAATCATTGGCCCAATTTAGATACACAAGGAGATATCTAAACTCAAATAATCATCTGAATGTCAGGTTTTCATACCTCTACTTGAGGTATCGAAACCGAACTTTGTAACTTCAGAATTTTAACTCTGTAATGTATGTATTATCTTAGCTCAAAACAAAGAAAAAGTTCTCCTTCAAGATCTTTAAGCTTCCTCTTACTTCTAGTTTTGGAGCATTTTCCAACAGCCAACCGAAGTTCAAACAAACATGAAAAATAGACAAAAAAAACCTCAAAAATATAGAAGATACTAACAAAAATAGAAAAACATGTAAGGGAAAGATATAAACTTGAAAAATTCAAACATTTCCTTCTTCTTTTTCTTTCAAAAACCCAACTTAATCAGAAACACTCATTAGTCAAGAAATGATAAAGATGAAGAGTACGTTAGTATGTTTAATGAAGTGTTTAGCTAGAGAAAGTTTTCATCTTGAAACTAAAAAAATGAATGGGAAAAAATATGGAAAATATGATGAAAATAAACAAGGAAGTATGTGAGAAAATAATGGAGACAATGAGGTTGGCTGATCATTCAATGATCCTACCTCCATTGTCCCCCAAATCTTGTTGAAAAGGAATAGAAATCCAGATCCTCCACTTTTTTATTGCGTAACTATTCATATCAAACATTGAAAATGGAGTTAATGATTTAGGATGGTGGTTTAGGGTAAAGATTAGGGTTAAAGTTAAAAGCTTAGGGGTTAAGGTATATGATTTAGTTTTTAGCATTTGAAGTTTAAGATTTAGAATTTAAAAATTAGAGTTAGAGTGTAGGATTTAATTTTTAGCGTTGTATTTGGGGCGTAGATAGGGACCAAAAGGGGAAGAGGATTTTGTTCGTTGAAAAGGGAATGAAATTAGGGGTGAGTAAAACTCAACTCAAAAAGACTAAATTTTTCGACTCGATAGGAAAAACCTCAACTCGTTTTGACTCGACTTAAAAAAAATTTCAAATAAAGTTTGAGTTGTAAAATGGAAATTTGAATAGTTCGAATAATTCAAAAAATTTAGTAATCAATAGATCAATTTTTAATTCGAGCCGAGTCCTTCAATTCTGCCTGAGATATATACCAGATATGAGAAAATATGGAAATATATATGTATAATGTATATGGATATAGAAAGCTGTTTAAATTGAAATCAATATGTACTATAATATTATAAATAATTACAATTTTTCGAATAAAACAATAAATAATTAAAATTAAAGTTGTACATAAACTCGAAAATTCGATTCGAATGGAAAATTTTCAAATAGAGTGTGTCATAAAATATGACTCGCAAACTCGAATAACTCAAAAGTCTTTTACTCGACTCGATCAAACGCTCACCCTAAAAGGAATCAATTCAGGTTGGACAAATGGTCCAAGTGATCATTAGTCCCTCAATTTTTATGATTTATGAAAAGAGACTCCAATATCAATTGGACCAAAGAGAAGGAAATAATTCAATACTCGAATCCAACAAATCTAATAACCCACCCTCGAAAAATTCAAAATCTCAAAGCCGATACTCGAACGGCTAACCCGAAATCCAGACTATTAAATTAGTTGCACCTCTCAACTTTTGGTACATTTATTGGCATTGAAATTCAAGCCAAACCCGCCGAATTAACAATCGGCTTTGTTTAACTTGCGCACTATGCACATGTTAATGTTAATGATCAATTAATATTTTAAATTAAATTAAAGATTTTTTTTCAATTACACTTCATTTAATTAAATATAAATATATTTTTATTAAATCATTCATTTAATAATTAAATTTCTCTTTGTTATGAATATTTATCTATGTGGATGTCTATCATGATGAGAACTTTATCTAAGGAGATTGATTTACATTATCATTAGGAATATTATCTCAATATTCAGAACAATACAAATCTTTCTCTTTCTCTCATCTCTTTGTTCTTTTATTCTTGTTCTTTATTCTTATTATCATTCTTCATTATTTTATTCACAACATGTTATCAGCACGAGCTCTAATCATCCATCCTTTCGTGTTTGTACCGGAACTCCACAAAAATCTTTTCCTCATTGTCATTTTCTAAAACTCATTGTATATGTCATAATATTTGTCCTCTTGCCTAAGCAAGCCGTATTATGTTATTATCCAAGATGCCTCAAGATTGGCACACGAGTGGGACCCTCCACCGACGATCACTTACCTTCGTTCAAGGTAAGCCACAACAATTTTGCTCTTAAAATACAAGCAAGAATTGCAAGCTTGAATGGTAAGAAATTGGTTATGTTATTGTTAATCATTGTTACTTGTTTTAATACTAAAAAAAATTATTGTTCATGATTCAATACGAAAGAGGTATTAAACCTTTAGAAAAGGAATTGTTTACATATTAAACTCTAATATTATTTTATTATGTTTGAATAAATTTAATTTCTTTATTTTTATGAGAGTTGATGTTTTAATCGTATTTTGAGTTTTACATGATATGTTTAAATGACTTGGAAAGAGACATGACATGAAGTGATTATCAGGAGCTTTCTTTGGTCATTTGCTTTTCCTTCATTGGCTCAAGAAGAAAATCATTATCGGTAAACTCTACTTATATTTTTAGTCTTTAAAGTAAGATTTTTAAAGTGCGATAAATCATGGTGATTTTGAATCTACAAGAAGATTGTTATAAAGTCAATATCTGTTTGAAAGCAATAATTCTCATGTGTTGAAAAACTCGACTATTGACTTCTCTCAAGTTCATGTAACACTTAAATAATAATAATAATAATAGAAATGGGTTACTGGTTGTGGGATTCAAACCCACGACTTAAGACAGCCAGGCACATAACCTAGCCGTTTGAGCTAATCCGCTCTTAATGTTAAAGTTTCCCCCTTTTCACTTGAATCATTCATGGTTGGTATAAGCAAATTAAAGTCTGATCAGTTTTTCACCTACCCAAATTAAATGCCCATTTTTTCCCTTTCGACAACCATCTCATCCCCTAAACATCCCTACCATTCTTTCGTCCGGCCACCGTTAGATTCCAGTCACCGCTGCGCCGTGAGCTTCACCGTCAGTGGCATCGTTGTCCTTTCGTCCGTCTGAACTCATCCCAGTTAGTCACTCTCTCACACCCCGTTGCCATCGTCGGGATTTGAGGGTTAAATGTTCGACGAACCCTTACCCTTTTCCGCCGGTTTTTATTTGTCGATTGTGTCACCGTCCGTCCGGTGCGCTACTGCCACCATCGTGTTCCTCGCGTCGTGTTGTGCAAAACCCCTAAAGTTCCGTGACCAACCGACGCCGCCGAAGCCTCTATCGGAGCTACGTAAGTTCCGGAGACCTTTTGTTTTTCGCAAGGATTTTCGATTGATTTCCGGTGATTTTCGGGTTTGTGTGGGCTGGTTCAAGTGAATAATTAAATCTGTCATTTTTTTTCTAGGTGAAAACGTGCCATTTCGAGCCTCTGGCGACATTCCGGTCACCGTCCAGCGACGCTCATTATTCCAAGGGTAAGAACCGGTCTGAACCGACCGACCCAAGTAGCCCGAACCGAATCGGTCCAACCCGAACCCGACTTATCTCTGACTCGAACCTGACCCGAAACTTTGTCAACTCAGTAAGTCAACTCTCCTGAGTTGACTCTATGAGTTAACTCACCGAGTCAACTCAATTGACCTCCTGTTGGCCGCTAACATCATTATGACGTCAGCGTTGACTCTGACTTCATTGACCGTTGACCTGCTGACGTCAGCGTTGACTTTGAAGCCTGTTTTGCGAAATTCCAACCGAAAGATCTCTGAATCTGACATTAAACCCAAATCATGCATATGTACTTAATTATTTTATTCAGATAATAGTAAAACGAACAAGTGACTAAAATAGTGTATTATTTGCGTAAAGGTACTCAAGACTCGTGTGACCACTCTACAGCTCAGCCTAGCTCCTCTCGATCCTCTCACCCTCACACTTCAGTGAATATCAGTATGAATTTAAATTGTGTGTATAAGATCAAGCTTAACTCTTATTTCACATTATGACCATTACTCTTGCATGATCTAGGATCTGACCCTGTATCCGAGCGTACTGAGGCAGGTGTCCGTTAGACCCTTCTCCGACCAGGTTTTGAGGCGTGTTCCATATGTGCTACATTCATTTGTATGCGTTGTATGATTATTACACATTAATAAACAATCTAATGATTTAATTATGAATGATGATATGCTTGATGAAATGATGAACTAGATAGATGATATCATACTTTGCCTACTCATTGTATGTCCGCTCGATCTATATACATGATATGTAATTGTGCTATGTGGTTGCTTGATCTTGATAATATTGTCTGTTTGTCTGATATAATAGGTAGTGTAATCTATTAGCTTGATCTATGATGGTACACTTTGTTTGCATGATGAATGATGATATTGTCTGCTCTGCTCAATGGTATGCCCATTTATTTGTCAAAAGTATGAATATTCCGTTTCTGATACTCTGAATAGAATATGCCAGACATATGTATTCTATTACTCATGTCTGGAATCTGAATACCGATTGTTATCTAGGGTATATTGTTGGGTTATATTATGAAGTCTCTGTCGGTACAGCCCTGATCCAATTGATAAATCCTTATGGACTCAAGGTCTCCCCTTGGGTAGGTTCCGATACTTTAGCACGGGTAAATCCTTATGGACCTAAGGCAGCCCCTTAGGTGGCACCTATGCCCATCGGGCCTAGGTTAAGTCCCTATGGATGCAGTTATGGGGGACTGCATGTTGGTGTAAGGTTGGAGGGTAGTTACTAGTAAACCCTTGTATGCACTCGAGCATTTGTATTGAACTGCTATTATGTTCTTATGATATGATTGATATGTATTTATGCTTTTTTGATATGCACTTATTGGAACACACTGAGCTCCCTAGCTCATGACCTTCTCTTCTCCCCTTTCAGATACTTGTGATAGGCTACTCTTTTGGACACGGCAACTGGAGGATCGACACATTTAGCATTTAGTCTGTTGTAATATTCTTATCTTCCGAACTGTTTGTATTTGGGTGACTTATGCCTATATTTTGATATGACTTATCTTTTGGTTTTTGTTTCGGATGTTGGCTTTAGTTTATAACTAAACACTTCATGCTTTCATATCACCTATTTTGTAACCACATGTTACTAAACTATTACTTACTATTTTGGGATGGATTTGAAAGCAATACTGATAGATTTTATAATCGTTCTAAGAATAATATTATTATATCTTCGTTAACAAGTTTTAAGGTATGAATCGTAAATCTCATGTAGGGGGAACTATATTAGTTTTGATATTTTGACTGAGATATTTTGCAGGAAGTTTGATTATAGGTTGTGACCGCCCGGAGTTAGGTGAAACGCATAAGCGGGTCCAAGTGGTTACATTTAGTGGTATCAGAGCTTCTGGTTTTAAAAACCTCGGATTGTGTATGATTCTATTTGATGCAATGTTTGAAAAGTTTTACAAAAATGTGTTTTGAAATGAGCTAAGCTACCCAATTTTGTCTGCTTAATTGTGTTCGATTCTTCATTGCTATGAACTGACCATAAGCTTATTCCTTGTAGAGATCCTCTGCCATGAGTTCTGTAGGAGGACGTCGACCTATTCGGAGACGCGGTAGACCTGTTCAGTTTACCGATGCTATGAAGGATTCGGTGGTTGAGCCACCTATTCAACTCCTGTCCCTGGTCCTACCGAGCCTTCCGTACCATCTGGCCCTACTGTAGTGACTGCTCCTAAGTCTGCCTCTGGGATCGATGTGTCTACTCCGGTTAGAGGAGCATCGTCTTCTTCTGAGCCTCCCACATATGTTACTGACGAAGCCCTTAGTAGGTAGTTTCTGCAGTTGATTATTGGTGCTGTTTGAGCAGCTGGTATTGTCCCTGAGGTTCCCATCTCTCAGACTTTGATCACGAATGGGGCGAGAACTTTTGATTGCCCTACTGGTGGAGCCCCGACCGAGGCAGAGGAATGGCTCCACGATCTGGAGTGGCGTATGGATTCTTTGGGTCTTGAGTCGCCCAAGAGATATTTGGGAGCTCTCTCTATGTTGTATGGGAATGCCCGCACTTGGTGGGAATCTGTGGTTAGTAGTGTTCCTGCGACCCGTTTGACTTGTGACTTCTTCAAGGAATGCTTCAAGAGCCGCTTTGTTGGCGAGCGCTACATGAGGCAAATGCAAGAACGATTCAAGACCTTGACTCAGGAAGATATGTCTGTATCCGAGTATGAGACAGAATTCTAGGGCTTGCTCAAATTTGGGGCTAGTTTAGTGCCTACTGAGAGAGAAAAGTGTCATAAATTTGTGATGGGGCTGAGATATGAGCTATGTGTACATGTTGTTGGTCATTTTGATAAGGACTTCGATACTATAGTTGAGAAAGCTAAAGACCTGGAAGATGTTGAGCTAGCAGCCACTGATGGAGGTAGAGTTGACCGAGAGCGGTCTAAGAGGCCTTCTATTCCTGAGCCTTCCTCGCGTTCTGGCAAGAGGAATCGCATTTCTGGTCATCAGAGAGGTAATTTTGGATCCAGGTCTAATGCTTCTTCGACCCCAGCTGCTAGTAGAGGTGATTCATCTGGTTTCACCCCTATACCCCTTTGTGTGCACTGTAACAAGCGACACGGGGGCGAGTGTAGAAGGAAGACCGGTGCATGTTTTTGATGTGGGTTCGTAGACCAATTTCTGAAGAATTGCCCTGTTCCATCTTCTACACCTCGGGCATCCTCCTAGACCCCTGCACGCTCACAGACATCCGTACAGACTCCAGCCAGGGGTCATAGTCAGAGTAGGCCCTCTACGTCTGCTTCTAGGACAGACTCTAGAGCACATTCCTCTCAGAGTAGGGGACCAGTTTTGTCTGAGGCTAGGCAGCCAACACTTGTATATGCCACCGGGTGACGTGATGATAGAGATGAGCCGGATGATTAGCATGTACATTTTCCATCTTCTCTGTCCCATACTTTGCATTGCTCGATAATGGTTCTACCCACTCCTATATTTCAAGATCTGTTTCTCGAGACCTTCCATTTCCGATAGAAGCCATAGAGAATGTTGTTACGATTTTGAGCCCAGTGGGTCAGTTAGTGATCGTGGATAAGGTGTTTAGGCGTTGTCCTCTTGAGGTTCAAGGGGAAATCTTTCTGGTTGATCTTATGGAGCTTCTAAAGGAGGAGTTCGACCTGATCTTGGGTATAGATTGGTTGACCGAACACAGGGTTAATCTTGATTGTGAATTGAAAAGGGCAACCCTGAAGACTTTTGATGGTCAATCAGTGGTTCTAATCGGTGAACATCGAGGTTATCTCTCTAATGTAGTATCTGCACTGACCGTCGACAGAATGATTCGGAAAGGATATGAGACCTTCATTGCTTGTCTCTTGAATACGAAGGGTTCTCTATCCAAGATTGAAGAAATTTGCACCGTCAGCGAATTTCATGATGTCTTTCCTGAAGAGTTGCCCGGGTTACCTCCGAATAGGGATGTTGAGTTTGAGATTGAGACTTATCCGGGGTCTGCACCTGTATCCATGAATCCCCATCGTATGGCCCCTAAGGAACTTAAGGAGTTGAAAATTTAGTTGCAGGAGCTGCTTGACCGAGGTTTCATTTGACCTAGCTCCTCTCCTTGGGGAGCTTCAGTCCTCTTCGTTAAGAAGAAAGATGGTTCACTCCGATTATGCATTGATTATCGGATGTTGAACAAATTGATAGTTAAGAACAAATACCCGTTACCCAGGATCGACGATTTGTTTGATCAATTTCAGGGTGTCGCAGTTTTCTCAAAGATTGATCTTCGGTCTGGATACTATCAACTGAAAATAAAGGGATCTGATGTTGCGAAGACGGCTATCCGCACTAGATATGGGCACTATGAGTTTCTTGTGATGCCTTTTGGTTTGACCAATGCACCTGTGACCTTTATGGACATGATGAACCACGTGTTCCGACCCTATATAGACCAGTTTGTTGTGGTGTTTATTAATGATATCTTGGTTTATTCTCGGACAGAATCTGAGCATGTTGAGCATTTGAAGATTGTTATGCAAACTTTGACAGAGCATCTTCTATATGCTAAGTTGAGAAAGTGTGAATTTTGGCTCAGAGAAGTGACATTTCTAGGGCATGTTGTGTCAGCTCGAGGTATCTAGGTTGATCCTAGTAAGATCGAGGCTATCACCAGTTGGAAGCAACCCAAGAATGTCTCTGAGATCTGTAGCTTTCTGGGTTTAGCGGGTTACTGCCGCCGCTTTGTCGAGGGTTTCTCCATTATTGCTGCCCCTTTGACGAAGGGTTTGAGGAAGAATGTTCCTTTTGCTTGGTATGATGCCCATCAAGCTAGTTTTAAGAAACTGAAGGCAGTTTTGACTCAAGCCCCGGTTCTTACTAAACCCGAGTCTGGGAAGGACTTCTCGGTGTTTAGTGATGCTTCACACTCCGAGATTGGCTGTGTATTGATGCAAGATGGGAAGGTTATCGCTTATGCATCACGTTAGTTACGACCACATGAGTGTAACTATTCGACCCATGACCTTGAGTTAGCTGCGGTGGTCTTTGCTCTGAAAATCTAGAGGCACCATCTCTATGGAGAGAAGTGTTATATCTTTATTGATCACAAGAGCTTGAAGTATATCCTCACTTAGAGTGATTTAAATATGAGGCAACATTGTTGGGTTGAGCTTCTAAAGGACTATGATTGCGTGATTGAGTACCACCCGGGAAAAACCAATGTTGTTGTTGATGCCTTAAGTTGTAAGACCATATCCGACCTGAGATCTCTATTTTCGAGGATGAGTATTTATAATGATGGCAGTTTGCTAGCGGAGTTGCAAGTTAAACCAACTTTGGCCGAAGGGATTAAGGCCAAGCAACTCTTAGACAGTTCCTTACTTCCAGCCATGCAGCAAGTTGAGCAGGGTTCTACATCTGTTTATGCCTTCGATCAGGATGGCGTTCTATGCTTCAAAGGTCGTTATTGTGTCCCCGATGATGCTGACCTGAAGCAAGCCATACTTAGTGAGGCTCATAGCAGCCCTTACGCTATGCATCCTGGTGGAGACAAGATGTACCAGAATATGAAGCAAAGGTATCGTTGGGAGGGTATGAAGAAGGATATATCAGATTATGTATCGAAGTGTATGACTTGTCAGCAAGTCAAAGCGAAACATCAACATCCTTCTGGTTTATTACAACCCATTAAGATTCCCGAGTGGAAATGGGAGCGTATCACAATGGATTTTGTTACTGGGTTGCCTCTAACTCCTTCTAAAAATGATTCTGTCTGGGTTATTGTTGATCGACTCACCAAGTCAGCTCACTTTATTCCTGTACGAGTTACTTAATCTCTAAAGAAGCTGGCTAGGTTGTATATCTCAGAGATCGTCAGATTGCATGGTGTACCCTTATCTATCATATCAGATTGAGATCCGAGGTTCACTTCTCATTTTTGGTATGCCTTGCATAATGCTTTGGGTACACGTCTAAATTTCATCACATCCTTTCACCCGCAGGCTGACAGACAGTCAGAGAGGGTAATTCAGGTTCTTGAAGATATGTTGAGGGTATGCGTGGTAGACTTCCACGGTAGTTGGGAAGATTTCTTGCCCTTGTATGAGTTTGCGTATAATAACAGTTATCAGGCTAGTATTCGCATGGCACCATATGAAGCTCTGTACGGTCGTAAGTGCCGAACTCCTATCGGTTGGACCGAGTTGTACGATAAGAAGTCCTTGGGTCTGGAGTTGATCCAAGAGACTGAAGAGACCGTCAGATTAATCCGTGATCGTCTAAAAGAGGCCTTTTGACAGATAGAAATCTTATGCTGATCGGAGAAGAAAGGATATTGAGTTTGAGGTCGGTGATCAAGTCTTCTTGAAGGTATCCCCATGGAAGAAAGTTCTGAGATTTGGGAAAAAGGGTAAGCTGAGTCTGAGATTTATTGGGCCTTACTGTATTGTGAAGAAAGTTGGGCCAGTTGCCTACCAGCTTGAGTTGCCTCCCTAGCTTAATTGTATCCATAATGTTTTTCATGTGTCCATGTTGAGACAATACCATCAAGATCCGAGTCATGTCATTCAGGTTCAGGATGTGGAGTTGAGGCCAGACTTATCCTATGAAGAGGAATCGATACATATTCTTGATTCAGATGAGAGGGTTCTAAGGAACAGATGCATCCCAATGGTTAACGTTTTGTGGAGCAATCGTAGCCCCGCAGAGGCTACTTGGGAGATCGAAGGACCCATGAGAAAGCAATTTCCGTATCTGTTTGATTCAGGTAAATTTCGAGGATGAAATTTCTTTTATGGAGGGGGAGTTGTAACACTTAAAAATAATAAAAATAGAAAGGGGTTGTTGGTTGTGGGATTCGAACCCACGACCTAAGGCAGCCAGACACGTGACCCAGCCGTTTAAGCTAATTCGCTCTTAATGTTAAAGTTTCCCCCATTTTCACTTGAATCATTCATGGCTGATATAAGCAAATTAAAGTCTGATCAGTTTTTCACCTACCCAAATTAAATGCCCAATTTTCCCCCTTTCGAGAACCATCTCCTCCCCCAAGCATCCCTACCATTCTTTCGTCCGGCCACCATTAGATTCCAGTCACCGCTGCGCAGTGGGCTTCACTACCGATGGCATCGTTGTCCTTTCTTCCATCTGAACTCATCCCCGTTAGTCACTGGCTCAACCCCGTCGCCATCATCGGGATTTGAGGGTTAAAGGTTCGATGAACCCTTACCCTTTTTCGCCGATTTTTGTTTGTCGATTCTGTCGTCGTCGACCGTCTGTCCAGTGCTCTGCTGCTACAATCGTGTTCCTTGTGTCATTCCGTGCAAAGCCCCTAAAGTTCTGTGACCAACTGACTCCGGCGAAGCCTCTATCGGAGCTACATAA
Organism: Hibiscus tridactylites; assembly: GCA_958450335.1. Taxonomy (NCBI): domain Eukaryota; kingdom Viridiplantae; phylum Streptophyta; class Magnoliopsida; order Malvales; family Malvaceae; genus Hibiscus; species Hibiscus tridactylites. The sequence goes on along the minus strand of OY288280.1, from coordinate 32,433,755 downwards.
GTTCCGACGACCTTTTGTTTTTTGCAAGGATTTATGGTGATTTTCGGATTTGTGTGGGTTGGTTCAAGTGAATAATTGAATCTGTAATTTTTTTCAGGTGAATACGTGCCATTCCGAGCCTCCGGCGACATTTCGGTCATCGTCGTGTGACGCTTATTATTCCTAGGGTAAAAACCGGTCTGAACCGGCCGGCCCAAGTAGCCCAAACTGAAATTGTGTCAACTCACTGAGTTAACTCAGTGAGTCAACTCGCCCGAGTTGACCTCATGTTGGCTGTTGACGTCAACGTTGACTCTAACTTCGTTGACCGTTGACCTGCTGACGTCAGTGTTGACATGCTGACGTCAGCGTTGACTTTGACCAAAAAGTCAAAATTTATGAAAAAGCCTTATTTTATGTTTTTTGACGTTCTGAGTCTGATTTTGAAGCCCGTTTTGCGAAATTCCAACCCGAAGACCCCCGAATCTGACGTTAAACCCAAATCATGCATATGTACTTTATTATTTAATTCAGATAATAGTAAAACGAATAAGTGACTAAAATAGTGTATTATTTGCGTAAAGGTACTCGAGACTCGTGTGACCACTCTCCAGCTCAGCCTAGCTCCTCTCGATCCGCTCACCCTCACACTTCAGTGAATATCAGTATGAATTTAAATTGTGTGTATAAGATCAAGCTTAACTCTTATTTCACATTATGACCATTACTCTTGCATGATCTAGGATCTGACCCTGTATCCGAGCGTACTGAGGCAGGTGTCCGTTAGACCCTTCTCCGACCAGGTTTTGAGGCGTGTTCCATATGTGCTACATTCATTTGTATGCGTTGTATGATTATTACACATTAATAAACAATCTAATGATTTAATTATGAACGATGATATGCTTGATGAAATGATGAACTAGATAGATGATATCATACACTGCCTACATGTTGTATGTCCGCTCGATCTATATACATGACATGTAATTGTGCTATGTGGTTGCTTGATCTTGATAATATTGTCTATCTATCTGATATTATCGGTAGTGTAATCTATTAGCTTGATCTATGATGGTACACTCTGTTTGCATGATGAATGATGATATTGTTTGCTCTGCTCAATGGTATGCCCATTTATTTGTCAAAAGCATGAATCTTCCATTTCTGATACTTTGAATAGAATATGTCTAACATATGTATTCTATTACTCATGTCTGGAATCTAAATATCGATTGTTATCTGGGGTATACTGTATGGTTATATTATGAAGTCTCTATCGGTACAACCCTGATCCAACTGGTAAATCCTTATGGACTCAAGGTGTCCCCTTGGGTAGGTTCTGATGCTTTAGCAGGGGTAAATCCTTATGGACCTAAGGTAGCCTCTTAGGTGGCACCTATGCCCATCGGGCCTAGGGTAAGTCTCTATGGATGCAGTTCTGGGGGATTGCATGTTGGTGTAAGGTTGGAGGGTAGTTACTAGTAAACCCTTGCATGCACTCGAGCATTTGTATTGAACTGCTATTATGTTCTTATGATATGATTGATATGTATTTATGCGTGTTTGATCTGCACTTATTGGAACACACTGAGCTCCCTAGCTCATGCCCTTCCCTTCTCCCCTTTCAGATACTTGTGATAAGCTACCCTTTTGGACCTGACAACTGGAGGATCGACACATTTAGCATTTAGTCTGTTGTAATGTTCTTATCTTCCGATCTGTCTGTATTTGGGTGACTTATGCCTATATTTTGATACGACTTATCTTTTGGTTTTTGTCAGATGTTGGCTTTAGTTTATAACTAAACACTTCATGCTTTCATATCACCTATTTTGTAACCACATGTTACTAAACTATTACTTACTATTTTGGGATGGATTTGAAAGCAATACTGAAAGATTTTATAATCGTTTTGAGAATAGTATTGTTATATCTTCGTTAACAGGTTTTAAGGTATGGATTGTAAATATCCCGTATGGGAACTATATTAGTTTTGATATTTTGACTGAGATATTTCACATGAAGTTTTATTATAGGTTGTGACCGCTTAGAGTAAGGTGAAACGCATAAGCGGATTCGGGTGGTTACAATTTAAGTTACGAAAATTCATCTTGATCCAAAAAAAAAGTTTTATGGGAGGCATTCCCTACAGTGAATGCAGCCATGATGTTTATTCCATACAATTATTGGATCTGTTTCATTCCTTGAAGTGAATGCAAACATAGTAAATCACTATTCAATTGGTAACATAACTTCGATATAATCCAAGTATATTGGCTGGACATCTCATTCTACGATGCTACTGGTCTCAAAGGAGGTTTTTAAAGGACCTTGTGGACTAGTTTAACAACGCCGCGTACGAGGATTAAATCTTTGTTCTCTGTGATAAGGATATGTTAATAAAAACATACTCCACTTTTCACGACAAATAATGTTGTTCTCAAACACAATATCGTGAAAAATATTTCAAAGGCCCACTAGCTCAACTTCATTCCCTGAAGTGAATGTAAGATTATATTATGGAAAGAATAAAAGCCACATTAGAAGTTGTGGCCGTGGTCGAGGCTATGAATATAGACATGAAAAATATGGTCATTTTAAGAATACTTCTACCCATCGGTGGTGAGGTTATAAGGATAACAAGAGTGATAAAGAGAGAACGGTTTTTGAGCGTAAAGGAGTTCTCTAAATCGAGTGCAAGTGTACACTTCTGTCAAGTTATAATATTTATGATAAAGTCTCCACAGGGATTGGAAGCTGCTTTAGTGATTAACTTCCTGCACAAGGAAAATAAAAAACACAATTGAATTGGATTGGTTTAAGAAAGTTGCATAAACATAAAGTAAACAAATAATGAAAGGATTGAGAAATCAGAATAAAAAGATGGGTCAGATTGAGTTGTGTCGTAGTGTGAAACTGCGTTGAACTCGTAAAAGTCTTGTAAGGAAAAGTTGATATCTCTGCCACGGCGGGTGACAGATAGAACACTGCCATGGCAGGGAAATCGGCGGGCCTTCAAAGTTTGGCAGAACATTTTGATCTGATTCCAACTTATCTCTAAGTTCGACTACTGTTGATGCCCACTCTTTGACAATACCTCTCGGCGCAAACCTAGGTTGAACAACAACTTTCCCACGTTCCTTCTTAGCCGCCTTAAACCTAGACTTATCTCTAAGCTAAGTTGATTCTCACCTTAGTTGATGGGAATCATGTTTATCCTTTTCTAGAGTTTTAAATCTCTCGAATTGAAACAAATAGATGTGCTCACAAAGATCTCTCGATTCTATTGCAAACAAAGATTAAGAACATATGATTGACAAACCTTGAATTGAATTGCATAACAAAAACTTTAACTAATTACAACCGTTCTCACAACTACTAAACAAAACAATCCTAACCCTAAGGAAATTTTAGAACATAATAGAAATAACGAAAACACAAAAATAAACTCAAAACCCTAATCTCTCCCCCTCTCCAATCGGTCAACTATTGCCTTTATATAGGTGGTTACATGTAAAACCCTTCTTGGGGAAGAAGTCTCTCTTTAGGAGGAAGTTGAGTTGGAATTAAATGCAATTAAATGTCTGAATATTTTATTCCAAAATAACTCTATTTTTGGGCTTTCTTGGGTTGCAAGCTTATTCCTTGTTTGGGTCTTCTCACGTCATCTCCGGCTGCTCCTGGACTTTATTCTTCATGTGACTTGGTTCTGTTGATTCAATAAATTCTCTTCTTCAGATCGTACTCACTTTTGCTCATTCTCTAATGTGTCGTCGCGGCAGAAGTGCTGGTTCTATTGATTCAGTAAATTCTCTTCTTCAGATCGTACTCCCTTTTGCTCATTCTCCAATGTGCCGCTGCGGCAGAAGTGCTGGCGGCAGTCTGTCTCGGTGGGCTATTCTTTGAACTGCATCAGTACAGTTCTTCTCTGCAACGATGGTTGGTCCTACGTGACTGGATGTGATCATTCCGCTTTCTCCTCCTCTCCGATCATTCTTCTCCCCTGCTGCTGCGGCGAGTTCCGGCGGCAGTCTCTTGTATCCTGTAATGCAAATGCAACCGAAAATAGTATCTTTTCTCCACAAATAATCATAAACACTCTAATAAGCTGAGTGAAGCAAAGATACAGTAAAACATGCATGAAAACCTAAATATGAACTAGAATGAGCTTAACAATAGTGACAATATGAGCTAAAATGGGCATAAAATATAGGACTTTTAAGCACTTTACATACCCCCAAACCCAAACTATTGTTTATCCTCAAGCGATGCAAACCTAATAAGTACTTACCCCTACTCTAACAAAAAGGAACCTGTCTTTAACTTGATTTCATGCCTCAAGGCCGTAGCACCTATATCATTTTAGTGTGTAGGATAACATGAATTTTCTCGGATACAAACTATAATGCTTGTGATCAAGTGTGTTCTGAATTGTGTACAATTTGATTTTCAAGAACTTTTAAGTGAACAAAAGACTTAGCCAATTTTGGGCGCCTCCAACAATTTTTTGTCCACTAGAGCTTTTTCGGGCACCTCTAGGGTATAATTTTTTGTCTTCTTACCTGCCGCAATAGCCTTCTTTGCAGTTATGACAAATTCTGTTGTCGTGCTGACGACCTGTTAAGCATGTGAATTAAAAGTACCAGATAATTAATCAGTCTATGTTCACTACTTCATTATATCAATCAACCTGCAATATTTGTGTTAAGGATAAATAGCACTATAGTAAATTTCTAAGTCATCTTCATGCTACCCAAAATTTAAAGGTACTTTTTAATGGTGCGAGATGTCGGCTATTCTATCATAGGCAAAAGTTGTTTAACAAGTTCTTTTCATTCAAGATGAGATAAGTACAATGCAACTAAGATGGTGAATTAATATGCAACTAAATATGAACTATACTAAGGTGGAATCTCCCTCCCCCAAACTCGAGGCGGGCATTGCCCTCAATGCAACACACAGGAAATAAAAAAACAAGACAAAAAATAAAAGGAAAAAGAAACAAGTTACATTTTAAAAAGAATATGAGGAATTTTGGGCCACTGCGTCTTCTTCATCAGATAGGTCCAGCCACCGTCTTTGTAAGGGAGATGGTTGGACAAGTTTTGATGTCCTGTGTGGTTGGATTCTAGAAGGTGGCGTATTTTTGGTCACTAAGACAGTTTCATTGGACTCTTCCTTGTCTGAATCAACCGAGATGTAATGATATTTTCGTTTCATGCATTTCCCTACCGCCGCAGGTTGTGCTGCCATGACGGGTGGAGAGTATCGTCATAATCATCGAAAGAGTTGTTAGATGAAGAGCAGGGGACCCGTGGAGTTATCCCTCTATTTGTTGGAGCGGCATGTGGGGTCTTGGCGGCAAAGGAGGAGTCTTGCTGTGATGCCGCAACAGCGTCAGGTGATGCCACAACAAGGGAGTCTGGGATAGGCTCGCTTGGCATGGCAGCTTCAGTGATTTCTACAGGGAAAGCAAGAAAATGAAGGTCATCACTTGGGAATTTGTCCTTGAGGAACAACTCAAACCTCGTGTTGTAATTTCGCACATACTCCATGAATTTTAAGTTTCTGTGCTCCATCCTTTGTAGCTTTCTGTAAATACCCTGGAGCATCTTGTTGGGGTCTATGAAGGGCTGATCTCCACGCCCGCCTTGGGCTGAAGTACCTGCCATGGCGGCAGAGGGATCATACTCATTCTCATGTGTCGCTTCTATCAGTTCCATCATCTTGTAGATAAACTCCTTTGTCCACCCCTACCTGTGGGGTGTCATCACATCAGATTTGTCGATGGGCACCTTGAAGTTAGCACATAATCCGGTGATGAGGTTCGGAAAGAAAAGGTTGCCCTTGGGCCTCGAATGGCAGACATAAATCTCCTTACAGATTACGGCGCCCACATTGATTTTTCGCTGCTTCAGAATGGAGTCAATCATGGCCAGGCGGGGGCGGTCGACGGTAGAGTTATGGGAAGTGGGTAGCAACCGACGTTTAATAAATGTATTCCAAAGTTTTGCGTTTGGTAACAGTGCTCGGCGGGGTACAAATCTAGTGTGCTTACCAGTATTCCATGTGGTGCCAGGCTCACAATACTCATCCTTCAGGCGGTCGTAGTCGGCGGCGGTGAGGGCGGTTTCAAAGTCAGCGTGGTCATTTACCTCATTAGTGAGCCCGTAGTAATTGTTGATGGTGTTAGCATCAAGATGAACACCGCTGCCACGAACATATACGAAAGGAATTCTCGGTTGTGGGTGTTGAGTGTGTAAAAGTTCTATTATTTACACCCTTTGTAACCCATATTTCTGCTACATTCAAGCATCATTGCATTGCATTTAGGTTAGTTTACAGCAAAACATCACAAATATATTAAAGGCACAGATTCTACTAAAAGATGGCTGATTTTGCAGGTTGCTGCCATAGTAGACGGAGAAGGCGGGCGCAGGGCAGAGAAGCAGGAGAGTTGAACTGGACAAGCAGACAATGAGGACGATGCTGCCATGGAGCTGCCGTGACAGCAGAGGACGACAGCAAGTTAGTGGAGGAAAAGCAAAGTGGACCTCGATAGATAGAGAAAAATCTGCTCGTCTGTCGTGTGAAAACCAAATATTTTTCCAAGCCCCGGATCAAAAGATATGTCAAGCCCAAAGCTCAAGGAGAGAAAATCCCAAGAAACAAGGAGGACGGCTGAAAAGTAGGATCCTTGAAGATTAAGTCTTTATTAGAATCATACTTTTCATTAAAGTTGTAATTCTTGTTAACTTAGAATACTTGAGCCCAAAGCTTATATAAGGGCATATATTTTAACCTAGGGAGGACATCATATCCCATATCCCATATCCGATTTCCCTTTAAACCGACAACCAAAAACCCTCCGCCGTTTACCCGCCGTCGATATGTTCTAAAACCCCCTAGGGCCACGGGTTGATTTGTAAAGTAGTTGCAAGGGTTGTTTTGTTTTAGGATTTTTCAAGTTCAATAAAATAAACTTCAAGTACTCTTATTTTGGTTATTAATATCTTGCAAGAGCATCGGGAGAGCATTGTGAGGTTATTCATTTACTTAGCATCGGGAGAGTTAAGTATACGAAAGAAATAAGAGCAAGTTCTCTAGTTTATAGTTGAACTATCTTGTGCCTAAAGATAGGGCAAGGTTAAGTGGCTAAGGAAGAATTCATACACATCGGTGTTCATCCTTCGATTCACGCCGGGAGGTATCATCAAAGACGTGATCATCGACAGACTTGGACCTAGGGATAGGCCAAGGCAGATCTGGGATTCTTGCCAAACTTGAAGTACTGAGTTGGTGTGTTTGCTGCCGCAACGATCAACGGACTGCTGCCACGACAGGTGCTGCCGCGACGGGTGCAACGACAGAACTGGAGTTCCTAAGCATTGCAATACCTGCACTACTGAGCAATTCAATACCAGCCCATTCTCTCTATCTTGATACTTCTACTCCTTTATTTACTTTTACTTTATTATTCTCGTGACAATTCTCTCAAATATTTTCTTTACTTCGTGTAGTGAAATAAGGTGAAGCTATTAGCCCAATCCCTGTGGAGACGATATCCGATACTTCGTATCACTTTACTACTTGCGTCGTGTACACTTGCACTACCATTGCGATAGACTCTTTTACACGCAACAAGTTTTTGGCGCCGTTGCCGGGGATTGGCAACATAACTCTACCTTTTCTTTTACTGCACTTTTTGTTTTTATTTTTATTTTTCTATTTTTCTTTGGTGCATTCAACTCTTGCTTTTCACAAGGTTTCTTGTTTATGCGCAGATCGAATCGAGGTAAAGATCCTGAGTATCCATTAGATCCGGAAATCGAACGTTCATTCAATCTCAAGAAACAGCTTCGTCACTTACTAGCCAGGAACGAGTACCTTGAGGAACAGCTAGAGAGGATGGCCCACAATGGAGACGACCCGCCTGTCGGCGATATTATACCGCCTGTCGGTAACCCTGCCGCCGCCGGACGACGGTCCTGTCGTGACTACATGTTGAACGATCATGTAGAGCTGGAGACCACGCTGCCGGATATTGATGTTGATAACTTCGAGCTTAAACCTGTCATGTTTAGTATGATCAACAATGCCGGGAAGTTTAGTGGTGCTGTGACAGAGGATGCTAGAGAGCATCTCAAAACGTTCCATGAAATTTATGGTTCGTTTAGACTGCCAGGAGTTAATCCGGAGATACTGAGGCTTCGGTTATTTCCCCATTCATTGAGGGACAGAGCTAAAACTTGGTGGAATAAACTTACGCCGGGTTCAATTATAACTTGGGCAGATTTATCTCGTGAATTTTTATCTCGTTTTAATCCTTCGCATTTATCTGAGCGATTACGTAATGAAATTGCTACTTTTCAACAGGAAGATGACGAGCCGATGCACGAGGCCTGGGACAGATTTACTACTCTTCTACGGAACTGCCCAATGCATGGATTCCCCATCTGGAATCAGGTAACTAAGTTTTATAATGCTGCCAACTTACAAACTCGTATTCGAATTGATTCTGCAGCAAATGGACTATTATTGGATAAAGATCCAGACGAGGCATTACAAGTTATGAAAAATCTGGTCAAGAATGAGGAGCAGTTTCCGACAGCTAGAAGAGGGGGTAAACGGGTACTTGCTGTCAAGGATTATGAGGCCGACAGCACGATGAAATCACAGGTAGAATTCCTTACTAAAGTAATGAAAAGGTTATTGAATGATGATGGACTACATGGATTTGCTGTTGAGGAGGTATGTGACATCTGTGAGGGAAATCATAGTCAGGATGAGTGCCCAATACAAGTAGAAGAGAGAAAGTATGTTGGAAATTACAAACCGAATTACAATTCCAACAACTATAATCCCAATTGGAGGAAGGATCCCAAGTTTTCTTGGAGTAATCCTAATAATGCCCTGAATCCTCAAACACATAATCAGAATCAGGGAGGACCGAGATTGCTGACGCGACAGCAACTGCCGCCGCAGCAGCAACAGCAGCAACCAGCTGCCACGAGCAGTATACTGGAACAGACCCTGGCCACCTTTATGTCTCAGACAGGTACTTATATTGAGAATATGAATCAGTTTGTCAAGAAGACAGAGAATTTCATGGATAAAACAGAGATGCGGATGACAAATCATGAAGCTACTCTGAAATCTCTGGAGACACAAATGGGTCAGGTTTCCCAACATATTAAGCCGAGGCAGACTGGAGGATTCCCTAGCAATACTGAAAATGCTAGGCAGCCCACACATGAGCAGTGTAAGGCAATTACTACTAGGAGTGGGAAGAAATTACCAGGGCCGGAAAAAGAAGCTGAAACAGTAAAGGAACCTGCCTTGGATAAACCTGCCGAGGAAGCTGCCCCGACAGGTGATAAATAGACTGCTGCCGATAAGCCTGTCACGACAGCAGAAGCGACAGAGGAGAAAATTGATGAACCTAGACCTCCTCAGATTCGTATGCAGTGGGAAGGACGCATTGCTAACTATCGTCCCCCGCCACCTTTTCCTCAACGGATACAACAAGCTAAGCAAGAATCTCAACTTAAAAAGATTTATGATATTTTTAAGCATGTTCATATTAATATTCCGCTGTTAGATGCCGTTAGGGAGATGCCCGGTTATGCTAAATTTCTCAAGGATGTTATATCAAAAAAATCTAAACTTGGGGAGTTTGAAACGGTAAAGATGATAGAAGGTTGCATGAGTATTCTTCATCGGCAGCCACCCCAGAAAAAGAAGGATCCGGGGAGCTTCATCATACCTTGCGTAATCGGAAATAAATATGTGGCTAAGGCACTTTGTGATCTTGGTGCTAGTGTTAATTTAATGCCAAAATCTGTTTTTCAGAAATTAGGTATTGGAAAGGCGCGGCCCACGACAGTAACTCTGCAGCTGGCAGACCGCTCTTATGTTCATCCAAAAGGAAAAATTGAAGATATTCTGGTAAGAGTGGATAAATTTATTTTTCCTGCTGACTTTCTTATTTTAGATTGTGAGGCAGACGAAAATGCACCAATCATCCTTGGGCGACCCTTCTTAGCCACGGGAAGATCACTGATTGATGTGGAGAAAGGAGAACTCACTATGCGAGTGAACGATCAAGAGATTAAGTTGAATGTTCTCCAAGCGATGAAGCATGCTGATGCAGACGAGGAATGCAAGCCTATCACTGAAGTTGCCTTTGATCAACCCTGCATCAGGTCGGGCTGTCACGATATAAAATTTGGTCACTGCCGCGGCAGCCACCTACAGGACTGTCACGACAGCACTGACGACAGCACCGACGACAGCAACTCCTCTGAATCTGATACATCTGATACTGAAGATCAGGAGGAGGTAAACTGGATAGGCAATCGTCCAGGTAAGTTATTCGAACCTTTAAATTATACTTCGGATAACCATGCAATCCAAAAGCCATCTACTGTTGAGCCACCTACCTTAGAATTGAAGCCTCTGCCAGGGCAGCTAAAATATGTTTTCTTGGTTCAAATGATACGTTGCCCGTAATCATCTCTTCTAAGCTGCCACAGGAACGACAGCTAATAGGGATGCTGCGGTAGCACAAAAAGGCGATTGGATGGACGATAGCTGATATTCAAGGCATTAGTCCGGCATTATGCATGCACAAAATCCTTTTAGAGGAAGATCATAAGCCGACTATAGATGCCCAAAGGCGGCTAAACCATGCGATGAAAGAGGTGGTGCGTAAAGAAATAATCAAATGGTTAGATGCTGGTATTATTTACGCCATCTCCGACAGCAAATGGGTGAGCCCGGTGCAATGCGTTCCAAAGAAAGGAGGAATGACCGTGGTGACCAACGAAAACAATGAGTTAATCCCAACCAGGACTGTGACCGGTTGGAGGGTTTGTATGGACTATCGGAAGCTTAACAAAGCTACCCGAAAGGACCACTTTCCTTTACCCTTTATTGATCAAATGCTTGATAGATTAGCGGGTAAACCTTACTATTGTTTTCTTGATGGTTATTCAGGTTATAATCAAATTGCTATCGCACCGGAGGATCAAGAAAAAACAACCTTCACACGCCCTTACGGAACGTATGCTTTTAGGAGAATGCCGTTTTGATTATGCAATGCGCCCGCCACCTTCCAAAGGTGCATGATGGCCATATTCTCCGATATGGTGGAAGACTTCCTTGAAATTTTTATGGATGATTTTTCAGTCTTTGGAGACGATTTTGAGAGCTGCCTAGGCAATCTACAAAAGGTACTTGAAAGATGTGAAAAAGCAAACCTAGTTTTAAATTGGGAAAAATGCCACTTTATGGTGGATGAAGGGATAGTCCTTGGCCATAAGATTAGCTGTCGTGGGATAGAAGTCGACAGGGCCAAGATTGAGGTGATTGAAAAGCTGCCGCCACCGACAACAGTCAAGGGTATTAGAAGTTTCTTAGGGCATGATGGTTTTTACCGGAGATTCATTGCAAATTTCTCAAAAATCACCAAGCCCCTATGCCATCTTTTGGAGCAGAACCGACCCTTTGACTTTAATGATGAATGTACTGAAGCATTTAAGGTTCTGAAGGAAGAACTGGTAACAACCCCAATAGTACAGCCACCAGACTAGACACATCCATTTGAGATCATGTGTGATGCTAGTGACTATGCTGTCGGGGCAGCACTTGGGTAGCGGAGAGACAAGTTATTTCATGTCATATATTATGAGAGCAAGACACTGAATGACGCCCAAGTGAATTACACCACCACAGAAAAGGAGTTATTAGCTGTGGTGTTCTCCATTGACAAGTTTCGTTCATACATACTTGGGACGAAGGTAATAGTGCACACAGACTATTCTGCCCTGAAGTATTTGTTCGCGAAAAAGGATGCAAAGCCTAGATTGATACGGTGGATCCTGCTATTGCAAGAATTCGACCTTGAAATCAAGGACAAAAAAGGGAGAGAAAATCAGGTGGCAAATCACTTGTCAAGGTTGGAGAAGGGACATAGTCTACCAACAGATGAGACAAACATACTGGAGACCTTCCCAGACGAGCAGCTCTTTGCTGCCACAATTACTGTCGCGACAGCCATGGTGGCAGGTAAGTCTTCTGAACTCCCCTGGTATGCTGATTTCGTTAATTTTATAGTTAGCGGAATACTTCCTTCTGATCTTAATTATCAAGCCAGGAAGAGGTTCCAAAATGATGTCAAGCATTATTATTGGGAAGAACCTCTTCTTTTCAAAATGTGTGCAGATCAGGTTATAAGGAGGTGTGTACCACAAGAGGAGCAGGAAGACATACTTCATCACTGCCATGCTTCACAGTATGGAGATCACTTAGGAGGCAACAAAACTGCTGCCAAGGTGCTGTAGTCAGGATTTTATTGGCCGTCACTGTATAAAGATGCACAAAACTTCTACAAGAACTGTGACAGGTGCCAAAGGACAGGAAACATCTCGAGGAGAAACGAGATGCCGCTGCAGAACATTCTAGAAGTCGAAATCTTCGACGTTTGGGGGATTGATTTTATGGGACCGTTCCCATCTTCATGTGGAAATTTATACATCCTCCTAGTAGTGGATTATGTCTCTAAGTGGGTAGAAGCTATCGCCACTCAAAAGAATGATGCTAAGACAGTCCAAAGGTTTTTACACAAAAACATCTTTTCGAGGTTTGGCGTCCCTAAGGCGATTATCAGTGATGAAGGGAGACATTTTGATAATAGGGTTATTGCTGCCGCCTTGAAGAAATATGGTGTCAAGCACCGGATCGCGACAGCATACCACCCACAGACCAATGGACAAGCTGAAATATCTAATAGGGAAGTTAAGAACATTCTTGAAAAGATGGTTAAGCCAACTAGGAAAGATTGGTCTTTACTCCTCAATCATGCATTATGGGCATATAGGACAGCTTTTAAGACTCCATTGGGCATGTCTCCATACCGATTGATTTATGGGAAAACCTGTCATCTGCCTGTCGAGATAGAACACAGAGCATATTGGGCAATCAAGGCAGTAAATATGGATTTGGACAAGGCAGGCCAGAAAAGGCTGTTAGATCTGAACGAGATTGAAGAAATACGGACAATGGCCTACAACAATGCAAGAATTTACAAGAAGAAAACTAAGAAGTGGCATGACAGGAAGTTGCTGCCACGACAGTTCTGCCCAGGGCAGCTTGTATTGTTGTTCAATTCTAGACTGAAACTCTTCTCAGGGAAGCTAAAATCTAGATGGTCTGGCCCGTTCCAAGTTGTACAAGTTTTTCCCCATGGTGCCATCACAATCCGATCATTAAAAGATGGGCACCAATTCAAAGTCAACGGACAGCGCCTCAAGCATTATCAGGGGACTGAAGCCCCAAGAATACAAGAAGTGGTTACCTTAGGAGATGCCCCACAAGGCATCCCTAATTTAACCTAAATTTTATTTTTATTTATTTTTATTATATATTATTTATTAGGAAATAAGGTTTATTTTATTCGAATAATATCTTTATGTTTACTGTTTTTAGGAAATAAAGGAGGCAAGAAGAATAGGAGAAGTGACCCAAGCCCACCATCCATCCATCAGCCCAACAAAGCCCAATATTGAAGCATGTCGTTCCAGCTGCCGCGGCAGACACGGAAAAGACAGGCTGTCACCAGACTGTCACGGCAGATGCGGAAACGTGTGACAGACGCGTAACAGACGCAGAAACGCGTGCCAGGCGCGTCAGACACGCTAAAACTCAACAGACGCCCCGTTATTTACGCTTGCCGTTACAGCTTCAACGGGCAGCAACTCCTCCTCTATAAAACCCCGTTTCATTTTCATTTCATTCACTTCTGTTTTTCTTACTTGCTCTCCCCTTTAGTTTTCATTTGCTTTCTTTTGCTTTCAACAACCCTTGCACTAACATGTCTTCCAGAAGAACCCGCCGCAGTGCTGCATAAACTTCTTCACCGGCAGCACCTACCCCACAATCCTTTGCTACTAGAGATTTATGGGAAGAAAGAGGATTTATTTACACCCCAAGAGCAGTCAATATGGGCCTCAAACCATTCATCGCAAGGACGATTAGAGCCCTCTTGTGGGAAACATTCGCAGAGCAACCAGCAGAGATGAATGAGACGCTGGTCAGGGAATTCTATGTTGCCATCGGCAGCAGGACGACAACAGCAATGACTGTCCGAGGGACAGAAGTGCAGTTCACAGCCGAGCGCATCAACTCTTTCTATGGCCTCTACTTCGGCCCCAACGATGATGCTCACCAGCAGTTCCTTGACACTCTAGACGATGCTGCCTTCGACGCTGTCATGGCAGAAGTGACAGAATAAGGGACTGAATGGAACACGAGCCGCAAAAATCCCCACACAGTGAAGAGGGGGCAGCTGCTGCCGGAGGCCAAACTGTGGAATGCCTTCATTAAGAAGAGGATTCTGCCATCCTCACATCACACCACCGTGGACCAGCAGAGATTAGCCCTAATACACTCCATTATCAATAAACGACCAATTAATGTGGGGAGTTATATACGGGAGAGTATTTTGGACTGCGCCCATAGATCGACAGCCCTCCTCTGCCTTCCCTACCTTATCACGTCCCTCTGCCGCTGTTATGCCGTGCCGGAAGCCAACACCGATCGCATAGTGAAGGGACAGAGCTGGACAGACAAAAACATCATCAGCCTCATGGAGCTGACAGTAGCAACCCCTCTCTCTTCCTTCAACCCTGCTGCCGCCCCAGCTGAATCGTCAGAGCAGCCCAACCCTGAACCTGCCGCCGCAGCAGCTGCTCCGACAGACCCATCCACTCAAATCCTTGCTGCTGTTCAGAGGATGGAGGACAGATAGCTGGGTCTAATGACATTCATCAAGGATTTTGCCGCATCCACGGTAAATTTCATTCACCATACTTTAAATTTTCCCGATATTGTCTTTCCCACCTTCCCTGCCCACTACTTCACCGTCCCCACCCCTGCCCACACACCTACACTTGCTGCCACACAACATACACCATCTGCTGCCTCCATTCCATCACCTGCCCCAACGGCAGTCGGCAGCCCTCAGGCTGAAACATCCGCCCGAGGAACAAAGCGACCGGCACCCTCGGATGACATTGTTGCCTTTGTAGCTGGGTTCTCTTCTTCCTCCTTCTGGGCAAAAAGCGACGCCGAACCCTCTATTAGGAGGAACTTGGAGAAAGAATTTACACCTGTCAAGAGGCAGAAAAGAATGGTCAACAGAAAACTTATGCCAAAGGCCAACAGCAGCAGCAGCTCTGACATCCAGGTTGTCGAGCAACCACAGCAGCCTGCCCCAAAGCCTAGAATCTGCCGCCAAATCCGCCTCAGCAGCAGCAGTGAAGACAGTGCTTAAAAAATTTTAAGTTTCTTTTTTTTCTTCTTATTGCTGCCTGCTATCTCTATATTTTGTGATGTACTGCCTTCATTTTTATTTTGTCATTTGCATTGAGGGCAATGCAACCCTCGAGTTTGGGGGTGGCAACCCCCCATTTTAATGGAGTCCAAGTACATCTTAGTTAATTGTTGTGTCTTTTACTTAGTTTATTTTTCTCTTAAAAAAAATCTAAAAAACTGAAAAATTTGGCTTAAAACTGTGAATTGAACTTACCTGTCATGACAGCTCTGTCGTGGCAGCATCTTTAGGACAGTTTAAGGAGAAGTTTAGAGCCTTTCTATAGTTCTGAAAAAACTTAAACACCATTGTGACTGTTATACTGCTTAGATTTCTTTTAGCCAAACTAGAATAGGAAGCTTAGCACTTGAATAGCCCCTAGAGGCGCCTAACACTGGCTCTAGGAAAGAAGTTTAGCAAAAGAAACTAAAAAACCTAGAGGTGCCCAAAACCGGCTCTAGGAAGCTAACTAGAGGTGCCTAAAACTGGCTCTAGTAAAACTTAGCTTGAAAGTAGAAGAAAAGAAGCATGAAAATGTGTCTTCAAAAATAAACTTTGGCATAAAAATTCGAGTTAAAAAGTTGAATATTCTAGTGAAACTAAGAGAGTCTTAGCATATAACTGTTCACAAGCATGCACACATTGCACGAGGACTATAGTGAGATTCCGGACAGATACTAATCTTTCCGACAGGTTGCTGCCGCCATAGAGAATGAGCGACGGGTAAGGGAAAGTTCATTGTTTGAAAGCCAACACAAAAATATTCATTTTTCTTTTAGGTCTTCATTGCTTGAGGGCAAGCAAAAACTTGAGTTTGGGGGTGTGTTGAGTGTAAAAGTTCTATTATTTACACCCTTTGTAACCTATATTTCTGCTACATTCAAGCATCATTGCATTGCATTTAGGTTAGTTTACAGCAAAACATCACAAATATATTAAAGGCACAGATTCTACTAAAAGATGGCTGATTTTGCAGGTTGCTGCCATAGTAGACGGAGAAGGCGGGCGCAGGGCAGAGAAGCAGGAGAGTTGAACTGGACAAGCAGACGATGAGGACGATGCTGCCATGGAGCTGCCGTGACAGCAGAGGACGACAACAAGTTAGTGGAGGAAAAGCAAAGTGGACCTCGATAGATAGAGAAAAATCTGCTCGTCTGTCGTGTGAAAACCAAATATTTTTCCAAGCCCCGGATCAAAAGATATGTCAAGCCCAAAGCTCAAGGAGAGAAAATCCCAAGAAACAAGGAGGACGGCTGAAAAGTAGGATCCTTGAAGATTAAGTCTTTATTAGAATCATACTTTTAATTAAAGTTGTAATTCTTGTTAACTTAGAATACTTGAGCCCAAAGCTTATATAAGGGCATATATTTTAACCTAGGGAGGACATCATATCCCATAACCCATAGCCGATTTCCCTTTAAACCGACAACCAAAAACCCTCAGCCGTTTACCCGCCGTCGATATGTTCTAAAACCCCCCTAGGGCCACGGGTTGATTTGTAAAGTAGTTGCAAGGGTTGTTTTGTTTTAGGATTTTTCAAGTTCAATAAAATAAACTTCAAGTTCTCTTATTTTGGTTATTAATATCTTGCAAGAGCATCGGGAGAGCATTGTGAGGTTATCCATTTACTTAGCATCGGGAGAGTTAAGTATACGAAAGAAATAAGAGCAAGTTCTCTAGTTTATAGTTGAACTATCTTGTGCCTAGGGATAGGGCAAGGTTAAGTGGCTAAGGAAGAATTCATACACATCGGTGTTCATCCTTCGATTCACGCCGGGAGGTATCATCAAAGACGTGATCATCGACAGACTTGGACCTAGGGATAGGCCAAGGCAGATCTGGGATTCTTGCCAAACTTGAAGTACTGAGTTGGTGTGTTTGCTGCCGCAACGATCAACGGACTGCTGCCGCGACAGGTGCTGCCGCGACGGGTGCAACGACAGAACTGGAGTTCCTAAGCATTGCAATACCTGCACTACTGAGCAATTCAATACCAGCCCATTCTCTCTATCTTGATACTTCTACTCCTTTATTTACTTTTACTTTATTATTCTCGTGACAATTCTCTCAAATATTTTCTTTACTTCGTGCAGTGAAATAAGGTGAAGCTATTAGCCCAATCCCTGTGGAGACGATATCCGATACTTCGTATCACTTTACTACTTGCGTCATGTACACTTGCACTACCATTGCAATAGACTCTTTTACACGCAACAGTGGGTTATGGGCGTAGAATTCACGGACAATGGTGATGTTCCCTTCTTCAATTTGACGGGCAAAGATTTGCCAGCCGTGATCTCTGATCACTTCATAGGAAAAAAGGGAAGGTCGAAATCGTTCGTATCGGCAGAGTAGAAGAATCCTTGTTCTTCTAGAACCCGCCAAGAAGAAAATTTCTTGTTGTAGCGGGTGGAGTCCTTTGGGGAGAAGATTCTTTTGAAATGAGGTTTTATTCCGGAGGTCGGTAGTCTTGAGAGGCGGTTGTAAAGAAAATATGAAAATGCAAATAAAGAAACTGAAAGAGCTTCAAGAATTAAGAAAGAAAATGTTGAAGATGATATAATGAAGTGAAATAGTAAGGTTTATATAGTGGGTGGGAATGCTGTCGAGGCAACATTTAATGCCCAACGGTCAGATTTCCAACGGGTGAGACGGCTGGCGTAATGGACAGATTATAGCCGTTGAGGCAAGCTGTTGGGCAACTATTAGGCTGGGTTAATGGGCTACTTCCTTAAATCCTGAATCTCTTCCTAAGTATAAAAACAATGTGAAAAATAAATTATTAATCAATTGAACAAAAATAAAACTGAAATTAATATATGCATGAAATAAATGCTGAAATTGAAATTCTAATCCTAATAAAAGCAAGAAAAATGTGGAAAATAAATAAAACTCACGTTACAATAGGAGTGCATGGGATTGTATCTCCTAAAGTGACTACTTCCTTGTCCCTTCGGATTGGTGCTCCATTGTAGTGCTTGAGCCCCTGCCCATTGACCATGAATGGGTGCCCATCTATTGTGGATCTAATTGTAACAACACCATGTGGGAAAGCCTTGACAACTTCAAAGGGCCCGGACCATCTGGACTTCAGCTTTCTAGGAAATAGCTTCAGGTGTGAGTTGAACAGTAGTACTAGCTGCCTTGGAAGGTACTGCCACGGCAGGATCTTGTTATCATGCCATTTTTTTAATTTTTCTTTGTAAAGCTTGACATTCTCATATGCTTCCCTTCTGAATTCATCCATCTCATTAAGATCTAGAAGTCTCTTTTCCCCAACTTGTTCCCAATCCATATTGACAGCTTTTATCGCCCAATGGGCCTTGTGTTCGATCTCGACAGGTAAGTGACATGCTTTTCCATACACAAGTCTATAGGGTGACATACCTAGAGGGGTTTTGAATGCTGTCCAATATGCCCATAGTGCATCATCCAGTCTAAGGGACCATTCATTCCTAGTTGGGTTGACTACCTTTTTTAGGATGTTCTTCAATTCTCTGTTTGAAATTTATGCCTGCCCGTTAGTCTATGAATTGTATGTCGCGGCAACCTTGTGACAGACACCAAGTCTTTTTAAAGCTTTAGCGATGAGCTTGTTATTGAAATGTTTACCTTCATCACTAACTAATGCCCTTGAGATTTCAAACCTAGTGAATATGTTCTTGTGAAGGAATCGGTGGATGGTCTTGGCGTCATTCTTAGGAGTTGCCACAGCTTCAACCCATTTGGACATGTAATCGACAGCAAGAAGGATGTATAAATTACCACAGGATGATGGGAAGGGTCCCATGAAATCGATCACCCAAACATCAAATAACTAAACCTCTAGAATGGTTTGTAGGGGCATCTCATTCCTCCTTCAAATATTCCCAGTTCTTTTGCATCTATCACATTGCTTGTAAAAAGCTTAGGCATATTTGTAAAGAGTAGGCCAATAGAATCTGGATTGAAGTACTTTTGTTGTTGTCCGTGTCCCTCCAAAATGTCCTCCATAAGGGGCAACATGACATTTGGTAGAGCACTGCATGTTGTTCTTCTTCTGGGATACATCTCCTTATAACCTGATCTGCACAATGTTTAAACAAAAGAGGCTCATCCCAAAAATAATGCTTAGCATCATGTTGGAACCGCTTCTTGCCTTGATAGTTAAGGTTATAAGGTAAAACACCAGTAACTAAATAATTCACAATATCAACGTACCAGGGTGTTGAGGGAATAGCTGCCGCCAATGTGTCTATCGCGACGACATTCAAATTAGTCAATGTCGCGTCAATGCTCTCTGTAATGGTGGATGCTAGTAGCAGCTGCTCATCTGGAATTGCATCTTGGATTTCTGCACAGGTGGTGGTGCTGTCGCCCTGTTCCAGGCATGACAGGTGGTTGGCAACTTGGTTTTCTGTACCCTTATTGTCCTTGATATCAACGTCGAACTCTTGTAGTAACAGAATCCAGCGAATCAATCGTGGCTTGGCATCTTTCTTTGTGAATAGGCACTTGAAAGCTGAGTGATCTGTGTGGACAGTTACCTTTTTTCCTATTAAGTATGGCCGAAATTTGTCAAAGGCAAAAACCACTGCTAACAGTTCTTTATCGGTGGTGGTGTAGTTGACTTGGGCATGATTTAAGGTTTTACTGGCATAATAAATCACATGGAATGTCCTGCCCTTTCTCTGCCCAAGGGCGGCTCCTATGGCAGTATCACTAGCATCGCACATTAGTTCAAACGGTAGGGTCCGGTCGCGTGGGACTACTATAGGGGTGGAAACTAGCTACCTCTTCAGTGTCTCTAATGCTTCAGTGCATGAGTCATCAAACTTGAAGGTTTTATCATGTTCAAGCAAGGTACACAAAGGTTTAGTAATCTTTGGAAAATTTTCAATAAAGCATCTATAAAAACTTGTGTGTCCTAAAAAGCCTATGATGCCCTTGACAAAGGTTGGCGGCGGTAGTTTTTTTATCACTTCAATTTTTTCTTTGTCGGCCTCAATCCCCTTGGCATATTTTTTTGTGACCAAGGACTATCCCTTCATCCACCATAAAATGGCACTTCTCCCAGTTTAGCGCTAAATCAGATTCCTCACATCTCGTTAGCACCTTTTCTAAGTTGCCGAGGCACCTGTCGAAGTTGCTGCCGAAGACAGAGAAATCATCCATGAAGATTTCCAGGAAATCTTCTACCATGTCGGAAAATATGACCATCATGTAGCGCTGGAACGTGGCTGGTGCATTACACAATCCAAACGACATCCTCTTGAATGTATATGTGTCGTAGGGGCAGGTGAATGTGGTCTTTTCTTGATCCTGGGGATCTATGTCAATCTAATTATACCCTGAATAGCCATCAAGAAAACAATAGAAGGGTTTTCCAGCAAGGCGATCAAGCATTTGATCAATAAAAGGTAATGGAAAATGACCCTTTTTAGTTGCCTTGTGTTGAGTGTATAAAAGTTCTATATTTTACCCTTCATTTTCCCAAATTTCAGCTGCATTCAAGCATATTTCATTGTGTAACCCCCTCGTCCCGGTCTGGCCGGTCCGAGTAGGCCACACGGGGAAAACCGAAGCGAAACCCGTTAAGGTTCCCCCTCGGTTAGCAACCCTAAATATTTTCTTTTATATTAATCTTCTCTAAAGGCACATTTAAATCCTATATGATCACCACAGCGGAAAAATTTGAGGAAGACAATCATCTGAACACAAAACAACAATTAAACAATCCAATTTTAATCCATTAGGCAGGCCGTTTCGAAACACCATTGAGGCGTATCGAAACGTCTTGACCTGGTCAACTGCCCCAAGCCCATACGAGGAGGCCGTATCGGAACGGAGGTCAACCGTTCCGAAACACCCTCAACGGTCAACTTCTCGTGGTCAACGAGATATTGATCGTTTTGAAACCCTTAGACCCGTTTCGAAACGCTTTCATCTCGTCAATTTTTCAGATTTCCAGTAGCCAAAATGTTCTGATACTCGTTTCGGAACAGGGGTTCACAGTGGCCAAACCGTATCGAAACGAGTTCTGATACGGGGTCCCTGAAGCCTTACCCGTTCCGAAACAGCTCAGCCTGTTTCGAAACACGGGCTATCTGCAACCTTCGAAAACCAGATTTAAACATTTCTCAACAATTCTAAAGGCCCTAAACGACCCCAAGAAGCACTCGACACAAGCATACAAGAACTAGAGGCATGGATCCTATGTCAAACATGCTCAAACACACAAGGCATAAGATGAAACATCCATTCATGGCATTTACACAAAAGGCAACATTACATATAGGGGCATGCTTGAGGACTTAAAAGCCAAAAGGCACAATTCATCACAATAAGGTTTACATGCCATCCAAAAGCAACATAAACATTCATAAGGCATGTCATCACGCAAGCATTTGACAAGACATAACATGTTTACAATCAAAGTCAATTCATGAACATCAATCACATATATGAGTCATACATCGCTCATACAAAACACACACTTGCCACATTGCTAAACTACTACATAATTGCTAAACCGTACTTGAGCAACAAAAACTTGGAAAGCCCCTTCCGCCTTGCTCCGTGCTAACACCACACTAATGATCTGCATTGTTGAAAATGAGAGCGTAAGCTAGAAGCTTAGTGAGGATGCTCTAAAATCGAAAACATCAACAATGCAGGGTCCAAGCATGCAAATCCTAATCTCACATACAACATACATAGATATCAACAAGTCAACCTAGCTAGTGTTTCAAGAGTCATAATATGGCATCTCACATCATACTAAGCTCAACATCATAAATCAACATCATACCATCACAATTATAAGAACAAGTTCAATTGGCCACTATTAGTTTACCCGGATGTGCGGATTTAATCTCAACAACAACATTACCTCAGTGGGATTACACTCATCACCGGACCTTACATGGGCGAGATTCCACTCATCACCACATGCCCTACGGATGGGATTCCACTCATCATCACCTAGAATATAAATAAACTTCCGGTGGAATATTACATCACCGTACTCCTCCTTGATGACTCAACGCCATCAAGGCTACATACGTTTTGACTCAATTTGTGTGCACACTAATCCTAATGATCGATCATTTACACCCGATAAGTTAATTAGTGCCAATTCCATTAACCACATCACATATCCACCATTTATATCACATACACATCACATACATATATCAAGATACACATATGCAAATCA
The DNA here is from genome assembly GCA_958450335.1 of Hibiscus tridactylites. Classification (NCBI taxonomy): domain Eukaryota; kingdom Viridiplantae; phylum Streptophyta; class Magnoliopsida; order Malvales; family Malvaceae; genus Hibiscus; species Hibiscus tridactylites. Next base: position 32,411,202 of record OY288280.1, on the reverse strand, counting down.
ACCCACATTTCACAAGAGCAAATAGGCAAGGCATAAGTAGCATTCAATGGAAATCAAGGAGCTAAGTTACCAATTTAACTCCACATAGGAATGGCCTACCAAGCACATTCCAACACATACACTACACACACTTGAACCAACTTTAAAACATATTTAAAGTTACTCACCACCCTTCCTTAGCAACCAAAGCAAGCCTCCTATATGCCTGAATTCGATCCCGATGCTTCTCCAATGTCTCCTCTTGTTTCTAGCCAATCAAAACACATCCATTACTCACAAATCAATGCTAAAACTCAGTCATCAACTCATCCCATAAGTACAAGCCATACTTCAACAAATTCCAACCCAAATAATCACCCAAAAGTCCATTTTCGAGCTCCCTTAAAACCTAGCTGAAAATCTTGTTTTCAAACACCCAAATGACACTCAAATGGTCCCAAAACACCTTCCTAACACCCCTAACACATCAGCCCTTCAACCTAACCCTAAAACTCACCAAAATCCAAGTTTTAGACACTTCAAAAATGGCCACATGGACCCATTTCGGGTTTTCACCCAAACTTACCCATTTTAACATATTATGTGTATTTTAAGGTGACTAAACCAAAACCCAACTTAATAATTCAAAACCAATTGAAAAACCCAATAAAAACTCAAGCTTTCATTGAATCCCCAAATTTCAAAAGAAGATAGTTTCAAATTCTACAACTAGGTAAAGGTAGAGGATGAAGAGGAGAGTGTAGATATGTAATTAACTTTAAAAAAGACCTTGAGTAGAAGAAGAAATTTGATGGAATAGTATTTAGGGTTTGAGAGGGGTTTAGGTTTGATTTTCACGTTGGGAGAAAAATGGAGGAGAAGACCACATTTTTTTGTTCTTTTTAACTTTCAAAAAGGTTGTCTACTTTTTCAAATTATTTTGGCTAAATTACCAAATGGTCACTCCCTTTTATTTAAAAGCTCAATTGGGTCAAGCCTAGGTCAACTTGATTAAAATTAATTTTACCGACTCGGACCAACTAACCCGACTAACTCCTAACCTCAAAACACGGGTGTTACACATTGCATTTAGGATAGATTTCCGCATATACATCACAATTAGATAAAATGGCACAGTTGCTACTGATTTTGGTTACTTTTACAGGTATTTGTTGTGGCAGACTCAGGGCAGCAAAGGAGCAGAGCTGGAACACAGGACTGGAGTCAATGAGAAAACGCTGTCGTGGCAGCCATGACGATAGCATTGGTGAGGTGGAAGAGTGAAGTGGAGCTCGACAGATAAAGGATTTCAAGCCGGTCTATCGTGGACCACTCCTATATTTTTCTGAGCCCTAGGTCAGAATGAAGGCCAAGCCCAAAGTCCAAGGAAGAAACCCAAAGCAAGAAAAGAGGACGAATTAAAGGCATATACTCAGAAGATTAAATCTCCAATAGAGTTGTACTTTAGTTTAAACTTGTATTCTTGCCATATTAGAAATCTTGGACCCAAGGCCTATATAAAGGCATGTAATTCGACCTAGGGAAGTAGGGGTGTGCATTTTCAGATACGGATAGTATCCGATCCGAAATTTTCGGATATCCGAAATTTCGGATAGTCAAAATAGCGATCCGTATCCGATCCGAAAAAATCGGATATCCGAAAAATCGGATATCCGAATCCGAAATTCTTGATTAATTTAACAAAAAAAATTGAACTTTCTACAACTTGTACACATTTTGATAAAAAAATAGTAACTAAGGTTGTGAGCAACTAACATTTCACAATAGAAAGAAACTGGGCAATAGGCACAACAACTAAAATTGGGAAAATATGCACTTGAACAAATTATACAGTGAGCAACTAAAATATAAAATTGGGAAAATTGTGAGCAACTAACATTTGATATAACAGTGAGCTTTCATGGAACAACAAATTATGCATTTGAACAAACTAACATTTGATATAACAGTGAGCAATTAGTATATCGTGTTCGATCGTAATAGCATCATTCAAGTCCTAATATCAACTAAAATACTTAAAATAAAATACTACAAAAGTCTTAATATCATCATTAAAGTATAATACTCAAGCTCAAAATAAAATACTATGATAGTTTCAATAACAAAATAAAATTAGATCACTAAGTACTCCTAAAGTTCCAAGGTCCAAACTTTAAAAATCATCCAAACTATTATTCGTTTCATCAATTATGATGTCCGGTTGCTCCAAAGTTAGATCCTTCATGCCTACAACACAAGACATAAAATAAATTAAGGTTAAATCATGCATTATGTTTAAAAATATTGAACAAATAATAAAAGCTAAACTAACTAACCTTCCTCCAATTTTTCCAAGGCAAGCAAGCTTTCCTCAATTATAAGAGGCGATCGAGAGGTGCGTAACCAATCTTGAGTGCAAACAAGTGCTTCAACCATTTTTGGAGTCAATGAAGTACGAAAAGAATCAAGGACACGACCTCCCGTGCTAAAAGCCGACTCAGAAGCTACAGTCGAAATGGGTATGGCAAGCACATCTTTAGCCATCTTATAAAGAATGGGATATCTTTTTGGTTGATCTTTCCACCATTGCAAGATTTCAAAATTTGGAACATGAGACTCGCAAGCATCTTCTAAATACTTCTCCAATTCACTTTTGTTGGCATTAATTAATGAGCAATCGGTATCTCTTTGATATTTTGAAGTCATGAGTTGTTAAAGATCAACCTTACCACTTTGAGTCCCACTTTGAGTGAAAGTGGAGAAAGTAGAAGAAGTCGAAGAAGATGTATCATTTGTCTTTGATTGAGGCATCGAGGAAGCATACGAGTCAAACAAAGATTGCAAAACCATTTTAATCTTGAGGCATAAGAGATTTGCTCTTGTTTCATCATAAGAGTCTCGCACAATCCAATCAACATAACTTAATTTGTGCCTAGGGTCAAGGATCACCGCCACAAACACCAAAACATTAATATTATCAATGTTTCCATAATATTTGTCATACTTAGACATCATTTGAGCTGCCATTTTCCTAACACCCTCATCATCATCACCAATGTTATTCGAAATCATTAATATAGTTCTGTAAATCTCATGTGCATAAGAATTGCAAGTCACATAGTGAGAACCAGATAACCTCAATGTTGCATCATAAAAAACACTTAAGAAAGGTAAAAAACTACCCACCCTCTTCCAATCATCTTCTTTGGGACCACCACCAAACTTTTTAAGTTCCTTGAAACAAGAAGAATCTTTCATGTATAAACTAGCAAATTCCTTTTTAAACTTGATAGCAGATTCAAGCATTAAAAAGGTTGAATTCCATCTCGTTTCAACATCCAAAGTAACTAGACTTTTACTATCCTCTTTCTCTTCTTCTATGCAAGTTTTAAACTTTTGAAGTCTCGCAGGAGAAGACCGAACATACCTCACAAGAGCTCGAACTTTCATAATTGACAAATCAAGTTCTTTCAAGCCCTCTCTTACAATTAAATTCAAAATATGAGACGCACATCTCATATGTAAATATTTACCCTCCAACAAACTAGACTCCCAAATGTTAAGTCTTCTCCTTAGGTAATCAATTGCTAAATCGTTTGAGCTAGCATTGTCTACGGTCACAGTCATAATATTTTTCAAACCCCATTTAATCAAACATTTTTCAACTGCTCTACCAATAATTTGTCCGGAATGACCAGCAATAGGAAAAAAATTAATTATCCTCTTATGCAAATTCCAATCATCATCAATAAAATGGGCAGTCAAACACATATAGCTTAAATTTTGACCCGATGTCCATGTGTCGGTGGTTAGACAAATCCTAGAATGCAAGTTCTTAAAAGAAACTTTCAACTCATTTCTTTGTTCAATAAAGAGAGCATAACAATCTCTAGTGGCAGTAGTGCGAGAAGGAAGCCTAAAGAGAGGATTTAAAGCCTTACAAAAGTCAATGAAACCTTTACGTTCAACAAAAACAAAAGGCAGTTCATCCACAATAAGCATCTTAGCAAGCTTCTTCCTACACAAATCATTATCAAATTCCCACAATTTTGGAACACTAACTATTTCAGCAGTTCCGTCCTCATTTGTTAGTGTTTTAGTTTCAAAATCAATCATATTTTGCTTCTTATCTAAATTTGGGGGATATTTTTTGCACCTATTAATGTGATTTGCTAATGGAGTGGTGCCATTTTTAGTTGAGCAACGAATACGTTGTTGGCAATACTTACAAGAAGCAAAAGCGGGATCTTCCTCGTCAACCGAAAAATGAGTCCACCACTTAGACTTTTTCTTCCTCTTCCCTAAAGTAGCATCACTTGTTGTTGGACCTTTCTTCTCATTTCTCTTCCTTTTTGGTGGTTGCATTTCCTCCTCATTATACTCGTTCGTCATCGAATCAATAAATACAGAATCAACATCTTCATTCTCATCAAAAGATGATGGAACATTCTGCAACCAAATAATTATAGGACACCAAATAATTATTCTCATGCGAACAAGATCATATTAATTTATTAAGTATTAATTGTAATAAGTAATCAAAAAATAACTAGCTAAGTGAAACTGTCAATGCATGGTAAAAAAATATTTCATTGTACTCAAATAAATTCAAATGATAGACTAATTTTAAAATATTTTGATAGGCTATAATCACCAAATCACAATATGCCATTTGTTAATTTTTTTTAATAATTATATATGTTTTAGTTACTTTTAAAACCATGTTTTAGTTTACTAACGTTGTATCTTAATATAATTTATTGATATCGCCAAACATTTGAATCAACTAATACGAATTATTTTAGTTTAATCAATGTCTAATTTATTTTTAATGTGAGAATTTATACGCAATTCGTGCATCAAATATAATGTTTATATATGTATATACAGTCACAGATACATACAGACACCACACAAAGTTTTCAAACCTCCTATAATATTTCTACAGTTCCTAAATATATATCATTGTTTGTTCTTCTAACAAAGGGCAGTGGAGCATAGTATGAAAAATTAACTAAACTGAAAAGATGATAAGACCCCAGTGGAAATGGAATACACCTTCAACAAACTAAACCTTCTACAGTTCCTATAATATTTTTAATGGAATTAATCAATTAACTAAGTTTGATTATGAGCCTTGAAATCTTCTAACATCATTCATTGATATAATCGAATGGGGGATTTAAAATTTTTGTTACTATTTAAATATAAAAAAATGCAGAGAACTTACCAAAGATTAGGATGGAGGTTGTGGAGGGTTTCGGCTCGTCATAGACACTATCGTGACTCGTGAGAGAATAACTAATTGGTCACCGGATAGTTTCGGCCGGAGCTTGGAGGTGGAGCGGTGGAACCGTGGAAGTCTGGAGAGTGGAAAGTAGAGAATAGGTTTGGGAATTGGGAAATTATCGTGACTGAGAAGTGGGAATTGGGAATTGGGAATTGACAAATTAAAATTGGGGATATTAGTTTGGGCTTTACCGGGCTGCAGTGCTTGGGCTAGGGATAAAAAAGATTTAATTTTTAATCGGATTTTCGGATAATCCGAATTTCAATTTAGGTCGATCCGTATCCGATCCGACTATCCGAAAAATTTACCGGGTATCCGATCCGAACTATCCGAAAATTTAAAAATGGATCGGATATCCATATTTTCGGATCGAATTATCGGACAAACGGATCGGATTACTCGGATCGGATTTTTTTGCACACCCCTATAGGGAAGGATATCTCATTCCTAGCCATCTTCCCCAAAACCCTTGTCGTTTTCCCCTCTTCATCATGTTCTAAACTTCCCCTAGGGCTAAGGGTTGATTCTGTAAAGTAGTTGCAAGGATTGTACTGTTTTAGGAATTTTCTGTTCAAGGCAATAAAAACTTCAAGTTTATTTATTCTGGTTTTGATATCTCGCAAGAGTATCGGGAGAGCATTGTGAGGTTATCCATTTGTTTGATATCGGGAGACTCAAGCATACGAACGAAATAAATACACGTTTTCCAGTTTATGGTTAAACCATCTCGGCTTAAGGATAACTACGAGGTTAAGTGGCTAAGGAAGAATTCGACAACATTGGTGTTCACCCTTTTATTTACGCTGGGAGGTATCATCTAAGAAGTGTTCATCAACATCACTTGGGCCTAAGGATAGGACAAGTCATAGCAGGGATTCTTGCCAAGCTTGAAGTACAGAGTTTTGTGATCGATGCCGTGACATCAACAGACTTCTACTGCGACAGGTGTTTCCGCGACAGGGACGACGATAGATCAGAAGTTCTCTTACAGTGCAACACAAGCACTACTGAGCAATTCAATACCGGCCTATTTTTTAAACCTGATTCTTTTATCTTTTACTTTACTTGTTTTCCAAGATTACTTTACAATCAATTTAAACTCTTTTTCTCTCTTGTGCAGCAATTCTAGGGTAAAGTTATTTTCAGTCCCTGTAGAGACGATATCCGATACTCCAAGTATCACTTTACTACTTACGTCATGTACACTTGCACTAATTGCGATAGGACTCTTTTACACGCAATAAGTTTTTGGCGCCGTTGCCGGGGACTGGCAACATATCTTTACTCTTACTCTTACTACACTTTTTCTTTTTATTTTTCTGTTTTTAGTGGTATTATTTACCCTGTGCTTTTCACAAGGTTTTCTGTTTGCTTATGCGCAGATCTAGACGAGGCAAAGAACCTGAGTACGAACTAGATCCTGAAATCGAACGCACGTACGAACTCAGGAACCAAGTCTGACTCTTGATAGCAAGAAACGACTATCTTGAGGAACAACTAGAAGCAATGGTGAACGAAAGGCAGAACAACGGGGTAGATGATGACCAGAGGGTTGATGAAGATCCTCTCCAAGATGTCCGGAATGAATGGCCTGCTGCTGCCGCACGACAGTCCTGCCGCGACTACATGGTCAATGACCATGTTGAACTGGAGACCACCTTGCTAGACGTGGAAGCTGAGAACTTCGAGCTGAAACCTGTTATGTTCAGCATGATAAATTCCGCTGGCCAGTTTAGTGGTTCTGCAACTGAGGATGCCCGCGAACATCTGAAAACGTTCCAAGAAATATATGGATCGTTTAGATTGCCAGGAGTCAATCCGGAAGTACTGAGGCTCCGGTTATTTCCTCATTCACTGAGAGACAAAGCTAAAACTTGGTGGAATAAACTAACGCCGGGTTCAATACGAACTTGCGCAGATCTCTCTCGTGAATTCTTATCTCGTTTTAATCATTCTCATTTATTTCAAAGATTGCGTAACGAAATTGCTACTTTTCAACAGCAGGATGACGAACCAATGCACGAGGAATGGGACAGATTTTACAACTCTTCTTCGGAACTGCCCAATGCATGGATTTCCCGTGTGGAATCATGTCGTCAAATTTTACAATGCTGCTAATGCACATACTCTTCTGAGAATAGATTCAGCTGCGAATGGGCTAATACTGGACAAGGAACCAGACGAAGCAATGATAGTGTTGAAGAACTTAGCGAAAAACGATGAGCAATTTCCTACAGCTAGGAGAGGGGGCAAACGAGGGATATCTGTGAAGGATTATGAAGCTCATAATTCGATGAAATCACATGTTGCGTACCTCACAAAAGTAGTGGAAAATCTGTAGCGGAAAGATTCCAAAGCCGTATATTCTGCGGAAGAGGTATGTGAAACATGTAGTAGGAATCACAGTTCAGAAGACTGTCCTTTACAGCTGGAAGAAGGGATGTATGTTGGGAATTATAACAAGCCAAGAAACTATGATTCCAACAATTACAATCCCAACAGGAGGAAAGATCCTAAGTTTTCCTGGAGCAATCCGAACAATGCACTAAATCCTCAAATGCAGAACAACCAAAACCAAGGGGCACCCAGAATCTTATCGCGACTGTAGCCACAACAGCTGCCGTCAGCCGCACCTAGTATACTGGAGCGGACATTGGCAACATTTATGTCACAGACATGAGCTTACATGGAAAACATGGATCACTTTGTCAAGAAAACTGAGTTATTCATGGACAAGACAGGGATGAGGATGACAAACCATGAGCCTACCCTGAAATCGCTAGAGACACAGATGGGCCAGGTTTCCCAGCATATCAAGCCAAGGTAAAACGGAGGTTTCCCTAGTGATACTGAGGTCACTAGAAAACCCACACATGAGCAGTGTAATACAATCACAACAAGGAGTGGGAAACAGTTACAAGGGCCAGAGATGAAGAACATACAAGTAAGGAACCGACCCTAGATACACATTCCGTGAACACTGCCCTGGTAGAGGAAGAACAATCTGCTGTCGACACACCTGCCGCGACAGCAGAAGGGACAGAGGAGCAAACAGAGGATGCTGAAGAACCTAACCCTCCTCAGATCCGAATACCATGTGAAGGACGTCTTGAAGATTACCGTCCTCCACCTCCTTTTCCACAACGGTTACAGAAACAGAAACAGGAGTACCAACTCAAAAAGATTTATGATATTTTTAAGCAGGTGCACATTAACATACCGCTGTTAGAGGCCATCAAGCATATGCCCGGTTATGCGAAATTTCTCAAGGACGCCATGTGAAAGAGGTCCAGACTTGGGGAATTCAAAACGGTGAAGATGACAGAAAGATGCATGCCTATTTTGCACAGGCATCCACCCTAGAAGAAAAAGGATCCTAAGAGCTTCATCATACTGTGCATAATCGGCGACAAATTCGTGGGTAAGGCACTTTGTGATCTTGGTGCTAGCATAAATCTGATGCCCAAATCTGTGTTTCAGAAATTAGGTATTGGACGAGCAAGGCCCACGACAGTCATGCTGCAGCTAGCAGACCGCTCTTACGTACAACCAGAAGGGAAGATCGAAGATATTCTGGTAAGAGTGGATAAATTTATTTTTCTTGTTGACTTTCTTGTTTTAGACTGTGAAGCAGATGAAAACGCACCGATCATCATGGGGCGACCCTTCCTTGCCACAGGCAGAACTGTGATCGATGTGGAGAAAGGAGAACTGACCATGGGAGTGAATGGTCAAGAAATCAAACTCAATGTTCTCCAAGCAATTAAACATGCTGATGCAGAAGAAGAGTGTAAGGAAATCTCTGAAGTGATCCTTGACCAACCCAGCATCAGATCCAGCTGCCACGATAGAAAGATTGGTCACTGCCACAACTGTCACCTGGAAGACTATCACGGCAGCAACGAAGACAGTGACTCTTCCGACTCAGAAACATCCGACACTGAAGGTCCCGATGAGGTAAATTGGATAGGCAATCGTCTAGGTAAGTTCTTCGAGCCTCTTAATTATATCTCAAACGAACGTATAATCCAGAACCCTTCGATTGAAAAGCCACATGTTCTAGATCTTAAGCCCCTGCCAGGGAAGCTTAAATATGTCTTTCTTGGTTTAAATGATACGTTGCCCGTAATCATCTATTCCAAGTTAATGCAGAAATAGGAGCAGCAACTAATCATAATGCTACAACAACATAAGAAGGCCATTAGATGTACTATAGCTGATATCCAAGACATCAGTCCGGCATTATGTATGCACAAGATTCTCTTGGAGGTGATCATAAGCTGACTATTGATGCCCAGAAACGTTTGAACGAGGCTATGCAATAAGTGGTGAGAAAAGAGATTATCAAATGGCTCGACGCTGGAATCATATACGTCATCTCGGATAGTAAGTGGGTGAGCCCGGTGCAGTGTGAGCCCAAAAAGGGAGGCATAACCGTGGTAACCAACGAAGAAAACGAACTAATCCCAACCAGGACTGTGACCGGTTGAAGGGTTTGTATGGATTACCGGAAGCTTAACAAAGCTACCCGGAAAGACCATTTCCCCTACCTTTTATTGATTAAATGCTTGATAGATTAGCGGGGAAACCTTACTATTGTTTTCTTGATGGTTACTCAGGTTATAATCAGATAGCAATTGCACCAGAAGACCAAGAGAAAACTACCTTCACATGCCCGTACGACACCTATGCTTTTCGAAGAATGCCATTTGGGCTCTGCAATGCACCAGCAACCTTCCAACGGTGCATGATGGCAATATTCTCCGACATGGTGGAGGATTTCCTAGAGATTTTCATGGACGACTTTTACGTCTTTAGAGACAGTTTTGAAGGTTGTTTAGGCAACTTACAGAAGGTTCTTGAAAGATGTGAAGAGGCGAACTTGGTTTTGAACCGGGAAAAATGCCACTTCATGGTGGATGAAAGGATAGTACTAAGCCACAAAGTGAGCTGCCGCGGCATAGAGGTGGACAGAGCCAAAATAGAAGTCATCGAAAAGCTGCCGCCACCCACCACAGTCAAGGGGATTGGAAGTTTCTTAGGGCATGCCGGGTTTTATCGATGATTTATTGCAAATTTCTCGATGATTACCAAACCCTTATGCCACCTATTGGAGCAGAACCATCCCTTTGATTTTAATGCTGAATGCATTGAGGCATTCAGAATTCTGAAGGAGAATCTGGTAACATCCCCGATCGTACAGCCACCAGACTGGAGTTTTCCATTCGAGATAATGTGTGATGCCAGTGACTATGTTGTCGGGGCAGCACTAGGGCAGAGGAAGGATAAGCTCTTCCATGTGATTTACTATGCCACCAAAACACTGAATGATGCCCAAGTAAATTACACCATGACAGAGAAGGAACTGTTAGCAATGGTGTTCTCAATCGACAAGTTACGTTCGTACATACTTGGAACAAAGGTGGTGGTTCATACAGACCATTCAGCACTGAAGTATCTGTTCACGAAAAAGGATGCAAAACCGAGATTGATACGTTGGATTCTGCTACTGCAAGAATTTGACATTGATATCAAGGATAAAAAGGGAACAGAGAACCAAGTAGCAGACCACTTGTCGAGACTGGAGACGAGAAGGAGTCAATTAACAGACAGGACCAACATACTGGAGACCTTCCCAGATGAGCAGTTGTTTGCTGCCACTAGCACTGCTGCGACAGCCATGGCGGCAGGTAAGCTTTCTGAAACCCCTTGGTACGCTGATTTTGTTAATTACATTGTTAGTGGGGTACTACCTCCCGAGCTTAATTACCAAGCAAGGAAGAGGTTCCAAAATGATGCAAAACATTATTATTGGGATGAACCTCTTCCTTTCAAACATTGTGCAGATCAAATTATCAGGAGATGCTTGCCACAAGATGAACATGAAGTTGTGCTTCATCACTACCATGCTTCCCCGTATGGAGGACACCTAGGTGGAAACAAAACCGCTGCCAAGGTTCTGCAATCCGGTCTCTATTGGCTCACACTGTTCAAAGATGCACAAGCTTTTTACAAAAGCTGTGACAAATGCCAAAGAATTGGAAACATCTCGAGAAGGCATGAGATGCCACTACAGAACATATTAGAGGTCGAAATCTTCGATGTATGGGGAATCGACTTCATGGGATCATTCCTAGCATCTTGTGGGAACCTGTACATCCTACTGGTAGTGGATTATGTGTCAAAGTGGGTAGAAGTGATCGCCACTCAAAAAAACGATGCCAAAACTGTTCAAAGATTTCTTCACAAGAACATCTTCTCTAGATTTGGCATCCCAAGGGCAATAATTAGTGATGAGGGGAGATTTCGATAACAGGGTAATTGCTGCTGCCTTGAGAAAATACGGAGTAAAGAACCGGATTGCAACAACATATCACCCTCAGACCAATGGGCAAGCTGAGATATCCAACAGAGAAGTAAAGAACATACTTGAGAAGATGGTTAAACCCACTCGAAAGGATTGGTCTCTACATCTCAATGATGCACTCTAGGCCTATAGAACATCGTTCAAAACACCATTGGGGATGCCACTCTATAGACTCATCTATGGGAAAACTTGTCATTTACCTGTTGAGATAGAACACAAAGCTTACTGGGCTATCAAGGCAGTAAATCTAGATTGTGATAAGGTAGGACAGAAAAGACTACTAGACTTGAATGAAATTGAGGAAATTCGAGCAATGACCTATGACAATGCCAAGATCTACAAGGACAAAACCAAGAGGTGGCACGACAGGAAGCTGCTGCCACGACAGTTCTGCCCAGGGCAGCAGGTGTTGTTGTTTAACTCCAGGTTAAGCTTTTCCCAGGAAAGCTTAAATCTAGGTGGTCTGATCCTTTTCAAGTTGTCCAAGTTTTCCCCCATGGTGCCATTACAGTCAAATCCCTAAAGGATGGGCACCAGTTCAAGGTCAATGGACAGAGACTCAAGCATTATCAGGGGACTGAAACCCTAAGAATGTAGGAAGTAGTTACTTTAGGAGATACCCCTCAAGGCATCCCTAATTTATCTTAGTTTTTATTTTATTTTATTTAAATTATTTATTAGGAATTCATATTTTTATTTATTTTTAGGAACTAAGATTTTAATTTAGCTTATTTATTTATTTTTAGGAAATAAAGGAAGCAAAGCAAAGAGAAGGAATGAACCAGCCCACCGCATTCACAACAGCCCAAAAAAGCCCAACGGACGAGTCTGTCATCACAGCCTGTCACTAGCTGTCGCGACAGACGCAGAGAAAACAACCTGTCACGGAGCTATCGCGACAGACACGCAAACGTGTAACAGACGCGCAGCAGACACAGAAACGCGTGACAGACACGTCAGAAACCGCGTAATAGCTGGCCCCGTTATTCGCGCCTGCCGTTAAAGATCCAACGGGTAGAAAATCCCCCTTCTATATAAACCCCCACTTCCTATTCATTTTTCATCTCATTCTCATTCTCTTTACATGCTTCCTCTATTTTAGATCTCAAAAATTTCTTTTCATTTTTCTACAGTCCTTGCAATGGCTAGCAGACAAACCCGCCGCAGCACTGCCTCCACTTCTGCCACGGCAGTATCAACCCCGAGTCAATGCCACGGCAGTATCCACTTCTGCCACGAGGTACTACAGTTCCTTCCAAAAGAGGGACATGTGGGAGGAACGAGGGTTCATCTACACACAACCACGAGAGATCTAGGGCTAGAGAGCTTCATAGCCAAGAAAATTCAAGCCCTAAAATGGCAGAAATTTGTTGTCCAACCCGAGGAGATAAATATAACCCTCGTCCGAAAGTTCTATGCTATCGTCGATAGCAAGGATGCCAAGACAGTAACCGTTCGAGGCAAGCAACTCTCTCTTGAGCCTACGTACATCAACACACTATACAGATTGTACGTGAGCAAGAAGGAGGATTCCCACAGAAAGTTCGTGAATAGTCTGTCGCCGGCAGACTATGACGCTGTCATGGCAGAGGTCACAAAAGAAGGGACGGAGTGGAACGACGACCCTAAACACCGATGGACCGTGAGAAGAACCCATCTGACTCCACATGCCAAACTGTGGAATCACTTCGTCAAGAAGCGCATCATGCAATCCTCCAACAACAGCACTGTCGACAGACCAAGGTTAGCCCTTGTTCATTCTATTTTAAACGAGAGGAAAATTAATGTCGGCCGCTACATCCGGGACAGAATCTTTGAGTGTGCCCTTCAACCGTCGGGTCCCCTCGTCTTCCCCTACCTCATCACCACCATCTGCCGGAACCACAATGTACCTGAAATTGAGGAAGATGTCAAGGTCCAAGGAAAGGGGTGGATGCTGCGAAATATTTACAGTTTGATGGAGTTGAAGGCTGCCACCCCTCTGTCATACATCAACCCATCTGCCACGACAGAACCGACGGCAGGCCCCAGCTCCCCAGAACCTGTCGTAGCAGAGCCACAACAGACGGCAACAGCACCTCCAGTAGACACCTCCAGCCAGACTCTGTCGACGCTGAAAAGGATGGAGGAACGACAGCTCTGACTGATGGGCTTCATGAGGGGCTTCACAGCCGCAATGGTAAATTTCATTCAAAATGATTTACATTTTACCCATGTGCAATTCCCCTCCTTCCCAGAACACTTCTTTGTTGCCCCCACATCTACCCCTGCTGCGAGCCCCAGAACTCCATCTGATGCCTCCACACCTACACCTGCCATGACAGGCGAAGGTGGCAGACGGTCTGCCACTGCCAGAGGAGAGAAGAGAAAGGACCCCCTACCGGAGATCGACCCCAAGTACTTTGAAGGGTTCTCCTCCTCTTCCGTCTGATAGGATTCTGACTCCGAGCCATCATTTGCCCAAGATATCTCCAAGGACTTCCCTCCGAAGAAAAGGAAGAAATTGAATGAGACTGTCGAAGGACCCTCCGACCAAGGCAGATCTGCCAGCAGCAGCATCAGCAGCTCTGATGATGACATCGAGGTCCTGGACCAGCCTCCACGCATCTCACCGACACGTGTCCGACCACCTCAGGAGGAAAAGTAGAAAACAGCCTCTGCCTCCCTCAGCACCCTGCCAGCCCCTACCATGAAGGTCACTGCCCGCTGGCAGCTCCAAATCAGTAGCAGCAGCAGCGATGACAACTCCTCAAATTAAGTTTCTTTCTTATATTTTGTTGTCTTTACTGTTATATCTATTTTGTGATGTATTTGCTTTTTTTGTTTTTTTTGTTTTTTTCATCATGTCATGCATTGAGGGCAATGCAACCCTCGAGTTTGGGGGTAGCATCCCTCCATTAATGAAGTTATTAGTTGTGTCTTAATTTGTATCTAATTATTAGTTTATTTTTAAGTTTATTTTTGTGTCAAAAAATTAAAAAAAACTAAAATTTGGCTTAAGTCTTTGAACTAAACTTACCTGCCGCGACATACTCTGTCGTGACAGTGCCTTTAGGAAATTTTAGGAACTGTTTAGAGCCTTGCTATAACTTTGATCTGTACAACACTCTTTATGACTCTTATGCTATCTAGACTTCTGTAGTACATTGGAATAGGAATGTTTACCCACTTGAGATTGCCCCTAGAGGTGCATATCACTGGCTCTAGGAAAGGAATAAAAGGAAAGAAAGAATTCAGACTCATTTGCTTGCAAAACTGCCTTGCACTGATTTTAGGGAGATTTCTCTTTGAGCTTAAGTTAGAAAAAACTAAAGGAGCCTAAGAATTGCCTCCAGAAAAAATGAATTGGCATAAACTCAAGTTTGTAAGCATGACTATTCTGGTAAATTAAAGAAGTCTAGACACATAGTTGTTCACAAAACATGCACACACTGCACAAGAATTATAGCATGGTTCCAAATAAATCTAGAAACACTGACAAGGTATTGCTCTTGATAGGGAATAAGTGGTAGGTAAGGAAAGGTTCCCTGAATTAAGCCAAACCAATTTTTTTTTATTTTTAGTTAGGTAGTATTTGCTTGAGGGCAAGCAAGAACTTGAGTTTGGGGGTGTGTTGAGTGTATAAAAGTTCTATATTTTACCCCTCATTTACCTAGATTTCTACTGCATTCAAGGATATTTCATTGCATTTTGGATAGATTTCTGTATATACATCACAATTAGATACAATGGCACAGTTGCTACTGATTTTGGTTACTTTTGCAGGTATCTGTTGTGGCAGACTCAAGGCAGCAAAGGAGCAGAGCTGGAACACATGACTGGAGTCGAGGAGAAAACGCTGCCATGGCCACTGCCGTGGCAGCCATGACGAAGGCATTGGTGAGGTGGAAGAGTGAAGTGGAGCTCGACAGATAAAGGATTTCAAGCCGGTCTGTCGTGGACCAATCCTATATTTTTCTGAGCCCTGAGGCAGAATGAAAGCCAAGGCCAAATTCCAAGGAAGAAACCCAAAGCAAGAAAAGAGGACGAATTAAAGGTATATACTCAGAAGATTTAATCTCCAATAGAGTTGTACTTTAGTTTAAACTTGTATTCTTGCCATATTAGAAAACTTGGACCCAAGGCCTATATAAAGGCATGTAATTCGACCTAGGGAAGGATATCTCATTCCTAGACATCTTCCCCCAAACCCTTGTCGGTTTTCCCTCTTCATCATGTTCTAAACTTCCCCTAGGGCTAAGGGTTGATTCTGTAAAGTAGTTGCAAGGATTGTACTGTTTTAGGAATTTTCTGTTCAAGGCAATAAAAACTTCAAGTTTATTTATTCTGGTTTTCATATCTTGCAAGAGTATCGGGAGCGCATTGTCAGGTTATCCATCTGTTTGATATCGGGAGACTCAAGCATACGAATGAAATAAATACGCGTTTTCCAGTTTATGATTAAACCATCTTGGCTTAGGGATAACTACGAGGTTAAGTGGCTAAGGAAGAATTCGACAACATTGGTGTTCACCCTTTGATTTACGCCGGGAGGTATCATCTAAGAAGTGTTCATCAACAACACTTGGGCCTAGGGATAAGACAAGTCATAGCAGGGATTCTTGCCAAGCTTGAAGTACAGAGTTGTGTGATCGATGCCGCGACATCAACAGACTTCTGCCTCGACAGGTGTTGTCGCGACATGGACGATGACAGAATAGAAGTTCTCTTACAGTGCAACACCTGCACTACTGAGCAATTCAATACCAGCCTATTTCTTAAACCTGATTCTTTTATCTTTTACTTTACTTGTTTCCCAAGATTACTTTACAATCAATTTAAACTGTTTTTCTCTCTTGTGCAGCAATTCTAGGATAAAGTTATTTCCAGTACCTGTGGAGACGATATCCGATACTCCAAGTATCACTTTACTACTTGCGTTGTGTACACTTGCACTATTTGTGATAGGACTCTTTTACACGCAACACCTTGTTTAGCTTATGGTAGTCCATGCAAACCCTCCAACCGGTCACAGTCCTGGCTGGGATTAGTTCATTATTTTCATTACTTACCACCGTGATTCCTCTTTTCTTGGGTACACATTGTACCGGGCTTACCCACTCACTATTAGATATAGGGTAAATGATGCCTACGTCGAGCCACTTGATGATCTCTTTTTTGACAACTTCTCACATTACCTCATTTAGCCTTCTTTGAGCATCGATAGTGGGTTTACAGTCTTCTTCTAACAGGATCTTGTGCATGCACACTGCTGGCTAATTCCCTTGAGATCAGCAATGGTCCATCCTACTGCCCTCTTATGCCGCCGTAGCAGGTCTATCAGCTTAAGTTCTTGTTCAACCTGCAACTTGGAAGAGATAATTACGGGCAAAGTATCATTGGCTCCCAAAAAACATATTTGAGTTGATCAGGTAAGGGTTTTAACTCAAGGATAAGGGGTTCCTCAATAGATGGTTTTGTGAACTTTACTCCCTTATCAGTGTAATCTAAAGGTTCAAAATACTTACTTGGCCTTGTTGCCATCCAGTGTATTTCATCCTGCTCCTCTGTCTCTGCCTCATCTTCAGCTTCTGTTCTCTGGTCGTCGAGGCAGGTGTCAAGATAGTTCTCCAAGTGACTGCCAAGGCAATCACCATAATGGTCTTCATTGTAAGTTCTCCTTTTTTCGACGTCGATCAGTGTCCTTCCAGTAGCTAGGAATGGTCTTCCAAGTATAATAGGTGCCCGTTCATCTGCTTCACAATCTAAAACTAGAAATTCAGCAGGGAAAATAAACTTATCGACTTTTACCAATATGTCTTCGATTTTCCCTTCTGATTGAACGTAAGACCTGCCAGCCAGTTGGAGCATGACAATAGTAGGGTGGGCCTTTCCTATCCCTAGTTTCTGGAAAATAGATTTCGACATCAAGTTGATACTTGCCCCCATATCACATAATGCCTGCCCAGTATAATTGCTGCCAATTTCACAAGGAATGATAAAAATGCGCAGATCTTTTCTCTTTAGTGGGGCTCTGTTGTGCATCATGGACACGTATCCCTCTGTAACTGCAACTGTTTCAAACTCACTGATCTGTGTTCTCTTAGAAACTATGTCATTGAAGAACTTGGCATAATTAGGTATATGTTCAATGAGTTCCACCAAAGGCAGGTTAATGTGGACCTGTTTCAAGATATCTAGAAATTTCTTAAACTGGTAATCTTGCTTCTACTTTTTCAGCCTTTGTGGGAATGGTGGTGGTAGTTTGATATCTTCAATTCTTTCTTTGCAGGGAAATTTGATTTGAGGGGTGGGTGTTTCCTCAAGATGATTTTCCTCATGTTTGACCAATTTAGATGTGTTAGGAGTTACCACAGTATCAGGACCTTCCGCGACATCCTTCTCGGCGGGTGTTGCAGATTGGGTAGTTTGTTCCATTGGTGTTTCCCTTTTGTTTCCTGACCCTTTGGTTCTTGCAAGCTAATTCCACTTCCGGTGGTGATTGCTTTACACTGCTCATGGGTTTTTCCTCTAGTGACCTCAATATCACTAGGTAAACCTCCTACTGGTCGTGTATTTAAAAAAATTGACCCACTTGAGTTTCCAGTGTTTTCAATGATGTTTTCTAGTTCTACATATGTATTTCAGTCTTGTCAATGGAAGCATTAACCTTGTTAACAAACTTGTCAGAATTAGCAATATAGGCAATAGTATGAGACATAAAAGTATTTAAAGTAGCATTTAGAGAATTGTTTGTTGTCAGTTGCTGCTGTTGCGTCTGCTACCGAGGCGGGTTCCTCTGATATCCCGTATTCTTATTGGTAGGATTTTCTGCAGTGTTAGGGTTACTCCATGAGAAGTTTGGATGTTTCCTCCAGCCTGGATTGTATGTATTTGTGTTGGGAGTACTATTCCGGTTGTAGGTTTCTATGAATTTTTTAGATTCTGTACATTCTGAAGAGTCATGGTCTCCGCCACATTCATCGCAGAAAGCTTCCACTACTTTTACTTCATATGACATTCCTGTTGGTTTGATTATGCTTTCAACCAATCTGGTCAGTTTGTCTAAATGGGTGTTAACGGACTTTGATGCTTCCAACTCATTCACTGTGGCTTGTCGTCTAATGCCGCCACGACGGGCAGATAAAAACTGATAATCGTTTTTGGCCAACTGGTTCAGGATCCTCATTCCCTCCTCTGGTGCCTTATCAAGTAGTATGCCATTTGCTTATGCATCAAGCATCATCCTGGTGGGTTGATTAACACCATTGTAGAACATAGATACTTGTGTCCAAAGTGGCAGTCCATGGAGCGAGCATTTGTGCAGAAGTTCTCGGTAGCATTCCCATGCTTCGTACATCACCTCGTCATCAGCCTGTCGAAAAGAAGTAATCTTGCTACGTATATGATCAGTAACATTTGAAGGATTAAAACGAGCTAAAAAATCTCGACATGGGTCTGTCCATGACTCAATAGAACCAACAATCATGCTATTTAACCAAGTTTTCACTTTATCCCTTAGTGAATATGGGAATAATCGCAATTTCAGAACATCAAGGGGTAATCCTTGAATTCTAAAAAAATTTACAAATCTCTAAGAATGACTTCATGTGCTGCCGAGCATCCTCATTTGTTGTGCCCCCAAATTTTCCCAGTTTATCGATCATATTGAACATGACTGGCTTGAGTTCAAAGTGATTGGCATTGATATCTGGTTCTAAGACTGCAGAATCAAGGCTGTCTATGTCTTCCTCCGTGTAGTCTCGAGTGGTACGGACTCGGCCTTGCTGGACAAGTGGGATATGTGGTGGTTGTTGTTCTTGCCGCCCTCCATCTGCCACCGCATCTACGACGGCGACATTATTGACATTGTTATTGTCAACAATAGCATTGTCTATGGCCCTTCCGTTGTGATTCATTGTTGCTTCTGCTAATGCCTAACGTGCCTCTCTTTGGAGTTTTCTTGTTGTGCGTTCGATCTCGTCGATAAACATGGGTTTAGACGTCAGATGTGCTCTGGTCATATACTAGAATAAAGAAACTGTAAAAAAAATTATGATAATAAAGAAAAACTAAAACTAAAAATTAAGTGCAATAAGGGAAAAGTGCAAGAAAGTAAAGACGAAGTCGCTATTGCCAATCCCTGGCAACGACGCCAAAAACTTGAAGAGTATAAAGGAGTTCTCTAAATCGAGTGCAAGTGTACACTTCTGTCAAGTTATAGTATTTAAGATATCGTCTCCACATGGATTGGAAGCCGCTTCAGTGATTAACTTCATGCACAAGGAAAAGTAAAAACAAAATTGAATTGGATTGGTTTGAGAAAGTTGCATAAACTTAAAGTAAACAAATAATGAAAAGATTGAGAAATTAGAATAAAAAGATGAGTCAGATTGAGCTGTATCGTAGTGTGAAACCGTGTTGAACTCGTAAAAGTCTTGTAATGCAAAATCGATATCTCTGCCACGGCGAGTGATGGACAGAACACTGCCACGGCGGGGAACTCGGCGAGCCTTCAAGGTTCGGTAGAACATCCTCATCAAATTCCAACTTATCTCTAAGTTCGAATATTGTTGATGTCCACTCTTTGACAATACCTCTCGGTGTAAACCTAGGTTGAACAACAACTTTCCCATGTTCCTTCTTAGCCGCCTTAAACCTAGACTTATCTCTAAGCTAAGTTGATTCTCACCTTAGTTTATGGGAATCGTGTTTATCCCTTTCTTGAGTTTTAACTCTCTCGAATTGAAACAAATACATGTGCTCACAGAGATCTCTCGATTCTATTGCAAACAAAGATTAAGAACATAGGACAAACAAACCTTGAATTGAATTGCATAACAAAAACTTTAACTAATTACAACTGTTCTCACAACTACTAAACAAAACAATCTTAACCCTAAGGAAAGTTTAGAACATAATGGAAATAACGAAAACACAAAAATAAACTCAAAACCCTAATCTCTCTTAGTTTCTCCACTCGGTCAAGCCTTGCCTTTATATAGGCGGTTACATGTAAAACCCTGCTTGGGGAAGAAGTCTCTCTTTTGCAGGTAGTTGAGTTGGAATTAAATGCAATAAAATGTCTGAATATTTTATTCCAAAATAACCCCTCATTTTGGGCTTTCTTGAGCTGCAAGCTTCTTCCTTGTTTGGGTCTTCTCACGTCATCTCTGGCTACTCCTAGACTTTATTCTTCACGTGACTTGGTTCTGTTGATTCAGTAAATTCTCCTCTTCAAATCGTACTCCCTTTTGGTCATTCTCCAATGTGCCGCCGCGCAGAAGTGTTGGCGGCAGTCTGTCTCGACAGGTTATTTTTTAAATTGCATCAGTATAGTTCTTCTCTGCAATGATGGTTGGTCCTGTATGACTGGATGTGATCATTCTGTTTTCTCCTCCTCTCTGATCATTCTTCTCCCCTGCTGCCGCGGCGGGTTCCGGCGGTAGTCTCCTATAACCTGTAATGCAAATGCTACCGAAAATAGTATCTTTTCTCCACAAATAATCATAAACATTGTAATAAGCTGAGTGAAGCAAAGATACTGTAAAACATGCATGAAAACATAAATATGAACTAGAATGAGCTTATGAACAGTGACAATATGAGCTAAAATGGGCATAAAATATAGGACTTTTAAGCACTTTACAGATAACAAGAGTGATAAAGATAATTCTAAGAAAGTGAAATCTTTTTTATTACCAATGTGATGTTATAAACCATTGGTCTCGTACTTATCATACGCTGAAAAAATCAACAATCATTGAATAATAAATGAAAGAAAATAGAAGCAAATTTTGTTTGTGAAAAATGAAGAATAGGATATCAGTCCAACTTATTTGGACATTGTTGGTCCAACTCATTTGGACGTTGTTAATTTCCTTATAACCCTCGAAGGAAAGAAATCATCTTCTAATTATTCTCATAACCTTGAAGAGTATTATTTATCTTTTTATTTTTTTTATATTTATTTAGTTTACACGTTAATTATTTACGTTTTATATTTATATTTATATTTATATATTATGATATTTATTTATTTTGTTTCACATGATTACTTATCAAATACAATCTATGATGATAATCTATGCTTACCAAAAACATAAGATATATTTTTTCATTTAATGCAAGGGCTAATTTGAGTATTATATCTCAAAGTACTGAAAATATTGATACTCTAGGAAGAACAATAAGTTCTTGAGAGAAAACACATTTTAAAAAGTGCAGTATTGCGAATATTGTAATAATTACCGCTAATGATAATGATATCGTCACCACTAGAAGTGAAAATTTTAAGAGAGTAATATGAGTTTGTAAAATAATCCTTTGAAAATTATAGATAACATATGTTATCAATTGACATTTGAAATAAGTCAATGTGAATATAAGTTTCGGTAACCATAACCCTAAACTCTAAATGCTAAAAATTCAAACCCTAAATCAAAACCATAAACCCCAAACTACAAACTCTAAATCTCTAGACTATAAACTCTAAATTTCAAACCCTAAAACCGCAAACTCTAAAAATTTAAAATCTCAAACCTCAAACTATAAACCCTTCAATAGAGGAGACAAATCACTTAAAAATAATAGAGAAATTTAATTATTAAATGAAAATTTTAATGAGAAAAAGTTTTTTGTACTTAATTAAATGAGGTGTAATTTTCAAAAGGTATATTGCCTTAACAATTAAAAACTTTGTCACTTTATAAACCGAATCAAGAACCAAGAATGTGCACAACGCATTGCAATTTCATGGCATTAATTAGTTGTTTTCAGGTTTTCTTATTGGCTCTCATCTGCTTCTTGTTCCTCTACTACTTGAGAAACAACAACGGATCTCCCAAGAGTTCCCCTGCTGTCGGGTTGCTCGAGCTTCTCCGCAACATCCATCGGTTCCACGATTGGTGCACCGAGACACTCGAAAGATGCAACGGCACCTTCGTGTTGGAAGGCCCTCGGTTTGCTAAGTTGAACTGGTTGATGACCTGCGACCCTACCAACATTCACTACGTTATGAGTTCCAATTTTACCAACTTCCCCAAAGGGCCTGAATTTAAACAGATGTTCAACGCCTTAGGCGATGGGATTTTCAACTCCGACTTCGATTCGTGGAGGAACCAGAGGAAGGCAGCTCAAGGATTCATCCGGCGTCAGCTTTTCCACCGGTTCTTGCTGCGGACTACCCAAGACAAGATGGAGAAAGGGCTCATTCCTGTCATCGACCATGTTGCTAAACATGGCTTGGTGATCAACTTGGAAGATGTTTTCCAAAGGTTCACATTTGATTCCACGTGCATCTTGGTTACCGGCTATGATCCCGGATGCCTCTCCGTCGAATTCCCTCGAGTTCTTTTCTCCGAGGCCGTGGATGATGTACAACAAGCGATATTTTATCGGCATGTCAGGCCACAAAGCTTTGTTAAGTTGCAGAAGTGGCTCAACGTAGGACAAGAAGGGAAACATAACAAGGCAATGGAAGTTATTGATGGTATAATAGCTGAATATGTATGTCAGAAGAGGAAAGACGCGAGCAAGCTGAACCAAGAGCCGGAATCGGAAGTTGGTGCGGATCTCTTGACATCATACATAACTGAAGAGAAATCAACCTCTTTGAAATGCGATGATAAGTTCTTGAGAGACACCTTTTTGAATATGATTCTTGCAGGGAGGGACACGACAAGCGCTGCGCTTACTTGGTTCATTTGGCTTGTTTCGAGGCATCCGGTCGTGGAAAACCGGATCATACAAGAGCTTGAATCAAGAATACCCGTCGAGGAAACCAAGAGGAGGCGACTATTCACTACTGAGGAGGTAAAGAACTTGGTTTATCTACATGCAGCATTGTGCGAGTCATTAAGGCTGTATCCACCGGTTCCCTTCAATCACAAGGAACCTCTCGAACCGGATACGCTTCCGAGCGGGCATCGAGTTCATCCGAAGATGAAAATCCTGTTAAATCTGTATTCAATGGGAAGGATGGAATCTATTTGGGGGAAAGATTGCTGTGAATTCAAGCCTGAAAGATGGATTGACAATAGGGGAGGGATTAAACACGAGCCATCATACAAGTTCGTATCGTTTGGCGCAGGGCCAAGGATATGTGTGGGGAAGGAAGTGTCATTTGTTCAAATGAAAGCTGTAGCATCTGCTATGATTTACAACTATCGCATTCATGTATTGGATGAAACTTCGGTCGTTCCGGCCTTATCCATTATCTTGCACACTAAGGATGGATTGATGACTAATGTCTCTACCAGATGGGACTAAATGCATGACTTCATACTACGTTGAATGGCGAGTGTAATAAGACTAAATAAATGAAATTAAAAACAAATATTATTGAACTTAGAGGTGTTCATATGAGGGATCGGATCGGATCATGTGTAGCATAAGGTTGAAAGAGAGAATAAACAATATGTGAGTTTTAAGATATGGTCCTCCTCCATTTTGTATGCAATTTGTACTTGAATTATGTCACTTCCAATCCCTAGTACTTGATCCAAAAAAATGGTTCGAACTTTCTCCAAAATGTTCTTAATCTTTCGCTCTGTAATTTCATGCTTGCATCGGATCGAGCTTCGGCTTGAGCAGGGGTCTCTTCTTCTTCTTCTTCAACTTTCACTCTCCCTGCCGTCTGAGCTTGGGGTCTCAGAGGCCCATAAGAGCTAAAACCGGATGCATTGCAGCCGAAATTCACATTCATTGAACCAATGGAAGCATCGTACTCTTTCCTTTTATCATCTCGTATCAGCACTTTATACGCTTCATTCAGCACTTATCTAGAGTCTAAACCCATTAAAGAAAGCTTGTAGTATCGAAATGAGTATTGAATTAATACATGTACCTAATCTGAGTAAGTAACCATCACCCAATATTTGTCAAACACTAATCTTTAAAGAGATGAAAACTCTAGATAATATAAACTATGATCTGTGAAAATAACAGGAAATCAATCTTCACCAAACTTTTGGTGAATTTTGGAAAAAAAATTCATGGAATCTTACCTTGGCTTTGGCTTGCTTGAATTGAAATTGACATGAAAATTACAACCTTTTGGGACTGAGAGTTCGTAAATTGGAACTCCACTAGCTATCATGATTGTTTTTTACTCTTATTTTTCCTTATATTTTCCTTTTTATCGTTACGTACAGAGAGATATTTTGATATTTTCCTTTTGGGTAAACTATTAGAATGATCACTTATGTTTGGGATTTGTACTCTTTTGGTTACCGATTTTTAAATTCGACTGTTATGGTCTCTAATTTTAAAATTCGACCGTTATGGTCACTTATATTTTTTATCGGTAAAATTATGGTCACTGAGACGTTTGTTGCTGTTAAACGTTAATGGGAGGTTGATCTACCACAGTAAAAAAAATGATAAATTATCTAGATAGTCTCTAAACTAATACTTCACTCATATTTTGACTACCGAAATAAAAACAAAACGATGTGAGAGAGAGTGACAGAGAGTGTGAGGCTGCAGTCGTCCATCGGTTTTCTTCCGATGTTGATTGTTGGACTGCCTTTGTGGATAATCTGAGTAGAAGAGTATCTAGAGGAGCCTTATGGGAACTTTTCAGTCTATGTGGGAAGGTATTGAAAGTCTTCATCCCTTTGGTGAATAAAAAACCGATATACAAAAACACCTTTACTTTTGTTCGATTTGCTAGCCTGAAGGATATGCAAAGGGAGACCGAAGAGGTTCACAACACCAATATTGACGGCAGAAAGGTTTTGGTTTCTAAATCCAAATTTTCCCCTGGGTCAAAACCGTGGCTTTTCGTCTTCTCATATGAAGGAGGAGCCTAAGATATATCCAATAGAGAAGGAGTACGTGAGTAATTTTTCGAGGGCTCCAGTTAATAAGGGAGGCAAGGGAGATAATATAAAGAGGTTTTGTTGAGCAAACCTAGTGAAAAACTGGTCCCGGATAACCAAGCAAAGAATGTCTTGAGGAGTCGTAGCAGCCAACTTTTATTAGGAATGTTATTGGAAATGTGCAGTTTAGATAGGTTCCTCATTATTGTTGCCTTTTCGATCTTTTCGAATCTGGCTCAATCTTTATTGCCTAAATCTATTTCAGATCATAATGCTATCTTATTGAGAGATTTTGGTTGCAACTGGGGTCCCAAACCCTTTAAACTATTCAACTACCTCTTAGATGAAGAAGGATTTGAGGATGTGGTTTTGTCCTCGATTCGAAGATTGAAGAATGGTAATAGAAGAATCGGTTTCATCGGTCTTTTGAAAGGGTCTAAAGCGGCTATTAAAGAATGGTATTCTCTCAAGAAATTACCTACAAGTGAGTCTATCTCGGGCCAGGAAAATCAAATTACAGTTCTAGAAATTAATTTATAACAGGGTGTTGCTACATATAGTTCTTGGGATTATCTAGCTAAGTTGAAACAAGATTTGTGGGTTCTGTTGCGTGGAGAAGAGAGAATTTGGCTGCAAAACTCTCGATTGAAGTGGTTTAAAGAAGGTGAAAGGAACACCAAGTTTTTTCACATCTCAGCTTCGAATCGACGTAGATTCAATGCTATTCATTCTATTTCTCTTGACGGTGTCACAGTCTCGGAGCCTAAATGCCTAATAGTATAAAGGTTGGTGTGTTTGATTGTTTTTCAAATGCTTATAATGTGAAAACCACTTTGGAAGTGGTCGATTTGAATCTGAATTTTCGAAGATCTCTAATTATCAAAAAGACAGTTTGGAGAGTAAGTTTTTTTGAAAATGAAGTCTGGGAGGCCATTTTAGCTACTAATAGTTCTCGTGTTCCTAGTCCGGACGATTTTAATATGGGATTTTTTAAAAAGTTCTGGCACATTCTTAAAGATGATTTATTGAAATTCTTTGAGGACTTTTATCATGGTCGTGATTGGGAAAATGGTGTGAATCACTCATTTATCACGTTGATTCCCAAGAAGGTTGGCCCCGAATCACTTGACGACTATCGGCCTATTAGTTTGGTGGGTGGAATATGCAAAATTCTGTCAAAATTTCTCTCGAGAAGATTTAGATCATTTGCTGACTCGATCATAATAAAACTCAATTTTCTTTCATTCCTGGGCGTCAAATTCTGGATTGTTCGTTCATTGCAAATGAAGGAATTGATTGTTTATATAAGAAGGGACTGAAGGGTGTTGTATTGAAAATTGACTTTAAAAGAGCTTATGATACTGTAGATTGGAGGTTTTTAATCTGAGTTTTGAAAGAAATGGGTTTCGGGGATCGATCGTGCAACTGGATTTTTAAATGTGTATGTAACCTCCTCGTCCCGGTCTGGCCGGATGACCGGTCCGAGTGAGCTACACGGGGAAAACCGAGTGAAAACCCCTAAGGATTCACCCTCGGTTAGCAACCCTATTTTTTTCATTTTAAAATCTTGTCTAAATGGATATTAAACCCTAAGTGATCATACATCGGAACAGCAATAAATAAAACAATCAAACGAACTCATACAATCATGTTACAACCCAATTTTAAACTTAAACTACAGGCGGTATCGATACCCTTAAGGGGTGTATCGATACCCCCTTGACTATGTCAACTGGTCAAAGTCAACCCGTAGAGACCGTATCGATACACCCAAGGAGTGTATCGATACCCTCCCCAAAGGTTGACTTCCCACGGTCAACGCTAAGATGACGGTATCGATACACCAGAGGCCGGTATCGATACCGAACTGGACAGTAGCTCCAGTGACCAAAATGGTATCGATACGCCCCCGATCATGATTTTCCTACCCGCAGAGGGAAAGGTCCTTCCCTTTTGGGCCGGTTGTGGGCGAGGAGGGATTCGAACCCCCGACACCGTGGTTCGTAGCCACGTGCTCTAATCCTCTGAGCTACAGGCCCCACCTCGTCTCCACTGGATCTGTTCCCAGGAGTACCCTAAAAAAAAGGAACCTTTCCTCTCCCCAGCCATTTCGGGTTAAGAAGATGTGAAAGTGCCTTTCTCTCTATAAGAACGGTGCGTTCCGAGGTGTGAAGTGGGAGAGAGGGGATTTCATAATTGGGGTTTTGAATAAGACGACCTTTTCATTTTTCATTCTTATTACTTTTTCATATTGAAAAAGTAATAAGAATGAGAGGTGTTAAGCTTTTTATCATCCTGGCGTCGAGCTATTTTTCCGCAGGACCTCCCCTACAGTATCGTCACCGCAGTAGAGTTTAACCACCAAGTTCGGGATGGATTGGTGTTGTTCCTCTACGCCTAGGACACCAGAATATCGAACCATGAACGAAGAAAGGCGTGCGAGAAAAGGAAAAGCATATTGGCTAGTGATTATGAGGCCCCAATTCTTGACTGGAGGGGACACCAAAGGCCTCCGCCCTTCCATCCCATGGATAGATAGAGAGGGAGGGCAGAGCTTTTGGTTTTTTCATGTTGTCAAAGAGTTGAACAATGGATTTTTCGTGTTGTCAAAGAGTTGAACAATGAAAATAGATGGCGAGTGCCTGATCGAATTGATCGGGTCATGTAGGAACAACAAAACGAACAAGACTCGACCCTACTTGCAATTTTAGGACTTCCCTAGACCCCCAACAAGCATTCATACAACATTTAAAGGTCATTGATTAACCATACAAACACCCAACATATACATACATCAAGGAAGACATGCAATTGAATCAAAGATGACATTTAAGCATTCAAGTCTCATACTTCAAGGTTCAAACACAAGGGCAACCTAAACACCAATAGACATGCCAACACACACAACATCCATCATAACATATCAAGCATTACAAACCATAATCAATCCAAAGCATCAACATAAGACATTAACAACAAGCGGCCAACACAAGGAATCTAGATACAAGCTCCTAAAACACGTAGCATTTCCCATTACTAGACTACTACATTATTTAATAAATCATACTTGAGCAAACTACCACACGCTTGGACGCCCTTTTCTTGCTCCTTGCTAACTCCAAGCTAAAGATCTGCATTGTCGGAAAAAGGAGAGCGTAAGCATAAAGCTTAGTGAGCGGAGCTCTAAAACATAACTACGACAATGCAGGGTTCAAAGCTTTCTTTAAAATAAAGGTCAACGCATACAAATCATCCAACGACCTAATCATTCTACTAACATACAAGTTCAACCAAGGGTCAACAATATAGGCATTTAGCATGACATTTCACTTTATGGTATGCATGAGGACATAGTCCTAGATTAAAGCAAACCATAAAAGAGAATGATATAGTGAGATACAACATGAACAATACATGGCATGCACAAGCACAACCAAAACACACACGGTGGGACTACACATCACCGTTTCGACTAGTAGTTTTCCAATGGGACTACACATCAAAGTACTCTTCTACTAGTCACTATCGGCGGCACTACACATCATCGGAGTCTTATACCACTCGCTACCGGCGGGACTACACATCACCGGAGCAACGACAACCATCACGTGAGGTTCGACACCAACCATGCAACATGACATACAATCACTACCATACGACATGTACTCACTATATCATGCACAACCAAATCAAGATGTAACAAAATCCACAATTAGGCATCACTTACTACCTGAAATCTTACCGATCACAAATGGTCTTACTCACCATTTTTGTGCACAACTTGCACCAACTTACTCACACCTTACAAGGCATATCAACAACATCATTAATACCATCATACATGATCAACGATATATTATTAAGCAATCATACTTCTTCCCAAATTATTTAAATTTCATGCTTAACAAAACATCACCACAAGTAATGAAAACAAATGGAAAAAGGGGAAATCAAAGAGGCAATCCACAACAACTTACTCTTGAGTTTAATTCGACTTTCCAAGCCCAATCTAAAATCTTTCAAAACCATCTTTGAACCAAAACATTACTTGAAAATATTTTCACATCCACATGCTTGAACCAACCTTTAAAATCAATTTAAAACATTAACCACTCACCTTACTTCCTTAAGCATTCCAAGCAAAGCCAACTCAAGTCTCCACAACTTCTGGAATCGTGCCCGAACCTCCCAAGGCCAAATCCGATGTCTCTAATCAATCAAAAGCAATGTATTAACCTCTTAATCAACCACAAATTTACTGTTACACATCAGTTCTCAATTCTCTAACATTTTCTCAACAATTCAAAGCCGAAATCCTCCCAAATAATTCCATTTTCGTACTCCAGCAAAACCCAGCCATTACCTCCCAATTTTAACACTTAAAACACTCCAAAACATGTCCAAAACACCCTCATAATGTTGTACAACCATCAGCCCTTCATTTCCCCACACAAACACTTCAAAAACTCTTAATTTCCACTCCTAAAAACCACCTACAGCAGTAGCTACGGGAATCCCATCAAACTAACATTATAACCTCTCAAAAATCATCCCAAAACATCTAAAAACACCCACCCAATGTTGCTATAACATCAACCCAACAATTTCTCACAAAACCATTCCAAAAACACAAATTTTTGACACTTTAAATATACCCCTAAAACCCATTTCGGAATTCTTTAGAAAATCCAACCAAATTGAGATATAATGTTCCATTGGGCAAGGTTAGATCAAAACTCAACTCTATTAATCAAAACAACCCAAAAAGCTATTAAAGTTCCATGCTTTTCTTCAAACTTGAAAACTTCAAAAACTCAAAAAGATGATTTCTATGAAAACTAAAGCTATGAAAATGTTAGAAATCATGAGGGGAATTCAAAATTACAATTACCTCAAAGAGAGCCTTTGAATTGATGAAGAGATTTGATGAAATAGTGCTTTTGGGGGTAAGAGGGGTTTTAGGTTTTCAACAATGGTGGAATGAAGAAGATGAGCATTTTTTCATTTCAAATAAAACCCCTTTTGTCATCTTATTTCTCATTCATTTTGCAATTGACCAAAATGACATTAATGAATGGTCAAACCCACATCTCTTAAAGCCCATGGATTTGGACTTAAGAGATAGGCCCAACATAGCCTTAAACATTTGAAATCTCGAGGCACATAGAATATTTCATTATTTAATTGCAAAACTGAACCCGAAATAAAACTAAAATATTATTTTCACCCGACCCCTAAACCCGGGTGTTACAGTGTATCTTCTACTTTTATTTCTGTATTGGTTAATGGTGTTCCGACCTCATGTTTTTCCTTGGCTAGAGGGCTTAGGAAAGGTTGTTCATTATCGTCGATGCTTTTTAATGTAGTTGGTGAAGCTCTTCATCTCATGCTTGACATAGCTACTTGTCTTGGTCTATTCAATGGCTTCTCGATAGGGAGAGGGGAAAGTTCTTTTTTCCCTATCGCATCTCCAATTCGCTGACGACCTTATGATATTCAGTGGTGCTACTTTAGGTGAAGTGTTAAATGTTAAGAGGGTTTTGAGGGTGTTCGAAGTGGCTTCAGGACTTCAATTGAATTTGAACAAATGTAGGTTGTTTGGGGTAAATGTGGAAGATTTTGTCATCTATGATTGGGCCTCGAAAGTAGGATGTTCTATTGGCCATTTCTTTTCAGATTACTTAGGGATGCCTCTGGGACCTAAAAGGAATTCTGCTTCACTATAGGAACCAGTGGTAAAGAAATTCTACAACTCTTTAGCCAGCTAGAAGTTTGGTAATCTTTCTTTTAGTGGTCGTCTGGTTTTAGTCAAGTCTGTATTTTCTTCATTGCCTACTTACTTCCTATCCATGTTTAGAATGTCAGCTATTATAGCTCGTAATCTTAATTGTCTTATGACCATTTTTTTATGGAGAAGGTCTATTACACAGAAGAAGATTCATTGTGTTAATTGGTCCACCTTATGTTCTCCCATTTGGGAATCCATGATTTGAATTTTCAAAACCGTGCATTGCTATGTAAATGGGTTCGGAAATTCTCTAACGAGAAGGATAGTTTATGGAAAAAGACAATTTGTGCTAAATACAGCTTAGACCCATCAGCTTTCTTGCCAGACTATTCTTTCCCTTATTGGTCCTCTTGGATTTGGAAAGGAATCACCAATTCATTTTCATGAATGATGAAATGGGCTCTTGCTTTCGAAACAATATGGTTCTCCAAGTGGGGGATGGTAAGTCGATTGGTTTTTGGACTGAAGTTTGAATTGGTGATGCTTCTCTACAAGTTAATTTTCTGCGGATATTTGCTTTATCTTGTAATAAATCTGGTAAGATTGTGGATATTTGAACCAAATGTGACTCATCTTGGGTTTGGGTAATTCCTCTAAGACGAAGGTTATTCGATTGGGAAGTGAATCAAAGGTGTTCAATTATGGCCTTGCTTCAATCATTTCATTCTTCTCAAGTAGATTTGGATTGCATGTTGTGCCATGGTTTAGGAGATGGATCATTTTCTATTAATTCTTGCAGTAAGACATTTTATCCCTCTGAAAATTCGAACTCTTTTTAGAGTAAATACGTTTGGATGGGTTGTGCCCCCGAGAGTGGAGTTCTTTATTTGACAGGTGGTTAGGAACCGTATCCCTGTTAGGACAAAACTTATTAGACGAGGTTTGCCTTCAGTTTCGGATGTACTTTGTCCCTTTTGTAGGGAAGTTCCTGAAACTGCAGTTCACCTTTTGTTCTTCTGCAAAGTTTCTTGGGAACTTTGGATGCGATTTGCCTCGTTGTGGAAGGTTTATCTGGTTTTCCCTCGAGATGTTGTG
This sequence comes from Hibiscus tridactylites, assembly GCA_958450335.1. Lineage (NCBI taxonomy): Eukaryota > Viridiplantae > Streptophyta > Magnoliopsida > Malvales > Malvaceae > Hibiscus > Hibiscus tridactylites. The sequence continues at coordinate 32,378,941 of OY288280.1, read as the reverse complement.
TTGATTCTTACTAAATGGCACAAAGTTAGTTTTAAAAAGTCTAATGATTCTATTTGGCATTTCATTCCGTCAGTGATTTTATGGTCACTTTGGCTTGTAAGGAATGATATCATTTTTAAGAATGGTAAGATGAACATGATCAATTTGTTTTTTATGGCCAGGTATAGGTTCGCTGCTTGGTTCAAAGCGAAGTTCCCGGCTACCTGGGTTTCGTTAGATGATCTGTTGGCTAATCCTTCCATGGCTGATAACTCTTGCCTCGAGTCTTGGCGTTCGCAAGTCTCTATCTCTTGGTCCCCTCCCCCTATTGGATTCTTAAAACTTAACGTTGATGGTGCGATGTTACGTGATGGTAGTGTTGGAGATATTAGAGGATTAACTCAAAACTCGAAGGGGAAAGTTATTATCTCATTTTCGGATTCGATCAGTCGTGGTCCTTCTATCCTTGCGGAATTGATGGCCTTAAGGTTTGGGATTATTTTATTTGGTTCTCTTAGCGAATGCAGGATGTTTAGATTGATTGTTGAAGGGACCACAAAATGGATTTAAGTTGAATTGTCGACTCTGTGTTGTGTCTTGCCGTTTTGGTTCTATTGTAAAGGAAATTGCAATGCTAGGTAGGACAAAGAGTTGCATCTTTCATTTTATTCCTAGGAGTTTAAATATAGGGATGTAAAAGCAGGTAATCAAATGGGTTTCAGGTCGGGTAAAATCGGATACAGGTCATTTTAGGTCATTTTTCTGTTTTGACTCGACTCGGGTGCGGGTCCATTTCAGGTCGGGTCAAAACAGGTCAGGTCCGAAGCAGATAATTGACAGGTTAATTCGGGTTCGGATACACTTTAGATCGGGTCCATTTTTGGTCGGTCTGTTTCAGGTCGGGTCCATTTTAGGTCGAGTTCATTTAAGGTCGGTTGCATTTCAGGTCAAGTGCATTTCAGGTCGGGTAATTTCAGGTCGGGTAGTTTCAGGTCGGGGTATTTTCGGGATTGGAATTCGTATTGAGTTTGAGTTCAGTACAACTATATAAGTAGTCGATAGACTTTAGGTTGGCCTTCATCAATCGTCATTGATTGGAGTTAATTATTTAAAGTCATATCAAATTAAAATTATAAAACATTGGAGTGATTTAAAAAATAATGAAAAGGGGTCAATTTGGTCTGAAAATGGGTCAATTTGGATTAAAAATAAAGTTTCACGGATTGTAATGAACAAAAATATCAAATTAAAATTATAAAACATTAGACAAATTTAAAAGAAAACAGGGAAAAGGGGTCAATTTAGAATAAAAATAAAGTTTTAGGGACTATAATGAACAAAAATATCAAATTAAAAGTATAAATATATAGTAATTAAAAAACAATAAGTATAGGTAAATTTAGAATAAAAATAAAGTTTTAGGGTCTAGAATGAACAAAATTTCAAATTAAAATTATAAAACATGATGAATTAAAATATATATATGGGTGAATATGGAATTAAAATAAAGTTAAGGGACTAGAATGAAAAAATATTAAATTAAAATAATAAAACATTGGACAAATTAAAAAAATATATGTGGGTCAATTTGGAATAAAAATAAAGTTTTAGGGTCTAGAATGATAAAAATATCAAACTAAAATTATAAAACATTGAACGAATTAAAAAAAACAATGAATATAGGACAATTTGGAATTGAAATAAAGTTAAGGGATTATAATGAACAAAGTACCAAATTAAAATTATAAAACATAGGACGAATTAAAAAAACAATAAATAAGGGTCTATTTGGAATTAAACTAAAGTTTAGGGGACTAGAATGAACAAAATATCAAATTAAAATTATAAAACATCAGACTAATTAAAATAAAGTTAAGGGACTAGAATGAACAAAATATCAAATTAAAATTATAAAACATCGAACTAATTTAAAAAAAATAAAAAGTGGTCAATTTGGAATACAAATAAAGTTTAGGGACTAGAATGAACAAAATGTCAAACTAAACTTATATATTATTGGACTAATTAAAAAAATAATTAGTATGGGTCAATTTGGAATAGAAATGAAGATTTAAGGGCTATAATGAACAGAAATACCAAATTAAAATTATAAAACATTAGACGGTTTAGGGTTTATGGTTTATGATGTAAACGGTTTAAGGTTTAGGGAAAATTCATTAATGGTTTAGGGTTCATACATTGATAGATATATACACACATGCATACATACTTGCATATATTAGTATTAGGGTTTAGGGTTTATAGTTTATGGAAAATTCATTAAGGGTTTAGGGTTTATACATTAATAGGTATATATATACATGCTTATATATATTAGGGTTTAGGGATTAAGGTTTAGGGGTTACGTTTTATGGTTTGGGTTAAGGGAAAATTCATTAAGGGTTTAGGGTTCATACATTGATAAGTGCACACATACATACATACTTACATACATTAGGGTTTAGGGTTCATACATTGATAGAAACATATATACCTATATAAATTATGGTTTAGGGTTTATGGGTTTATGTTGTGTATTTAAGGATTTAGGGTTTAGGGTTAAAGGAAAAAATCATTAAGGGTTTAGGGTGCATACATTGATAGGTACATATATGTATACTTACATACATTAGGGTTTAGGGTTTATGGTTTAGGGAAAAATCATTAAGGGTCCAGGGTTCAAACATTGATATGTACATGCATACATGCTTACATACATTAGGGTTTAGGGTTTAAAGTTTAGGGGTTAGGGGTTAGGGGTTAGGGTTCATGTTAATGGAAATTCATTAAGGGTTTAGGGTTCATATATTAATAGATATATACATACATACGTATATACATTAGGGTTTAGGGTTTAAGGTTTAGGGAAAATTCATTAATGGTTAAAGGTTTATACATTGATAGATGCGTACATACACACTTACATACATTAGGGTTTATGGTTTAAGGGTTTAGGTTTAGGATCCAATGGTTTAGGGTTTAGGAAAAATGTATTAAGGGTTTAGAATTTATTGATAGATATATATACACACATATATATTAGAGTTTAGAGTTTATGGTTCATGGTTTAGAGTAAGGATTTAAGGGTTTAGGGTTTAAGGATATAGGTTTAGGATTTAGAGTTTAGGTTTTAGGGAAAAAATCATTAAAGGTTTAGGGTCCATACATTGATAGGTACATACATACATACTTACATACATTAGGGTTTAGGATTTAGGGTTTATGGTGTATAGTATAGGTTTATGATTTAAGTGCTCAGGGTTTAGAGTTTAGGGAAAATTCATTAAGGGTTTAGGGTTCATACATTGATACATACATACTTACTTACATACATACATTAGGCTTTATGGTTTAAGGGTTTATGTTTATAATTTAAGGGTTTAGGGTTTATGGTGTATGGTTTAAGGGTTTATGTTTAGGATTTAAGGGTTTAGGGTTTATGGTGCAGAGTTTAGGTTTAGGATTCAAGTGATCATGGATTAAGGTTTAGGGAAAATTCATTGAGGGTTTATGGTTCATACATCGATAGATACATACATACTTACTTACATATATTAGGGTTTAGGGTTTAGGGTTTATGAGTTTATGTTATATGGTTTAGGGGTTTATGTTTAGAATTTAAGGGTTTAGGGTTCATACATTGATACATAAAATCAAAAGTCAAAACCCTAAACCTTTAAACCCTAAACCTTTAAACCTTAAACACTAGAACATTAAACCCTAAACCTTTAAAACAAAACCCTAATTCAAACACATAAACCATAAACCCTAAAAATACAACAATGAAACCTTAAACCCCAAAATTGAAACACTAATTGAAACAATAACACTAAACCCTAAACTATGACCCCTAAATTAAATCCCCAAACCCTAAATTAAAACCCAAACATAAACCTTAAAACTGAAATAAGGACCAAATCAAATCTAAAATAAACCTTTAAGCTCAATTTCACAAAAATCATGACCAAATTGAAATAAATGAAAGTACGCGTGTGACAAGCGTCGTTATACCCGTCAAAATAAATAAATAAATTAACCTCTTTCAACAAATAATAAAATAAAGAAATTAAGTAGTTATAGGGAAAGAGGGTCGATCCACAATGAGATTAGTCAAAATTCTTGACTGAATGATACTTTGATTAATTGCTTACAGGAATATCTGTGAAAACAAGAAAAGTAAAAAAGGGTGATCTGATATTGAGTGAAGATGAAATAGTATAATTAAATGCATAAGTAAAGAAAATAATTAAGAAAATCCAGATATATAAAATAGTCTCGAACTAGCCTTGTCAATTCTTTCGATTATTGAAATGAGTTTTTACTCCGGGGATCATGTCGGTTACAGTCTGCGAGGCCCAACCCGACGCAACTTGCTTCTCTCTCGAGTAACCAATCCTCTCAAGTCTATCTTCGAATGTTGATTCTTAAACAAATTAACCACGTCTATCGCCGTTAAAATATTTAGTTTTGAAAGCATGAGAAGCCCGACTCAGAAATTGTCTTAAAAAAGAATCGCTTCTGATTTTATCTTTCCTTAGCGGACCGCCACTAAGAGTGTTCACAGGAAGTCGAAATTGCCACAGGCCGATCCTTCCTCCCAACTATGTTTTTAAACGATTCCAAACCAACGAGCTCTGTTTTATTTGAAAAATGATTAAAACTTTAGTAAGGCCAATTGCCAAACTATCTAAGCAGAAAGATAAAAATGTATTCCCGAAGGAAATTAAGTAATGTTCAATTTTCACGATTTGAATTGACTTGGCTAGTTCTTGGCTCAAGAGATTTAGCTAAGCTTGATATTAGTTATCATACTTAACTTGATTTCATAAAAATAATTAAGGAACATAAAGAACAAAGTAAAGAAAAGAGAATTTTGAGTAAAGACTAGAAATAACAAGAGTTTCAAACTAAACGATGAAGATGAATTGATTGATGCCTAAGCCTTTACCAAGGAGTGGTATTTATAGGCTTGGATTTACAAAGGCAAAAGATAAGAAAATTTAAAATAATAAAGTAAAGATAAAACAATTCAAATGTTTTGAAATTTAAATGCAGAAAATCTAAACGGATAAGCTAATAAGATCTCTCAGAATGTTCCAGAAGGTTCTAGAAGTCGCCACACATCTGCCACGTCAGACGCATCGTGCCTAGTGTCGTGCCCACAATGCCAATCATGACCAGAATAATAAAAAGACTGCAGAAATGCCCTATTTTGCTGCTGTTTTCCAGAATTAGGTCCCTTGCACAAAATATAGCAAAATGAAATGGATTAGGTAGCAAGAAATCCTAAAAACTTGAAAAATAGAAATTAAAAAGTGTCACATTTGAGAGCTTATTAAATTCCCCCTCACTTGTCTCATACTTGTCCTCAAGTATGTCCGAAAAAGATATTAACCCAAGAATGCATCCCTCAAGCCATCACAAGTATCAAGCATAATTATAAGAGTTCTAATGCAAAAGAAATATCATGAAAGAGACACAAATCAAACCAAGTAGATAGAAGCAAAGAATAGCCTTTCAATCCTTCAATTGCCTATCAAGTAGTAATCAAATCCTAACCTAGTCTTAATCCTCACCAAGGTACACTCAAGAGCACTCAAAGTGTTTAAAGGTAGATGTAAAGCAAAAACACTCTAAGTCATGCATGAACAAAGGTTTCCATAGGCTTGTTACAAGTTCAATTCTCCACTACTTATTAGAATCGAGGTGCAAAAATCATTAGGTCTTTTATTCAAGGTGTAATGTGGGTTTAGAAAAGGGTAAAAAGATGGAAAGAAAAATAAACAAATGAAGATGATCAATGCAAGATATAATAAACATTGAAGACAAAAGAGAAGTTTGGGCAAGCAAACAATTTTTTCTTTTTCTTTTTAGCTTTTCGAAACTGTTTTTTTCTTCTTTTTTCTTTGTTTTTCGAAGCAATTGCTTCCTTTAATTCTGTTTTTTTTTCAAAAAAATTCTGCCCTTTATTCGAATTGCAACCCCTTATTTGTCTAGCAATACAGTTTCTAGCATTTGATCAATCAAAAAGTTTGGTTGAGGGTTAAGCCAAAAAAATGGGATATAAGGCTTCAAGAGAGTTCACTAAAAGAAAGGTAAGTTTTAATGAAAGAGAGAAAATCCTAATGCCTAAATCATCTTAAAGCACCTCATTCTAGTGTAGTCTCAAATCGTATACAAGCCACAAGTTCTAGATTCCTAAATTCAAGATGACGCTCTCAAGCAAGAAAAACGAGCATAAAGAATGCATGCTCAAGGCTCAAAGTCTCACAAAATTGGGCTAAGCTGATTAAGCTAGGTGAGAAATCCAATTATCACAATCAAGGCAAATTGAAAGGAGATGTCAAACTATCATTATACTCATGCCATTTGATTATCAAAATGTCATCATTCAAATATTTCTATGCACTATCAAAATTATAACATGATGGATATCAAGCAATGGCACGAAAATGAAAAGAATGGGTTGCCTCCCATTTAGCGCTTTGTTTAACGTCGTTTATCTCGACGACCTTTGCTAAATTTTTGGTTCTTCAAAAGAAAAGTCTTCAAATAAACGGTGATGTCCATCCCTTGTCGTTTTAACGCCTTCCTTCATCTTTTTATTTGTGCGCAAAACAACAACTAAGCTTCTACCTCCTTCTCGATGCGACAACTTACTCAAGATGATGATTGGCAAAGTTTGGTTGTCGCCTAAAAATACATAATTAAATTGCTCCAACTTCGGCTTTGGTTCCTGCAGAATTGAGGGAAAATGTTTAGATCGAGTTGGAATTAATCGAAAATCATAAAGGGAAGAAAGAGTTGAAATGATTTCGCCTATATTTTCATCGTCGAGATCCGTGAATTCCCTAAAAAAGTCATAACACAAATCAGTTTCGATCAAATCATCAGCTAACGGATCTATAATATCAACGAAATTTAAACTTGCGATCGAATCAGGATACTTCATAGCTTTATACATATCAAATTTAACTACTTCCCCATAAAATTCCATAGTTAAGATGTCGTCGCGGACATCAATCTTTGTATGCGCGGTTGATAGGAAAGGTCGGCCAAGCAAGATTTCAAATCCGTTATTGCTGCGATCATTTTCCATGTCAATAATATAAAAATCAGCAGGGAAAATAAGATTTTTTACCTGTACCAACACGTTTTCTAGTACTCCCTCGGGGTAGATGACTGATCGATCGGCTAATTGAACCGTCACTCGCGTTTCTTTTAGTGGGTCAGTCGAAATTTTGTTGTAGACGCTTAACGGCATGACGTTGATAGATGCGCTTAAATCGCACATCTCTCTTTTTATCCCAACATTCCCAATTTTACAAGGAATCACAAACATACCTTGGTCCTTGTACTTTGGCGGTAACGACTTTTGAAAGATGGCCGAAATATTTTCACCAAGGTTAACTTTTTCATTTCCGGATAGTTGCCTTCGGTTTGTGCATAAGTCCTTCAGAAACCTTGCGTATTTGGGCACTTTCCGAATAACATCAAGAAGTGGAATATTAATTTCCACCTTCTTGAATATATCCAAAATTTCCTTATCTTCCTCCTTTTTATCTCGTTTCGCCAATCTACCTAGAAAAGGAAGAACAGGTTCGTAAGTAGAAACATAAATTTTAGATTTGGCATTACCTGCGGTGGGAGGAGACTTGTCGTTTTGGTCTTCCGAAGAGTTTCCCGGTTCGTCGGATATTCGCTCATCTTGCTTGGGCGGTTTATGTGTTATCACTGTTCCACTACGCAAAGTTATCGCACTAACGTTTTCCCTTGGGTTGGTTTCGGTTTGGGATGGTAACTTTCCCTGGGATTCTAGACGGCTAACGGCTTGAGCTAGTTGGCTTATTTGTTTGTCGATTTGCTGGAGATGGGATTGTGTTTGGGTTTGGAATTTTTCCTGTGAAACTGCCAATCTCTCAACAATAGACTCAAGCGAGGATTTTTGGGGTGCTTGGTTTTGGTAGGGAGGTTGTTGCCTAGGTTGGTAATTCCGGTTCTGATTACCGTAGCTCAAGTTTGGGTGGTCTCTCCAACCTGGATTGAACGTATTGCTTTGTGGGTTATAGGGTCTTTGGGGAGGTCTAGGAAAGTTGTGTATGGCGTTAACTTGGGCACCAGATGTATCCCGCAACAATGGGCATAAGTCGGTTGCGTGATATGGCATAGTGCATATTCCGTATACCTTAGCAGCTCCTAATTCCCCTGAAACAAGAGAATACACAATATTAGTTAAATTGTCTATTTTATTCTCTAATGAAATTGTGCTTACTGTTTGAACCCGTCGGCTGGGTTCACTTGCAGAACCAAATTGCTGCGAATTAGCAGCCATTGTGGAGATTAATGTTCTCGCTGCAGTAGGGGTCATGTTAACGAGCGCGCCACCGCTTGCTGCGTCTACCATCTTTTTGTCCATTGGTAACATTCCTTCGTATAGGTATTGAAGGAGTGTTTGCTCGGATAAGCCATGTTGCGGACAACTTGCACACAGCTTTTTGAATCTCTCCCAATATTCGTATAGGGATTCATCGTGCATTTGTTGGATTCCCAATATGTTTCGCCTAATTTCTGTCGCTTTTGCCGCAGGGAAGTATATGTCAAGAAAAACACGAGAGAGGTCAGACCACGTATTAATCGAATTTGGAGGTAAATTGAATAACCACTCCTTAGTCGTTCTTGCTAAGGAAAAAGGAAAATCCCTTAGTTTTATTTGGTCCTCCGAGACCCCTTGTGGTTTCATGCTGCTGCACACCATATGGAATTCGGCAAGGTGCTTATGTGGGCTTTCAGTAGGGAGGCCATTAAAAGTAGGAGTAGGTGGATTAATCATGTTTTGAGCTGGAAGGGGATATCGCCTTGAGGAAAAGCGATGCAGAGTGGTTGTTGCACAATAAGGGGGCATTTAGTTGTCGAATTGTTTGGTCCGTCATCGGTTCTGGTTCTTGTATAGGTTCTTCGACTGGTGTAGTTTCGCAAGTGGATTCCTGATCGGATTGTTGTGTGCTTTGTTGTTGTTTCTTTCGTCGAAGTGTTTCGTCGTGAGTTCTACGAGCGCTTGCTTCAATTTCCGGGTTGTATGGAGCTAAAGTACCTTGGTTTTTCCTGGTCATATAAAAAAACGAAATTAGTCAAAAGTGCCGAAAGTAAATCTCTCTGGCAACGACGCCAATTTTGACAAGCGTCGTTATACCCGTCAAAATAAATAAATAAACAAACCTTTAAGCTCAAATTCTCAAAAATCATGATCAAATTGAAATAAATGAAAGTACGCGTGTGACAAGCATCGTTATAAGCGTCGTTATACCCGTCAAAATAAATAAATAAATTAACCCCTTTCAACAAATAATAAAATAAAGAAATTAAGTAGTTATAGGGAAAGAGGGTCGATGCACATGGAGATTAGTCGAAATTCTTGACTGAATGATACTTTGATTAATTGCTTCCAGGAATATCCATGAAAAAGAAGAAAAGTAAAAAAAAGGGGTGATTTGATACTGAGTGAAGATGAAATAGTAGAATTAAATGCATAAGTAAAGAAAATAATTAAGAAAGTCCAGATATATAAAATAGCCTCGAACTAGCCTTGTCAATTCTTTCGATCATTGAAATGAGTTTTTACTCCGGGGATCATGTCGGTTACAGCCTGCGAGGCCCAACCCGTCGCAACTTGCTTCTCTCTCGAGTAACAAATCCTCCCAAGTCTATCTTCGAATGTTGATTCTTAAACAAATTAACCACGTCTATAGCCGTTAAAATATTTAGTTTTGAAAGCAGGAGAAGCCCGACTCAGAAATTGTCTTAAAAAATAGTCGCTTCTTATTTTATCTTTCCTTAGCGGACCACCGCTAAGAGTGTTCACAGGAAGTTGAAATTGCCACAGGCCGATCATTCCTCCCAACTATGTTTTTAAACGATTCCAGACCAACGAGCTTTTTTTATTTGAAAAATGATTAAAAACTTTAGTAAGGCCAATTACCAAACTATCTAAGCAGAAAGATAAAAATGTATTCTCGAAGAAAATTAAGTAATGTTCAATTCTCACGATTTGAATTGACTTGACTAGTTCTTGGCTCAAGAGATTTAGCTAAGCATGATATTAGTTATCATACTTAACTTGATTTCGTAAAAATAATTAAAGAACATAAAGAACAAAGTAAAGAAAAAAGAATTTTGATTAAAGACTAGAAATAACAAGAGTTTCAAACTAAATGATGAAGATGAATTGATTGATGCCTAAGCCTTTACCAAGGAGTGGTATTTATAGGCTTGGATTTACAAAGATAAAAGATAAGAAAATTTAAAATAATAAAGTAAAGATAAAACAATTCAAATGTTTTGAAATTTAAATGCAGAAAATCTAAACGGATAAGCTGATAAGATCTCTCAGAACGTTCCAGAAGCTTCTAGAAGTCGCCACGCATCTGCCACGTTAGACGCGTCGTGTCCAGTGGCGTGCCCACGATGCCAGTCATGACCAGAATAATAAAAAGACTGCATAAATGCCCTCTTTTGCTGTTGTTTTCCATAATTAGGTCCCTTGCACAAAATATAGCAAAATGAAATGGATTAGGTAGCAAGAAATCCTAAAACTTGAAAAATAGCAATTAAAAAGTGTCACATTTGAGAGCTTATCAACGTGCTTGCGGAGCAAGACCTGTATAACGTGGGAAACCCGTTAAAAACACATGAATCTTTTGACTCGGCTCACCCCTATAAATAAACCCTCATCCCCAGCCATTTTAAACCATTTTTACCCTACCGTTACTTTGCCGAAATTTCTTCTCGATTTCTCTCTCCCTTAAAAACACAATTTTTCAAGAATTCCTATCTAATTTTGATCAAAACCTTGGTTTTTCACCAGGTTCTTCGTTGTTCTTCCACCAAATCTTTCCAGATCCTATACAATCATCCAAATTTAGTCTAAACTTGTTTCTTCTCGATCAAAACCAAACATTTTCTCAAGAACATCCTCATGTTCTTCCACTTTCCCCTTTTAAATCCTTCAAAACCCTAATCCCCAAATCAAAATTGTTTACCCTAAACCTCAAATCAATCAAACCCTAACACATATACACTTAACCCTAAACACTAACCCCTGATCCCCTAACCTTAATCCATAAACCATAAACCATTATCCCCAAAATTGATTCGTATTCAAAAAGCCCTAATTTCCTAAAAAATTCATCTTCTTTCTGAAAACCCTAATCTCCTTTCTTCATCTTTCTGAGAACCCTAAAAAATCTTCATCTTCTTTCTCTAATTCTAGACACATAAAAGCCATAATTTTCTTAAATTGTTTCATCTTCTTTCTGAAAACCCTAATCTCCTTTCATCATATTTTCATATTCTCATCTCTCGGTTTCGGTAAGTTACTGTCTCATGTATGTTCTTTTTTATTTTTATTTTATTTATACTGTGATTTATGCTAACATTGCGCTCTCTCTTATCTCAGGTATATCTGCGTTTGGGTTTTTTATGGTTTCAGCTTTCTGACCTTCGATCTTCCTAAAAGATTATTGTTGGTTATTTTTTAGTTTTTATATGTTTATGTTTTTTGGGTTCTGATTGTCTGATATGCATGCTTGACTGACTGTTTAATATGCATGTTTTTGGTTTCTGTTTGTTATGTTCTATCTCTAATATGCTTGATTGTTTATTTGTTTAATATGCATGTTTTTGGTTTCTGTTTGTTATGTTCTATCTCTAATATGCTTGACTGTTTATCTTTTTTTGGTTCCTGGTTTAGGGTTTAATATGCATGATGTAATCTTCTTAAATTTTTTGTTCTAGTTTATGTTTTAATAAGCATGCTTTAGTGTTTTTCTGTTATTTGGTCCCTAGTTCTATTGTAATGTATGTGATGTATGTATGGTTTAATCTGAGTGTTTAGGCTGGAAACCCGTCCTACGATGCTACTAGAGTCAAAGGAGGTTCTTTTTAAAGGACCTTGGGAGCTGGTGTAACAACGCCACGTACGAGAATTAAACATGTTTGTTATATTTCTATACATGTTTTAATATGCATGCTTGACTATTTGTCTGATTTTGGTTCTAATTTATGTTTTAATAAGCATGCTTTACTGTGATTTATGCTAACATTGTGCTCTCTCTTATCTCAGGTATATCCGTGTTTGGGTTTTTTTTGTGGTTTCAGCTTTATGGCCTTCGATCTTCCTAAAAGATCATTGTTGGTTATTTTTTACTTTTTATATGTTCATGTTTTTTTGTTTCTGTTTGTCTGGTTGTCTGATATGAATGCTTGACTGTTTGTCTAATATGCATGCTTGCTTTAATGTGATATGAATGCTTGAATGTTTATCTATTTAATATGCATGTTTTTTTTTGTTTATGTTTTTTATGTTCTATCTTTAATATGCTTGATTGTTTATCTGTTTAATATGCATGTTTTTTTGTTTCTATTTGTTATGTTCTATCTCTAATATGCTTAACTGTTTATCTGCTTTTTTGTTCATGGTTTAGGGTTTAATATGCATGATATAATCCTATTAAATTTTTTGTTCTAGTTTATGTTTTAATAAGCATGGTTTACTGTTTTTCTATTATTTGGTCCCTGGTTTTTGTTTTAATATGCATGATGTAATGTTTGTCTATTTTTGGTTCCTGGTTCTGTTGTATTGTATGTCATGTATGTATGATTTATGTATGGTTTAATCCGAGTGTTTAGGCTGGAAACTCGTCCTACGATGCTACTGGTGTTAAATGAGGTTCTTTTTAAAGGACCTTGAGGGCTGGTGTAACAATGCCACGTACGAGGATTAAACATGTTTGTTATGTTGGTATACATGTTTTAATATGCCTGCTTTACTATTGTCTGATTTTGTTTCTAGTTTATGTTTTAATAAGCATGCTTTACTATTTTTCTGTTGGTATCTGTTCTGTTTTACAATGTGTATGTGATCTGAAATTATATGACTTGAAATGATTGTTTGTATGATTAAGTTTTTTGTCATGTTTTTTGTTTTGTTGATTATTTAAGTTTTTTGTTGATTACTTATTGCCCATTTTAGTTTTCAGTCTCTAACAACATATGTCAGTATTTTCTTTTCAGTTTTTTTACAACTATGGATGAATTTTCTTATGAGTTGGACTTTCCTAGTGAAAGAGGTCAAAATGACCAACTAATACTGTCTCAAGGTGGTATATTCTTCTTTTTTTCATTATGTATTTTTTATTACTTTTGTTTATTTATGATACATGTTTATTTGAATGCTTGAAGGAGATGTAAATGATCAACTGTCTAAGACAGTCCATACCTCTAAGAGGAAGTCTACAGCCTCAACTGGAGGGGACATTGGGAGAATAACATCTCTTGTTTGGGATCATTATACCTTCATCAAGCTTCTAGAAGGTCTTTTTGTTGAATGTAAGTACTACAAAATAAAAAGGTATAAAGCTGATTCTTATATTGGTACTTCTAACCCTAAAAGGCATGCTGAAAAATGTGAATCTTATAAAGAGTTTCTTGTTACTGATCACAATAGTAGTTCAGAAACTTCTTTTGATCGGAAAAGATACTGTGAGTTATTTGTTGAAGCTATTTTGTGTCATGGTTATGCTTTGAGTGTAGTTAAGCATGATAAACTTAAGGTTTTGCATCATTATCTAAATCCTAATGTGAAAGATATTTTAACGTATTCTATTACTAAGGCTTGCATGTTAAAGCACGAGAAGCATAAAAAATTTCTACTTGATTCAATGCATTCTATTTTGAGTCGCATCTATTTTACATGTGATGGATGGTCTGCTTGCACTTCACGTTCCTATTTTGCTCTGATTGCACATTATGTTGATAATAATTGGAAACTTCAGTCTAAAATTATGAATTTTCGTCATTTCCCCCCACCCCATGATGGTGAGTCTAAATATAAGTTTGTTGAAAATATGTTAATGGAGTGGGGTCTTCAGAAGAAAACTTTTACCATTACTCTTGATAATGCTTCTACAAATGAAAGAATGGTGAAGCGACTCAAAGATGATTTGCATGCAATTTCTCCTCTGCCATGCAATGGTAAGTTTTTTCATATTAGGTGTGTTGCCCATATTTTAAACTTGATAGTTCAAAAGGGTTTGAAGGTAATCGACTCTTCTATTATTAAATTGCGTGAGATAGTTAAGTTTATTGGTTCTTCTGATGCTAGACTTTGTAGCTTTGATTCTACTGTTAATGATTATGGTTCTAGTTTTTCTGGTAAGTTGGTATTGGATGTTCTTACTCAATGGAACTCTAGTTACCTGATGCTTCGTAGGGAAATTGAAGCTAAACTTGCTATTAACTTGTTTGTTAATAGGGAAAATGGCTTGGATATAATCACTGAGGATGAGTGGGAAACTTCTCAATTAATTTGTGATTTCCTTAAGCCATTCTTTGAAATTTCTACTCTGTTCTCAGGATCCAAGTATCTTACTGCTAACTTATACTTGGCTAATGTTGTTGCCATTGAGAAGTTGTTGTGTGATGCTCACAATGATCCATGTGAGGGCATCTCTGCAATGGCAGGACATATGCTTGAATTGTATGAGAAATACTGGTCTGATCACTCAACGATTCTGTCTTTTGCTGTTTTGCTTGATCCTCGGTATAACTTACAACTTCTGAAGGAGTTGTATGGTGTCCTCTATGTTTAGGATGAGGTTGAAAGGAGGGTAAGTGTTGTTTATAATGAGTTTGTTAATATGTATATATATTATTCAAGATCTGCACGTTCTGCTTCTTCTAATTTTTCTGTCAAAAGTAACTCTTCTCAAAGTACAAGTCAGTCAAGTTCTGGTCGCCCTCGAAAAAATCAAATCTCTTTCAAGTCAGTGCTTATTTATGCTTCTGTTTTTATATTTAATTATTTTTTCAATTATAGTTTACTAAATCTTTTTATATTTTAATGATAGAACATTGATGCCAATTTAGCAGCTTCTAGGAGTGGTAAATTCGATGTTGACTCCTACATTTCTTTGCCCCTTCTCCCTCACACTGAAAATGTTGAGTTTGATATCTTAGAGTATTGGAAATCACAATCTGTTTCTTTTCTTGTACTTTTACTCATGGCTAGAGATGTTTTAGTCATTCCAAACACTTCAGTTGCTTCTGAATCCTCATTTAGCATGGGGTGGATTTTGAACAAGATGAAGACTAAGCTTTTGCCTAAAAATGTTGAGATATTTGTAACAACCCGTAATTGGTTGTATGGTTTTGAGCCTGATGAAAGGGATGTAGAATTTCTTGCTGTTGTGAAAGATGCTTCAATCTCTGATGTTTCTGTTGAAGATCCACTTCCTGATTAAGGTATATCCTATTATTGCTTTTTTTAATTCTTATTTTGTTTTTCAATATGGTTTCTGATTTTATTTTCTTTTGCAGGGTTCTTTCACAGCAAGCAGAAAAGCACATTAGTGCTCTAGGGGTCAACTAAGTTGTGAATTTTGATGTAAAATCAAGTATTCTGTTAGTGTTTTTGATTTTTTAATGTTGTTGCTTCTGTTTATTATTTGAATCTACTGCTTTTGTTTATTACTTATTGTTGCTACGTCTGTTTATGACTTAGTGTTGTTGTTGTTGTTGTTGTTTGACTTGGTTTTGTTGTTGTTGTTGTTTGACTTGGTTTTGCTGAATGATGCTTCTGTTTATGACTTGGCAAGCAAGAAAGTACATTAGTGCTCAAGGGTTTAACTAAGTTGTGGATTCTGATGTAAAATCAGGTATTATGTTAGTGTTTCAGTTTTTTCAATGTTGCTCCTTTTGTTTATTACTTATTGTTGTTACTTTTGTTTATTACTTATTGTTTTTGCTTCTGTTTATGACTTAGTGTTGCTATTTCTGTTGTTTGACTTGGTTTTGTTGAATGTTGCTAATGTTTATGAGTTGGTGTTGCTGAATGCTGCAGCTGTTTATTACTTGGTGTTGTTGTTGGTTACTGGTAGCTGGCTGCTTGTTTACATGGTTGTTTTTCTCTCTTATCTAAGTGTTGCTCTTGTTTTAATTATATTGGTTTCTTACCTATGCAAGTTACCCATAATTAACTTTGATGGTAGCATTTAGATCTAATAGCTCGATGAAGAAATATCTGGTAGCAAAGTGCTTTTAGCTTTAGTCTTTGCTATAAGATCCGAGAGCTAATATTATTACAAATAAACTTCTTGTATTTTATAAGTTTCAGTTTGTAGAATTGTAACTATAAAGAATACTAACTTGTATTATTTTGACATTCTGTATTGAACTCCTTTTTTTAAGTTATCAAGTATTCAAATACTTTGTTCGTTTATTTAAGTTATAACAGTTAATATTCTTGGATTCTAACTTTTTTTAAGTTATAACAATTAATATTCGTTTACGTAGTTCAAATTACTAAAGGTTAGATAAGAATAATCAATCTAATTTATAACTTAACTTAAGTAAAATCAATCTAATTTATAACTTAACTTAAGTAAAATCAATCTAATTTATAACTTAACTTAAGTTAAGAAAACAATTCTTGAATCTGTTATAACTTAAGAAAAACAATTCTTGAATATGTTACTTAAGGTTATTTAACTATTGTATATTTTGTTATAAGAAAACAATTCTTGAATCTATTATAACTTAAGTTAAGCAAAATCAATCTAATTTATAACTTAAGTTAAGACAACAATTCTTGAATCTGTTATAACTTAAGTTAAGTAAAATCAATCTAATTTATAACTTACGTTAAGAAAATAATTCTTGAATCTGTTATAACTTAAGAAAACAATTCTTGAATCTGTTACTTAAGGTTATATAACTGTTATATATTTTGTTATAATTTGTAAGTCTAAAATTTTATTTAAGTTACTGAGAAATAAAAAACAATTCTTCATTAAGTTTTTGTAGTTCATAAATTATTAATTACTTAATTTTTTTTTCAATTTTAGTACTTTATATATGTGTGTGTATGCGCGCATATACATCATGTATATCAATATATGTAGGTGTATATGTATATATATTATATGTGTATATGATATATCAACTTATGAAAGTTTTTAATTCAACACGTCATAGATTTCGGGTCCATATCAATTCAGGTCAACAACAGGTCGGGTTCAAAATAGGTCGAGTTCAAAAAAAGTCGGGTCCATTTCAGGTCGGGTCCATTTTAGGTCGGGTCCGTTTCAGGTCGGGTCCTTTTTAGGTCGGGTTCATTTCAGGTTGGGTAAAATCAGATCTCGGGTCAATTCAGTCGGGTAAATTCGGTTATCTGCCAGGTCGGCTTCGGGTTCGGGTTCGTTTCAGTCCGACGCAGGTCGAGTTTCAGGTCCACAGTAACAGGTCCAATTCGGGTTCGGGTCGTTTTCAGTCGGACGCAGGTCAGGTTCAGTTACTATAGTAACAGGTCAAATTCGGGTTCAGGTCAACAACAGTCGGTTACAGATCGGGTTCGAGTCATTAAATCCTCGGGTCAAATCAGGTTCGGACTCGAGCAGATTTCAATCAGGTTTCCAGGTTGGGTCAACTTTTTACATCCCTGCTTAAATATGAGGCCGACATGTTAGCTAAATTAGAAATTGGTTGATTCTCTTTGTGAGTACAAAGCTGGTGTTGTTAATTTGGGGTAGCCTTGAGTGGGGTGTTTCTCGACTGAGATTATTATTCGATTGTAATTTGTTGGTGAGTAACATTGGACATAATTATAAAAAAATTAAACTAAAATTTACTAAGACATAATAATGACTACGAATAATCTTAATTAGTGAAATAATAATAATAATAATAATAATAAAATAGTAGTAATAGAAAAATAATATATATGGTAATAAAAATAATGAAAATGATAATAATAAAAATAAAAATAATCATAATAAATATAATAATAGAGGGGTAAATATATTACACAATAATTACAGTTATAATAATAAAAAAGTATATTAAATAGTGCTGTTTTATAATAATAAAATAAAAATCTAATAATAATAATTATACAATGGAATAAAATAAAAATCTAATAATAATAAATATACAATACAATAAAATAATAAATAAATAAATACGAAAATAAAAATAAAGGACCAATTTGAAAGAAATAAATTTTGAAAGGGTCAAAATGACCTATAAAGAAATTATATTATGTGAAATTATATTAAAATGAATCATAAACAAAAAGGGAATGACTAATATAGAAATTACCCCAAAAAGGGTAAATACGATTTTTTTTCATTTTTAATCAAGACGGAAACATGACTTTATGTTAAGGGGCGAACCTATAAAATTTTATTGGGCGAATTTAGAGAATTTTAAGAGGCAAAAATATATTTTTAATAAATTTTTTTAAAAAACATAACTGAATTATATACAAATTTTAAATTTTTAGAGAAACTACTGCCCCTTCACTCCCCTCGGTCCATCCTTGTTTATAATGGTGGGTCACGTAACCCTCCCTGTACCAATGTAGATACGCTCCTATATATATATATCCACATCTGCATGGAGAGTTCCACATATTCTTGTAGGGGATCGTTAATATTGTACCAAAGGTATTTTTAGAGTATATCAAATCAATATAGATATCCTTTTGATAAAAAAAAATCAATATAGATATCCTCTTTCTAAAACAACGCAAATTCAAATAGTATATTGACATATAGTGCTAGATAATTTCTTTCTTCTTCTTATTTGTCGTTATATAATATAACCATGTATTATGTAATAGAAAATTCTTCAAATTCCTGAAATATAACAAATATAATAGATAAGGTAGGGGTTCTAGTATTGGCTTGGGCCTAGAAACTTAAAATCAAGTAACATGTGAGTCCAACTACAGTTGTTTTGTATGTAAGGATGGCATGGATGATTTTATAAAGATTTGTAAACTTTAATACTTCTATGAAACTACATGAGAACTTAAAATTTTTAGTGGTGTGAAATTAAATTATCAATAAAAAATACAAAAATACTTAAACTATATAGTGATTTAAAATTTTCAAATGTGCGATCCTCTACCTCACCTCACCTATGTTTCGCCATTTATATTGAGAATTATATATTATGAAAAATTAGTGAGCCTAGCTTTTAATTTGATTAAAATTAGGACATTTCTGTAATTAACAAACCATTTCATCAAAATACTATTCTTTTCTATCTCCTTCCCTTTCGATTTATGTGGTATGAAAACTGCATTTAAAACCATTTTATTAACTAATCCGAACCCGACCTGCAATCGACTTTAAAATAACTCGAATCCGAATTGAACTCTACTTGATTGATGTTGTTGTTGTGGTCCTGTTTGATGTCTTGTGCATGTTAGGTGATGGTTTTTGGTGCACTGCTCCATCCGGTGATCCCAGGGGCACGTTTTGGCTCCAAAGTTGTCACATGGTTCATTGTACCTACAACAGTTTGTGGGTGTGCAACTTTATCCACCCTGATTGGGACGTGTTCCAATCAACTCACCCTTGTGCCGATTTCCATGCTACTTCCCGGGAAATCTCTGGTTATCCGGTTTACATCAGCGAGGCCGGCATAAACCATAACTTCTCATTAATGCTCAAACAGTTCGTATTGCCCGACGGTTCGATCCTTCGTTGCCGGTACAATGCACTTCCAACTTCCTGCGTACATGACATTGCGTAGGTCGATATGGCCTGCAATACAGATCTGATTAACACTTCACGGCCTGCAATTGATAAAGATCGATGGCTCCACTTGTTAGTTCTCTTTAGCATTTTCTCTTTCAACTTCCTGACTGCAAGCTTTTTATTACGACCAATGATAGAGGGCAGTCTGAAATACTTCTCTGTATCTGAACTATGATGCACACCAAGCACTCGACAAACATCATCTTTATTGTCGATTGATACATTTGTGCTGAAGAACGCGCCCGATTTACCGTAGTTAATAAGCTTACCAGAGCAGCTTGCATATGTACCCAACAGACGTTTAATCTCTCATGAACCAGCAACTATCTCCTCGTTAAAGACTAGGCAATCATCGACAAAAAGAAAGTGTGTGATTAGAATAGCTTGTCTGTTAATTTGCACTACTTTTAAAGAACCGTGGCTGGAGGCAGTGCGGATAAAAGATGAAAGTCCCTCGTTGCAAATGAGGAAGAGGTAAGGACTGAGTGAGTCACCTTGTCTGAGCCCCTGATTTGGTCTGAAAGATTGACTAACCGCACCATTGATGACGACCAAATAAGAGTCTCAATACAATGCTGGATGCTTCAAACCCATGATGTAGACAACCCCAAATAAAGAAGCATGGATTCCAAGAAACGCAAATCAACGCGATTGTATGCCTTACTCGTGTATATCATACCATTATTGTGTACCAAACATAAGTTCATATATCAATTTTTACTCCATAATAAGAACTATTTCATTAAGGGATTTTGCTACGGACAAACTCTTAGACTTGTTAATAAGAATTACATGAATTCTAATCATTAATGATTTTTTTCTTTTTAATAGATTTTTATATAATGTAATTAATTGTCAACAATTTTTAGAGCAGGTGATTAAAAGCTCTCAATTGACACCCTCCATTCTCTCCTAGATTGTAGGTTCAATACACATTAAAAGCATATTTCACCCCTAGATAGTAATTGTTCGAAAAAATAAAATATAATTAATTATATTCCTAAAAATAAATAAAATTAGGGTTTATGGTTTTATAGTTTAGTGTTTATGGTTTAAGGTTCTATAGTTTATGGGTTTTATAATCTAGTGTTTATAGTTTAATGTTTATGGTTTTAGAGTTTAGTTACATCAAAGAAAATACTTTGACACAAAAGCTTGTGCCTTTTAGTTTTAGGGTTTAGGGTTTAGGGTTTAAAGTTTAGGAGTTTAGTGTGCAGGGTGTAGAATTTAAGGTTTATGGTTAGAATTTAAAGTTTATGGTTTAAGGTTTAGGTTTTAGGGTGCTAGGGTTTGAGATTTAGGTTTTAAATTTTATAGAAGGGTTGTGTATCAAAATATAATCCTTACATTAAACACCATGAATTAATGGAACACAACTTTTTAGAAATGTAATTAATTACATTCTATTAGATTCTATTGAAAAAATAAAATAAACATTAATGATTGGAATCTAATAGTTCTTATTAACACCCCTAAGAATTGTCTATAACAAAATTCATTTTCTAAACTTTTTGGATATTGTTGTTGAAAAAATATTTCATAATCTATTGTATTTTTATTTTTATTTCATGACTTATTGTACTTGCTACAGTAAATGTAGAAATCGTCGTGTATTTTTGTCGACTTCAGGTAAAATAAAGGTGAAGTAGGCATGCAGTCATGTCACTTTCAAGCCACAATGCATGTTACTTCAGCAAACACCATTGTTTATTTTATTGATTTGATAGAAACTACCATAGATCATGAAATAAAAACTTAAATGCAATATTCCTTGAAATAAAAAAAAAAAACACAACAACAATATTGCTGCAATTACTCTGTTTTTTGGCAAGTAAGAAATTGATGTTTTTAACCAATAGTTTTGAGTTATTGGTTGACTAATTTAGATCGAATTTTGTAGAGGTCTTTTATGGAGACGATCCTCTTGATCTAGTTTTCTTCATTCACCATATGAGCATTTGAACCCTTGACATTACTTAAAAGAATTAACATTTCATCCCGCTAGACCTAATTGTTGGTAAAAATTGCTGTCTTTAATTAAAAATAAAAAATAAATGAAACATACAATAATTTGAGAATTCACATTCACCCCTTACTCACTTACCTTTCCGCTCCAGTTGGCTAATAGTCGTAATTGAAATCATTATGTGGTTTTGGGACAATCTTTAAGTCCTGAATGAAATGAACCACATATTCATTGGCCTGTGTCTTTGTTTCGGACCACTGACTTACGTTTTCTATATTTTATTTTTGTAATTAGATAAGGGTAAACTACACCATGACTATCCACCCATAGGTTTAATTTTATTTTGATCATCGATCTTTATTTTTGTCAATCTCCTCACCTAATATAGGAGGACCCTCCTCATTTTGATTTTTTTATTTACAACGTTAGGATTCAAACCACTAACTTTTTTTTTAAACTTTAGCAATTTTTGACATCATCTAAATATTATTTGTAAAATTATTTAGTTGTTGGTAAATAATAGAATTTTTTACATCATCTAAATATTGTTTGTAAAATTATTTTTTTTACCGACAACATATCAAATAATAATCTAGTAATCAATTGGACTTTTGTATAATTAACACCTCTTCTGTAAACGGATCCTTTTATTGGCTAAAAATAGGCAACTCAATATCATGAGTATTGAACCCTATATTAGGTTTTGAAACTAGGGTTTTAAAATCATTGGCCTAATTTAGATACACGAGGAGATATCAAAATATGGAAAAAAATTTAAATAAACTTTGAGTTGTAAAATAGAAATTTGAATAGTTTGAATAATATAAAAATTTAAAAATTTTAGTAATCAATAGATCAATTTTTTATTCGAGTCGAGTCCTTCAATTCTGCTTGAGATATATACCACATATAAGAAAATATGAAAAAATATATGTGTCATATATATGGATATAGAAAGCCGTTTAAATTGAAATCAATATGTACTATAATGTTATAAATAGTTACAATTTTTCAAAAAAAAATTACAATTAAAATTGTATATAAACTCGAAAATTTGACTCGAATGAAAAAATTTCAAATAGAAATTGAGTCATAAAATATGACTCGCAAACTCGAATAACTCAAAAGTCTTTTACTCAACTTGATCAAACGCTCACCCTAAACTGAATCAATTCAGGTTGGACAAATGGTCCAAGTGATCCCTCAATTTTTATGATTTATGAAAAGAGACTCCAATATCAATTGGACCAAAGAGAAGGAAAGAATTCAATATTCGAATCCAACAAATCTAATAACCCACCCTCGAAAAATTGAAAATCTTACATTTAATAATAAAATTTCGGTACATAGAAATTCAAGCCACCCTATTAAATTTCGGTACAGAGAAGGAAAGAATTCAATATTCGAATCCAACAAATCTAATAACCCACCCTTTGGCTAACCCGAAATCCAGACTATTAAATTAGTTGCACCTCTCAACTTTCGGTACATTTATTAGCATTGAAATTCAAGCCAAACCCGCCGAATTAACAATTGGCTTTGTCTAACCTTTGCCCTAGGGAATTAAATTAGATTAAATTAAATTAAATTACACCTCATTTAATTAGATACAAATAAATTTTTTCGGTACAATATCGTGTACGAGGATTAAATCTTTGTTCTCTGTGATGATGATATGTTAATAAAAATATACTCCGCTTTTTACGACAAATAATGTTGTCCTTTGATACAATATCGTGAAAAAGGTTTCAAAGGCCCACTAGCTTTACTTCATTCCCTGAAGTGAATGTGATATTATATTATAGAAAGAATAAAAGCCACATTAGAAATTGTGGTCGTGGTCGAGGCTATGAATATAGACATGAAAAATATGGTCATTTTAAGAATACTTCTACCCACGAGTAGTGAGGTTATAATGATAACAAGAGTGATAAAGATCATTCTAAGAAATTGAAATTTTTTTATTACCAATATGATGTTATAAATCATTGGTCTCGTACTTATCGTACGCTGGAAAAATCACAATCATTGAATGATGAAGGAAAGAAAATAGAAGCAAATTTTGTTTGCGAAAAATGACGAAGATGATATTGGTCCAACTTATTTGGACATTGTTAGTCCAACTCATTTCGACGTTGTTGGTCCAACTCATTTCGACGTTGTTGATTTCCTTATAACCCTTGAAGGGAAGAAATCATCTTCTAATTATTCTCATAACCTTAAAGAGAATTATTTATCTTTTTATTTATTTTTCTTTATGTTTATTTACTTTACACGTTAATTATTTACGTTTTATATTTATATTTATATTTATATATTATGATATTTATTTATTTTGTTTCACATGATTACTTATCAAATACAATCTATGGTGACGATATATACTTAGTAAAAGCATAAGATATATTTTTCCCATTTAATGCAAGGGATAATGTGAGTACTATATCTCAAAGTACTAAAAATATTAATGCTCTAGAAGAGTAATAAGTTCTTGAGAGAAAACACATTTTAAAAAGTGCAGGATTGCGAATATTGTAAGTAGCCAAAAGTCAGTTGAAAGCTCTAGAAGAACTATATATTGCTACCAAAAGATAATTTCCATTGAAAGCTCAAGAAGAGCTAAATATATTCCTATTCAAATGAACAATTTTGGTGTATATTGTATTATAAAGTTTTAAAAAGCTTGTATTTCAAAATTTGCACCACACATGAGTGAGATTGAATCACAGGTTGTGGTAAATCAGAAATACATATACACATGTATATATAGTTGGCATGATCGGTTAGACCATCCTAATCAATAATGATGTGAAAGCTATTGAGATTTATATGCACATTTATTAAAAAAACATGTAGTTCTTATGGTGCTTGTTCTCAACGGAAATGATTAAATTCCATTTACTAAAAGAACACGAAATTCTTGTGTTGCTTGTTCTCAAAGGAAATGATTAAGATCCCACTTACCAAAAGAACTTGAAGTTCTTGTACTAAAGTTGAGACCGCATGTCTTGCATATCTGAATGAAATATGTGTCCATTTATCCACAAATGTGGAAAGTTTTATATAATTTTAGTAGATGCATCTACATTATTTTATCAACTTACAACCAGAAGTTTGTGAGATTGATTCTAAAAGGATTATGATTATGAAATTAGACTATTCGTCTTGCAAAAGCTAGTGAGTTTATATTTTAGGCTATATCAGTTGTTACAAAGCCTATAGATTATGAAAAATGCGATTTAACAAAATTTTAATTGGATGCCTCCTATTTGCTAGCTAAACTATGAGAACAAGATAATTATTATTTATATGATATTTCCATATAGCAGCACTTATATGCATCAAGCCAACGAGTTATAATAAAATTCCCGTTATGATTGGTTTTTGGTCAAAAATCATACATTTTTCATTTTATAATTTTTGAATGTGCGATATGAATTGCTCCACCACAACACACAAAATGGGTAAATAAAACGAGTTGAGAATATATATTGAGTATGAGTCTCCTTTATGTTTAAATTCTTAAACATTAATTGGAGAATCATTTATGACATGATTTTCTCAATATCAGGAGGAGATAATAATCAGCTGGATAAAGAAAAATAAATTATCGTTATCTAGATCCTAGCATATGAACCAGAAGTTCATAAGATAATTCAATGTTATTACATGTCAACTGACAGACATATTTACTGACCTAATGAGAGTAATTAAGTCTCATATAACAGTTGAAATGCTCTAAATTTGAATTATATGTTAGAACGAATGGATGCAAATCATGCATGAAGCATGAAAATTGGTTCCAATGATCAAAATTATCGTAAATGGAAAATAGTATGAGATGGTCATATATTGGAGGCGGATGCTCCTAAAGAGACCCAAGACATAACTTATAATAAAACTCTAGAAGAGTTTTAGGTACCTGAAATAAAGATTGAAATTTTGAAGAGATCTCGATAAGTTATGTCACTACGAGAATAGAATCAGAAAATTGAAAAGTTGTCGACAACGATTTTGCAAACAATTTTACATAGAATACTTCTATAGAAGTAAAGAAAGAAACTGAGGATATTGTATAGAAATCTATCTAGAAGTATAGATATTGAATTGGCCAATATAGAAAGACGCTTTGAACTTCTAAAAGAGAAGTATTCAGACCAGCAATCCAAACACCTAAAGGTGTAATGCAAGTGAGGCACAAATAAGTAGTCGTAAATATGAGTTGAATTATGATTTATGAAAAGTTTTAATTACTTTAAGGTGGATGCAATTACTTTGGTAGTTATGAAATATTTTATACGCGTCTAATTATTTTGTGGATCCCTATTTATCATTGAAGGATTTAAAATGCTAGAAACATTTGGAAATTTTCGAGGAAATTTATTTAGACATGTCTCATTGAATATTTTGGTGTATTTGGTATAATCGCGTTAGTAAGTACTAATTGAGGAAATATTGTAAGAATGATTAGATTTCCTTATGTATTTTTCTAACGGTGTTTTTGATCAATATTCATTATGATAATTTGAATTTCATTAGAACTCCTGAAGAGCTTCAAATTGGAAACTCATAAAGTGCTTTCAATGCATTTAATGAAAGTATTTGAGAAAAAAATCTTGACATCAAGTTTTATCTCGACCAGGAGATCGAGCATTTAAATGTCTCTTTGTCTATGAATGAACATCAACTGAAAGAATCTTAAAGAAGATTCAATATGGATAAAGCATATCTATTGAGTATCCTTATAATTGCAAGATTATTGAGTGTGAATAAATTTATCTTCGAAAGAAAGATAAATAAATAATTCGTCTAGAAGCATCATATACTAGTTGATCAAAAAATATCCATGGATATAGAAAGATCATTAACTTTAGATCTTCAAACATTCGTCGATGCCTCCTCAAATCTTGTAGAAATAATTGTTATGCTCGAGGCAACCCAAAAATATGTTTGGCTAAACCCATTGACCCAACATATCTATAAGATATATGAATTTACTTTCACAAGACATGCTACAAAGCTATCTTGTGTAGAGATAATGCAAGATGTATATCACAATCGAAAGGTGGATACATCATGGAACATATTACTCCAAAGTTTCATCCCTCACTATCGGGTGATTCTACCGTTAGGACCCTTATAATTAGGCTAATCTTAGGTCTCCCGGTAATATCGGTAGCCGGTACCTACGAAATTTGTTATGATACGGCTACCTAATTTGTTACAATATGTGTAAGAAAAAATTGGTAGTTACGGAAAAACTCATCATGGTAGTAAATTTTGTAGCTACCTTATCTCTTAAAGGATTACCTTATATGTTATAAAACGCGTAAGAAATTTTGTAGCTACAACATATCTCACATCACCTACGTAATTTGTTACAAAATATATAGTAAAGAAGGTAACAACCAAATTTGTTACCCCATTTCTCCAAATCTTAAACCAACCCAGCTTATGGTAAAGAATTCTGTAGCTACCTTATCTCTTAAGGATTATCCTATATGTTACAATATGCGTAAGAAATTTTGTACCTACAACATATCTCACCTCACCTACGTAATTCGTTACAAAATATATAGTAAAGAAGGTAACTACCGAATTTATTACCCCATATATCCTAATCTTAAATCAACCCAACTAATGGTAAGGAATTTTGTAGCCACCTCATCTCTTAAAGGATTACCATATATGTTACAAAACACGTAAGAAATTCCGTACCTACAACATATCTCACCTCACCTACGTAATTCATTACACAATATATAGTAAATGAGGTAACTACCGAATTTAGTACCTCATTTCTCCAAAACGTAAACCAACTCAACTAATGGTAAGGAATTTTGTAGCTACCTTATCTCTTAAAGGATTACCCTATATGTTACAAAAGGCGTAAGAAATTTCGTACCTACAACATATCTCACCTCACCTACCTAATTCTTTACACAATATATAGTAAATGAGGTAACTACCGAATTTATTACCCCATATGTCTTAATCTTAAACCAACCCAACTTATGGTAAGGAATTTTGTAACTACCTTATCTCTTAAAGGATTACCCTATATGTTACAAAACACGTAAGAAATTTCGTACCTACGACATATCTCACCTCACCTACGTAATTCGTTACAAAATATATAGTAAAGAATGTAACTACCGAATTTGTTACCCCATTTCTCCAAATCTTAAACCAACCCAACTTATGGTAGGGAATTTTGTAGCTATCTTATCTCTTAAAGGATTACCCATTAATTATAAAAACGCGTAAGAAATTTCGTACCTACAACATATCTCACCCCAACTACGTAATTCGTTACACATATTATAGTAAATGAGGTAACTACATAATTTAATACCCTAATTTCTCTAAATCTTAAACCAAGGCAACTTATGTTACATAATTTTGTAGCTACCTTATATATTAAAGGATTACACTTTATGTTAGAAAATACATGAGAAATGTGATACCTACAACATATATCACCTAACCTACGTAATTCATTACCGAATTTATAGTAAATGATGTAACTACCGAATTTTTTTACCCTATATCGATAAACCGAATTCATGGTGCATCGGTACTATTCATGGGGTATCAGTACTATTCATGGGGTATCAGTATTGTTAATCAGTACCGATTCTATTCCAATTAGAGGGTTTTAATTTTGGGATACCGATGTACCAGTTCCACCTTTACCCATTGTTTTCCTTTTTTTCCCATTTTCCCCCATCAATGGCTCAAATTGATTTGGCCTGGATCTAACGGTAGTACCGATGCGACCTAAGATTAACCTAATTTTAAGGGTCCTAACGTTAGAATCCCCCCTCACTATCTTTAGAAAATAGTATTCAAGATTGAATTATGAATATTCAAAAATCTTTTGGGGTATTTTTATGAGGGAAGTAAATAAGTGTTGCACTCTTTTTCTCTTAACCGATGTTTTGTCCCAATGTGTATTCATGGTAAGGTTTTTAATGATGCAACATGTTATGCGTGTCAAAGATGAGTGTACTATTTTTCCTTCACTAAAGAATTTTTTTCGTATTGGATTTTTATCTTAGTAAGGTTTTAACGAGGCACATTATCTTCATAGACATCCAAGGGGGAGTGTTATGAATATTTATCTATGTGGATGTCTATCATGATGAAAACTTTATCTAAGGAGATTGATTTACTTTATCGTTAGGAGTATTATCTCTATTAATTAGAGTTCAATGTAATATGTACTTTTAATGCATATAAATAGATGATTTGATTAAGCCATTCGATACTCATGTCAATATTCAGAATAATACAAATCCCCCTCTTTCTCTCATCTCTTTGTTCTTTTATTCTTATTCTTTATATTTGTTATCGTTCTTCTTTATTTTATTCACAACGCTCTCTTATTTCTAAGTTTATTTGTCTCCCCTGTTAAACCCCAAATCCTAAACTCTAACCCTAAACTCTAAACTCTAAATACTAAAAACTTAAACCCTAAACCCTAAACTCCAAACCATGAACCATAGACCATAAACTCTAAACCCAAACCCTAAAACTCTAAACCATAAAACAACAAACCCTAAACTCTAAAATTCAATACCAAAACCCAAACCCTAAACCCTAAACCCTTTAATAAGGGAGACAAAACACTTAAAAATAATAAAAAAAATTTAATTATTAAATGAAAGATTTAATAAGAAAAAGTTTTGTACCAAATTAAATGAGGTGTAATTTTCAAATGGTATCTTAGACAAAGCCTTAGCAATTAAACACTGTCACTTTATAAACCGAATCAAGAACCAAGAATGTGCACAACGCATTGCAATTTCATGGCACTAATGAATTGTTTTCAGGTTTTCTTATTGGCTCTCATCTGCTTCTTGTTCCTCTACTACTTGAGAAACAACAATGGATCTCCCAAGAGTTCCCCTGCTGTCGGGTTGCTCGAGCTTCTCCGCAACATCCATCGGTTCCACGATTGGTGCACCGAGACACTCGAAAGATGCAACGGCACCTTCGTGTTGGAAGGCCCTCGGTTTGCTAAGTTGAACTGGTTGATGACCTGCGACCCTACCAACATTCACTACGTTATGAGTTCCAATTTTACCAACTTCCCCAAAGGGCCTGAATTTAAACAGATGTTCAACGCCTTAGGCGATGGGATTTTCAACTCCGACTTCGATTCGTGGAGGAACCAGAGGAAGGCAGCTCAAGGATTCATCCGGCGTCAGCTTTTCCACCGGTTCTTGCTGCGGACTACCCAAGACAAGATGGAGAAAGGGCTCATTCCTGTCATCGACCATGTTGCTAAACATGGCTTGGTGATCAGCTTGGAAGATGTTTTCCAAAGATTCACATTTGATTCCACGTGCATCTTGGTTACCGGCTATGATCCCGGATGCCTCTCCGTCGAATTCCCTCGAGTTCTTTTCTCCGAGGCCGTGGATGATGGACAAAAAGCAATATTTTATCGGCATGTCAGGCCACAAAGCTTTGTTAAGTTGCAGAAGTGGCTCAACGTAGGACAAGAAGGGAAACATAACAAGGCAATTGAAGTTGTTGATGGTATAATAGCTAAATATGTATGTCAGAAGAGGAAAGACGTGAGCAAGCTGAACCAAGAGCCGGAATCGGAAGATGGTGTGGATCTCTTGACATCATACATAACTGAAGAGAAATCAACGTCTTTGAAATGCGATGATAAGTGGAGAAGGAAGTGGCATTTGTTCAAATGAAAGCTGTAGCATCTGCTATGATTTACAACTATCGGATTCATGTATTGGATGAAACTTCGGTCGTTCCGGCCATATCCGTTATCTTGCACACTAAGGATGGATTGATGACTAATGTCTCTACCAGATGGGACTAAATGCATGACTTCATTCTACGTTGAATGGCGGGTGTAATATGACTAAATAAATGAAATTAAAAACAAATGTTATTGAACTTAGAGGTGTTCATAAGGTTGAAAGAGAGAATAAACAATATGTGAGTTCTAAGATATGGTCCTCCTCCATTTTGTATGCAATTTGTACTTGAATTATGTCACTTCCAATCCCTAGTACTTGAATTCTTACCTTGGGTTTGGCTTGCTTGAATTGAATTTGACATGAAAATTACAACCTTTTGGGACTGAGAGTTCGTAAATTGGAACTCCACTTAGGGATGTAAAAAGGTGACCCGACCTGAAAACCCGACTGACCTGCTCGAGTCAGAACCTGATTTGACCTGAAAATTTAATGACTCGAACCCGATCTGTAACCGACTGTTGTTGACCCGAACCTGAATTCGACCTGTTACTGTAGTGACCGAACTCGACCTGCGTCCGACTGAAAACGACCCGAACCCGAATTGGACCTGTTACTGTGGACCTGAAACCCGACCTGCGCCCGACTGAAACGAACCCGAAGCCGACCTGGCAGATAACCGATTTTACCCGACTGAATTGACCCGAGATCCGATATTACCCGACCTGTTTTAAAACCGACCTGTTTTGGACCCGACCTGTTTTGAACCCGACCTGTTTTGGACCCGACCTGTTTTGAACCCGACCTGTTAATTGACCCGACCTGCTTTGAACCCGACCTATTTTTAACCTGAACTAATATTGATCTGACTTGATATTTACCTTATATATAGTTAAAGAAGTCTACGATATGATAAATTAAAAGTGTTGATAAATGTAAAGTATTAATTTATTGAATTAATTTAATACTAACTCGTTTAATATAAATTATTTGTGAAGTTTAATAAAAATTAACATACTTAAATTTAAATTATTAAAAATATTCAAAATTTAAAAGTTTTATTAAATTAATAAGTTGTGATGGATGAATTTAAAACAAATTATTTAAAATTTAAATCAATTTATTAATTTTGATCATTAAATTAAAATAAATTATTAAAAAAATTAATTATAACTATTAAAATAAAAAAAAAATATTTTTTAGTTTAGGGAAAGTTTTTTTTTTGATTGATAGGAAATTATGGGGGTTTTGGCACCATATCAAACAAAAATAAATGGTGGGGTGGGGTGGAGGGGGGGATTTTGCCGCCAGATCAAAGTGTGGGGGGGGGGGGGGGGGGATTTGCCGCCAATATGAAACAAAATTGAGTGGGGAAGTGAGGTCCTTCCTTAATTAGATGGTTAGAGTTTATGTTTTTTAGGTTTTAGTTTATTTTTTTTTAGTCTTAACTTTTGATTTAGTTTCTTTAAATTTTATTTGATTAGGTCATGCTTCATAAATTAATTAATTATTAAGCTTTTTGGTTTGCTTTAAATTTGATTTGGTCATCGAATAAAGATTTGGTAAGTAATTAGGTTTAATAATTTTATTCATTTGTGATTTGGGCTCTAATTAATAATTTAGTTTTAATTTATTTTTAGATTTGTCCTTTTACGTTTCAATTTATTTTGTTTGTTATATTTATGGGTTTATGTTTAGGGTTTAAGGGTAAGTGTGTCAAGTTGATTGTTTAGGGCTATGAGATTAGTTTAGGGATTATGTGATTAGGCCTGCACTCTAATTATTTGTGAATATTGTCTGTAAGATTTATATATTCATGTTTGGGGTTTAAGGGTAAATGTGTCAACTTAATTATTTGAGGTTATGAGATTAGTTTAAGGATTGGGGGATTAGGCTTGTACTCTAATTATTAGTGATTATAAGATTTAAGGGTTGAGGTTTATGGGTATTGTTTAGGGGTATACATATATACATACAAATATGTATGTTCTAGTATATATATATATATAACAATATATGCATACTAAAACTTACATACATACATATATATGTATATATATAATTATAACAATATATATATACACTAAAACTTACATACATACATGTATATATATACTAAAACTTAAATACATGCATATATATGTATTTTAGTATGTATGTATACATGTGTGTTTTAGTATATATATATATGCATATGTTTAATTAATTATAACAATACATGTATATGTATATATCATAATATATGTATATGTATATTTATATGTATATGTGTATATATATGTAGATATAAATTTTATTCATTTTTAATATGGTGATATTTTTATTCATTTTATTCCCTAAAATTTTATTTTCCACAGAAAGTAACCCTTATTATTTTTTAATTTTTGTACTTTACTCCAATATTTCAGATATAAATCATTTGATGATATTTTTGTTCATTCTAGTGCCTAATATTGAGACTAAAATGTATGTAAGTATGTATGTATGTATGTACCTATCAATGTATGAACCCTAAACCCTTAATGAATTTTCTCTTAACATGGAACCATAAACCCTAAAAATCATAAACCCTAAACATTAAACCCTAATGTATGTAAGTATGTATATATGTACTTATCTATGTATGAACCCTTGATGAATTTCCCTAAACCCTACACCATAAACCCTAAACCCTAATGTATGCAAGTATGTATGTATCTATCAATGTATGAACCCTAAACCATTAATAAAATTTCCCTAAAACCTAAACCCTTTAAACCCTAAACCCTGAATCATCCAATGTTTTATAATTTTAATTTGATATTTCTTTTCATTATAACCCTTAAAACTTTATTTCTATTCCAAATTGACCCCTATTAATTGTTTTTTTAATTAGTCCAATAATATATAATTTTACTTTGACATTTTGTTCATTTTAGTCCTTAAACTGTATTTGTATTCCAAATTGACCATTTTTTATTTTCTTTAATTAGTCCGATGTTTTATAATTTTAATTTGATATTTTGTTCATTCTAGTCCCCTAAACTTTAGTTTAATTCCAAATTGACCCTTATTTATTGTTTTTTTATTTCGTCTGATGTTTTATAATTTTAATTTGTACTTTGTTCATTCTAGTCCCTTTTACTTTATTTCAATTCCAAATTGACCCCTATTCATTGTTTTTTTAATTCGTCCAATGTTTTATAATTTTAATTTGATATTTTCATCTTCTAGACCATAAAACTTTATTTTTATTCCAAATTGACCCACATTTATTTTTTTAATTTGTCAAATGTTTTATTATTTTAATTTGATATTTTCTTCATTCTAGTCCCTTAACTTTATTTTAATTCCATATTGGCCCCTATATATATATTTTAATTCATCATGTTTTATAATTTTAATTTGAAATTTTGTTCATTCTAGACCCTAAAACTTTATTTTTATTCTAAATTGACATCTACTTATTGTTATTTTAATTACTCTTATTTTTATACTTTTAATTTGATATTTTTGTTCATTATAGTCCCCAAATTTTTATTTTTATTCCAATTTGACCCCTTTTCATTGTTTTCTTTTAAATTTGTCTAATGTTTTATAATTTTAATTTGATATTTTTGTTCATTATAATCTGTGAAACTTTATTTTTAATCCAAATTGACCCATTTTCAGTATTTTTTTAATTACTCCAATGTTTTATAATTTTAATTTGATATGACTTTAAATAATTAACTCCAAATCAATGACGATTGACGAATGCCAACCTAAAGTCTATCGACTACTTATACGGTTGTACCGAACTCAAACTCAATACGAATTTCAATCCTAAAAATACCCCGACTTGAATTACCCGACCTGAAATGCACCCGACCTAAAATGCAATCGACCTGAAATGAACCCGACCTGAAATGGACCCGACCTGAAACAGACCCGACCTGAAACGGACCCGACCTGAAATAGACCCGACCTGAAATGGACCCGACCTGAAGTGTATCCGAACCCAAATTAACCTGTCAATTATCTGCTTCAGACCCGACCCGTTTTGACTCGACCTGAAATGAACCCGACCTGAAATGGACCCGACCTGAAATGGACCCGATCTGAAATGGACCCGACTTGAAATAGACCCGACCTGAAATGGACCCGCACCCGACCCGAGTCGAGTCAAAATAGAAAAATGACCTGAAATGACCTGTACCCGATTTTACCCGACCTGACAGTATCCGACCTGAAACTCATCCGATTACCTGTTTTTACATCCCTAACTCCACTAGCTATCATGATTGTTTTTTACTCTTATTTTTTCCTTATATTTTCCTCTTTATCGTTACGCACAGAGAGATATTTTGATATTTTCCTTTTGGGTAAACTATTAGAATGGTCACTTATGTTTAGGGTTTGTACCCTTTTGGTCACTGGTTTTCAAATTTGACCGCTATGGTCTCCGATTTTAAAATACGACCGTTATGGTCACTTACGTTTTTTATCGGTAAACTTATGGTCACTGGAACGTTTGTTGTTGTTAAACGTTAATGGGAGGCTAATCTATCATAGTAAAAAGAATGATAAATTACCTAGATAGTCTCTAAACTATTACTTCACTCATATTTTGACTACCAAAATAAAAACAAAACGATGATGAGAGAGAGTGAGAGAGAGAGTGTGAGGCTGCAGTCATCCATCGGTTTTCTTCCGATGTTGATTGATTGATTGTCTTTGTGGATAATTTGAGTAGAAGAGTATCTAGAGGATCCTTATGGGAACTTTTCAATCACTGTGGGAAGGTATTGAAAGTCTTCATCCCTTCGGTGAATAAGAAACCGAAATACAAAAACAACACCTTTGATTTTGTTCGATTTGCTAGCCTGAAAGATATGCAAAGGGCGATCGAAGCGGTTCACAACACCAATATTGACGGCATACAGGTTTTGGTTTCTAAATCCAAATTTTCCCAGGGTCAAAACAGTGGCTTTCCCTCTTCTCATATGAAGGAGGCGCCTAAGAAATATCCTATAGAGAAGGAGTACGTGGGTAATTCTTCGAGGGCTCCAGTTAATAAAGGAGGCAAGGGAGATAATACAATTGATAGAAGATCATATAAAGACGTTTTGTTGAGCAAACCTAGTGAAAAACTGGTCTCAGATAACCAAGCAAAGAATGTTACCAGGGTAGAGGAATCTACAAAGGAGGATATTAATTTGATGGACTTTTCAATTCTAGTTGAAGAAACGGCATGGATCAATAGCTCAATTGTAGGCATTTTGACACTACATCAATTTTGGTATATAGCGGCGATTTTTACGGCGCTTTTTGTTTAAACGCCGCTAAATTTGTACATATTACCGCGTTTATTTGTTAAACGCCACACAACGACAAAAATCGCGGCTCTTTTATTACAAACGCCGCTATAGAATGATATTTAAGGGCGTTTTGTTGGAAAATGCTGCAGAAAACAAGTATTTAGCGGCGTTTGTTGTAAAAATGCCGCAATAGGTGCCATTTTTAGTGACGTTTTTAGTAAAGCGCGGCAATAATCTGATATAGGAACAATGCTTTAGTGACGTTTATTTTTAAAACGCAGTGAAGGAAATCATTTAACCCATTTTATTTTATCACAAGTCCTTTAACCCTAATTTCCCAAATATTTCCCGATGCCTCGTGCCCCCTCCTCTCCACCTCTGTTGCTGCATTGACATTGCCTCTTCTGGAGCGTCTGCTCGTAGCCAGACTCTCCTCCCTCTCTGGTTTTTGTTTTATTTAAGGTACGTCTCCATTCCCCACCTTTGTTTTTTGCTTCCTCTTATCAAGATATAATGAGGTTTTTGCTGGTGGATTGGAACTTGGAAGCCTGGTAATTTGCTGGTCATAATTAAGTTTGTATTGTAATGTTTTGAAATTCCAATAATGAGCTGAGAAAATCAACCTACTACATGTCATAATAGAGACAGGAGTTGGGAGGGAGCATGGTTTCTCATTCGCTGTCCTAGGGGAAGGACTTTGGTTGGATGATCTTACAAGTGTTTGAGAGTTTTGCCGATGATATGTATTCTCTTAGTTTAGTATAATGTTGTTTCAAAAGCTCATTGTTTTCGCTTCTAGCGAGTTTTTTAGACTAGTTTTTGTTTAAATTTAGGCAGAAAATGGGATTTGAATCCAGTTCTTTGAGCGGACGAGTATATGCACCTGCCTGCCATTGAGTCAGATGTTGGGATGTTTTTGTTCACTGTATCTTTAAAAAGAGAGAGAATATGAAATGCAAGGTTTTCAGTAACTTAGGCATTAAAGGGGGAAACGACAAAGCGTTAAACTTCTATCTTTGGTTTTTGTAACTTTTTTTTATTGTTTTATCTCCGTTGCTTATATCTTCTGTGTGAATTATATCCTTTGGATGTTAAAGTTGTTGAACCGTAAGAAAGATAATTTGTATTTTAGTCATAACTTTTGAAGAATGTAAATAGATTTTCTTTCACTTTCATTGCAGATAATTGTCATATCTTGTTTGTGAGTTCGGGAATCTTCAATTTGTCATAAAATGGTTGGAGAATCATTGTCAGAGTTAACCGATCGGGAAGATGTTTTACAGCCTTTACTTAGCGCATCAAATTCATCTTCGCTACATGAAGCCCTTGAATTTCTTATACGAGCTTCTAGGGATGCCATTGGCCGTGTAGAACTTGCATTAAGGAATATCCTTCCTACTATTTTGAAGCTTGCAAAGGTTTGGTTTTGATTTTGGTAAGATAATTACTGACTACTGCATAAATACTTTCTAGTTTAACTCTGTTTAGACTGTGACTATGGAGCATTAGTTGTTAGCAATTCATCTAGATGACTCCCGTAGAAGATGGTGCTTACTTATCCTTTCAGTTGCTTAACATAACATATTCTTTTATATAGGCTTAAGCAGACTACCAATTCGCCTAAGGCAGATGTAAAGTCAATTGCTGGGTTATTCCATTTCAAAAGTGGTGAATAAGCTGAAAGAAGAAAATAGGCAAGCGAGCATGTTGTCATTCTGAAATTTTTTTATTTCTTTAGTTTAAGGATGGACTTTAACATGCCTATTCTTTTTTTCTTCATAAAATGTTATAAGTTCTTAATGAAATTAGAAGAGAAATTTATGGACCACATTCAAGGCATCACATTTTTCTTTTTTAGTTTAAGGATGGACTTTAATGTAATGCGTTTTAAATTATTATATAATATGTATGCTTTATTTGAATTTTTTTGAAATATGGTGTTATTCGCGGTGTTTGTAAAAAGTACGCCACTATAGAACATGTCTTCGTGGGGTTTGAGTTTACAAATGCCACTAAAGAATAGATTTTCGCGTCATTTAAGTTGACAAACACCAGTAAAGAACAAGTTCTAACAGCGTTTGATTTGACAAACGCCACTAAAGAACACTTATTCGCGGCATTTGTATTTACAAATGCCACTATAGATCTTGACTTTTTGCGGCGCTTTTTTACCTAAAAACGTCGCCAACTATTGCGGCGCTGCTTTAAGCGGTATTTTTTGCGGCGCTTTCTTAAGCGCCAGAAAAGTTTTTAGCGACGCTAAAAACCGCTGCTATAGGGTTAAAATATGCCGTTAAAGAACTGTTTTGTTGTAGTGTGAAGAAGAATTTTGACAAAGAATTTGTACAGAAAGCTTTGGCTAGTGATGGTATTAGAGTGAAAATAGCAAAATGGGGAAGTCTGGAAAATTCTTGTATCATCACCTTCGTCTCGTTTGCTGAAAAGGAGGAACTATCCTTCTGGTTTAATTATTTAGATTCACAGGCTATGGAGAATGGTATTCCTTTAGCATTTTGCTTTGTATCTCTTATTGGGGTCCCAATATATGGTTGGTGTGAAGATTTTTTTCTCAAGTTACCTAGAAGATGGGGAAAAGCTGGTCAGTATTCATGAATCTACCATAAACCGGGTCAATCTTTCAACGAAAAGATTGGTCATTAGAGTTCTGAGTCCAAGTTCGATTAAAGTGAAGTTAAAAGACATATTATTTCTAATTGTTATCAAGACATGTGAAGCTTTTCCTGATCCGTGTGATGAGGAGATTTTGGACGAAGAGGAAAATTTCGTTGTTATTTGGCCTGAGATGTCTATTGGAGGTTATAAGGAGCAAGATGTAAGATTGGGTGCTGAAAGGATAATTCCGGTGAATTTGTCTTCCCCGGCCGTCGATGTCTTGATGAATGTTGGGTGTAAAGAGAATAATATTCTGGAAAATAGATCCACGGAATGTCCCGAGGAGTCGCATCAGCCAACTTTTATGAGGAATGTTATTGGAAATGTGCAGGGAATGGTGAGTGACTCTCCTATTCAAGCTGGCCATATATGGAGATTACATGATTCTGATTCTAGTGATATCCAAGTAATTTCGGTAGTTTCTTCCCCCTTTAAATTTTCTACTGAGATTGTTCCAGACAGCTGTGATGATATTATTCATTTGGGAATTAGATCGTCTCCCAATGGTGCTTCATCCAAAATGGAATTGGAGAGAAATAATTCGGTAAATTCCCATCCTCATCTCTGTATTTCCTTTCCCTTGGATAATAACATTGATTTTTTCAATGTTGGACATAGAAGGCGGGTTCGTGAGTCTTTAGAAAACAAGAATTTTGCTGCCTTGTCTTCACAAGAATCGGTTCACTTGAGTTATATTGAAGAAGCACTAGCAGTCTGGGAGTAAGTAGAGATTTGGGTACATCATTTGTGGGAGGAAAAAAGGCTTTGGTTGACAAGATTTCAGAGATGGAAAGGGGCTCCTAAAATGGTGTTGTTCATGGATTTTTTTGCTAGAATCTATTTGGGTTGAATTTCTTTCTTTTAATTATGCCGTTTTCTATAATCTCATGGAATGTTAGAGGCCTCAGAATGTTTGAAAAATTAAGAGCAGTGAGGAGAGTAGTACAAAGCAAGAAACCTGACCTGTTTTATTTTTTACAAGAAACTAAACTAACTGATTTCTGTTCGTCTATGTACAGGAGATTGGGGTGCAATACTAGAATAGAAAAGGTTTTTTCACCATCAATCGGATCTGTAGGTTGTCTTCTGTGTTGTTGAGATCCAAAGGTATTTTCTATTTCAGATAGTTTTGTTTTTCAACGGTTCATTGCTATCATTGGGAATTTTAAAAGAACCCAATTTCATTGTGGCTTTATTAATGTCTATGGTCCTTCGGTGGATTCAGAGAAGGAAAGTTTCTTTGCTGAGTTGCAGTCTTTCCTAGGTAATTATAATATCCTTTGGTGTTTAGGAGGGGATTTCAATGCCATTACTTGTAGAGAAGAGAAAATGGGGGCATCGATTAATATGTCAATTATTGAGGTTCCTTCACTTGGTCTAACAACAAATACCCCCTACCTTTGTGAGATTAGATAGGTTCCTCATTATTGTTGCCTTTATTTCAATCTTTTCGAATGTGGTTCAATCTTTATTGCCTAAATTTATTTCAGATCATAATGCTATCTTATTGGGATATTTTGGTTGCAACTAGGGTCCCAAACCCTTTAAACTATTCAACTACCTCTTAGATGAAGAAGGATTTGAGGATGCGGTTTTGTCCATGATTCGAAGATTGAAGAATGGTAATAGAAGAATCAGTTTGATCGGTCTTTTGAAAGGATCTAAAGCGGCTATTAAAGAATGGTATACTCTCAAGAAATTGCCTATAGGTGAGTCTATCTCGGGTCTGGAAAATCAAATTGCAGTTCTAGAAATTAATTTATAACAAGGTGTTGCTACATATTGCGTGTAAATAAGACTATCGCAATTGAGTGCAAGTATACACGACACAAGTAATATAGTGATACGAAGTATCGAATATCGTCTCCACAGGGACTGTAAATGATTCTAACTTTAAAACTCTGCACAAATAAAGAGATAGATTTAATAAAGTGTTTTGAGAATTCTTGAAGATAAACTAAAATAGAGGAGGAAATCAGATTGATAAAGTAGGTTGTTGCGCGATTTTGCAATACTATAAATGATACGCAAATGGTGCAAGTATACACGTCGAACGAGTAATAAAGTGATAAGTGAGTATCGTCTCCACAGGGATTGGAGGTGAACAAAGTTTTCGTATCCAAATTGCTATAGTAACTAAATTTTAATGTGAGTATGCTAAGGCAGAATGAAGGATGGGAAAAATGTTGTAGCAAAACAAGCAAACAGAGAAGAGATAATCAAATGACAGATAGGTCCTCTCTCAGATACGAAGCTCTCTATGGAATGGTTGGCTAGCTTCTGAAGGATAACCCTCTGAAGTCCCTTAACACTGCTAACGAATCCTAGTTCTCTACACTATGCTCGGCGGAATTTACTTAGGCTACTCCTAAACTATCTCTAGCAAGAAGGCTGGGAGACTAAAATGCTACAGAAATACCTCTCGGTTTAACTCTAAACACTTTACTCTCCTAATCTCTATCCTTCTTAGCCATTTAAACCTACCACTTATCTCTAAGGCAGGTTGGAGTCCTTCCCCTTGGTGGTTACTCCATTGTTTATGAGATCTAAGGCTAGCTCCCTTGTTTACTCCCCCAAGCTAATGCTAAAGCAATGACCCTCTCTCGAAGGTTATCACGAACTACTCTAACTGTCACTATTAGCTAAGGCTTGCTCCCTCGGTTGCTACCCCATCTGTACCTAGGGAACGACCATCACTCGAAAGCATCACAAGGGATGGTCTGTCTCTCGAGGCACTAACATCCTTAATATCTTACAACCTTGGGTTGTTCCTAAAGAAAGGCCAACTCTCGAAGGCGCTTAAGGTAGGGCCTATATCTCAAAGCACTGACAACCCTAAGCTCTTACAACGTTAGGAAATTAAGCACACCACAAACAAAGCAAAGATCAAGAGAGAACAGTAAACATTAACATGAGATTAAGAAAATAAATATAATATCATCCAACAAAACCCATGCCATCTAAAACAGTTTATGGCTGGGAAATAATCAAACGTATCATCATCAAACAACCCTCTAGATAAATAAATGCTATAGCAAAAAGGAAAGATAAACTCCCAGTTCGCCAGTGGACTGCCATGACCGCCTTAGGCTCACTGCATCAGAAGAGGACGGTGAAGCCACACCTCGAGCTTCCCGATAAAGGACACCAAGTCTGGTCAATGATGAAGTGATTCTCCCCTCTTGTTGTGCTTCCTCTTGCACACTTTCCTTTCTTTCCTTCACTGTGCCTCCTTTGCCTTTGAATAGAAGAAGCCTTTATATAGTGGGGTGGTCTTCTAGGGTTTTGGTGCCTTGGTATCTTTTTGGGGATCCCAACGAATATCCTCCGACAAGCTCTGTCCACTAGGGGACAAAAGGGACGGTCTGCAGACGGAGTGCGGCTGCTGCATAAAGCTGTCTGACAGTGTCAGGCATCCTTTTCTGCACTTCATGTGCTTGTACTTTCGTGCGCCAATTAGCCTTCTTTCTCCTCTTTTCCTATAGCATTTTGTTCCTTGCTTCTTTCCTCGTATTCTGCTCTGTCATCCTGTACATAAACAGCCAAAAACTACCTTTCACGCAGCACCAACTCCACACGAGCAATAAATTAAAAAGCACCCATAATATACTAAAAATGCAGCCTACATGCAATGCAATGCATTTGAAAACAAGAAATTGCTATAGCAAAGAAGCATAAATATAGATGTAATAGCATAGCTATCATAGGCTGGTATTGATTTGTTCCGTAGTGCAGGTATTGCACTCTTCAAAGGACTTCTGTTGCTTATGTCGTATAACATGTCGCGGCAGAGGTCTGTTGTTGTCGCTGCAGCGATCAACAACTCTGTTACTTCAAGTTCGGCAAGAACCCCTGTTGTGACTTGTCCTATCCCTAGGTCCAAGTTCTGTCGGCGAACACGTATTGGATGATACTTCTCGACGTGAATCGAAGGATGAAGACCGATGTTTGTGAATTCTTCTTTAGTCGCTTAACCTTGTACCTATCCCTAGGCCAAGATAGTTTAACCATAAACTAGAAAACTATATTTACTCTTTTCTTATACTTAACTCTCCCGATATTAAGTAAATAGATAACCTCACAATGCTCTCTTGATACTCTTATGAGATGTTGAAATTAGAGTAAATAAACTTGAAGTTTTATTGATTGAACAGAAAAACCTAAGAAACGGTATAACCCTTACAACTAATTTATAAGATCAACCCTTAGCCCTGGGGAAGGTATAGAACATGATGAAGAAGAGAATAACTAGGGTTTATGATGGAAGACGGCTAAGAGCTACATATCCCTTCC
The DNA here is from genome assembly GCA_958450335.1 of Hibiscus tridactylites. Taxonomy (NCBI): domain Eukaryota; kingdom Viridiplantae; phylum Streptophyta; class Magnoliopsida; order Malvales; family Malvaceae; genus Hibiscus; species Hibiscus tridactylites. The sequence continues at coordinate 32,336,424 of OY288280.1, read as the reverse complement.
CTTGTCGAAATACAAGCATATATATAGGCCTTGGGTGCAAGCTTTCATAATGGCCAAGAATACTAGTTTGAATTAAAGTATAATTTATTTAGACTCAATCTCTGAATAAACGTCCCTTAGTTCGCCTTATCTTCTTGCTTTGACTTTCTCCTCAAACTTTGGGCAAGGCCTTCCTTGTGCTTCTAGGCTCCAAAAATTATGTGAGTGGTCTACAAAAATTAGGCTTGAAATCATCTATCAGTCGAACTCCACTTCACATTTTCCATCTCTGTTGTCTTCACTGTCGCCACTTCTGTCACAGTAACTGTCATGACAATGATGTATGAGGCAGTTTTCTTCAACCTTTCACTCCAGCTCTGCTGCTATCTTCTGGTCCTCTGCTGCCCTAGATACTGCCACGACAGGTACCTTCAAGAATTAACCGAAATCAGCAGTATCTGTGCAAACTTATCTATTTGTGATGTTTGTGCAAATTATATCCTAAAATGCAACTAAACATGCTTAAGTGCATCAATAATATGGATAAATGAGGGTTAAAATATAGAACATTTATGCACTCAACACACCCCCAAAATCAAATTATTGCTTGTCCTCAAGCAAATGCAATCTAACTAAGAATGAAACTTTTTGGCTTTGGCTTAACTCAATGAACAACCATTACCTACAACATTTTCACCATCAAGATCAATACCTTTGCGGATGTTTACGCACTTATCCGGAGCAATACTACAACTCTCGTGTGAGTGTGTGCAGGTTTTGTGAACAAATATGAGCCTAGACTCTTTAGCAACCAAAATAGTTACTCAACTCACTTGTGTTTTTCTTCAAAATAATTCTTAACTAGAGCCAATTTCGGGCACCTTTAGTTTACTTCCTAACTTAGATTGAAGTCTTTCTATTGCTACTAGAGTCGATTTCGGGAACCTCTAGTTATCTCCCTAGAGCCAGTGTTAGGCACCTCTAGGAGTACCTCTAGTTATCTTCCTAGAGCCAGTGTTAGACACCTTTAGGAGTAAACCGAGTCTAAGTTTTTTTTCTAACTCAAGCGGCTAAGCTTCCTATTCTAAGTTTACTAACAGAAGTCTTAACAACATATAAGTCACAAAAGTGTTTTAAGAGTTCAGAACTATAGTAAGGCTCTAAATACTTTCTAAAACATTCTAAAGCTACTGTCACGACAGTGAAGGCCGCGACAGGTAAGAGAAGTTCAAAAACTTAAGCCAATTTTTTGTCGCAAAAATAAATAGTTATAAACACAAAATATAATTAGTCTATTAATAATAAGAGGACTGCCTACCCCCAAACTCGAGGGTTGCATTGTCCTCAATGCATGACAAACAAAACAGAAAGATAAAAACACCACAAATAGAAAAATAGAAACACAGAGGATAGAAGAAGCAAGAACTTAATTTGAGGTGCCATCATTAATGTCGTCACTGTTGTTGTCTATACGGAGCTGTCAGCTGGTAGTTACTTTTGAGGCTGAGGCTGCCTTCGTTGTTGGAGAGGATGAGGATGCCTTTTTCTTTGCCTCTCGAGGCGGCTGAATTCTGGTAGGTGAAATTTTTGGAGCTTTGTCCAGAATCTCGAGCTCACTATCACTCTTGCTACTGCTTTTGCTGCCGTCTCCACTATCGTGGCAGGGTCCCTCTACATCTAGATCAAGCTTTTTTTTCTTCATAGGAGGGAAGTCCTTGGGTAATTGGCGTACAACAGAAGGTTCAAAATCTAAATCATCTTGTCAGACTGAAGAAGAGGAGAAGTCCTCGAAATATTTTGGATCAATTTCTAGCACTGGTTCCTTCCTCTTGGCTCCTCGAGAGGGTTGTTCTTTCTCCTTGGGAGGGACCTCCTTGGGTGAGGTAGGTGTAACCAAGGGTGATGCAGACCTTCTATCGCCTGGTCCTATCGTGGCATATGGCAAGGAGAAAGCAGCTATCGGTGATGTCTGCCATGATGCTGTCGTAGTCTGCTGGCAACAGATTATCGACGAACCATCTGTGTTCGTCCTTTTTCTTGCCCACGTAAATGACATACATGGAATTGAAATAAGCTGGTTCTAACTCAATTGTCTTACCCATGATGGTGACTTGAGATGTGTCCTTGGTGGGATTTGTAGCATAGAACTCTCGAACGAGGGTGACATTTATTTCCTCTAGTTGCTCAGCAAACATCTGCCATTTTAGACCGATGATTCTCTTTGCGATGAATCACTCTAAACCCAGATCTCCTTTCTTCTTCTGGTAAGTAAAACCCCTCTCTTCCCACATCTCTCTCCTCTGAAAAGATTCGTAGTACCGTTTCTCTGTTTCTACAGAGTCGAACCTTCTTTGGATTCTGCTATGTTATGGAGTGGAGGCTTCTGCAGTAGAGGTGGAGGCAGAGCTTCTGCGGGTTGATCTTATGTCATTGTAAGGGTGCTGTGGAAAAATAAGCGAAAGAAAAACTAAAAGCTAAAAAAATATTTTGAAACAGAGTAAAGAGAGTAGAATGAAGGTGAAAAATGAAATGGAAGTGAGAGTTTATATAGAATGGGATTTCTGTCCGTTGAAGCTGTAACAGTTGGCGTGAAAAACCGAGCTAGCTGTCACGCGGTTTCTGGATGCGTATGTTACGCATTTCCGTGCTTTTCCCGCGTCTACTGTGTGTCTGCCACGACAGCTGCTGACGGTTGTCACCAAGTCTGTCACGACATCCTTGTTACCGTTGAGCTCTCTCTTGGGCTTCTTGGGCTAATGTGAGTGTGATGGGCTGGTTCATTCCTTCTCTTTTCTCTGTTTCTTTTATTTGCATGAAAATTGAAATTAATCTAATATTAAATTCCTACTTCCTAAAGAAATAAAAAAAAAAGAAAAAAAAAAGAAAAAAATAAGTTAAGTTAAATTAGGGATGCCTTGAGGGGCATCTTCTAATGTAACCACTTCTTGTTCTCTTGGGGCTTCAGTCCCCTGCTAGTGCTTAAGTCTCTGTCCATTGACTTTAAACTAGTGCCCATCCTTGATAGATCTTATTGTAATGGCACCATGAGGAAAAACTTGAACTACCTGAAAGGGTCCAGACCATCTAGACTTTTAACTTCCCTGGGAAAAGCTTCAGCCGGGAGTTGAACAACAACACCTTTTGGCCTGGTATGAACTGTCGTGCCAGAAGTTTTCTGTCGTGTCACCTTTTTGTCTTGTCTTTGTAGATTTTGGCGTTGTCCTAGGCCATGGCTCGAATTTCTTCAATTTCGTTTAAATCCAAGAGCCTTTTCTGCCATGCTCTATCCCAATCCATGTTAACTGTCTCAATAGCCCAGTATGCTTTATGTTCTATCTGGACAGGTAGGTGACAAGTTTTTCCATAGATGAGTCGGTAAGGTGACATTCCCTGTGGTGTTTTGATAGCAGTCCTGTAAGCCCATAATGCATCATTCAAGTGGAGATACCAATCCTTCTTAGATGGCTTAACAATCTTTTCCAGAATGTTCTTCACTTCTCTATTGGAAATTTCGACCTGCCCATTAGTCTAAGGGTGATATGATGTTGTGATTCTGTGGTTCACTCCATACTTCTTCAATGCGTTAGCAATCACCCTATTGTCAAAATGCTTACCTTCATCACTAATGATTGCCCTTGAGATGCCAAACCTGGTGAAGATGTGTTTGTGTAAAAATCTTTGGACGGTTTTGGCATCATTCTTTTGTGTGGCGATGACTTCTCCCCACTTGGACACATAATCTACTGCCAGCAGTATATACAGATTCCCACAAGAAGCTAGGAATGCTCCCATGAAGTCGATTCCCCAAACATCAAAAATTTCGACTTCGAGAATGTTCTGCAGGGGCATCTCATGCCTTCTAGAGATGTTTCTTATCCTTTGGCACTTGTCACAACGCTTGTAAAAAGCTTTTGCATCTTTGAACAATGTAGGCCAAAATAAATCGGACTGCAAAACCTTGGCAACAGTTTTGTTTCCTCCAAAGTGTCCTCCATAAGGAGCTGCATGGCAGTGGTGGAGTACTTCTTCTTGTTCTTCCTTCGGTATACATATCCTGATAACCTGATCTGCACAATGTTTGAACATAAGAGGTTTGTCCCAATAATAATGTTTTGCATCATTTTTGAACCTCTTCCTTGCTTGATAGTTAAGTTTAGGAGGTAATAAACCACTAACGATATAGTTTACTATGTCGGCATACCAAGGAACATCAAAAAACTTACCTGTCGACGTGGCTGTCGTGGCAGCGCTTGTGTGTACTTCCATGGCAGTGAATAACTGCTCATCAGGGAAAGTTTCTTGTATGTTAACCTTGTTTTTATCTTGATCCTTTCCCAGCTCCAGTCTTGATAAGTGATCGACTACTTGGTTTTCTGTTCCCTTTCTGTCTTTGATTTCTATATCAAACTCTTGTAACAGCAGAATCCAACGTATCAATTGTGGTCGTGCATCCTTCTTGATGAACAAGTATTTTATTGTTGAATGATCCGTGTGAACCACCACTTTTGTTCCAAGTATGTATAGTCTGAACTTGTCAAAGGCGAATACCACAACTAGCAACTCCTTCTCTGTCGTGGTGTAGTTTATCTGGGCATCGTTTAAGGTCTTGCTGGCATAGTATATTATGTGGAAGAGTTTCTCCTTCCGTTGCCCCTACATCATAGTCACTAGCATCACACATTATCTAGAACGGTAAACTTCAGTCCGGTGGCTGTACTATTGAGGTTGTTACCAACTTCTCTTTCAGTGTCTTGAATGCTTCAGTACATTCAGCATTGAAGTCAAAGGCCTTATTCTGTTCCAACAAAAGACACAAAGGTTTGGTAATCTTAGAAAAATTAGCAATAAACCTACGATAAAAACCTGCGTGTCCTAAGAAACTCCTAATGCCCTTTACTGTGGTGGGTGGCAGCAATTTTTTGATGACTTCAATTTTAGCTCTGTCCACTTATATGCCACGGCAGGAGACTTTGTGTCCCAACACTATGCCCTCATCTACCATAAAATGACATTTTTCCTAGTTCAGTACAAGATTTGCCTCTTCACATCTTTCAAGCACTTTCTTCAAGTTGCCTAGGCAATTGTTGAAGCTATCTCCAAAGACGGAAAAGTCATCCATGTAGATCTCCAAGAAATCTTCCACCATATCAAAGAATATAGCCATCATACACCGCTAAAAAGTTGTTGGTGCATTACATAGTCCAAATGGCATTCTCCTAAAGGCGTATGTTCCATAGGGGCATGTGAAGGTTGTCTTCTCCTGGTTCTCTGGTGCAATGGCAATCTGATTGTAACCTGAATAACCATCAAAGAAACAATAGTAAGGCTTTCCCACTAATCTATCTAGCATTTGGTCAATAAAAGGCAAGGGGAAGTGGTCCTTCTGGGTAGCTTTATTAAGCTTATGGTAATCCATACAAACCCTCCAATCGGTCACAGTCATGGTTGTGATTAGCTCATTATCCTTGTTGGTTATGACAGTTATTCCTCCCTTCTTGGGTACACATTGCACAGGGCTCACCCACTTGCTATCCGAGATGGCGTAAATAATTCCAGCGTCAAGCCACTTGATAATTTCCTTTCACATCACCTCTCGCATAGCTTCGTTTAATCGTCTCCGAGCATCTATCGCCGGCTTATGATCATCCTCCAAGAGGATCTTATGCGTGCAAATTGCTGGACTGATGCCCTGAATATCGGCAATGGTCCATCCAATTGCCTTCTTATGCTTTTGTAGCATACCAATCATTTGTTGTTCTTGTTCCTGCATCAATATAGAAGAGATAATCACGGGAAACGTATCATTGAGACCAAGAAAAACATATTTAAGTTGCCCTGGCAAGGGTTTAAGATCTAAAGTAGGTGGTTGATCTATGGAAGGCTTTTGAATCACATGTTTGTTAGAGGTATAGTTCAGAGGTTCGAAGAACTTACCTGGACGCATGCCTATCCAATTTACCTCCTCAGGATCTTCAGTGTCAGATGTGTCATTGTTTGAGGAGTTGCTGTCACCAGTACTGTCGTGGCACTCTTCTAGGAGGCTGTGGCGACAGTGACTGATTCGTCTGTCGTGACAGCTTGATCTGATGCAGGGTTGGTCTACAATTACCTCTGATATTGACTTACATTCTTCCTGTACATCAGCTTGTTTTATGGCTTGGAGAACATTTAGTTTTATCTGCTGGTCGTTGACTCTCATAGTCAGTTCTCCCTTCTCTACATCGATCACTATTCTACCTGTGGCTAGGAAGGGTCACCCTAGAATGATCGGTGCATTCTCATCTACTTCACAGTCTAGAACAATGAAGTCAGCGGGAAATATAAATTTATCCACTCTTACCAGGATGTCTTCAATTTTTCCTTCTGGCTGTACGTAAGAGCGGTCTGCCAATTGAAGCATGACTTTTGTGGGTCTTGCTTGTCCAATACCTAATTTCTGAAAATAGATTTGGGCATTAGATTTATACTAGCTCCAAGATCACAAAGTGCCTTACCCACATATTGATCAGCGATTATGCATGGTATAATGAAACTCCCAGGATCATTCTTCTTTAGGGTGTACGATTATGTAGGATTGCCATGCAACCTTCTGTCATGACTACAGTTTCAAACTCCCCAAGTCTGGATCTCCTGGACATTGCATCTTTAAGAAACTTGGCATAACCATGCATCTACTTAATGGCCTCCAACAACAGAATATTGATATGTACTTTCTTAAAAACATCGTAGATCTTCTTAAGCTGGTACTCCTGTTTCTGTTTCTTCAAACGCTGTGGAAAAGGGGGCGGAGGATGATAGTCTTCGAGACGTCCTTCACATGGGATTCGGATCTGAGGAGGCTCACATTCTTCAACTTCTTCTGTCGCCTCCTTAGATTCTTCTACTGTCGTGGCAGGTTTGGCGACAGCAGATTGTTTCACGTCTGCCGGGGCAGTGTTTTCGGCAAGTGTCTGTAGGGTCGGTTCCTTACTAGGTGTCTCTTTAATTTTCGACCCTTGTATCTGTTTCCCACTTCTCGTTGTTATAGCTTTACACTGCTCATGTGTTGGTTTTCTAGTGACCTCAGTATCACTAGGGAATCCTCCATTCTGTCTGGTGTTGATGAACTGGGCGACCTGACCCATCTGTGTCTCTAGAGGCTTTAAAGTAGCCTCATGGTTTGTCATTCACATCTCTGTTTTATCCATGAATGTTTCAGTCTTCTTGACAAAGTGATCCATGTTGGCCATATATGCTCTAGTTTGAGACATGAAAGTTTCTAGGGTCTGTTCTATTATACTTGTGAAAGATGACGGCTGTTGTTGTGGCTGCTGTCGTGACAGTATTCTGGGAACTCCTTGATTCTGATTATTCTGGACTGGAGGATTCAAAGCATTTTTGGGTTACTCTAGGAGAATTTAGGGTTCTTTCTCTAATTAGGGTTGTAATTGTTGAAGTCGTAGCCTTTATTCTTGTTGTAGTTTCCAACATACATTCTCGTTTCCAACTGTAGGGGACACTCCTCTGTACTGTGGCTTCCGCTGCAAGTTTCGCACGTCTCCTCGGCAGAAAATACCACCTTAGATTCGCTCTTCCCCTGCAGGTTTTCAACTACCTTGGTGATGTATGCTAATTGGGTTTTTACCGAGTTATCAGATTCGTGTTCCTTGACAGATACTCCTCATCTTCCTCCTCTTCGTTCTGTGGGGAACTGTTCGTCATTCTATGCCAACCTTTTCAACACAAGCATTGCATCTTCCGGCTCTGTATCTAGTAAAAAACCATTAGCTGCCGAGTCTATCCTCATTCGAGTGGGTGCATTGGCAGCATTGTAGAATTTGACGACCTGGTTCCATACGAGGAATCTATGCGTCAGACAGTTTAGTAAGAGAGTTATAAAACGGTCCCATGCCTCATGCATTGGTTCATCATCTTCATGTTGAAAAGTAGCAGTTTCGTTACGCAATCTTTCAGTTAAAATTGAAGGATTAAAACGAGAAAGGAATTCACGGCAAAGATCTACCCAAGTTCTTATTGAACCCGGTGTTAACTTATTCCACCAAGTTTTTTCTCTATCCCTCGATGAATTGGGAAATAGTCGGAGTCTCAGCACTTTCAGGCTTATTCCTGGTAGTCTAAATGATCCACATATATCCTGGAAGGTTTTCAAATGCTCACGTGCATCCTCTGTAGTAGAACCACCATATTGTCTGGCTGAATTTAACATGCTGAACATCACAGGTTTTAGTTCAAAGTGTTCAGCTTCCACGTCTGGTAGTGTAGTTTGCAGTTCAACTTGATCATTGTCCACATACTCTCGGCATGTCTGTCGTGATGCAGGGGCAGCAGGAGCTTTCCAGTTGTCTTGAACATGAACATGAGGAATAATATCAACCCTGGGGTTGTTGTTGTTGTTGTTGTTACCTACCAAACACCTTGTCCTTGGGTTTCCATTACTTCAATTCTTTCCTCAAGGTAGCGGTTTCTATCTATCAAGAGTCGGGCTTGGTTCCTGAGATGGTACGTACGATCAATTTTCGGGTCTAGTTTGAATTCAGGATCTGTACCGCGTCTCGATCTGCGCATAAGCAAGAGAAGAAAACCTTGTTAAAAGCAATTGAGTGCAAGTATACACGACGCAAGTAATATAGTGATACGAAGTATCGGATATCGTCTCCACATGGACCGGAAATACTTTTAACTTTAAAACTCTGCACAAATAAAGAGATAGATTTAATAAAGTTTTTTGAGAATTCTTGAAGATAAACTAAAATAGAGGAGGAAATCAGATTGATAAAGTACGCGGTATTGATTTGTTCCGTAGTGCAGGTATTGCACTGTTAAGAGGACTTATGTTGCTTATGTCGTAGAACCTATCGCAGTAGATGTCTGTTGTTGTCGCGGCAGCGATCAACAACTCTGTTACTTCAAGTTCGTCAAGAACCCCTGACTTGTCCTATCCCCAGGTCCAAGTTCTTTCGGCGAACACGTCTTGGATGATACCTCCCGGCGTGAATCAAAGGATGAACACCGATGTTTGTGAATTCTTCTTTAGCCGCTTAACCTTGTACCTATCCCTAGGCCAAGATAGTTTAACCATAAACTGGAAAATTGTATTTACTCTTTTCTTATACTTAACTCTCTCGATATTAAGTAAATAGATAACCTCACAATGCTCTCTCGATACTCTTATGAGATGTTGAAACCAGAGTAAATAAACTTGAAGTTTTATTGATTGAACAGAAAAACCTAAGAAACAATATAACCCTTACAACTACTTTATAAGATCAACCCTTAGCCCTGGGGAAGGTTTAGAACATGATGAAGAAGAGAACAGCTAGGGTTTAAGATAGAAGACGGCTAGGAGCTAAATATCCCTTCCCTTGTCGAAATACAAGCATATATATAGGCCTTGGGTGTAAGCTTTCTTAATGGCCAAGAATACTAGTTTGAATTAAAGTACAATTTATTTAAAGACTCAATCTCTGAATAAACGTCCCTTAGTTCGCCCTATCTTCTTGCTTTGACTTTCTCCTCAAACTTTTGGCAAGGCCTTCCTTGTGTTTCTAGGCTCCAAAAATTATGCGAGTGGTCTACAAAAATCAGGCTTGAAATCCTCTATCAGTCGAACTCCACTTCGCATTTTCCATCTTTGTTGTCTTCACTGTCGCCACTTCTATCACAACAACTATCACAACAGTGATGTATGAGGCAGTTTTCTTCAACCTTTCACTCCAGCTCTGCTGTTATCTTTTGTTCCTCTGCTGCCCTGAATACTGCCACGACAGGTACTTGCAAGAATTGATCGAAACCAGTAGTATCTGTGCAAAATTATTTATCTGTGATGTTTATGCAAATTCTATCCTAAAATGCAACTAAACATGCTTGAGTGCATCAATAATATGGATAAGTGAGGGTTAAAATATAGAACATTTATGCACTCAACACTACAGCTAGTTCTTGGGATTATCTGGCTAAGTTGAAACAGGATTTGTGGGTTCTGTTGCGTAGAGAAGAGAGAATTTGGCTGCAAAACTCTCTATTGAAGTGGTTTAAAGAAGGTGACAGGAACACCAAGTTTTTTACACATCTCAGCTTCGAATCAACGTAGATTCAATGATATTCATTCTATTTCTCTTGATGGTGTCACAATCTCGGAGCCTAATAGTATAAAGGCTGGTGTGTTTGATTTTTTCTTAAATGCTTATAATGTGAAAACCACTTTGGAAGTGGTCAATTTAAATCTGGAATTTTTGAAGATCTCTAATGATCAAAAAGATAGTTTGGAGAGTAAGTTTTCTAAAAAATGAAGTTTGGGAGGCCATTTTAGCTACTAATAGTTCTCGTGCTCCTAGTCTGGACGGTTTTAATATGATATTCTTTAAAAAGTTCTGGCACATTCTCAAAGATGATTTATTGAAATTCTTTGAGGACTTTTATCATGGTCGTGATTGGGAAAATGGTGCGAATCACTCATTTATCATGTTGATTCCTAAGAAGGTTGGCCTCGAATCACTTGACAACTATCGGCCTATTAGTTTGGTGGGTGGAATATACAAAATTCTGTCAAAATTTCTCTCTAGAAGATTTAGATCATATGCTGACTTGATCATTAATAAAACTCAATTTGCTTTCATTCTCGAGCCTCAAATTCTGGATTGTTCGTTCATTACAAATGAAGGAATTAATTGTTTATATAAGAAGGGACTGAAGGGTGTTGTATTGAAAATTGACTTTAAAAGAGCTTATGATACTGTAGACTGGAGGTTTTTAATATAAGTTTTGAAAGAAATAGGTTTCGGGGATCGATGGTGCAACTGGATTTTTAAATGTGTATCTTCTGCTTTTATTTCTGTATTGGTTAATGGTGTTCCGACGCCATGTTTTTCCTTGGCAAGAGGTGTAACACCCCAAAAACGGGGCTAGTCAGAATTGGATTCCGATGATCGGAGTACTACTATTAAAATGTTCAAATATTGTATCTTTACTACCTAAACTATAGATTATATTAATAAGAGACCTTCATTGGACTTATCCTTAGTTAAGACCTCCTTGAAAATGCATAAATAATGTTTTTGAGCTAGGCATTTTGATAAAGTAAGATCCATACCGAAACGACCTAGGTAAGGCGTTTTGAAATGATTATAAGGAGTTCTGATACAATTATAATGGTATTAACTAACTTTTGGACTTTTTCTTAGCCGTTTCGATACAACTTCACGCGTATCGAAACGGGTCCCCTGACTTGAATCTGTTCAAAGGTTAAATCAAAAGGAATTGGGGTGGTGATGACTCACATGATTATTGCTTCCCCTCCCCACGTGGAAATAATCTAAGGGATGACTTATAGTCATTTTTATTGATAAGAAATATAGAATATAGATAATAATATAATAAACTTACCCTTGGGTGAGGGAAACCTTTTCCTTGGCCATAAGGGACGCGGGAAATGATTAAGAAAGTGAGTAAAAGAAAGCTCTCATATTTGTTTTGTTTCACCGAGATCTATTTCCATCTTTTAGCTTTGAAAGAACAAGCATACACCTCCATTGTCTTCAACCTTGAGCTCCTAAGCATACACCTCTCAATTTGAGACCCTTCAGCTTAAGCTTCCTTGATTTAAGAACATTAACTCATAGCTACCGATCGGGTAAGTGGAAGCCCTAAGTTAATCATCGATTCTCTTAATCATTGAATGTTCTATTTTAAGTTTTAAGATAAGCTTTGTTTAATAGCTAATGGCTATTCAAGTATCGATGTTGTCATATTGATTCTAATAATCCCTTATTGTTCTTCCTAGTTCAAGAATTGGAAAAGACTAATCCATCGTCTCCATCGAAAGCTAGGAATAAAGGGATTGTCATCCGGGAGCCTTAGGTGCTTCAGATTATATAGGTGAGTGTAGTCAGAGTCTCAAGATTAGGCGAAGAGCCTTACCGAATTCATCGTTATTGATTTCGTATGATTTACTAACCATTGAATTAAAGGGGTTTTGCATAAAGCATTATTGAAAGCCATATTGGTAAGTTTTGGTAAGTATTGCATCGAATCATCGTCCGTAGCATTGTTATCATTGTCATAGAAATTATGATGAAAATGTACATGCAAATGTATGAGGATACTGCTATTGAGCTAAAGGCCAGTCTGAAAATGAAACACTAAAGAAGAAGGTAGATGAGTACCTCAACATCACACTAAAGTACAAGGATCTTACAGAGGACATCAAGAAAGACTGTCAAGAAAGTGAGGAAAAACGAAATGTCCAACTTCAGAGATCGAGAATAAAGATACGAGAAAGAGATAATGGCATGAAAGATGTCGTAACTCAAGCGCAAGAAGTGGCTCAACAAGTAGCAGACTTGGCTGACGTAGCAATAGCACTAAGTTAGAACATTGAACTTGCATTAGATCACGGAGGGAAGCTGACTTGGCTCTTAGAGGAAGTTAAGAAGTTGAGAGTTAGAGCCCACCAATATTTGTATAATCTAATATCTGATGTATAGAATCTTTTCATTTCAATGAAAGTCGTTCTACGATTGTCACTTTTAGAATCAATACCTTCTGCATTTGTGCATACATACATTGCATATTTATCAACATAACATCATCATTCGATAGCATCACATTCACATTCATTATCTGAATCGATCGGGATTTTAGTGGCAACATTTCAAGAATCAGTGAAAGTTTTGAAATATGTCATCATGGATAAAGTCATGGAAGAAACTAAATAAGCTCAAGGAAGGTCACAAGAGCAAATAATCGAGCATCAATAGAGTGCAAAGAATCATACTTCTACGCCATGTTTAACAATTTACTCCTGGGCACCTAACTCGAATACTGAAAGAGGTCTTGCAAAGCCTATCATCTTAGGATCAAGACTTGAGCAGTTGAAAGATAGATATGCAAGACCTAAGGAAGAGATCGAGAAGGAAAAGGCGTTGGTGATCCCATATTTGATGCAAGGGAATTATGTTTAGTTCCGACCTAGTCGTTCCACCTAAATTCAATGTCCCTAGTTTTGAGAAGTATGATGGTTCTAGCTGTCCTAGAGTCCACCTGGAAATGTTCTGTAGAAAGATGGAAAGATATTTGGATGATGATAAATTGTTGATCCACTATTTCCATGATAGCCTAGTTGGACCTGCTGTAATGTGGTACAACAAGTTGAGTCGAGAACAGATTTAATCATGGACTGATTTGGCCAAAGCATTTTTGGGGTAATACAAGTATGTTATAGACCTGGCTCTATATCACCAGCTTCTGCAGAATATGAGTATAAAGGTTGGTGAGAGCTTTAAAGATTACGCATTGAGATGGCGAGGAATAGCAGCCTAAGTACAACCTCCCATGACAGAAGAAGAAATATCTCTCATGTTCCATCATACTCTTCCATCTCTTTTCTTCGAGAGAATGCTTGTGAATGCAAGGGATAATTTTAAAAATCTCATGGTGATTGGAGAAGCGATAGAAGCAGGGATTCAACAAGGGAAAATCGAAACAAGGTTTGAAGACCGTGTCGATCAGGAAACGGAACCATATAAATAAGTGAGTGAATGTAATGTTCAAAGTTCTCGGAGCTGTAAGAGAAGGAGGCCAGCTGATTCATCAGAACGACCATAAAAAATTCCTCGAACAAGTGCAAATCTAGAGATCTTTGGAGTATCCATTTCAGACTTATTTCCTCACCTCACCTCGTTGAAGGACAATATATCACCCCGAGGCAAATGAAGGTCGTGCCAAAGCCATATGCCCATAGTTATGATCCAAACAACGTTTGTGATTTTCACATGGGGGCACCAGGACACGCTACCAAAAGGTGTAGGCCGTTAATGGAAGAGATCAAGAAACTAGTCAGTAATAGAGTCCTAACACAGGAACTAGTTCAGAAATGGGAGACAAGAGGAATAGATCAAGCTGTTATACCAACCGAAGATTCTGAGAACCAGGATGAATGCTTCCAAGACTGTCTAGAGTTCTGAAGAGTGTATCTTACTCATGTCTGTGCAAGGACTGTTTCTGAAGTGATACAAGGAAATAATTTTGCTACTTATGTCCCGAAAGTAGTAAAGACCATTTTCTAGGGGCATATGTCATGTTTGATGGTTTTCATTTCAATTAAGAGGTGTTTTAATCAATGAATATATATGTATATTCTCTTCTTTCCCTTGTAGGCCCCTGGATGCCAATTGCAAGGTGCAATACTGATTCTAGTACGAAGAACGATTGGATGTTGTGAAGACACTGAAGTGAGATTTATTTCCTGGTCTACTCAGGTCAGCAAAGTAAGAAAAGGCCAGACTACAACACTTTTGATGATATTCGATGACAAATCCTTGAAATTCATAAATAGTGAAGCAAACTAGGCGATTTTAACCAAGTAGAGTTGCTTGAAATTGAAGTTCTAAGTGCAGTCTTCTATACCTTAAAAGACACGATAAGAGCGAGAAAGAAAAAGAGAGGAAAAAGAAAATGTGGAAAAAAGAAAATTGAAAAAAAGGAAAAAAAGGAAAAAAAGGAAAAGGAAAAAGAAAAAGTGAAAAAGTGAAAAAGAAAGAGAGTAGAAAAGAAAATAGAGAAAAATGAAAGAAAAATGGGAGGAGTGAGGCATTGAACTGTTGAATAAATAAGTCTCGGAACATCCTGATGGAGCTGTGGGGGATGTCGACAAATCTAATAAGCAGCTACGATCCACCTGTCCAATACCCAAGTGTCAGAGATGTATCTTTGAAGGCATGTGTATAATAATATATAATAATAGCTAATAAGAATCAGAAGCACACACATGAACGTATAGAACTCTATTCTTTGAATGATATTTTTGCACTCGACTGGTACAACAAGTCCGAAAAGCTTGAACACAATTATGAATGGAAAAAGGATGAAGAGAACAGAAAAAGTGTTGTTTTCTCGCAGGATCGAGCAACGCGGTAATCATAGGGTGTGAGCCGAGTGGTTTGGAAGAAATTTCATAACCTCAGACGTTGCCACGACATTTATGAGTTATGTTACCCATGGGAGGGTTGAATCTAAAACGCTCTTGCACTTGATATCCAGGGCATCCTATTCTGTTTTTTCGCTTTATATTAAGACCTTGATTTTCCGGGCCACGTAAGGTATCCTTCATTGAAATATTAATCAATAAACTGACATTTTTCCAAAACAAAAAGATTTCCTTGTATTTCTTTAGAGATAAACTTCAGTATGTGAGTTCATGGATGCAAATGGTTATCTAGATATGCTAAAATATGGCTGAGTATGAGAAGCCTATCTGTTCGCCGGTCCTTTGATCAAAGATAAGGAATCACTCACCATGGGTTGTGGTGGGGACAAAAACAAGAAGGCATGTACCATAAGGATAAAAGACTTGAGGTATGTCTTCACCTTGGGTTATGGATCGAATCAATAAAATGGGCTTGAGGAAAGTATAAGGACTTCGATAAAGTTCAGGGACCTAAAGAAAGTTAAGGGACTGAAAACGTTCAGGGACCTGAAGAAAGTTAAGGGGCTGAAAAAAGTTCAAGGACCTGAAGAAAGCTCAGGGACTGGAACAAGGGCTGAAAAAGTTCAAGGACCGGAAAATTCGAGGGCCGAAAAGTTCGGATACTTGAGGCATTTGTTTGCCCTAAATGATGAAAGAGGGGCAAAATCTTTATGGTGAGGCAAGAAATAAAGAGATTCTTGGGGCATGATAATCCAAGTTTGAATAGATCAAAAATGATGCAGAGCTTGAAAGAATTTGACCACCAAAGAAGTCAGGATCTGCTCAGGAAGAAAATAATCCCAACAACAAAATTTTAGGGCAAATTTTAACAAAGCCTGAAGATAGTGAGAGCTTTAGAAAGGCAGATTGATCAAGATTTGACGAGAAAAATTTAAAGAGATAAGAAGAAGAAAAAGAGCTTAACATCGAAAACTTTGGGGCAAAGTTTGCCAAAACAAGAAGCGCATAATCTTAAAGTTTTCCAGAACAAGAAGATAATAAGAGTTGCTGATGAAATTCAAGTAGATCAAGCCAAAACTATGTGACCAAAATGTAAACAATGCAGAATTTCAGATTAAGCCTTGTAACTTCTGTAGCTAACCATGTATCGAAACGCTTATAGCTCTTTCGATACGGGTAGACGACGGTCAACCTTGTTGACTTTTCCTTTATGACCGTATCGATACGGCACGACCTGTACCGGTACGGGTTGACTGCCTTTGACTATGACTTTGACCCATTTTGATACGTTATGAACTCGTATCGAAACAGAGGTCTCCAGAGACAAAATGTTTCGGAACATCCCTAACCTGTTTCGGTACACCCTGTTTACTCAAGCTTAATTATGCTTACCTGTATCGAAACGTCATCACAAGTTTTGATACGACCTGACCTGTAATGACATATTCTTGCTGGTTTTTCTTCAATTTAACATGTTGAACGATGTCCAAATGCAACGAAACTTTACACACAATGTTTCAATGGTATGAACTACTAGCATGCCAAATTTTAGAGCCATGAGAATCCATTTACCTGGTTTTTACCTTTTTGTGCCCAACCATGCAGTTTAAGGCCATTTTTAAGCAAACATAACTAGTCATTTAGGGCACTTTAACCACACAAAACATATAGCCTTCATACATATAATCAAAACACCCTCATTAGCTACTTTAGCTACTTTGCCACCATACTAGGAGTTAAAAGGGACAAAAGTACTTTACATTAATCCCGGGGTGACTTGCCAAACTTCCAGCTAATCCCGATCTTGATCCGATACTTCTTTATCTTGAAATGTATGGACAATGAATGCATTAGACTTACATAGTCTAAGTGAGGTAGTCAATAAAAATAAATGCACTTAGTATGTTTTCATGCTTTGATGACTTTCATAACATTAACTAAACAATGATTATGGCAACAAAAATCAATTCATCAATATCAATAACTCAATATCATGACAATGCAATATCAATAATCACTTTATCAATGGCAACATCGATAATCAATATTTCCCCTTGGATCGATTTCAACCGTACTTGGATACACGAATTCCACCACAACACCAACCAAGAACAATATGGTCCAATATCCTCCACTACACCGTTTTTGACCAATACACACCACATCCCTCCACTACACCATATAATCTTCGTATCATTGATCTCATGAATTCTATGGCATGCCAATTGTATCCAATACTTCAATCCCAAGGTCCGATAACAATATCTCAATATCAATGATTCAATGACAATAATTCAATATCAATAGATCAATGACAATAGTTCGATACCAATGATTCACTGGAAATATTTCATCAATCACATGGTCATAGAAATAGGCAATAGCAATAAACACATGTCAATGATTTTTACATGGCAGTGCTTCAATGACTTCCATAACAATAATGCTATGGACGATGAATCAATGCAATACTTACCAAACTTACCAATATGGTTTTCAATGATGCTTTATACAAAACCCCTTTAATTCAATGGTTAGTAATTCATACGAAATCAATGACGATAAATTCGGAAAGGGCTTCTCGCCCAATTCCGAGACTCCGACTACACTCACCATGACAATTCGAAGCTCCTAAGGCTCTCGGATGGTGATTCCCTTATCTCTAGCTTTCGATGAAGGTGACGGATTAATCTTTTCCACTTTTTGAGCTAGCAAAAGCAATAAGGGATCATTAGGATAAATATAACAATATTGATACTTGAATAGCCAATAGCTATGGACAAAGCTTATCTTTGAAACTGAAATTGATTATCTAATAACCAAGAGTATCGATGATTGACTTAGGGCTTTCACTTACCCGATCGATAGTTATGACTTGGTGTTCTTAAATCAAGGAAAAACTAAACTTATGGCTCACAATAGAGAGGTGTGTGCTTAAAGCTCAAGGTTGAAGATAACAATGGTGGTGCTTGCTTATTCTCTCAAAACAAGGAAAATGAAGAATAAGTCTCGGTGGAACCAAACAATTATGAAAGCTTTCTTCTATTCATTTTTAAGGGAAATATTACTTTAATCATTATCCACCTCCCCTATAGCCAATAGAAAGATTTTCTTCCATCCAATGTAAGCTTTTAATATTATTATTACCTTCCTTTATCTTTTTCAAAATAAACAAGTAGATGACTATAAGTCATCTCTTCTGACCATATTCACGTGGAAAGGACAGCCTTAGGAAAGTGAATCATCACCGTATCTCTTTTTTTCAATTTTTCCTTTAATTATATTCAAAACAGGGACTCGTTTCGAAACGAGAGGAGCTATATCGAAACGGTCAACAAAAGTCTAGAAGTTATTTAAAACTGTTGGAACCATATCGGAACATCTACAATTGTTTCGAAACGCTTTACCTAGACCGTTTCGGTACGAGTCTGATTGTATCAAAACGCCTAGTTCAAAATATGATTTTAAGCACTTTCAATGAGGTTCCAAACTACGAACGAGTTCATTAAGATTTCTAACAATATAATCTATAGCAAGGATTCAATATTTCAATATTTAGTATCAATACTCCGGTCATTAGAATTCAATTTTGACTAGATCGGTTTTTGGGGTGTTACAGTGCAATTATTGGAGAGAAGAAGCTGAGGAGTTATATACCTTTCGAAAGGTCGTCGGAGAAGGTGAAGAGCTCGCTGGAGTGCTCACCGGAGTTTGGAATCATGCTGTAAGAGGTATCTTTCAACCTTGCTTTTTATTTCCTGCATTTAACACATAAAAAAGTTAGTTTTACTCATAAATTTAGGAAAACCGATATAAAAAATATAAAATCTAAAAAACTAGATCTAAAAAAGAGGCCTTATCTCGTCGAAATTCGATCGAGGTTGTCGATCATAGAGAGAGAGAAATGATGTCGGGGTTTAAAAGGAGTGTTTAAGCGATCAGAACGGGTAGTTTAGGACTTTAGGCGGGAGAAGGGGATGTTTTTATTGAAATAGGGCTTAGATTTAGTTTTAGGGTGAAAAGGCGGTTGATTTGGGTAGTTTTAGGTTTCCGATGTGGTGGAGGGAGGTGGCTGGAAATCGCACCGGCGGAGGAGCACGGTGGTCGGATGTTGCAGACGACGGTCAGAGAATTTGAAGTGACCGGAGAAGACGATCGAAAGGTGTAGGTTCGCCAGAGATAGTGATCGGAGAAGTCTCGATCACGGGAAAAAGGTTAGGAATGACCGGTAATGACAGAGTGGTGTTCGAAGTTGCAGGTTTCATCAGGGAAGATGACCAAAGAAGCGACGGTCATCGGAGAAAGAGTGAAGGAAGTCCGAAGATGATGATCGGAGGTTAGTATCATGTCTGATGGCCGGAAAATAGATTGAATATGAAGTTTGGGGTTGGCAAGGATTAAATGAAGGAAAGTGAAAGGGTTCGTCGGTTGTTCTTATATTGTTGGGTGTTTTGATCTTCAAAAACATGGAGGAGATGGTTTTTAGGGTTTCTAGGGGTCAAAGGGATAAAAAATGAAGAACGGATGATGAACATGGTGAAATGAATGGGGTTTGATTTGTTAGAAACGTGAAATGGAAATGTTTTAGTGTTTAGAGTGGATTGAAATGAAGAAAAAGGAAGAATCGATGAAGAACTTGGGGAGAATATTGGATTTGATCGAAAAGGGTGATGATTTCTGGGTTTTTGGTGTTAGGCTTCAGAGAGTTTAGAGAGAGAATAGGGTAGGAGAGAGAATGAGAATAATGAAAATGGGAAATGAAAGTGAAATTTTGGTTTTTATAGATCCGGTGAAACGCAACGTTTTGAAGGGGACGGGTTCGCGTGTTTTAAACTGGGTTGACCCGAGATTCGCGTCATTTTAGAAAGGGTGTTAATCGCCATTTGGTCCTTGAAACTTTATTACGTCTTTTCATTTTAGTCACTAAATTCTTATGATTTAGCACTCAAGTTTTAATAAGAGTTTAATTTGATCCCTTTTCAGTTTTAATTAATTTGTTTAAATGTTTAATTATTTGTATGATTATTTATATAGTGAGCATGTAGTTTCATATTTTAGACAATTTAGTCACCAAATTGATACTAATAATTAGAGCCTTTTAAGATTAGATTCTTTAATTAAATTTAATTAATTAAATAGGAAAGGTCATTGTAGCAAAATAAATGGATATTTGAAATAAAATTTGAATGTTCAAATTGATTAGTATCACATTGAAGAGTGATGTTAATCAATGAATATTCAAATGAAGGTTTCAATGTTTTATTTTAACTTGGAAAATGGAAATAATACACAATTAGATTAATTATAATTAAAAAATAGGATAAATAATTAGAATCACCTTAATTTGGAATATTATTACTTTTGGATCTAGTATCCAATATTATTTTGGGTCTTACCATTTATGTCCAAAAATTAATAATATTCCTATGTTTCTTAATTAATTAAATTGATTGTGCCTAATTAGGGTTTAATTAAAAATGACATGACAATAATTTGACATGCATTAAACATTTTGTGTTGAGATACATTTTGAATATAACTTGAAGTGTCCTAATGTATTTGGACGTTGCAAGACTTATATTCGTCCAAAATGTATTTTCTTACAAAAGGATACCCCATTCGGAATAAAATTCATTTTACAGTTAAAAGAATTAATTAAATTCAGATTAATGTTCGAAATGCCAAAATGCCACGTGCAATTAATTAGGTATCGATAACGGGCAGTTTGTAGGGGTTTTAACCCTCTTCCCTACACGTAACCGACTCCCGAACCCGAACTTTTCAAAAAAGAATCTTTGGTACGTTTTTATGGTGTCCGTCCTACCAAAGTGGCCGGTGGCGACTCCAAAACGATTTTTAAGCAAATAAAATGGATTTTGATTAAAAATGAAAATTTTCATTAATTAATTACAAGATGAAATTGGTCAAAAACCCTGATTTTTCGAATTTTAATCGTCAGACTGTTTTTTCTAAACTTAAAAAACGAGTTTTCAAAAAACGATCGCGACACCTCGTTTTGAAAATTGTATCTAATTTTCCCTCGAGATGTTGCGTCGATTCTTATTATATGGCACAAAGATGGTTTTAAAAAGTCTAATGACTTTATTTGGCATTTCATTCCGTCAGTGATTTTATGGTCACTTTGGCTTGTAAGGAACGATATCGTTTTTAAGAATGGTAAGATGGACATGATCAATTTGTTTTTTGTGGCCAGGTATAGGTTGGCTGCTTGGTTCAAAGCGAAGTTTCCGGCTGCCTAGGGGCGGAGTCGAGAATTTATTCAAGGGGTGTCATTTTTTCGAACGGTATTTAAGAGGAATTAATTATTTATAAAGGGGTGTCATTTTATTTGTAACGGGGTGTCAATTACATATATTTTTTTGTTTTTTATATACAAATTATATAAAAAAAAATACAATTTCCAAAAAAATTTAGGTGTCAACTGACACTCTAATGACCAATGTGGCTCCGCCCAAGCGGCTGCCTAAGTTTCGTTAGATGATTTGTTGGCTAATCCTGCCATGGCTGATAACTCTTGCCTCGAGTCTTGGCGTCCGCAAGTCTCTATCTCTTGGTCCCCTCCCTCTATTGGATTCTTAAAACTTAACGTTGATGGTGCGATGTTACGTGATGGTAGTGCTGGGGGTATTGGAGGATTAATTCGAAACTCGAAGGGGAAAGTTATTATCTCATTTTCGGAGCTGATCGGTCCTGGTCCTCCTATCCTTGTGGAATTGATGGCCTTAAGGTTTGGGATTAATTTATTTGGTTCTCTTAGCGAATGCAAGATGTTTAGATTGATTGTTGAAGGGGGCTGCAAAATGACTTTAAGTTGAATTGTTGACTCTGTGTTTTGTCCTGATGTTTTTGGTTATATTGTAGAGGAAATTGCAATGCTAGGTAGGACAAAGAGTTGCTTCTTTCATTTTATTCCTAGGAGCTTAAATACGGAGGCCGGCATGTTAGCTAAATTAGGAATTGGTTGATTCTCTTTGTGAATACAAAGCTGGTGTTGTTAATGTGGGGTAGCTTTGAGTGGGGTGTTTCTGGACTGGGATTATTATTCGATTGTAATTTGTTTTTATTAATACATATATATAGGGGCACTCTTTTCCTCCTTCCGCTATCAGACGATGTATAATTTTGTACGCCGAAGGATATGAAAGGGGTTTTTTAAGTAGGCCCACAATTCTTATAAAAAATTGTATAATACACATCTAATCCTCCATATTAGAATTTTTTTTATTTCTTCTCCCCTCCACTATCTTTTATATTCTTATTTATTTAACATAATCTCCAATTGTCTAGTATATTAATCCCCAATTCTCACCGTATATTTTTTCTACTAAACAAAATTAATTGAAGAAGCATATAAATGCAATTAATATGAAATGAGAATTTATGGCAGTCCTAACTTGTTGCAATGAAGAAGCTACAGAAGATTAATTGACTTTGGCTTTCCATTCACGAAGCATCTGATGGACTTGCTCCTCTAAAACTGCAACATCAATGTTGCAGCTTTCCTTCCTTGCAAAAAAAGTTATATGTCCAATGTTACTCACCAACGTAAAAAAAAAAAAAAATTATTTTTTAAAAAAATAATTAAAGAAAAGGAGCGGTTCAAGAAATTTGAACTTGGTGGTTCACCAACCAACAATAAATATAATCACACGTAAATCGAGAGTATATTGAATAAGTTAATAAAAATTATATTTAAAAATTATAAAAAAATTAAAATTAAAATTTACTAAGACATAATAATGACTACGAATAATCTTAATTAGTGAAATAATAATAATAATAAAATAGTAGTAATAGAAAAATAAAATATATGGTAATAAAAATAATGAAAATAATAAAAATAATCATAATAAATATAATAATAGAGGGGTAAATATACTACACAATAATTACAGTTATAATAATAAAAAATTATATTAACAATAGTGGTATTTTATAATAATAAAATAAAAATTTAATAATAATAAATAAATATGAAAATAAAAATAAAGAACCAATTTGAAAGAAATAAAACTTGAAAGAGTCAAAATGACCTATAGGGAAATTATATTATGTGAAATTATATTAAAATGAATTACAAACAAAAAGGGAATGACTAATATAGAAATTACCCCAAAAGGTAAATATGATTTTTTTTCATTTTAAATCAAGACGGAAGCACGACTTTATGTTAAGGGCCGAACCTATAAAATTTTAGGGGGCGAACTAATAAAATTTTAAGAGACAAAAATATATTTTTAATAAAAAATTTCAAAAAACATTACTGAATCATATACGAATTTTAAATTTTTAGAGAGATTATTGTCCCTTCAATCCCTTCGGTCCATCCTTATTTATAATGGTGGGTCACGTGACCCACCATATACCAATGTAGATACTCCCCTATATATATACTCTTGCAGGGGATCGTTAATAATACCAAAGTTATTTTTAGAGTATATCAAATCAATATAGATAAATCAAGGTGCTAAATTAGGTGCCTGTCTGTATAATTCCTTGACTCCCCTAAACCCTACGCGCCTTTCACGCGCCCCCATTTTCTCTCCCAATATCCCAAAACCTTTCGAGCATCAGGTGACCGTGTTGCTCACCGGCTCCGCCCCTTTTGAGTTGGCTTCAGTACGGGCGGTTCTATTGACGTAGAGGGTCACTAGATCGCCGGATTCTCAGGTGTCGCCGCCGCCTGGAGGATTGCTCAAAGTTTTTGCGATTTCGGCAGGGTTTTGAAGGGCGGGTGTATAGCGCTCGGTGGGTTGGTGCCTCTTGTAGCAGGACTTCTTGGGGCGCCGGGACTGTTTTTCCGACTTATCTAAACTCCTCCGACAGTATTCCGATCTCTTGAATTTGGTAGTTTTAATGCTTTTCTGTTCCCCCTGAGCGGTTAATTCACCTTTCTTGTTGCTTGCTCCCACTCCCAAACCGCTCTTCCCCGGTTTCTTGTGGCTTAATCCCTTTCCGTTCGATCTGAGATTCTTGTTTTATTTCTGTATGCGTTGCTTTTGTTTCCGGTTTTTGTTTTGCCTGCTGTGCTGCACCGTTTGCCTTTTTGTGTTTTTCATGTGGTGCTTTGGTTTTCGCTGGTTGTTTGTGTTCATTGGGATGTCCTAATGCCTCTGACTGGTGTGAGGAAAATCCTCTGAGTTTGCCGTGGCTTTCTTGTTATGATGGTTGATGCTGCCTTCACAATTGTTTTGGTCCGCTTTGCTTTTGTTTGAGGCGTGAGGGTCTGCAGGACAGCTGCCGTGGTATTCTCTGGTCTGTTCAGTTTGGTTTCGTTGGTCATCTAATTTGGGTGCTCCTATCGGTTTGCTTATTGGTTCCGGTTAGTCCATCTTTCAAAAGCTTCCAGCTTGGTTTTTATACATGTGGAACACTTATCTCTGTTTTCAGAGGTATGAGTATCATTGCGTGGAATGTCCGTGGATTGGGGAATCACGAAACAGTTAGGGCTCTTCAAGAGGCCATCAATAAACACAAATCGGGCATTGTTTTTCTAAGCGAGACAAAGCAGAAGAAAAGGTACCTGGAAAAAATCAAAATGAAGATGAAACTAAAATCCTCTTTCTACGTTGATTCGATTGACATAGCGGGAGGACTTGCCCTTTGGTGGAGTGAAGAAGTGACTATTACCGTCCTTAACCACACCAAAAATTTCATCGATACAAAGGTCGTCTTTCAGAATGGAGATGAATGGTTTGGATCTTTTATTTATGGCCCTCCTTATAGGGAGGAGAGGAATAAGTTCTGGACGACATTGTCTAGCCTCAGGGACCCTTATAGTACCAAATGGCTTATTATAGGAGACTCTAATATGGTGCTAAGACAAGAAGAAAAGGAGGGGGAATCCCAGTTAATCTGGAGGAAGGTAGGGCTTTAAATGACTTTATCAACACTACGGGGCTCATTGAACTGCCTATCAAGGGAGGCATCTTTACTTGGTTTAACCAGCGGAGCGGAGAAAATTTTATTCTGGAAAAGCTTGACCGCATTTTATGTTCATCGGATTGGAGCCTAAGCTTTCCAAAAGCGTTGGGACTGATTGAGATCGCAGTTGCATCTGATCACGTTCCGATTGTTCTGCTCCCCAAAGGCCTCTCCAGAAAATATAAAAAGGACTTCAAATTTGAAGCGAAAAGGGTCTTAGATGAGGAGTGCTCCCAGACGGTCTCCGAGGGTTGGAATATTTCACCTGGGGAAAGAGTGGTTTCTAGGTTTGGAAGGACAATATGCAACACCAGATCAGCCCTCATTAAATGGAGTAAAAAAAGAAGAAAACAGAATGTTGAGAAGAAACGCAAACTGGATGCGTTGATCAAACAACTCCAAGGTAGAAAGCTGACAGATGTAGAACTGACAGAATACAAGGGGCTGAAAAATGACCTAGATAATGAATGGGAGAACGATGAGAGATATTGGCACCAAAGATCTAGGGTCAATTGGCTAAAATGGGGAGATAAGAACACAAAAATCTTTCATGCAACAACTATACAACACCGCAGAACAAATGCCATCGTCAAACATAAAGGAGAGGGGGTGTCTGGCTTGAGGATTCTGAACTTATTGCCCCTTACCTTCAGCACCACTTTCAAAAGGTGTTCACAAAAGATCAGTCAGTTGATTTTCTTGGTCTCATAAACCTTATTCCAAATGTGGTTACTGAGGCGATGAACCGCGAGCTCGGTAAGGCAGTAACGGAGGAAGAAATCAAAGCTGCGGTGTTCAACATGGGGGCCACAAAAGCTCCTGGCCCTGACGGCTTTCCTGGATGCTTTTACCAAACTTATTGGAGTACGATAAAGGATGACCTCATCGGGATGGTATCATCCTTTTTTAGGGACAGAGACATGAGCGCGGGACTGAATAAGACGAACATTGTGCTCATTCCTAAAAAACCAATCCAACAGAAATCCTCTATTTTCTTCTCCCCAAATGTTAGTATTCGGCAAAAAGAACATCTAACTAACATCCTGGGCTTTAGACCTATGGAGGAGGATAATAGATATCTTGGCCTTCCGTCTTTTTGGGGAAGAGGCAAGAAAGAAGCTCTGAGGTTTATAAAGGAGCGAGTCCAGAATAGACTGAAAAGCTGGAAAGCTAAGTTTCTGAACATGGCAGGGAAGGAAGTCCTAATCAAGGCAGTGGCACAAGCGATTCCCACATATATAATGCAATGTTTTCTTCTTCTAGTTACTTTCTGTGATGAGCTCAGTTCTTTGGTGGCAAAATTTTGGTGGAATAACTGTACCGAAAAGGACAGAAGTATTCATTGGATAAATTGGAAGGATCTCTGCAAACCAAAGGATCAAGGAGGAATGGGCTTCCGGAATCTGAGAACTTTTAACAAAGCCCTTATTGCAAAAGTTGCATAGAAATTAATCAAAAACCCAGATTCCTTTTTGGCTCAGACTTTAAGGGGAACCAACTATCCAGATGGAAATAGTTTTGATGCTCCCAAGCATACTAATCCGTCCTGGGCCTGGATAGGGATTAGAGAAGGATTAAAAATTGTGTAACACTCGGGTTTAAGGGTCAGGTGAAAATAATATTTTAATATTATTTCAGGTTCAGTTTTATAATTAAAATAATATTTTGGGCCTCGGTTTCAAAAACAAACATTTTATGTTGGACTAAATTGAAATGAAATTCAATTTGGATGGATTTTAAAGAAAAGGGGAAATAGCCATTCATTAATGCCAATCTTGTAAATAACCCAACTTTCAATTTAAATCCCCTTTTATCATCTTTTCACTATTCACCTTCTTCTCAAAACAAACCCAACGGCAAAGAGAGCTCTCATCCCCTTTCCACTATTCCATCACTTTGCTTCCTCATTTCAACTCGGTTTTGAAAGGTAATTTCGTTTTCGACTTGTCCTCAACTTCCTCTCTTCAAAAGTACAAGTAGTTTTCATTTTCATCAAGGTTTTGGAAATTGAGTTTTTTGTGGATTTGATTAAAAATGGTAGCTTTATTGTGTTTAACTTAAAATTTCGATTTAATGATGTTAGATATGAAGTCTATGAGTC
This sequence comes from Hibiscus tridactylites, assembly GCA_958450335.1. Taxonomy (NCBI): domain Eukaryota; kingdom Viridiplantae; phylum Streptophyta; class Magnoliopsida; order Malvales; family Malvaceae; genus Hibiscus; species Hibiscus tridactylites. The sequence continues at coordinate 32,309,476 of OY288280.1, read as the reverse complement.
AAATGGTTCAACATATATAAATTTTACATGGTTTTAAACTCATTCCCGGATTTGGGTTTCCAAGGGGTTTTTGGAGGGTTTTAGAGTGGTTTTTGGGGTTGTTTTAGGTTGGAATTTGTGGGCTGATGTTAGTACTATGGTTGGGGGTTGTTTTGGAATCATTTGGGGGTATTAAAAGTGTTGGAAACATGAGTTTTGATTTAGGTTTATGGGCTGCACGAGTTTGGTAATTTTGGGGGTTGTTCATGGCTTGAAATGTTGTGTTTGATGTTTGAATTGTATTTCGGGTTAGCTACTTTGATGCTTGGGCTGATTTGAAGTTGTTTGGATTGTGTTGAGGTTGTTTAGAGGCAAGAGCTTGTGTTGGTGAAGCCTCGGGAGTGAATCCGGAAGCTTGAAGGTGATTGCTTGCTTGGTAATTGAGCTTGGAAGTGAAGGTGAGTGGTTAATGTTTTCAAAGTGTTTTCTAAGTGTTTGGTTCGAGCATGTGGACTAGATCAGGCTTGGTAGACCCACCTAGAGTTAGGATTAGGGTGGTAGCCTAATCCTAAGCTTAAACTAGAGACATTAGTTGAACTTTTAATTGATGTTTATGCCTCGTGATGTTTATGATATGATGATTTATGTATAATGTGTTATACATGTGTGATGAGGCATGGTTGTGATGCATGGTGATATGCATGTGGATTGTTCATGATTGTGATCATGGTGAGTACGTGCTAAGCACGGAATTGGTTTTAATTGATATTGTGGATTGAGTAAATGTTGGCACAAGTATGCTTGGGTACAAATGATCGATCATTAGGATGTTAGTGTGCACACGAGAGTCAAATGCACGCGTGGTCTTGATGATGGTAGTCATCAAGATGGAGTACGGGTTCGCCCGGAAATCTTCTTATATATATTCGTCGGTGATGAGTGGAATCCCATCGACGAGCGTGAGGATGAGTGGAATCTCCTCCGCGTGAAACGAGGCGTGAGGATGAGTGGAATCCCCTCCGCGTGAACGGTGATAAGTGTAATCCCATCGTCAGGTAATGGTTGTGTTGTTGGATGTGAGTTCCAACGGTTATCCGCGTATTCGAGCCATAGCTAGGTGCCAATACGGATTGTGGATTATGTTGCTCATATGTTGGTTATATGTGTTTCTATATGTTGTGGTTATAGACTTGTTGAGCATGGCATGACTTTGATAATATGTTCATGCATCATCTTTTATTTTGGCTCTTGAGGATTGGAGGTAAGACCATGCATTCTATTTTAATTCTTGCTCGTGCTTGGACCCTGTATTGTCGAAGGTTTGTTTTATGAGCTTACCCTCACTAAGCTTTTATGCTTACGCTCCTTTTTGTTCGACAATGCATATCAGTAGCTTGTGGGTGGCAAGGGCAAGAAATGGTCTCCAAGTGTTGCTTTTGGTTAGTTCAAGTATGATTTTTAAATTGTAGATTGTAATAGTCAAGCAATGGGATAGGTGTTGTTGTTTTGGATGCCTTGATGTATGTTGATTTGGTCTGGCTCTTGGATGCCTTGTTTGATTTGTAAACATTGTTCATGTTGCATGTCTCGAATGCTTGTATGTTTGGTTGCTAAGATATGTGTTGCGACTAAAAGTTTTTCAAAAAATACATGGGTACCTCGGGTGTCGCCCGAAGGAACCGGGTTTTAATTTGGTTTTCGAAAAATTAGTCAAATTTGTATAAAAAATAGAGGAGTCGCCACCGGCCATTTAAAAATGGTAGCCCGGACACCGAAAACTAAACCAGAGATTCTTTCTTTAAAAAAATGGGTTCGGGAGTCGGTTACACGCGGGGAAGGATGAGCACCCCCGTCGTGCTCGAAAATCGGTACCAAAAACATTACCGCTTAATTAATATTAAATTTTGCGAATTAAAGTGACGATTCGTATTGAAATTTGGTTATACGGGTGAGTAATTTTTAGAAGTCTTAAAATTCGAGAAGGAATGCCCGAACAACCACCACTACGACTGGTACTGGCCTCGTTCGTTCCCGAATAAAAAGACATTCGCATTGCAATTTAAAACTCGAGATGCAACTTATAAGCTCATAAACGGGGCATAAAAAATGAGTAATCAAGCAAGATATATAAAAATATGATAAGGCATAGACTAAATAAATACATACATTCACCATATATCGTAACACGCACACCGCATATAGCACGCATCAAACATATATAAAGCATATAAACAAAATATGGATTGAAAGTAAAGAGACATAAGTACGAAACGGAAATTAAAATGCATGAAACACAAAAAATCATGCTAAAAAAGACTAAAATTGGATCGGGACAGACTCTAGGGGGTTATGAGGAATTATACCATAAAAAAACTACTAAATTGCGGAAATAGGGATCAAAATTAAAAGACGCTGAAACTAGTGAGGACCGAAATGGTTATTAGACCATTCGAAGTCGATTAGAACCACATTAGGGGACGAAATTTAAAATTCTTAAAATGTTTGAGGGACCATAAAGGGTTTAAAATAAACAGAGACCCTCCTGGGGTGAACGTGAAAGGACGGAGGTCCTTATGAAGCCAATAACTCTTTTTTAAAACATTAAAACAGTGTAAATAGGCTTTTAAAAAAAACTTAGACCCTTTGGCCATTTTAAGAAAAAAACGGTAAACCCTCTCCCCCTATATTTCTCCGACCGATTAGGGTTTGAAACTCAAAAAAGGAGAAGGCCTTTTTGGCGCCGTCAGTCGCCAGCCGGCAACTGTGACCTCGAAAAACCGAGAAAAGAAACCTCTTTTTCTTCTCAAAACCTCAGACACGAACCCAAATCTCTTATTCTTTCGAAATCTCTTCAAACAAAAACTCTTACCCTACCATTACCAAAAACCATCGGGTCCCAAGGTGATGGGACATTCCCAGCGTCGGTTCACTCCCTAAGGCTGTGGGAGGCTACGGAGATTGTCACCGGCGGGAAGCACCAACCGATAGTAGGGTAACGGACTCTGACTCTTCCCTTTACTGTTTTTTTTTCTTTGGGTTGATTTTTGATGCATGCAATGAAAAGATTGAAATAAAAAAATACTGATACCTCAAAGGTTTTTTTTTCTCTTTGTATTGATACTGTGAAAATCACGAGTAGGTTTTTTTTGTGTTTACAATATCACACTCACTTTATGTTCTCTGTTTTTTTTCTTTTTGTTTCCTCTCGGATGTTCCTCCTTGATCTGTTTTTTGGCTTCGGTTTTTTATATATCCGAAGCTTACATGCGAATAAAATAAAATCACGGTTGACTTCGATCCTCATTCATTATTTCTTGTTTTTTTGCTGTTTATGGTAACTGATGACTGTTGTTTTCGTCTGAGGTTTGCCGGAGATGCCCGATTGGGAGGGGACATCGGCGTGGAGGTGGCAGAGGAAACAGAGGGGACTGAAGCGTTAGGCGCGTGGTCCTTGCACGCGCGCGTTGGGGGAGTCGGATCGCCGCGCATGGGCGCGTTGGGGTCTCTAGAATCTTCATCGTCCTTCGTTTGGGACCGTTTGATCGACTCGATCTAACTGTCGACGTTGTGCGGTGCTGGGAAAAGGGATGGGCTCGCTAGGGTTTCACTTGGAGGCTTGATCTGGACCGTCAGATCTAAACAGATCTGACGGTTGTGGGCTTGGCGGCGTGAGACCAAATGGAGGCTCATCTAGGGTTTTTTCGGTGAGACGATCTGGACCTTTGGATCTGCTTCACCAGATCCGACGGCTCTTGATGCGTGGCAGCTGCAGAAGACATAAACAATGTGTTAGGGTTTCTTTTTGGTGAAAAGGGCTGAACGAGCCATATGCATGTATATTTGGGCTTATTGGGTCAATCTGTGTAATGAATATTTTCGGGTTTTGTTAAATGGACTTTAATATTTAATAAATCTGGGCCTTTTTGTTTATATGATGGTTTTATTTATATGGTTTTAGTTAGTCTAATAATAATATAAATTATATAAATACAATGATACATAAATAATATAAACAATAATAACAATAAACGTGAGTAATAATAATAATACTAATAATAATGAACAATGACAAATATGTAATAATGATTGTAGAAATAATAATACCATAATAATAATAATAGAGATAACACACAACAATAGTAAAGATAATAATAATAGCAAACAATAATATGTTAGTAATGTTTAGGGGTTTTCAAATGAGAGTTAATAATAGTAATGTTTATTTATATACATACATGTGCATATTTGTTTTTTCTCTTTTTCTCATTTTTTTTAATTTTTTTTAAATACCTAACAACCCAATAAGCCCAAGATAAACACAAACTAAAGGGGTTCGAGGTCCGGACAAAATTAGTGATTACAGCTGCCCCTCTTTGCTTATACTTGTGGAACAAGAATAAAGCAAAGACCATAAACACTAATTTTGTCCTACTTCCCTGTTGGTCGGTTTACTCCCAACGCAGCCACACGATTCCAAGTAATTGCTCTTCCCAATGCCTTCCAATCGTGAGTTCTTCCTCCGGATGCCTCGAACAGGTAAACAAAGAGTTTTTTTTTTTGCAGATTTCCATTCTTCAAGTGCCCAAACGAATAAGCGGGTTCTATTCTCCAAGTGCCCGAATAGATGAGCAGATTCCAAATATCTTTGTCCTCTCCTTTTCATAAGAACAAGCTAGTCATCCAAACAACTTTGCCTTCCCTTCGCGGTCTAAAAGCAAGTTGTCCATTTTGCGGTCAAAAAGCAAGCTGAAATTCCAAATACTTTTGCCTCCTCTTCGCGGCAGAAAGGCGAACTTGGGCGTCCAAGTGGATTTGCTTTCCCTTCACGGTCGTAAAGCAAACTGGTCATAACTATATCTGTCCAACTTCCATGTTGGACGATTTACTCTCCTGGAGCTGCAACGCGCTACACCGAGTAATTTTCTCTTTGAAGCCTCAAGAATATGAGTTCTCTCTCCATAGAACTCATTTCCTTGGCGTATTCATCGAGTGGCAGTTCTTCCTATATAGAACTCTCATCCTCGTATTTCTGAAATCAAAGATCTCCAAGTCCTCTCTCTATAGAACCCTCCGCTTTCGAGATCTTGAAGCCTTAGGATTCTGAGTTCTTTCTCCACAGAACTCCTCTTCCTTAGCGTACTCTTTGAGTAGTAGTTCCTTCTCTATTGAACTACTCTCTGAAATCAAGGATCTACAAGTCCTCTCTCCATAGGACCCTCCGCTTTCGAGATCCTGAAGTCGCAAGTTCCTCCTATATAGAGCTTGTTTGGACCCTTTCTCTATAGGATCCTTCATCTTGAAATCTTTTCGGCAAGCTTGAAAGCTTTGATCTGAAATCCTTGAGTGGCGAACATGAAAGCTTCACCTGACATTCTGGAGCGGCGGCTTGAAAGGCTTCGCCTGAAATCTTTTTAGTTCTCGCTTTATCGTTTTCTCCTCATCCCGAGAGGTATTCAATTTGTCTTTCAAGAATCTGTGAAAAGAGATAAAAATGCTATGATGGTATGAGTTAGCATGCTCCTAACCTAGGGATGCCTAACTACTCGTGATGCATGATTGGGGTTTCCAAGTTATTTAATTATATTAATTCTATTGACATCGTGTCCTTTGGTGCTGCTTCTTGCTTTGATTGCCTCTCTTCTCGGTTCTCCCGGACCATTGTTCTTCTTCTTCTCATCTTAATCCACTTCTGGAATTGTCTGCCTCAAAGTTCCCATGTGGGTTTTTACTTTGAACTTTTCTTTTCCTTTCTTTTCTTTCTTTTTTTCTGCTTTTTGTCGTTGTTGCTTTGTTTTTTGTTTTTTCTTCTTTCCTTTCTTCTACTGACTTTTGATTGCCTGAATATGTATGTAGATTTCCATTCTCCAAGTGCCTGAACGGATATATGTGTTCTATTCTCCAAATGCTCGAATAGATGAGCATATTTCCATTCTCCAAGTGCCTGAACGGATAGGCGGGTTCTATTCTCCAAATGCCCGAATAGATGAGCAGATGTCATATATCTTTGCCTCGAGCTTTGAGTATCTGTCTCCTTTGCTCTAAAATCCTTTGGCTTTGAGTTTCTGCCTCCTTCGCCATGAGTTTTCGCCATAATCCCCAAAGTGTCTTTTGGGTTTTCACCGTTTCTTCTCTTTTCTTTGTCCTCTTTCTTCTCCTTTTTCTCTTTTTGGGTACTCCTTTGAGTTTTCATCCTGAAGTCAACTTCAACTTTTGACTCTTGAAAATTTTCACATCTTTACGGTGTCCACATGTCTTCTCATTTTCCATAGAGCCCTGTCTCTATTTGCCTTCACTCTTTAGGCTTACGTACCTTCTGACTGACCTCCGGTTAATGTCGGGTGCTTTAAATGGTGTCTTCTGTCAAATATGCCACAACCTTTAGGCCCTTGTTTCTCTAAATTTTTGGTCGAAAGCGCCTCTTCTGAATTTTGCTTCTTTGCCCCAAAGTGCCTTCGGGGTCTTCATCTCGGCTTCTCTTCTTTTTCTTCTCTTTCTTCTTTTCTTAGGCATGTCTTTGTCGCCTTTTGTCGAGTTGATTTCAGATCGTATTTATTGTCTCATCTTGGTGCGCGATGCACACGGTCCTTCTCGGAACATTCCCTCCAGCAAGATGCTTAGGCTCCAAGGGAAACTTCTGTTCCCCGACTCTCAATGTCAAAATTTCTACCTTCATGTTCTATTCCAACACTTCTTAGAGAAGGTCGACTTCATAGCTCGACATTTCACCGAAGACGGTCCTGATATTTCAACTGGTGGTATTCGTCGTCTAGTAGCAAAGTTTGAACCTCCGATGGTGCCCCTCTGGGTACTGATGGCTTTACCTCGAGCCACGATCAATCTGCTTGTTCATTCCCATGTAAAAGACTTACGCAAGTGATTGGGTAAAAATAATTTTATTATGAAAATATACATTTGAAAAATCATGTCAAGTGAAAATTAAGTTTTGGGTCTTTGAAAAAGGTTGACCCGAGTGAAATTTTCCGAATGTTGCAGGGATGCACATATGAAATCTTTTCTGGGCTATTAGGCTTCCGAGAGGAGCGACTCCCATGCTTAGTTTCTACCCAATTTAAAGGTGGCTCTCTTTAACTCACTAACTCACCATGCCTCATCCTTCCCTCTCTTCTGATCTCAATCAGGCATTAGAAGTGTGGAAATCCTTGAAGAAAGGTTAACCCCGATAGGCGGAATGTGATCTGAAGTCAAATTCATCCTTCCGTGCATGGTCCAAATGGTCTTTTATGGCTTGTAATGTAGGCTAAGGCTCGCGGCTATGAAAGAAAGGGTAAATAGGCCCAAACAAGTGTTTAAGGGTGGTGAAACCAAGGATCAATTCTTCCAATCTGAAGTCTCAATTATGCTCCGATGAAATGCTATTTCCTCTCTTACTTTTTTGGATCGCTCTAGACTGCCTCTTCTTGTTGGGGTTTTCACCCTAGAGTTCATTCCCTTTCATCAAGTGTAGTTTCGGGTCAATTTCCACCATCGCATTGTATTAGTGCAGGCTCTTGCTCAAAGGTGAACAATATTTCGAGGCTTATCTAAGAAGAGATTCATTTGGATAGGGAATCCTCTTGCCCCTTTTCTTTATCCGCTTCTCTCTCTTTTCAAAATTGCACTTTTCACTTTAGTGCCTTTGCTTTTGATTTCTTCAACTTTTATGTCGGTAACTTTTGACTTGATTTGGGTAGCTCTTTGAGAATCGACTTTTCTTTCGCTGTTTCCTTTTGATGTTTTTGGCTGCTCAAACTGAAAGTGTATCCAATGAATCTGTTCTCTTTTATTGCCCCTTAGTTCACAAGGCCTCGTCTTCATAGCATAATCAGGATCCAATGTCATTCATTCGTCCGCAAACTTCTACCTCAATTGCCCCCGGTGTAGGGGTGATCCTTGGTTTGGGTTCGATCAGAAGAAAAAAGTTTATCAGGCTCAAATGGGGACAACAACGGATATTTTAATATTTTCTTTCTATGTGAAGGGTATTAAAGGAATGCCAAATGTCCTCCCATACACTAATATCAAAATTGGTCTTCAGGTGGTAGAAGTTTTAGGGTTATCACTTCATTCAAGAACCTTAGACAACAATGCCCGAGAGGAAAATTCACTCAATGGGAGTGGCCCATTACTCCTAAACACTCATTGTCATTCCTCCCTTGGCCTAAGTAGAGCATAGGGTTTTCTATTTATAGCGTCCTCACAACATTCGGTCTTTTAGAAAAAAATTCTTTTTTTTGAATTGAATTAAAGTTAATCTCAAAAAAGTATATACATGTGTAATTGGAAAACAAGAGTAAGCTTATGAAATGTTTAAAGAATTAAGGAATACCAAAATATTTTCTAAATAACAAAATGAAACTTTCGTTATGATGAAAAAAAAATTTACATCTTACTTATTTCTTTTGCATTTTTCCCAAATGCACAGGGATCAACAGATTTGAACTGCCTTTACCGGTAGCCGTTTGCTCCGGGCTAGTTGTACCATTCCCCTGGGTACAATCAGTTTTCACCAATAATGAGGATTGGATTTTTGCAAAGGATTTATTTCCCTTCGACCATTCGTAAAAATGGATTTTTCGATGGACATTTGAATTATCCATTGTCTTAAACTTCACCGTATTTAAGCACGTTGTGCCAACATTTCTGTCGGACTTGCCCAAACATCGTTTCTTCTTTCATGAAGCGATGTAACGTCTCCAATTCATTTTTCTTGAAATCGAGACTTGCATTTTTCCAAAATGCACAAGGATTAACGGATTTGAAAAGCCTTTACCGGTAGCCGTTTGCTCCGGGCTAGTTATACCATTCCCCTGGGTACAATCAGTTTTCACCAATAATGAGAATTGGATTTTTGTAAAGGATTTATTCTCCTCATTACGATATTATCTCCCTTTGATTGCGAACCAAATGTTCTCGAAGCTATTCGAGCTTATCCATCCTAGCCACTAGGTCATTCATGCTTCTAAAGTTGCACTGGCTAGAAACCGTTCCCTTGTCCATTCTTTCCTCTCTCTCTCTTTCTCTCTCTCGGATGAGTCTTCTCCCCAATTAGTAATGATGCGATGAAATGCCTTGAGCAAATTTTAATGATGGATGTATTATGAACTCAAATTAACAAATGCATGATCATGAGATGGATGCATGACTGACGATGCTGCTTTGAAATGATATATGCTACAAATGTATGCAAGTCAAAGGTGTTGGTCATATAAGTGATTCCCCTTAGGTCAACTTTCACTTGAACGTAAAGGAGGCTCCTTGTTACAAGATAGTCATAGCAAAAGTCCTACGGGTACTCTTCTTGCCCCAGAATCATGTTCAAGAAAATGAAAACTTCGACTAAATTTGCTGGGGCCGGATTTGCTTTCTTCTCTAGCAATTCAAGACCCTCTAAAACTGCTGGTATCAAGTCCCGGAAAACAAGCTATTTCCTCGAAGCTGAATCCATCTCTTGACCTAATCCATGCCCTTTTCGGTCGATGTGTTCTTTCCGGCCGCCTCTTTGTACTCGGTCGGGTAGTTTCATGACTTTAGATCTTCGGAGTAGATCCGATCTTGCTTGACTTCCTTGGGGTGGAGTAAGTTGTGCCTTCTTCGATGGTGGGTATTAAATGACCCGACACTGTGCGTTCGCTCGGTAAACTGTTCCCTTATCCTTTCTGATTCACTTTTGACCGATATCGGACTTGCTAATTGACAACATCTTTTTTTAGCAACCTCCCGCCCACAATGATAGCCCTTGATCGGGTAAAACCACCTTGACTCAACACCTTTATGTCATGATATGCATGCGAGAATAAATGCAAAAAGATCATACGAATAATCGTTAGTGTCGGATAAACATGATAAAAAGCTAAGCATGAAAGCAAGCAACCCTATTTATCTCATCTAATGAACCTAGGTTGTCCGCATGGCTCTAAAAGGGGTGGGCAATCTAGTTCTCTACATGCAGTTTTGGTTCTAGGAGGTACTCGAACTGTCCTCGCTGTCCTCTTCTAAGGGTAGCAAGGCCCCCGGTCATCACCCATTATAGGCTCATCTCAACCGAGTTCAATTCGAGGGGACCCTTTAGCTATATTTGCACGGAGAAACGATATTCTCACGAAGATATAGGGTATTCGAGCCCCGAGGTACTTGCTAGGCCCATACGGAGGAACAATATCCCCACGAAAGCACTAGCGTTTCCCCCCCCACTTAAACGAACGGGTTTAAATGACAATTTTAAATGCGTTTAAAATAAACTCGCACTTATAAACAAATATCGATCGACTCGGTCACTTTAATTCGCAACTTCTAATATTAATTGAGCGATAAAGTTTTTTTGGCTTGACTCTCTTTTTTGCTTTTGGAAACAAAAATTTCTCCCCAGCGGAGTCGCCATCTGTTGTGACTAAAATTTTTTCAAAAAATACATGGGTACCTCGGGTGTCGCCCGAAGGAACCGAGTTTTAATTTGGTTTTCGAAAAATTAGTCGAATTTGTATAAAAAATAGAGGAGTCGCCACCGGCCATTTAAAAATGGTAGCCCGGACACTGAAAACAAAACCAGAGATTCTTTCTTTAAAAAAATGGGTTCGGGAGTTGGTTGGGAAGGATGAGCACCCCCGTCGTGCCCGAAAATCGGTACTAAAAACATTACCGCTTAATTAATATTAAATTTTGCGAATTAAAGTGACGATTCATATCGAAATTTGGTTATACGGGTGAGTAAATTTTAAAAGTCTTAATATTCGAGAAGGAACGCCCGAACCACCTCCACTACGACTGGTACTGGCCTCGTTCGTTCCCGAATAAAAAGGCATTCGCATTGCAATTTAAAACTCGAGATGAAACTTATAAGATCATAAACGGGGCATAAAAAATGAGTAATCAAGCAAGATATATAAAAATATGATAAGGCATAGACTAAATAAATACATACATTCACCATATATCGTAACACGCACACCGCATATATCACGCATCAAACATATATAAAGCATATAAACAAAATATGGATTGAAAGTACAGAGACATAAGTACGAAACGGAAATTAAAATGCATGAAACACAAAAAATCATGCTAAAAAAGACTAAAATTGGATCGGGACAGACTCTAGGGGGTTATGAGGAATTATACCATAAAAAAACTACTAAATTGCGGAAATAGGGATCAAAATTAAAAGACGCTGAAACTGGTGAGGACCGAAATGGTTATTATACCATTCGAAGTCGATTAGAACCACATTAGGGGACGAAATTTAAAATTCTTAAAATGTTTGAGGGACCATAAAGGGGTTTAAAATAAACGGAGACCCTCCTGGGGTGAACGTGAAAGGACGGAGGTCCTTATGAAGCCAATAACTCTTTTTTAAAACATTAAAACAGTATAAATAGGCTTTTAAAAAAACTTAGACCCTTTGGCCATTTTAAGAAAAAAAACAGTGAAACCTCTCCCCCTATATTTCTCCGGCCGATTAGGGTTTGAAACTCAAAAAGGAGAAGGCCTTTCTGGCACCGTCAGTCGCCAGCCGGCAACGGTGACCTCGAAAAACCGAGAAAAGAAACCTCTTTTTCTTCTCAAAACCTCAGACACGAACCCAAATCTCTTATTCTTTCGAAATCGCTTCAAACAAAAACTCTTACCCTACCATTACCAGAAACCATCGGGTCCCAAGGTGATGGGACATTCCCGGTGTCGGTTCACTCCCTAATGCCGTGGGAGGCTACGGAGATTGTCACCGGTGGGAAGCACCAACCGATAGTAGGGTAACGGACTCTGACTCTTCCCTTTACTGTTTTTTTCTTTGGGTTGATTTTTGATGCATGCAATGAAAAGATTGAAATAAAAAAATACTGATACCTCAAAGGTTTTTTTTCTCTTTGTATTGCTACTGTGAAAATCCCGAGTGGGTTTTTTTTGTGTTTACAATATCACACTCACTTTATGCTCTCTGTTTTTTTCTTTTCAATTCCTCTCGGATGTTCCTCCTTGATCTGTTTTTTGGCTTCGGTTTTTTATATATCTGAAGCTTACATGCGAATAAAATAAAATCACGATTGACTTCGATCCTCATTCATTATTTCTTGTTTTTTTTGCTGTTTATGGTAACTGATGACTGTTGTTTTCGTCTGAGGCTTGCCGGAGATACCCGATCGGGAGGGGACATCGGCGTGGTGGTGGTAGAGGAAACAGAGGGGATTGAAACGTCAGGCGCGTGGTCCTTGCACGCGCGCGTTGGGGGAGTCGGATCGCCGCGCGTGGGCGCGTTGGGGTCTTTGGAATCTTCATCATCCTTCATTTGGGACCGTTTGATCGACTCAATCTAACGGTCAACGTTGTGCGGTGCTGGGAAAAGGGATGGGCTCGCTAGGGTTTCACTTGGAGGCTTGATCTGGACCGTCAGATCTAAACAGATCTTACGGTTGTGGGCTTGGCGGCGTGAGACCAAATGGAGGCTCATCTAGGGTTTTTTTGGTGAGACGATCTGGACCTTTGGATCTGCTTCGCCAAATCCGACGGCTCCTGATGCGTGGCGGCTGCAGAAGACATAAACAATGTGTTAGGGTTTCTTATTGGTGAAAAGGGCTAAACGGGCCATATGCATGTATATTTGGGCTTATTGGGTCAATCTGTGTAATGAATATTTTTGGGTTTTGTTAAATGGACTTTAATATTTAATAAATCTGGGCCTTTTTGTTTATATGATGGTTTTATTTATATGGTTTTAGTTAGTCTAATAATAATATAAATTATATAAATACAATGATACATAAATAATATAAACAATAATAACAATAAACGTGAGTAATAATAATAATACTAATAATGATGAACAATGACAAATATGTAATAATGATTGTAGAAATAATAATACCATAATAATAATAATAGAGATAACACACAACAATAGTAAAGATAATAATAATAGCAAACAATAATATGTTAGTAATGTTTAAGGGTTTTCAAATGAGAGTTAATAATAGTAATATTTATTTATATACATACATGTGCATATTTGTTTTTTCTCTTTTTCTCATTTTTTTTAATTTTTTTTAAATACCTAACAGCCCAATAAGCCCAAGATAAACAAACTAAAGGGGTTCGAGGTCCGGAAAAAATTAGTGATTACAATATGAACCTTAAAGTGCTTAGTATGACATCCTTTGGTAAATGCATGAATCTTTGGATGAATGATGTTTGTTAGTGTTGGTTGCCTCGTATGCTTAGATTATGATTGTTAAAGGTTGTATGTATGTCGTTTTGTGGCTAGGGGAGTCGTAAATCGCATCTAGAGTCGAGTCTTAGATCGTTTTGCTGAAATTTGGAGACTTGCAGTGCAGGGCGTATCGATACGCCTAAGGGCCGTATCGATACGGTCTTGCCTACAGGCCTCAGTTTTGGCTTGGCGTATCGATACACAAGGGTGTATCGATACGATCTTGGCTCACTGGAATTCTGAGAATTTGGTGAGTTTAAGGCGTATCGGTATGGTGTTGAGGCGTATCGGTACGAGTATATCTCGTTGACCACGAGATGTTGACCGAGAAGGGCGTATCGATACGCTCAAGGGCTGTATCGATACGGTCTTCCTGTGTTGACTGAAGGGGTTGACCTTGGTCAAGGCGTATTGATACCCTCTCTTAGAGTATCGATACAGCCTGCTTTGAAATGATAAAATGGACCCTGTAACTTGTTGTGTTGGTTTCGATCGTGTTTCTTCTTTGTTGTTTTCCGTTGTTGTGTTCCACATAGGATATAATGTTGCATTTAGACAAGATAAATAAAAGAAATTTTCTAGGGTTGCTAACCGAGGGGGAACCTTAACGGGTTTCGCTTCGGTTTTCCCCGTGTAGCCTACTCGGATCGGTCAAACGTCCAGACCGGGACGAGGGGGTTTCAAATTGTTAAAGAATGGGCACTCTGGAGAGTGGGGAATGGACGGTTCATATCAACTTGGAATGATAACTGGATCCCCGGTCTACCCAAGTTCCGTATATCTACTCCTAAACCTCAGAACTCCCCCTCCCCTTCAGTCAGTTCTCTTATGTCTTCAGATGGTCGCTCATGGGATGAAGTAAGGGTTAAGGCTCTCTTTGATCCGATTGAAGCAAAGGAGATCTTTAGTATTCCCATCGGCGGACCTCAAGTTAGGGACTCCTTCATTTGGACAGGTACAAAAAATGGGGAGTACTCGGCTCGGTCAAGCTACAGATTCATTGAAGACTCGTCTAAAGCCTATTGTACCCCTTCTTCTAGTGAGGATCTGAGTGGGGAAAAGGGATTCTGGAAATCTATTTGGAGCTTGGGCGTTCCGCCTAAAGTTCGGTCCTTCTTATGGAAGGTGTGCCATAACATTGTTCCGACAAAAGGCACTTTGGCATCGCGGTTCCATGGTAACTTTCACGACTCTGACTGTTGCCCGAGGTGCGGAGGAAAAGGTGAAACGATCGAACACCTTTTGTTCTTTTTCCCGTTTGCTCAAGCTGTGTGAAAGGCCTCAGGCTTCAGCTATTCTCCATCTTTGACTGGTTTTCCAGGTTTCCCGAAATGGTGGAGAAAAATAATTGATCTCAGCAAATTGGGCAAGTTTGATGAAGGTTGTGCCCTTATCGCTTTCCTCCTCTAGGCTCTTTGGAAGTCTCGAAATGCTTTGGTGTTTGAAGGAATGAAAGATCTCCCCTGGGATGTATGGCTAAGGGCGGAACAAGCGTTCTTGGAATTTCACCATAACCAGGATACTTCTCAAGGGTGCCCGAAACCTGAGTGCCAACCGGAAAATTGGTCACCACCTCCTCCGAACTTCATCAAGATCAACTGCGATGCCGCTTTCGACCCTCTTTCTTGGACGGTTTCGGCGGCGGCTATTGCAAGAAATCGATCAGGCTCGATCTATCAAGGATGCTCTGAGTCCTTTTATGCATCATCTGCCACGGTGGCGGAAACTCTGGCCATCAGATTGGGCATCTCTTTGGCCTTAAGGAACGGATTTGAAAATATCATCATCGAATCCGATTGCAAAACCGTGATTTGGAGGCTCAAGGGGGGCTCCACCTCCGATTGGACCACCACATCAGTGGAAGAGGATATCAGATCCTATGCGAGATCTTTCAAATCTTGTTGTTTTGATTTTGTTCCTCGACAATGTAACCAAGATGCCGATAGGCTAGCTAAGTTCGCTAAGAACTATAGGGGTCAAAAATTTTGTGGACCCGACTCCTTCCCTTTTGTTTCATCTACTTTGTAATTTCCATGTTTAATACAAGTCATCTTTTGAACAAAAAAATCAATATAGATATCCTCTTTCTAAAACAACGCAAATTCAAATAGTATTATGACATATAGTGCTAGATAATTTCTTTCTTCTTCTTATTTGTCGTTATATAATATAACAAATATAATATAAAATATAGGGGTTCTAATATTGGCTTGGGCCTAGAAACCTAAGATCAAGTAACATGTGAATCCAACTACAGTTGTTTTGTATGTAAGGATGGCATGGATGATTTTATAAAGATGTGTAAACTTTTATACTTCTATGAAATTACATGAAAACTTAAAATTTTTAGTGGTATGAAATTAAATTATCAATGAAAAATACAAAAAATACTTAAACTATATAGTGATTTAAAATTTTCAAATGTGCGATCCTCTGCCTCACCTCGCCTATGTTTCACCATTTATATTGAGAACCAGATTATATATTATGAAAAATTAGTGAGCCTAGCTTCTAATTTCATTAAAATTAGGACCTTTCTGTAATTAACAAACCATTTCATCAAAAGACTGTTATTTTCTATCTACTTCCCTTTCGATTTCCGTGGTATGAAAACTGCATTCAAAATCATTTTATTAATTAATCCGAACCTGGCCTGCAATTGACTTGAGAATAACTCGAATCCGAATTGAACACGACTTGATTGATGTTGTTGTTGTGGTCCTGTTTGATGTCTTGTGTATGTTAGGTGATGGTTTTTGGTGCACTGATCCATCCGGTGATCCCACGGGCACGTTTTGGCTCCAAAGTTGTCACATGGTTCATTGTACCTACAACAGTTTGTGGATGTGCAACTTTATCCACCCTGATTGGGACGTGTTCCAATCAACTCACCCTTGTGCCGATTTCCATGCTACTTCCCGGGAAATCTCTGGTTATCCGGTTTACATCAGCGAGGCCGGCATAAACCATAACTTCTCATTAATGCTCAAACAGTTCGTATTGCCCGACGGTTCGATCCTTCGTTGCCGGTACAATGCACTTGCAATCAAGGATTGCTTCATTGAAGACCCTCTCCATGAGTGCAAGATCATGCTCAAAATCATGAACTTAAACAAGGTTAGTCATTAAACAACGTTCATTTTACATAATTTTTATTGAACAATTGGTGAAACATCTAACATTTTCGACTTCGAATTTAAACAGTTCGATGGTGTGACCGGGGCATTCAATTGCCAAGATAATTGTTTACATATCGAGTAAAAAGGTAACTGAAAAGCGGGAGAATTCTCAGATTTATTTACAAGGAAACATAAAGAACTCGCTTTGAAATTAAGCTTACTTTTGAGGTTTCCACTCATTTATTCTTCTACAAACCCTAATCTCCAACCAATAAATCTCAAATTCAAGCCTTTTTTCGATATTAATAAATTTTTTCAATTAAGCATTTAATTTAAAGAGGTCAAATATGATATATTTTTCAATTTTTAAAATTTATTATTAAACTGAAAGCTATAATTTATAAAAATATTTCAATACACAAGGTTTACACAAGTTTTTTAATTTTAGGGTTTAGAGATCTATGTTGTGGTTTAGAATTTAGGGGTTTAGATTGTAGGGTGTAAAATTTAAGGTTTATGGTTAGAATTTAGAGTTTAAGGGTGTTAGGACTAAGGATTTAGGTCTTGATGAGTTTTGGATCAGGTCTTGATGTCTGTAAGATATCAAGACCTGATCCAATACACCAACGTAGACTAGAATATAGAAATCTCTTAGCACTCCAAATACTCCTCCAAATTATAAAGGGATTGGATTCGAGAGTGGCATCAAGAAAGTTTGAGTCACAGTAATACTTAGCTCAGTAGAGCCTCGCAACCAAAGAGTTGGGATTCTCAAGGAGACGACATCCTTGTTTAGCCAAAAGAGCTATATTGAATTTCAAAAGATCTCGAAATCACATGCTTCTACTCAGGGACGGAGCCAGGATTTAAAGTTGGGGGACAAAACATAAATTTTAAAAGATGAGAGAGGAGGTAAATTCACAATTATACCAATTTTTTCTAAAAAATATAAAGAATTAAAGATTAAAAAGAAAATTTCTCCCTGCGGGGGGCACAGCCCCTCCTAAGAGCTACTAAGCTCCGTCACTGCTTCCGCTCTTCTTCAGCTTGCTTAAGAATTTCCATGTACACCAGTGATTTCCCTATTTGTTAGCAGATTTTTGCCACTAAAATCGTGCCATTAGCGCCTCGAGCTCTTTACAAAATGTACTCAGAAGGAGAAAACATGACATTGAGTAGGTCGATATGGCCTGCAATACAGTTCTGATTAACACTTCACGACCTGCAATTGATAAAGATCGATGGCTCCACTTGTAAGTTCTCTTTAGCATTTTCTCTTTCAACTTTCTGACCGCAAGCTTTTTATTACGACCAATGATAGAGGACAGTCTGAATTACTTCTATGTATCTGAACTATGATGCACACCAAGCACTCGACAAACATCATTTTTATTGTCGATTGATACATTTGTGCTGAAGAACGCACCCGATTTACTGTAGTTAATAAGCTTACCAGAGCAGCTTGCATATGTACCCAGCAGACGTTTAATCTCTCCTGCACCAGCAGCCGTCTCCTCGTTAAAGACTAGGCAATCATCGACAAAAAGAAAGTGTGTGATCAAAATAGCCTGTCTGTTAATTTGCACTACTTTTAAAGAACCGTGGCTGGAGGCAGTGCGGATAAAAGATGAAAGTCCCTCGTTGCAAATGAGGAAGAGGTAAGGACTGAGTGAGTCACCTTGTCTGAGCCCCTAATTTGGTCTGAAAGATTGACTAACCAAACCATTGATGACGACCAAATAAGAGACAGTCTCAACACAACGTTGGATGCTTCAAACCCATGATGTAGAAAACCCCAAATAAAGAAGCATGGATTCCAAGAAACGCAAATCAACGCGATTGTATGCCTTACTCGTGTATATCATACCATTATTGTGTACCAAACATAAGTTCATATATCAATTTTTACTCCATAATAAGAACTATTTCATTAAGGGATTTTGCTATGGACAAACTCTTAGGGTTGTTAATAAGAATTACATGAATTCTAATTGTTAATGATTTTTTTCTTTTCAATAGATTTTTATATAATGTAATTAATTGTCAACAATCTTTAGAGCAGGTGGTTAAAAGCTCTCAATTGACACCCTCTATTCTCTCTTAGGTTGTGGGTTCAATACACATTAGAAGCATATTTCACCCCTAGATAGTAATTGTTCAAAAAAAAAATATATAATTAATTACATTCCTAAAAAGTAAATAAAATTAGGGTTTATGGTTTTATAGTTTAGTATTTATGGTTTAAGGTTCTATAGTTTATGGTTTTAGAGTTTAGTTACATCAAGGAAAATACTTTGACACAAAAGCTTGTGCCTTTTAGATCGAATTTAGATCGAATTTTATAGAGGTCTATTATGGAGACGATCCTCTTGATCTAATTTTCTTCATTCACGATATGAGCATTTGAACCCTTGACCTTGCTTAAGAGAACTAGCACCTCATCCTACTAGACCTAGAAATTAATGTCTTTAATTAAAAATAAAAAATAAATGAAACATACAATAATTTGAGAATCCACATTCACCCCTTACTCACTTACCTTTCCGCTCCAGTTGGCTAATCACCGTAATTGAAATCATTATGTGGTTTTGGGATAATCTTAAGCCCTGAATGAAATGATTCAATTGAACCACATATTCATTGGCGTGTCTTTGTTTCGGACCACTAACTTACGTTTTCTATATTTTATTTTTGTCATTATATTAAGTGTAAACTACACCCATGACTATCCACCTATAAGTTTAATCCTATTTTAATCATCGATCTTTATTTTTGTCAATCTCCTCATTTAATATGGGAAGACTCTCCTCACTTTGATTTTTTTTATTTATAATATTAAAATTCGAACCACTAACTATTCTTTGAACTTTAGCAATTTTTGACATCATCTAAATATTGTTTGTAAAATTATTTAGTTGTTGGTAAATAATAGGATTTTTGACGTCATCTAAAAATTAGTTTGTAAAATTATTTTTTTACCGACAACATATCAAATAATAATCCAGTAATCAATTGGACTTTTGTATAATTAACACCTCTTCTGTAAACGGATCCTTTTATTGGCTCAAAATAGGCAACTCAATATCATGAGTATTGAACCCTATATTAGGTTTTGAAACTAGGGTTTTAAAATCATTGGCCTAATTTAGATACACAAGGAGATATCGAAATATGGAAAAAAGTTTAAATAAACTTTTTGAATTGTAAAATAAAAATTTTAATAGTTTGAATAATTTAAAAATTTTACTAATCAATAGATTAATTTTTTATTCAAGCTGAGTCTTTCAATTCTGCTTGAGATATATACCACATATGAGAAAATATAGAAAAATATATGTGTCATGTATATGAATATAGAAAGCCGTTTAAATTGAAATCAATATGTACTATAATGTTATAAATAGTTACAAATTTTCAAAAAAATAATTACAATTAAAACTGTACATAAACTCGAAAACTCGATTCGAATGGAAAAAAATTCAAATAAAGTTTGTGTCATAAAATATGACTCGCAAACTCGAATAACTCAAAAGTCTTTTATTCGACTCGATCAAACGCTCATCATATACGAAATCAAATTCAGGTTGGACAAATGGTCCAAGTGATCATTAGTCCCTCAATTTTTATGATTTATGAAAAGAGACTCCAATATCAATTGGACCAAAGAGAAGGAAAGAATTCAATATTCGAATCCAACAAATCTAATAACCCACCCTTGAAAAATTGTAATAAAATTTCGGTACATAGAAATTCAAGCCACCCTATTAAATTTCGGTACAGAGAAGGAAAGAATTCAATATTCGAATGCAACAAATCTAATAACCTACCCTTTGGCTAACCCGAAATCCAGACTATTAAATTAGTTGCACCTCTCAAATTTCGGTACATTTATTGGCATTGATATTCAAGCCAAACCCGCCGAATTAACAATTGGCTTTGTCTAACCTTTGCCGTAGGGAATTAGATTAGATATTAAATTACATTTCATTTAATTAGATACAAATAAATTTTTTCGGTACAATATCGTGTACGAGGATTAAATCTTTATTCTCTGTGATGAGGATATGTCAATAAAAAATTACTTCACTTTTTACGACAAATAATATTGTCCTCTAATACACTATCGTGAAAAAGGTTTCAAAGGCCCACTAGCTTTACTTCATTCCCTGAAGTGAATATGAGATTATATTATAGAAAGAATAAAAGCCACATTAGAAATTGTGGTCGTGGTCGAGGCTATGAATATAGACATGAAAAATATAGTCATTTTAAGAATACTTTTACCTACCAGTAGTGAGGTTATAATGATAACAAGAGTGCTAAAGATCATTTTAAGAAAGTGGAATTTTTTTATTACCAATGTGATGTTATAAATCATTGGTCTCGTACTTATCGTACGCTGGAAAAATCAACAATCATTGAATGATAAAGGAAACAAAATAGAAGCAAATTTTGTTTGCGAAAAATGACGAAGATTATATTGGTCCAACTGATTTGGACATTGTTAGTCCAACTCATTTCGACGTTGTTGATTTCCTTATAACCCTTGAAGGGAAGAAATCGTCTTCTAATTATTGTCATAACCTTAAAGAGAATTATTTATCTTTTTATTTATTTTTCTTTATGTTTATTTACTTTACACGTTAATTATTTATATTTATATTTATATATTATGATATTTATTTATTTTGTTTCACATGATTACTTATCAAATACAATATATGGTGACGATCTATACTTAGTAAAAGCATAAGACATATTTTTCCCATTTAATGCAAGGGATAATGCTAGTACTATATCTCAAAGTACTAAAAATATTGATGCTCTAGAAGAGCAATAAGTTCTTGAGAGAAAACACATTTTAAAAAGTGCAGGATTGCGAATATTGTAATAATTACCGCTAATGGTAATGATATCGTCACCACGAGAAGTGGAAATT
Organism: Hibiscus tridactylites; assembly: GCA_958450335.1. Classification (NCBI taxonomy): domain Eukaryota; kingdom Viridiplantae; phylum Streptophyta; class Magnoliopsida; order Malvales; family Malvaceae; genus Hibiscus; species Hibiscus tridactylites. The sequence goes on along the minus strand of OY288280.1, from coordinate 32,288,244 downwards.
TTAAGAGAGCAATATGAGTTCGCAAAATAATCCTTTAGAATTATAGATAACATATGTTATCAATTGGCATTTGAAATAAGTCAATGTGTATATAAGTTTTAGTAGCCAAAAGTCAGTTAAAAGCTCTAGAAGAACAATATATTGCTACCAAAAGATAATTTCCATTGAAATCTCAAGAAGAGCTAAATATATTCATATTCAAATGAACAATTTTGGTGGATAGTGTATTATCAAGTTTTAAAAAAATTGTATTTCAAAATTTGTACCACACATGAGTGAGATTGAATCACATGTGGTAAATCAGAAATACATATACACATGTATATATAGTTGGCATGATCGGTTATATCATCTAATCAATAATGATGTGAAAGCTATTGAGATTTATATGCATATTTATGAAAAGAACATGTAGTTCTTATGATGCTTGTTCTCAAAGGAATTCATTAAATTCCATTTACTAAAAGAACACGAAATTATTGTATTGCTTGTTCTCACAGGGAATGATTAAGATCTCACTTACCAAAAGAACTTGAAGTTTTTGTACTAAAGTTGAGACTGCATGTCTTGCATATATGAATGAAATATGTGTCCATTTATCCGCAAATGTGGAAAGTTTTATATGATTTTAGTAAATGCATCTACATTATTTTATCAACTTACAATCGGAAGTTTGTGAGATTGATTCTAAAAGGATTCAGATTATGAAATTAGACTATTCGTCTTGCAAAAGCTAGTGAGTTTATATTTTAGGCTATATCAGTTGTTACAAAGCCTATAGATTATGAAAAATGCAGTTTAGCAAAATTTTAATTGGATGCCTCCTATTTGCTAGCTAAACTATAAGAACAAAATAATTATTATTTATATGCTATTTCCATATAGCAGCACTTATATGCATCAAGCCAACGAGTTATAATAAATTTCCCGTTATGATTGGTTTTTTGTCAGAAATTATACATTTCCCATTTTATAATTTTTGAATGTGCGATATGAATTGCTCCACCACAACACACAAAATGGGTAAATAAAAAGGGTTGAGAATATATATTGAGTATGAGTCTCCTTTATGTTTAAATTCTTAAACATTAATTGGAGAATCATTTATGACATGATTTTTTCAATATCAGGAGGAGATAATAATCAGCTGGATAAAGAAAAATAAATTATCGTTATCTAGATCCTAGCATATGAACCAAAAGTTCATAAGATAATTCAATGTTATTACATGTCAACTGACAGACATATTTACTGACCTAATGAGAGTAATTAAGTCTCATATAACAGTTGAAATGCTCTAAATTTGAATTACATGTTATAGCCAATGGACGCAAATCATGCATGAAGCATGAAAATTGGTTCCAATGATCAAAATTATCGTAAATGGAGAATAGTATGAGATGGTCATATATTGGAGGTGTATGCTCCTAAAGAGACCCAAGACATAACTTATAATAAAACTCTAGAAGAGTTTCAGGTACTTGAAATAAAGATTGAAATTTTGAAGAGATCTCGATAAGTTATGTCACTACGAGAATAGAATCAGAAAATTGAAAAGTTGTCGACAACGATTTTGCAAACAATTTTACATAGAATACTTCTATAGAAGTAAAGAAAGAAAATGAGGATATTGTATAGAAAATCTATCTAGAAGTATAGATATTGAATTGGCCAATGTAGAAAGATGCTTTGAACTTCTAAAAGAGAAGTATTTGGACCAGCAATCCAAACACCTAAAGGTGTAATGCAAGTGAGGCACAAATAAGTAGTCGTAAATACGAGTTGAATTATGATTTATGAAAAGTTTTAATTACTTTAAGGTGGATGCAATTACTTTGGTAGTTATGAAATATTTTATATGCGTCTAATTATTTTGTGGATCCCTATTTATCATTGAAGGATTTAAAATGCTAGAAACATTTGGAAATTTTCGAGGAAATTTATTTAGACATGTCTCATTGAATATTTTGGTGTATTTGGTATAATCGCGTTAGTAAGTACTAATTGAGGAAATATTGTAAGAATGATCATATTTCCTTATGTATTTTTCTAACGGAGTTTTTGATCAATATTCATTATGATAATTTGAATTTCATTAGAACTTCTGAAGAGCTTCAAATTGGAAACTCATAAAGTGCTTTCAATGCATTTAATGAAAGTATTTGAGAAAAAAAATCTTGACATCAAATTTTATCTCGACCAGGAGATCGAGCATTTAAATGTCTCTTTGTCTATGAATGAACATCAACTAAAAGAATCTTAAAGAAGATTCAATATGAATAAAGCATATCTATTGAGTATCCTTATAATTGCAAGATTATTGGGTGTGAATAAATTTATCTTCGAAAGAAAGATAAATAAATAATTCGTCTAGAAGCATCATATACTAGTTGGTCAAAAATATCCATGGATATACAAAGATCATTAACTTTAGATCTTCAAACATTCGTCGATGCCTCCTCAAATCTTGCAGAAATAATTGTTATGCTCGAGGCAACCTAAAAATGTGTTTGGCTAAGACCATTGACCCAACATATTTATAAGATATATGAATTTACTTTCACAAGACATGATACAAAGCTATCTTGAGTATAGATAATTCAAGATGTATATCACAATCGAAAGGTGGATACATCATGGAACATATTACTCCAAAGTTTCATCCCTCACTATCAGGTGATTCTACCGTTAGGACCCTTATATTTAAGCTAATCTTAGGTCTCCCGGTAATATCGGTAGTCGGTACCTACGAAATTTGTTATGATACGACTACCTAATTTGTTACAATATGTGTAAGAAAAAATTGGTAGTTACGGAAAAACTCATCATGGTAGTAAATTTTTTAGCTACCTTATCTCTTAAAGGATTACCTTATATGTAATAAAACACGTAAGAAATTTTGTACCTACAACATATCTCACATCACCTACGTAATTCGTTAAAAAATATATAGTAAAAAAGGTAACAACCAAATTTGTTACCTCATTTCTCCAAATCTTAAACCAACCCAACTTATGGTAAGGAATTCTGTAGCTACCTTATCTCTTAAAGGATTATCCTATATGTTACAATATGCTTAAGAAATTTTGTACCTACAACATATCTCACCTCACCTACGTAATTCGTTACAAAATATATAGTAAAGAAGGTAACTGTCGAATTTACTACCCCATATATCCTAATCTTAAACAAACCCAACTTATGGTAAGGAATTTTGTAGCCACCTCATCTCTTAAAGGATTACCATATATGTTACAAAACGCGTAAGAAATTTCGTACCTACAACATATCTCACCTCACTTACGTAATTCATTACACAATATATAGTAAATGAGGTAACTACCAAATTTAGTACCCATTTCTCCAAAACGTAAACCAGCTCAACTAATGGTAAGGAATTTTGTAGCTACCTTATCTCTTAAAGGATTACCCTATATGTTACAAAAGGCGTAAGAAATTTCGTACCTACAACATATCTCACCTCACCTACCTAATTCTTTACACAATATATAGTAAATGAGGTAACTACCGAATTTATTACCCCATATGTCCTAATCTTAAACCAACCCAACTTATGGTAAGAGATTTTGTAGCTACCTTATCTCTTAAAGGATTACCCTATATGTTACAAAACATGTAAGAAATTTCGTACCTACGACATATCTCACCTCACCTACGTAATTCGTTACAAAATATATAGTAAAGAAGGTAACTACCGAATTTGTTACCCCATTTCTCCAAATCTTAAACCAACCCAACTTATGGTAGAGAATTTTGTAGCTATCTTATCTCTTAAAGGATTACCCATTAATTATAAAAACGCGTAAGAAATTTCGTACATACAACATATCTCACCCCAACTACGTAATTCGTTACACATATTATAGTAAATGAGGTAACTACCGAATTTAATACCCCATTTCTCTAAATCTTAAACCAAGGCAACTTATGTTACAGAATTTTGTAGCTACCTTATATATTAAAGGATTACACTTTATGTTAGAAAACACATGAGAAATGTGATACCTACAACATATATCACCTAACCTACGTAATTCATTACGGAATTTATAGTAAATGATGTAACTACCGAATTTTTTACCCTATATCGATAAACCAAATTCATGGTGCATCGGTACTATTCATGGGGTATCGGTATTGTTAATCAGTACCGATTCTATTCCAATTAGAGGGTTTTAATTTTGGGATACCGATTTACCAGTTCTACCTTTACCCATTGTTTTCCTTTTTCCCCATGTTTTCCCCATCAACGGCTCAAATCGATTTGGCCTAGATCTAACGATAGTACCGATGCGACCTAAGATTAACCTAATTTTAAGGGTCCTAATGTTAGAATCACCCTCACTATCTTTAGAAAATAATATTCAAGATTGAATTATGAAGATTCAAAAATCTTTTGAGGTATTTTTATGAGGAGAGTAAATAAGTCTTGCACTTTTTTTCTCTTAACCGATGTTTTGTCCCAATGTGTGTTCCTGGTAAGGTTTTTAATGATGTAACATGTTATGCGTGTCAAAGATGAGTGTACTATTTTTCCTTCACTAAAGAATTTTTTCCCATTGGATTTTTATCTTAGTAAGGTTTTAACGAGGCACATTATCTTCATAGACATCCAAAGGGGAGTGTTATGAATATTTATCTATGTGGATGTCTATCATGATGAAAACTTTATCTAAGGAGATTGAATTACTTTATCGTTAGGAATATTATCTCTATTAATTAGAGTTCAATGTAATATGTACGTCTAATGCCTATAAATAGATGATTTGATTAAGGCATTCGATATTCATGTCAATATTCAGAATAATAATAATCCCCCTCTTTCTCTCATCTCTTTGTTCTTTTATTCTTATTCTTTATATTTGTTATCGTTCTTCGTTATTTTATTCACAACACTCTCTTATTTCTAAGTTATTTGTCTCCCTTATTAAACCACAAATCCTAGACTCTAACCCTAAACTCTAAACTCTAAATACTAAAAATTTAAACCCTAAATCATAATCCTAAACCCCAAAACTCTAAACCATGAATCATAGAGCATAAACTCTAAACCCAAACCCTAAAACTCTAAACCATAAAACAACAAACCCTAAACTCTAAAATTCAATACCAAAACCACAAACCATAAACCCTAAACCCTTTGATAAGGGAGACAAAACACTTAAAAATAATAGAGAAATTTAATTATTAAATGAAAGATTTAATAAGAAAAAGTTTTGTACCAAATTAAATGAGGTGTTGTGAATAAAATAAAGACGAACAAGAATAAGAACAAGAAGAACAAAGAGATGAGAGAAAGAGGGAGATTTGTATTATTCTCAAATATAGACTTATATACAATGCCTTCAATGAATCATCTATTTATAGGCATAAGAAGTACATAATACATTAAAATCTAATTCATAGGGATAATATTCCTAATAATAAATAAATCAAACTCCTTTGATAAAGTTCTAATCATGATAGACATCCACATATATAAATATACGTAACACTCCCCCTTGGATGTCTATGAAGATAATGTGCCTCGTTAAAACCTTACTAAGATAAAAACCCAGTGGGAAAAAAATTCTTTAGTGAAGGAAAAAGAGTACACACATCTTTGATACGCATAACATGTTGCCTCATTAAAAACCTTACCAGGAAAATCCATTGGGACAAAACCTCGATTAAGGAAAAAAGAGTGCAACGCGTATTTACTCCCCCTCATGCAAACATCACAAAAGATCTTTGAATCTTCATAATTTAATCTCAAATATCATTTTTAAAGATCGTGAAGGATGAAACTTTGGAGTAATATGTTCCATGATGTATCTACTTTCAAACTGAGATATACATCTTGTGTTATCTTCACACAAGATAGCATTTATCATATCTTGTAAAAGTAAATCCACATATCTTTTGGATATGTTGGGTCAATGACAAGTCGTCGTTTAACCGGTCAAAAATAAATATTTAACCTCTTTCAACAATAAATAAAATAAAGAAATTGAGTAGATATAGGGAAAGAGGGTCGATCCACGAGGAGATTAGCTGGAATTATTGACTGAAGATTGCTTCGATTACTACTTCCAGGAATATCTGCAGAATAATTAAATAAAATGGGGGGAGTGATTTGATATTGGATGAAGTAATAAAATAAAATGCAAGAATTAAAAATAATAAGAAAAACCAAGTATGTGAAATAGCCTCGAGCTAGCCTTGTCAATTCCTTTGGTCATTGAAATAGATTTTTACTTCGGGGATCATGTCGGTTACAGTCTGCGAGGCCCAACCCGTCGCAACTTGCTTCTCTCTCGAGTAACCAATCCTCCCAAGACTATCTTCGAAGGTTGATTCTTAAACAAATTAACCACATCTATCGCCGTTAAAGTGTTTATTTTTAAAAGCAGGAAAAGCCCGACTCAGAAATTGTCTTAAAAAGAATCGCTTCTGATTTTATCTTTCCTTAGCGGACCGCCGCTAAGAGTGTTCACAGGAAGTCGAAATTGCCACAGGCCGATCCTTCCTCCCAACTATGTCTTTAAACGATTCCAGACCAACGAGCTCTTTTTGATTTGAAAAACGATTAAAAACTTTAGTAAGGCCGATTGCCAAACTATCTAAACAGAAAGATAAAAATGTATTCCCGAAGGAATTTAGGCAATGTTCAATTCTCACGATTAGAATTGATTTGGCTAACTCTTGGCTCAAGAAATTTAGCTAAGCATGATATTAATTATCATACTTAACTTGGTTTTTAGAAAAGTAATAAAATAACATAAAATAAATGGAACAAGAAAATAATAAAAAAAGAACTTTTATTAAAGCTAAAAACGTTTCAAGCTAGAAGATGAAAACTAAAATGATTGATGGATGATCTAAGCCTTTACCAAGGGTGGTATTTATAGGCTTAGATTTACAAAGATAAGGTGATGAGATAATTTAAAATAATAAACAAAAGATAAAACAATTTAAATGTTTTGAAATTTAAATGCAGGAAATCTAATTAGATAAGTTGATAAGCTCTCTCAGAACGTTCCAGAAGCTTCTAGAAGTCGCCACGTCATTGCCACGTCACTGCCACATCAGAAGCGTCGTGCCCGGTGTCATGCCCATGATGCCAGTCATGACAGAATTATAATAAAAACTGCAGAAATGCCCCATTTTCACTGCTATTTTCAGAATTGGATCCCTGCACAAAATATAATGAAAACAACATGTATTAAGCAGCAAGAAGTCCAAATAACTAGAAAAATAGCAAATGAAATATGTCGTATTTGAGAAGTCATCAAATTCCCCCTCACTTGTCTCATACTTGTCCTCAAGTATGTCAGAAAAAAGATATTAACCAAGAATGCATTTCTCAAGCCATTACAAGCATCAAGCATAATCATAAGAGTTCTAGCACAATTGGAGTATCATGAAAGAAAACATTATCAAACCAAATGGATGCAAGCAAAGATCATCCCTTATCTCTTCCAATTACCTATCAAGCACTAATCAAATCCTAACCTAGTCTTAATCCTCACCAAGATACACTCAAGAGCACTCAAAGTGTTTTAAAGGTAAACGTGAAGCAAAAAGCACTCTAAGTCAAGCATGAACAAAGGTTTCCATAAGCTTGTAACAAGTTCAATTCTCCACTACTTATTAGAATCGAGGTGCAAAAATCATTAGGTCTTTTATTCAAGGTGTAATGTGGGTTTAGAAAAAAGGATAGAAAGATGGGAAGAAAAACAAAAGATGATGATCAATGCAAGATATTTCAAACATTCAGCAGTGAAGACATTAAAAATGAGCTAAAATGGGCAAGCCAACACACATTTTTTTCTTTTCTTTTTTTCTTTTTTTATTCCTTTCGAAACTGTTTTTCTTCCTTTTTTCTCTTTTTTTCTTTTCTTTTCGAAGAAATTGCTTCCTTTTATTCTGTTTTTTTTTTCTTTTTTTCATTTTTTTCGGAAAAATTCTGCCCTTTATTCGATTTGCAGCCCTTTTTTTTCTAGCAATACAATTTCTAGCATTTCACCAATCAAAAAGTTTGGTTGAGGGTTAAGCCAAAAAAATGGGATATAAGGTTTCAAGAGGGTTCACTAAGCGAAAGGTAAATTTTAATGAAAGAGAGAAAATCCTAATGCCTAAATCATCTTAAAGCACCTCATTCTTAGTGTAGTCTCGAATCGTAAGCAAGCCACAAGTTCTAGATTTCTAAATTCAAGATGACACTCTCAAGAAAAAGAAACGAGCATAATATGAAGAATGCATGCTCAAGGCTCAAATCTTACCAAAATTGGGCTAATTTGATTAAGCTAGGCGAGAAATTTAATTAACACTATCAAGAGTAATTAAAAGAGATGTCAAACTGCAGATTACCCATATCATTTGATTATCAAAATGCTCCAATTCAATCACTCCTAAGCACTAGAACAAGTACAACATGCTAGGTAACATGTAATGGCAAGAAAAATTCATCTAAGTTTAATCAAAGTCAAACATTTTATCAAACAAGCATAAGACAAGTGGTGTTTTTGCACCCTCCCCCTCACTTAAATGAATTGCCCCAATTCAGAAAAAAGAATTAAAAAGTAAGGCAAAGAGGGGTAAAGGGAACTCCCCGTGATCAACGATGATTGCGACGATGGTGATGGTGACCGTCGAGAAGGCGGCCGGCGGGTGGAGAAGGCCGAGGTGCGGTGGAAGCCATAGGCGTGGTTGAGTGAAAAAAAAAACAAAGGTGTTTGATTGTGTTTTTTTAGGGTTTGATGGTTTGCGGGAAAGAAAGAAAAGGGGAAAGGTTTCAAATGGGGATAAATAAAGAAAGGAATTGAAAACAATTGTTACTTTATTTTATCCCTATGCAACCGGTCAAAGGGTTTTGAAAATGGTTGGAAAGGGGTTTGCTATCATGCACCATTAAATGGGAAGGGGTTTTGCTATCGTGCGCCATTTTTAATGAAACTGCAACTTATGATCGAAGAGTGCTTGCTTTGTGAAAAAAATCCTGCAGAAAAATTATTAAGGTAATTAAAAAAAGGAAAATGAAAAATGAAGCATAAATTAAATTATTAAAAAGGAAGTAAAAATTAACGAAAAATAAACCAATGGGTTGCCTCCCATTTAGCACTTTGTTTAACGTCGTTTAGCTCGACGACCTTTGCTAAATTTTTGGTTCTTCAAAAGCAAGTTCTTCAAATAAACGGCGACGTCCATCCCTTGTCGTTTTAACGCCTTCCTCCATCTTTTTATGTGTGTGCAAAGCAACAACTAAGCTTCTACCTCTTTCCCGATGCGACAACTTACTCAAGATGATGTTTGGCAAAGTTTGGTTGTCGCCTAAAAATATAAAATTAAAGTGATCTAACTTCGGCTTTGGTTCCTGCAAAATTGAGGGAAAATGTTTAGATCGAGTTGGAATTAATCGAAAATCATAAAGGGAAGAAATAGTTGAAATGATTTCGCCTATATCGTCGAGATCTGCGAATTCCCTACAAAATTCATAACACAAATCAGTTTCGATCAAATCATCAACTAATGGATCTATAATATCAATGCAATTTAAACTTGCGACCGAATCAGGATACTTCATAGCTTTATACATATCAAATTTAACTACTTCCCCATCAAATTCCATAGTTAAGATGCCATCGCGGACATCAATCTTTGTATGCGCGGTTGATAGGAAAGGTCGGCCAAGCAAGATTTCGGATCCGTTGTTGCTGCGATCATTTTCCATGTCAATTATATAAAAATCAGTAGGAAAAATAAGATGTTTTACCTGTACCAACACGTTTTCTAGTACTCCCTCGGGGTAGATAACTGATCGATCAGCTAATTGAACCGTCACTCGTGTTTCCTTCAAAGGTTCAGTCGAAATTTTGTTGTAGACGCTTAACGGCATGACGTTGATAGATGCGCCTAAATCGCACATCGCCCTTTTTATCCCAATATTCCCAATTTTACAAGGAACCGCAAACATACCTTGGTCCTTGTACTTTGGCGGCAACGGCTTTTGAAAGATGGCCGAAATATTTTCACCAAGGTTAACTTTTTCATTTCCGGATAGTCGCCTTCGGTTTGTGCATAAGTCCTTCAGAAACCTTGCATATTTGGGCACTTTCCGAATAACATCAAGAAGTGGAATATTAATTTCCACTTTCTTGAATACATCCAAAATTTCCTTCTCTTCCTCCTTTTTATCTCGTTTCGCCAATCTACCTGGAAAAGGAGGAACAAGTTCGTAAGTAGAAACAGAAATATTGGATTTAGAGTTACCTGCAGTGGGTGGAGACTTTTCGTTCTGGTCCTTTGAAGAGTTGCCTTGCTCATCGGATTTTTGCTCATCTTGCTTGGGCGGTTTAGGTGTTATCACTGTTCCACTACGCAAAGTTATCGCACTAACGTTTTCCCTTGGGTTGGTTTCCGTTTGGGATGGTAACTTTCCCTGGGATTCTATACGGCTAACGGCTTGAGCTAGTTGGCTTATTTGTTTGTCGATTTTTTGGAGGTGGGATTGTGTTTGGGTTTGGAATTTTTCCTGCGAAACCGCCAATCTCTCAACAATAGACTCAAGCGAGGATTTTTGGGGTACTTGGTTTTGGTAGGGAGGTTGTTGCCTAGGTTTGTAATTCAGGTTCTGATTACCGTAGCTCAAGTTTGGGTGATCTCTCCAACCGGGATTGAAGGTATTGCTATGTGGGTTATAGGGTCTTTGGGGAGCTCCGGGAAAGTTGTGTATGGCGTTAACTTGGGCACCAGATGTATCCCGCAACAATGGGCATAAGTCGGTTGCGTGATCTGGCATAGTGCATATTCCGCATACCTTAGCAGCTTTTATCTCCCCTGAAACAAGAGAATCCACAATATTAGTCAAATTATCAATTTTATTCTCTAATGAAATTGTGCTTACTGTTTGAACCCGTCGACTGGGTTCACTTGTAGAACCAAATTGTTGCGAATTTGCAGCCATTGTGGAGATTAATGTTCTTGCTGCAGTAGGGGTCATATTAACGAGCGCGCCACCGCTTGCTGCATCTACCATCTTTTTGTCCATTGGTAACATTCCTTCATATAGGTATTGAAAGAGTGTTTGCTCGGATAGGCCATGTTGCGGACAGCTTGCGCACAGCTTCTTGAACCTTTCCCAATAATCATATAGGGATTCGTCATGCATTTGTTGGATACTCAATATGTTTCGCCTAAGTTCAGTCGCTTTTGCTGTAGGGAAATACCTGTCAAGGAAAATACGAGAAAGATCAGCCCATGTATTAATAGAATTCGGAGGTAAATAAAATAATCATTCTTTAGCCATTCCGGCTAAAGAAAAAGGAAATGCCCTTAGTTTTATCTGATCCTCTGAAACTCCTTGCGGTTTCATGCTGCTGCACACCATGTGAAATTCGGCAAGGTGTTTATGTGGGCTTTCAGTAGGGAGGCCATTAAAGGTGGGTAATAGGTGAATTAGGCCCGTTTTGAGTTGGAAAGGAGTATCGCCTTGAGGAAAAGCGATGCAGAGTGGTTGTTGCACAGTAGGGGCGGCGTTCAGCTCTCGAATTGTTTGGTCCGCCATCGTTTCTGGTTCCTGTGTAGGTTCTTCGATTGGTGTTGTTTCGGAAGTGGATTCTTGTTCGGATTGTTGTATGCTTTGTTGCTTCTTTCGTCGAAGTGTTTCGCCTTGAGTTCTACGAGCGCTTGCTTCAATTTCCGGGTTGTATGGAGCTAAAGTACCCGGATTCTTCCTAGTCATAAAATAAAACAAAAATCAGTCAAAATTGCCGAAAATAAATCTCCCCGGCAACGACACCAATTTTGACAAGTTGTCGTTTAACCGGTCAAAAATAAATATTTAACCTCTTTCAACAATAAATAAAATAAAGAAATTGAGTAGATATAGGGAAAGAGGGTCGATCCACGAGGAGATTAGCTGGAATTATTGACTGAAGATTGCTTCGATTACTACTTCCAGGAATATCTGCAGAATAATTAAATAAAATGGGGGGAGTGATTTGATATTGGATGAAGTAATAAAATAAAATGCAAGAATTAAAAATAATAAGAAAAATCAAGTATGTGAAATAACCTCGAGCTAGCCTTGTCAATTCCTTCGATCATTGAAATAGATTTTTACTTCGGGGATCATGTCGGTTACAGTCTGCGAGGCCTAACCCGTCGCAACTTGCTTCTCTCTCGAGTAACCAATCCTCCCAAGACTATCTTCGAAGGTTGATTCTTAAACAAATTAACCACATCTATCGCCGTTAAAGTGTTTAGTTTTAAAAGCAGGAAAAGCCCGACTCATAAATTGTCTTAAAAAGAATCGCTTCTGATTTTATCTTTCCTTAGCGGACCGCCGCTAAGAGTGTTCACAGGAAGTCGAAATTGCCACAGGCCGATCCTTCCTCTCAACTATGTCTTTAAACGATTCCAGACCAACGAGCTCTTTTTGATTTGAAAAACGATTAAAAACTTTAGTAAAGCCGATTGCCAAACTATCTAAACAGAAAGATAAAAATGTATTCCCGAAGGAATTTAGGCAATGTTCAATTCTCACGATTAGAATTGATTTGGCTAACTCTTGGCTCAAGAAATTTAGCTAAGCATGATATTAATTATCATACTTAACTTGGTTTTTAGAAAAGTAATAAAATAACATAAAATAAATGGAACAAGAAAATAATAAAAAAAGAACTTTTATTAAAGCTAAAAACGTTTCAAGCTAGAAGATGAAAACTAAAATGATTGATGGATGATGTCTTTACCAAGGGTGGTATTTATAGGCTTAGATTTACAAAGATAAGGTGATGAGATAATTTAAAATAATAAACAAAAGATAAAACAATTCAAATGTTTTGAAATTTAAATGCAGGAAATCTAATCGGATAAGTTGATAAGCTCTCTCAGAACGTTCCAGAAGCTTCTAGAAGTCGCCACTTCATTGCCACATCACTGCCACGTCAGAAGCGTCGTGCCCGGTGTCGTGCCCATGATGCCAGTCATGACAGAATTATAATAAAAACTGCAGAAATTCCCCATTTTCACTGCTATTTTCAGAATTGGATCCCTGCACAAAATATAATGAAAACAACATGTATTAAGCAGCAAGAAGTCCAAATAACTAGAAAAATAGCAAATGAAATATGTCGTATTTGAGAACTCATCAGTCAATAGTCTTAGCCAAACACATTTTTTGGCTTGCCTCATGCATAACAATTATTTCTACGATATTTGAGGAGGCATCAACGAATGTTTGAAGATCTAAATGTAATGATCTTTGTATATTCATAGATATTTCTTGACCAACTAATATATAGTGCTTCAAGACCAAGAGAAGATATAATTATCTTTATTCACATCCAACAATCTTACAACTATTGGGATACTCAATAGATATGCTCTATTCATGTTTAATCTTCTTTAAGATTCTTTCAGCTTATATCTATTCATAGACAAAAGAAATATATAAAAATGCTCGATCTTCAGGTCGAGATAAACTTGATGTCAAGATTCAAGTACTTGTATTGAAATTACTTCGCGAGTTTCCAATTTGAAGCTCTTTAGGAGTTCTAAAATTATCATAATGGATCTTGATCCAAACTCCTTTATAAAATACATAAGGAAATCTGATCATTCTTATAGTATTTTCTCAATTAGTATTCACTAAGGCGATTATACCAAATGCGCCAAAATATTCATGAAACATGTCTAAATAAATTTCCTAAGAAATTTCCAAATGCTTATAGCATTTTAGATCCTTCAAGGATAAATATGGATCCACAAATACTTAGACGCATGTAAAATTTTCAAAACTGCCAAAGTAATTGCATCCACCATGAAGTAATTAAAACTTTTCATAAATCATAGTTCAAGTCGTATTTACGACTACTTTTTTGTGCATTACTTGCATTACACCTTTAGGTGTTTGGACTGTTGGTCCAAATACTTCTATTTTAGAAGTTCAAAGCGTCTTTCAACATTGGTCAATTCAATATCTATACTTCTGGATAGATTTTATACAAGATCCTCGATTTCTTTCTTTACTTCTATAGAAGTATTTTATGTAAAATTGTTTGTAAAATCGTTGTCGGCAACTTTCCAATTTTCTGGTTCCATTCTCGTAATGACATAACTCATCGAGATCTCTTCAAGATTTCAATCTTTATTTTAGGTACCATCTCATATTACTTTCTATTTACGAGAATTTTGATCATTGGAACCATTCAACTATCATGCTTGAGGCATGATTTACATTCTCTCGCTCTAACATGTAATTTAAACTTACATCATTTCAGCTGGTATATGAGACTTAATTACTCTCATTGGGTCAGTAAATATGTTTAGCAGTTGACATGTAATAACATGAATTATCTTATGAACTTCTAGTTCATATACGAGGATCTAGATAATGATAATTCATTTTCCTTTATCCATCTGATTATTATCTCCCCTGATGTTGAGAAAAATCATGTCATAAATGATTCTCCAATTAATGTTTAAGAATTTAAACATAAAAGAAGACTCGTACTCAATATATATTCTCAACCCTTTTTACTTGCCCATTTTGTGCGTTATGGTGGAGCAATTCAACTATATATCGCACATTCAAAGATTCAAAAAATGGGAAATGTATGGTTACTGACCAAAAACCAATCATAACGGGAAGTTTATTATAACTCGTTGGCTTGATGCGTATAAGTGATGCTATATGGAAACACCATATAAATAATAACTCTTTTGTTCTCATAGTTTAGCTATTAAATAGGATGCATCCAATTGAAATTTTGCTAAACTATATTTTTCATAATCAATAGGCTTTGTAATAACTGATATAGCCTAAAATATAAATCCACTAGCTTTTCAAGACAATAGTCTAATTGTATAATCTGAATCTTTTTAGAATAAATCTCACAAACCTCTGGTTGTAAGTCGATAGAACAATGTAGATGCATCTACTAAAATCATATAAAACTTTTCACATTTGTGGATATATGGGCCCATATTTCGTTCAGATATGCAAGACATACAATCTTAACTTCACTACAAGAACTTTAAGTTCTAATTCTTTTGGTATGTGGGATCATCTATATCCTTTGAGAACAAACAACACAAGAACTTCATGTTCTTTTAGTAAGTGGAATTTAATCAATTTCTTTAAGCAACACAAGAACTTCACGTTCTTTAATAAGTGGAAATTAATCCATTCCTTTGAGAATAAGCACCACAAGAACTACAGGTTCTTTTAATACATGTGCATATAAATCTCAATAATTTCTGCACCATTATTGATCAGGATGGTCTAACTGATCATGCCAACTATATATATGTGTGTATATATCTCTGGATTTGTAAACTTCTTGTTTACCATAACATGTAATTCAATCTTACTCGTACATGTCTAGTACGACCATCAAAATTGTTCCTTTAAATAGGAATATATTTAGCTCTTTCGGAGCTTCCAATTGAAATTATCTTTTGGTAGCAATATATAGCTCTCCTAGAGCTTTCAACTGACTTTTTGGCTACCAGAACTTATATCCATATTGGCTTATTTCAAATGTCAATTGATAACATATGTTATCTATAATTTTTAAGGGGATATTTTGTGAACTCATATTGCTCTCTTTATGACTTTGACGAGTATAACGCACTGTAACGCACTGTGAATATGGAATAAAGTTCCATTTGACAATAACATATTTGCTCAATCAGAGCCTTTTGTGATATCAGTACTTCCGGATATAGTACTCACATTATTCCATTGCATTTTAATCGAGAAATGCATAATTGTGCACCTTTCAAAATGTGCTTTGTTTCATTTACTTCAGGTAATGAAAATATGTACTTTGTATCATTCACTTCGAGGAATATAAAATATAGCACATCATATCAAGTCGATTATCTATCAGAGATAAACTTTCAAGTGCTCTTCTGAAGTATTGATATTTTAGTACTTTGAGAAATACTACTCATATTTCCCCTTGCATTTAAATGGGAAAAATATTTCTCATGCTTAAGTACAATATGAGTACTTGCATTATCTGCTAGGCATAAATAGCCACAATTCATTGTATATTTTATTCCGGAAGTAATCATATTCTTCAAATAATAAATTAACATAAATCGTAAATAAATAATATGTGAAATAAATAAACATAAAGCAAACTAACATAAATAAATAATAAATAAAACTTTCAAGTGCTCTTCCGAAGTATTGATATTTTAGTACTTTGAGAAATACTACTCATATTTCCCCTTGCATTTAAATGGGAAAAATATTTCTCATTCTTAAGTACAATATGAGTACTTGCATTATCTGCTAGGCATAAATAGCCACAATTCATTGTATATTTTATTCCGGAAGTAATCATATTCTTCAAATAATAAATTAACATAAATCGTAAATAAATAATATGTGAAATAAATAAACATAAAGCAAACTAACATAAATAAATAATAAATAAAACGAATTAACATAAAAAACCAATTATTCCTGTTAGAGGTTATAAGGGAAATAAAATAAATGGTAAATTATTCCCTTCAAGGGTTATGAGAAAATTAACAATATCCAATTGAGTTGGACCAATAGCGCCATAATTATTTTCGCCATTAACAAATTTTGCTTATATTTTATTTCATTTATCATTCATGATTATGGATAAAGTCCATAATACTTTGGCGTTTACAAGTACGAAACTAATGGTTTATAACATCATATTGGTAAAAGGAATTCAATTCCTTAGAATGATCTTTATCACTCTTGTCATCCTTATAACTTCGCTACCAGCAGGTAGAAGTATTCTTAAAACGACTATATTTTTCATGTGTATATTCATAGCCTCAACCACGACCACAACTTTTAATTGTGGTTTTTATTCCTTCCATAATATAATCTCACATTCACTTCAGGGAATGGAGTAGAGCTAGTGGGCCTTTGAAACCTTTTTCACATATCCTTATCACGGAGAACAAAGATTTAATCCTCGTACGCGGCATTGTTAAACATGTCCACAAGGTCCTTTAAAAACCTCCTTTGAGACCAGTAGCCTCGTAGAACGGGATGTCCAGCCAATTATACTTGGATTATATCAAAATTATGTCTCTAATTGAATAATGATTTACCATATTTGCATTCACTTTAGGGAATGAAACAGTTCCAATAATCGCATGGAATAAACATCATTCTTGCATTCACTTTAGGGAATGCCCCATCATTGATAATCGCATGGAATAAACATCATGCTTGCATTCACTTTAGGGAATTCCCCATCATTGATAATCGCATGGAATAAACAGCATGGTTGCATTCACTTCAGGGAATGCCCCATCATTGATAATCGCATGGAATAAACATCATGCTTTGCATTCATTTCAGGGAATGCCTCCGATAAATTTTTTTGGATCAAGACGAATTTTCGTAACTTGAAATTGAGAGAAGTCTATGGTCGAATTTTTCGACAAAGAAGAAAAATTGCTTTCGAGAAAACATAGACTTTATAACAATCTTTTCATAGATTGAAATTCAGCATTATTTATCGCACATTAAAATCATAATTTAAAGAATAAAAATAAAATTAGAATTTACCGATATTAGTTTTCCTCTCGAGGAAAATGGAGACGTAGCAAATGACCAAAACATCTTCTCATAATGTCGTGTCTCTTTCCAAGTCATTAAAATAAATGTAAAACTCAATACATGGTTAAAATATCAATATCATCAAATAAAATATTATAAACACATATTGATCTTAATAAAAAGTTTAACCATTGTGTCAAAATAAACATATATGAAACCATAATAATAAGATCTATATGTATAGGCTGAATTGAATATATTAGAAATCAGAGGATCTATGTCATAATTCTCTCTTTTTTTTAAAAAAAACTAAACCAACAGAGGTGTTTCATTAATGTACAGATCTTTGTTACTAAAAAAACCTTAAACCTAGAGTACGTATTTTAATGACTTTATATGGAAGACTACCATAATTCTACGTACATAACTTTGTTATTAATGATTACAAAGTATAGTTAGTAAATTGAACAGGTTTTACATGCACCATCATCAAATTTCATGAATTTACAAATATACAAACACAAATAATAATAATTAAGTATGAAAAGCATAAGCAGTTGAGTACCAAAAATGAAAACCCACAAATACTTTCGCTCAACAAACCTTAATCGATTCCGTCGATCCCTGCTTTAAAAGCCGAGGAGGCAGGTAAGGAAAACAACGCGACATTATCGACTTTTTTCGCTAATTAACCCTTTTAGAAACAAGAGAAAACACATGTAATTTACACCAAACACAACATCTTCGTCTCTGTCGATTCGTCTTTTGGTTTGTGAGAAACCACAAATTTGTCTCTTTCCAATGTTTGAATAAAATTAAACATACTTCCAAATTTTTCAAAAAAATAAAAATAAAAATAATTAAGTTAAAATATAAAGAAAAAGACAATCGGTAATTTAAAAAAAATGAAGAGAGAAAAAAAACTTATCTTTGGTTTATCCTAGAATCGAATTCTTTCCAATAACTTCTTTTGGATTCAAACCATGAAGACCTCAGTTGATTAGAGTCGTGTTGTTAACGTGTTATGAATAAAATAAAGACGAACAAGAATAAGAACAAGAAGAACAAAGAGATGAGAGAAAGAGGGAGATTTATATTATTCTCAAATATAGACTTATATACAATGCCTTCAATGAATCATCTATTTATAAGCATAAGAAGTACATAATACATTAAAATTTAATTCATAAGGATAATATTTCTAATAATAAATAAATCAAACTCCATAAATTAGTTGCACCTATCAAGTATCGGTACTTTATAAACCGAATCAAGAACCAAGAATGTGCACAACGCATTGCAATTTCATGGCATTAATGAATTGTTTTCAGGTTTTCTTTTTGGCTCTCATCTGCTTCTTGTTCCTCTACTACTTGAGAAACAACAATGGATCTCCCAAGAGTTCCCCTGCTGTTGGGTTGCTCGAGCTTCTCCGCAACATCCATCGGTTCCACGATTGGTGCACCGAGACTCTCGAACGATGCAACGGCACCTCCGTGCTGGAAGGCCCTCCGTTTGCTAAGTTGAACTGCTTGATGACCTGCGACCCTACCAACATTCACTACGTTATGAGTTCCAATTTTACCAACTTCCCCAAAGGGCCTGGATATAAACAGATGTTCGACGCCTTAGGCGATGGGATTTTCAACTCCGACATGGATTTGTGGAGGAACCAGAGGAAGGCAGCTCAAGGATTCATCCGGCGTCAGCTTTTCCACCGGTTCTTGCTGCGGACTACCCAAGACAAGATGGAGAAAGGGCTCATTCCTGTCATCGACCATGTTGCTAAACATGGCTTGGTGATCAACTTGGAAGATGTTTTCCAAAGGTTCACATTTGATTCCACGTGCATCTTGGTTACCGGCTATGATCCCGGATGCCTCTCCGTCGAATTCCCTCGAGTTCTTTTCTCCGAGGCCGTGGATGATGTACAACAAGCGATATTTTATCGGCATGTCAGGCCACAAAGCTTTGTTAAGTTGCAGAAGTGGCTCAACGTAGGACAAGAAGGGAAACATAACAAGGCAATGGAAGTTATTGATGGTATAATAGCTGAATATGTATGTCAGAAGAGGAAAGACGCGAGCAAGCTGAACCAAGAGCCGGAATCGGAAGTTGGTGCGGATCTCTTGACATCATACATAACTGAAGAGAAATCAACCTCTTTGAAATGCGATGATAAGTTCTTGAGAGACACCTTTTTGAATATGATTCTTGCAGGGAGGGACACGACAAGCGCTGCGCTTACTTGGTTCATTTGGCTTGTTTCGAGGCATCCGGTCGTGGAAAACCGGATCATACAAGAGCTTGAATCAAGAATACCCGTCGAGGAAACCAAGAGGAGGCGACTATTCACTACTGAGGAGGTAAAGAACTTGGTTTATCTACATGCAGCATTGTGCGAGTCATTAAGGCTGTATCCACCGGTTCCCTTCAATCACAAGGAACCTCTCGAACCGGATACGCTTCCGAGCGGGCATCGAGTTCATCCGAAGATGAAAATCCTGTTAAATCTGTATTCAATGGGAAGGATGGAATCTATTTGGGGGAAAGATTGCTGTGAATTCAAGCCTGAAAGATGGATTGACAATAGGGGAGGGATTAAACACGAGCCATCATACAAGTTCGTATCGTTTGGCGCAGGGCCAAGGATATGTGTGGGGAAGGAAGTGTCATTTGTTCAAATGAAAGCTGTAGCATCTGCTATGATTTACAACTATCGCATTCATGTATTGGATGAAACTTCGGTCGTTCCGGCCTTATCCATTATCTTGCACACTAAGGATGGATTGATGACTAATGTCTCTACCAGATGGGACTAAATGCATGACTTCATTCTACGTTGAATGGCGAGTGTAATAAGACTAAATAAATGAAATTAAAAACAAATGTTATTGAACTTAGAGGTGTTCATATGAGGGATCGGATCGGTTCGTGTGATGCTCATGTCTGGCATCGGGTTGAAAGAGAGAATAAACACTATGTGTGAGTTCTAAGATAGTATATTAGTATTACATGGTCCTCCTCCTCCATTTAGTATGGCATTTGTACTTGAATTATGTCACTTCCAATCCCTATTTGATCCGAAAAATGGTTCGAACTTTCTCCAAAATTTTCTGAATCTTTCCATCTCTAATTTCATGCTAGCATCGGATCGAGCTTCGGCTTGAGAAGGGGTCTCTTCTTCTTCAACTTTCACTCTCCCTGCCGCCTGAGTTTGCTGTTTTAACTGCTTTCCAAAAGCCTTAGCTGCCATGAATACATTTGCAGGTCTTTCCCAGCCTCCTCCAAATACACCATACCCTTCCTTTGGCTGGGGTTGCATCATGAACTCGAGCACTACCAATTCTTCACTATCCACCCTATGTATGCAGTTCACCGGGCATGATTCGACCGAAATCTGCAAAACATGCAGTTCAGATATCAAGATTAAAATCATATGAAGGACACTTTGATTCTACACAGCATTAACAAGGCATATTTCTTTACATCGATTTTACGATCATCATCTCCGTATTGAACCTTAACTCGAGCACATCCGAGAGCTTCGTCGATTTCGAATGTGTTGCCTGCATGGTGAACGCATTCTCTACAACCTATGCAAGCGTTTGCATCAACAAATAAAGCTTGGGGTCTCAGAGGCCCATTCCAAGAGCTAAAACCGGATTCATTGCAGCCGAATTTCGCTTTCATTGAACCAATGGAAGCATCGTACTCTTTCCTTAGATCATCTCGTATCAGCACTTTATACGCTTCATTCAGCATTAGACTATATTCATGTCCCTAAACAAATATAAAAGATACAAAAGTAAATTTGCATTAATTCCAAACAGTTAGGCCATGGTCGAAAAAAATGAACCGGAAGTTTAACTGGTTGAAATAAGTTCCCGGCAGTTCTCTGAATTTCTATACCTCAACTTGCATGTTCAGCCGCCGGTACAACAAATTTTCGAACCGATTGAGTCTAAAGTCTAAACCCATTAAAGAAATCTTGTAGTATATGTCATTCGAATTCGAAATGAGTATTGAATGAGGTATAAACCAGATCAAAAACAATTCTTGGATAAGATATTCAACTCTAGGATGAATAAAAAAATCTTTTATCGGTTCTACCACCTATTTTTTATGAAGAAAATGAATCTTTCTATGAAGAATCGGAAAAAAAAAAAAGTCCGGATCTCCTGCCGGAATGAGAGTGGTATTTGCTTGCAACAACATAATGGAGGCAGTCAATCAAGATAGATTGATCCGAAATATTCAAATCCAATATAGCACCTATGGGTACATGAGAAATGCATTGAGTGGCTTCTTTTTAATGAATCGATCGGATCGCAACCTCGAACATAAACTATGAATACATCAGGAAATTACAATAAAGAAATGGAGAGGAACTGAAATGAAATGAACTAACCTGTTGGCCTGCAATATCGGGATGGTACTTCTTTTGCAGCTTCCTATAAGCTTCTTTGATCTGCTGCGTATGAGAATCAAAAGGAATTCCAAGTAACTGATAGTAATTCTTTTCTGATTTTGATTTTGATTTCTCACCAAACTTTTGGTTCTTACAACAGCTAATCTCACTCGATTTCAGCCCCAATCTTCACCAGAAACAGAAATCAAAGAAATCAACCTTTACAAGTTTACTTAAATTTTGGCGGGGAAATTCATAGAATTCTTACCTTGGGTTTGGCTTGCTTGAATTGAACTTGACATGAAAATTGCAAACTTTTGGGAGTGAGAGTTCGTAAATTGGAACTCCAGAGGCTATCATGATTGATTTTTTCTCTTATTTTTCCTTCTAGTTTTCTTTTTATCGTTACGTAGAGAGAGATATTTTGATATTTTCCTTTTTCTTTTTCTTTTTGACAAAAGATATTTTCTTTCAGCTGAAAAGAACAGTGATATTCCTTTTAAGGGTTAAAATATATAGTTAGCTGCCAAAGTTATCAACTTTTTTTTCTCATTTTACACCATAAAAGACTTTTTTTTATCAGTTTGTCCTTGAATTGCAAAAGGTTAGTTGTTCATTGTTAGTTACTCCCCAATGTAAAAAATAGAAAATTCTCATTTTTATAAAAAAATATAACTAATTCTTTTTTGAAAAATATAATTTATATATATAACCACCACAATTGCACGAGAATACAATTGTTTTGTTATAGGGATGAATACATGATTTTATATTAGATGGGTAAATTTTATACTTTATAGAAGGGAAAATATGTTATACAAGCGTGGTTAAAAATTTATTTTCCACAACTGTCTAGCTTTTAGGATTTAAGATTATTGTTAGAGTTTTAGTGTTTGTGGTTAGATTTTTAGGTTTGTGAATAAATTTTATTTTTAAAGTTTAAACTTTAGGGTCCTTAAAAGGGGCATGTAACATCTTTAAAAGTCTGTTAGTGAAAAAAATTCAATGGCATGCATCAAATAATTAACCTTAGTAAAATAATACTAAAAACTTAAAATTTTTGTACTTGAATTAGATTATTAATGAATTTTTTAAAAAATACCTAAACTATACAGCAATTTCGAATTTCCAAATACAACAATTCTCTGTTTTTTTTAGCATTAACAGCAATTATCCGTTCATCCCTTCTTTTTTCGGCATTTATATTGAAGACCAGATTATAAGTTCTTAAAATTAGAGGGCCTATCTTCTAATTTTATTAAAATTAGGATTTTTTTAATTATCAAACCTTTTTTTGTATTTTGCATCTTTTTTTTAATTTCAACAACCAATCACGATATAACACGTGGAGTCTCCCTATAAATAAAATCCGAATTTTATCGAAGTCTCTTCTTTTCGATCTCCTTTCCTTTCGATTTCCGTGTTATGAAAACTGCATTCAAAAGCTTTACCTCCTACATTCAAAGATGTGTTTCGTTATTACAGAATTTCTCAGCCAAAGGCGTGGTTACGGGAGGAACTGTCCTCCATTGCCATTTCCTCAAGAAGGGTGTTTTTTCAGAGAGATTTATAGCCATCAGGCTATTAATAATGTACCTTGAATCTAGGAAATTATCTGAAGCCAATCAGATGGTGAAGGAGTTTAATGGGTTTGATTTAGTTGTTCAAAACTGTTTGATTAATGCTAATATCCAGTGGGGAAATTTGAGTGAAGCACGGAAACTGTTCGACGAAATGCCTGAAAGAAACGAAATTACATGGACATTGTTGATTTCGGGATTAATGAAATGTGGAAGGGTGGAAGAATCAATGTTGTATTTTGAAAGGAACCCATTTAAAGGTGTGGTTTCGTGGACAGCTGGGATTACTGGGTTGGTTAAAAACGGGTCAAGTTTTCATGGTTTGAAGCTTTTTGCAAGGTTGATTGAATCTGGGGTTAAGCCAAATCAAGTTACTTATAGTTCTATAATAAGCGCATGTATAGAAATGGGTGATTTTGAGTTGGGAATGAGTGTTTTGGGGTTGATAATTAAAACCGGATTCGAGAATAATGTATCAGTTTGCAACTCTTTAATAACATTGTGTTTGAGAATGCATGAATTTGATCTGGCTAGGAAGGTGTTCGATCGAATGGAAACGAGGGATGTCGTTTCTTGGACAGCGATACTTGATATGTATGTCGAGATGGGGAACTTGGGAGAGGCAAGGAGGATCTTTGATGAGATGCCAAAAAGAAACGAAGTTTCTTGGAGTGCAATCATTGCTAGGTATAATCAGTATGGTGATAATATAGAGGCGTTGAAACTCTTTCGTCGAATGGTTCGAGAAGGGATTAAGCCGACTACCTCATGTTTCGCTAGCATTCTTTGTGCGTTGGCTAGCCTTGAGAGTTTACAAGCAGGGAAGAACATTCATGCACATATTACGAAAATTGGGATTGAAAGAGATGTTTTTATCGGCTCCTCTCTTGTTGATTTGTACTGTAAGTGCGGAGAAACTAGAGATGGACGGTTCGTTTTTGACTCAATCAAAAACAAAAATGTTGTTTTGTGGAATTCGATGATTGGTGGCTATAGTATGAATGGTCAAATGGATGAAGCTAAGTATTTGTTCGATAACATGCCTAATCGAAATAACGTCTCTTGGGGCACTTTAATTGGTGGCTATGTAGAATTTAAGCAATTTGATACGGTGTTCGAAGTTTTCAATGAGATGATTTTATCGGGGGAAACTCCTACGAAGCCCACATTTTCAAGTGTGCTTTGTGCTTGTGCAAGTGTGGCCTCGCTGGAGAAAGGAAAGGATATCCATGGAAAGATTTTAAAACTTGGGTTCCAATATGATGTTTACTTGGGCACTGCCTTAACTGATATGTACGCAAAATGTGGAGATATTGAAAGCTCTAAGCAGGTCTTTGATAGAATGTCGGAGAGAAACGAGTTCTCATGGACAGTTATGATTCAAGGTCTAGCGGAAAGTGGTTTCGCGAAAGAATCTCTCGCCTTGTTTGAAGAAATGAAAAGAAATTCCTCGGTTGCTCCTAATGAACTCATGCTTTTATCAGTTCTATTTGCATGTTCTCATTGCGGATTAGTCGATAAAGGACTTGGGTACTTTGGTGCAATGGAATCAGTATATGGCATAAGGCCAAAAGGAAGACATTACACGTGCGTGGTGGATATGCTGTCCCGATCCGGACGCCTGTATGAAGCTGAAGAATTGATCAACTCCATGCCTTTTCGACCTGAAGCTAATGCACTGGCGGCACTGTTAAGTGGATGTAAGACATACAAAAACGAGGAGATAGCAGAGAGAACAGCAAGAAAACTCGTTGAACTAGCAGAGAAAAACTCCGCCGGATTTGTCTTGTTGTCCAACATATATGCTTCAGCTGGGAGATGGACTGATGTTTCGAACATTAGGAAACTAATGAGGGAGAAGGGATTGAAAAAGAGTGTTGGCTGCAGTTGGGTTGAGGTGAGAAACCATCTACATTCTTTTTATTCGGAAGACGGAACACACTCGAAATCAGCAGAGATTAACGATATCTTGGAGCTCTTGAGATCAGAAATGATGGACCCTTAATGCATCACCTCTAACAGACGCTGTCATCTGTCATGACTTGTCGATGATGTATGCTGTAGCACGGTGTATATCCGAGCAAGCACTCAAAAGGCTGTATACAAGGGTACATAATTTTGGGTGTGTTCGGTTTCTATCAAACTTTCATGCTAAGAAGCTGCTGCGATTTAATGGAAGAAACTAGGCAGGCTGTACCGGTGATGCTCGGGCACCAAGGCCATATGGTTCCAATAGTGATCGCAAGTGTCACGACTGCAAGAGGTGAGCCATTTTAAGGAAATCAACTAGAGGATTTTTAATTAATTCAATATTTTTATTTTAGGGAAATGAATTCAACAGTTGATTAGCTATTTGTAGCCGTTGGATCACAGTATGACTGCAAATGAGACGAGTCGAGTCCGAATATTATTGAGCTCAACTCAAATTTGAGAAGTTCAAAGCTGAGTTCGGTCCAACTCGAAAACTTGCGAGTTCAAAATTGTCAAGCTCGAATTAAACTCGAAATCAAAAATTGAAGCTCGACTCGAGCTTGGAAAAACTATAATTTGAAACATTTGCATACATATCCAAGAGCTCAAACTCGAGCTCGAACCTGAACTTTAAGTGCATGAAAACTTATACTGCATTTAAAAACAACAACATATCTTTTAACTTTAATCATCCAACAACAAAACATTATAAGATAATATGAGCCATAAAATTTCTGAAAAATAAAAATAAAAACTCACTCTAAAATTTTAATATATTATTTTTTTGGGTTGCTCGCGAGCTTTTTGAATTGGTTATCAAATAACTCGTTAAGAACTCGAGCCAAATTCAAGCTTATTTAAACTCACATAAATAGAGTGTTGATCTAGTCGAACTCATTTTGACACTTCATCTTGCTAAACAAGCCGTAATAATAAACTCATGGGATAACTACCTATTTAGTACTCCACTTATTCCCGTTTTTTTTTTATTTTAGTACCCCCACCTAATTTTTTTAACAAAAAAACACCTAACGTTATTTTTTTCTTAACATTTTAGTGCCGCCACCGTTTAAAATTAACGGAACTAGTGACGTGGACTTATTTTTTTTATTTTTTTAAAGCCATGTGTTCTTTCTCCTCCACCTCAGCTATTCCATATAGGCTGACCAAATAAAATAATAATTAAAAGTTTTATTAAAAGGGTGAAAACCCTAAATAAAAATCTACTTCTTATTTCTCAGACCAAACAAAATCACGACTGGAGAAAGCAAGGTTAAAGACGAATATAAAGGAGCTAAAGCTGAAGCAAATGGAGACAACAAATCCTATCATTTTTTTGTCATTATGATGTTCTAGCTGAGTTGAGAACATCTTGGACAAAAAAGAATCTTGGTAGAAGGTTTTTTGGGTGCCCTAATTTTCAAGAAAAAAATAAAAAATTGTCATTTTTTCAGGTGGTTTGATACTAAAAATACTTGATCGTCCAAGAGCTATAATTATTGGTTCATTGAAATTGAAGGGAGCAATGGAGAAAGCAAGGAAGAATGAGTGCATCATTTGGATTATTTGTTTTGTCTTTTGTGTATATTTAGCGTTTTTTAGAGTTTAGTGAAGGGCATGGAAAATAGTTGGGATGGTTGGGTTGGTGTTGCTGGTTTAAGGATAATTGTAATCTTTTGGGGAAATTGTTGAAATTTCTTGTTTAAGACAAAACTGTCATCTTTTGAGACAAGGGTAGAAATTTCTGTTTAGGTTGTTGTTGAACTTTGTGTTTGTTAATGTATTTGAAGTTTTATGAAATGTTAATGTTTTGTTAT
Source organism: Hibiscus tridactylites (assembly GCA_958450335.1). Taxonomy (NCBI): domain Eukaryota; kingdom Viridiplantae; phylum Streptophyta; class Magnoliopsida; order Malvales; family Malvaceae; genus Hibiscus; species Hibiscus tridactylites. Next base: position 32,260,899 of record OY288280.1, on the reverse strand, counting down.
GGTTAAATATGCATATTTAACTTACATAATTCGATAATAATTTACATACATTCTCTAACAATGTGCATACATAATTTGATTTATGTCACATTCACAAAGATATGACAACTTGCTAACAATGAACTTAATTGGCAGAAGTTGATAAATTCCATTACTTTCATTAACTTCTAATTCTTCAACAATTTGCATACATCAAAAGAAATTGATATAAGTTGCTAAGTCAATTTAATAGTAACTTGTTTCAATTTACATCACATTCACAAGTCAAATTACAAAATAAAATTAATTGACATAAACTACATTGTCAATGTTGACTAAACAAAAAACTAAACTTAATATCTAACCTACACTTGTGAATGTGCAAAATAATAAAAAAAAATTGAGATTCCCACAACTTAAATAACTTATTGGTCATTCATCTAAACTTGCAGCTGTAGTTGATGTGGGTTGGCTCATTGAACTTTTTCCAGTGTTCAACATCCATCTAACTATATTGACTGGTGGTGGTTGTGTTGAAGCTTTTTGGTGATGAGAAACATGTTGATTTACAACTTTTTTTCTAATTCCCCCAAAGGGTCTCTTAACCTGTATAAAAACACATACAATTTAGTAGCATAACATGATATTAAAAGAACTAAATTGATGTTGTAGAACATAAAGAAGACATTAATACTCACTGCATTTTAAGAATTCTTCCACCTCTTGATGGTTGAGATTGAGGATGAATAAAAGGGTTATCTCTTGGTGGTTGAGTTTGAGGACGAACAGAAGAGTTGTCTCTTGATGGTTGAATTTGACGACGATTCAGTCAATTATTTTTTCCAACCGAACCTTTACAAGTCCTGACATTGTGTCCTGACTTACCACACTTGGTACAAGTCATCCTCGGCTCTTTTTTCCAACCTTTCCAGTGTGATCACATCTTTTATTAGTTTTTTTCCATTCTTTTTAGGTCTGTCAGGGGGTCGTCTTAGGACTGAAGGTAAGATTGACAGGCAAGTTTCATCTGAAGTCCATTGATTTGGATCTCTAACAGGTTCAATCGTATGACTGTATATTGTTTATTGTGTGCTTGTTTTGTAACATTGGTCCACGAATTCACCAGGTCTTCGATCGATGAAAAATATTGCTGAAACAACATGGTTGCACGGAATCTCTATGAAAAATACACGAGTTAGTAAGTAAATAAATAACAAGAAAATAAAATTCAAAAAAGGTTTACCTGATAATTGTCACTTTTTACATGAGCAAATATGCTTTTCTAAGTCCACTGCATGTTGGGTGTGTGGTCCACATACAACTTAAAACTTAAAACCACCAGCATGAGTGCTCCAGCACCTATATTCAATATTTTATGTCTCAAATTAAACACATGAAATATCACATGCAACTTAAAATTTGAAAGCACATACAATTTATTATCAAATAACAAGTAGGATTTTTTACCTATTAGACATTTGAATGGAAGCATCTAACTTTTGCTGAATTTTTGGACAAATAGTTGTAGTCTATTTATCAACTTCAACCTTCTTCTTAGCAATCCTTTGCATTATCTTGGTTCGAATGATTTCAAGTAAGGTTATAATAGGCTTATCTCTTGCATCAAGTATGAACTGTAAAAATTCAAAACACATTTACTATCAAATAACAAGTAATTTAATGTTTAAAAGAGATGTAAAAATTTGAATGTCCAATACCTTGTTAAAAGACTCGCACAAATTATTGAGGAGAATATCACATTTACTGTTATAAGAAAAGTGTGATTTCGACTAATTTTTTGGGTCTTTTTTCACTAACCAATCATGTGCTTTAGTTGACAGAACATTCATTTCAACTAGAGCTACCTCATATTCTCTCATGTAGGTCGCACTTGCAGCTTTCCACAAAGTATCTTTTAATGCTTTTTCAGTGAACTTTAACTTAAAGTTCATATATAGATGTCTGACACATGTTCTACTTTCAAAATGAGGAAACAATTTTACTAATACTTCAATCAGTCCCTACACATAGAAGATAAATATTTATAAAGTTAAAAATAATTATATTAAATAAGTGAAAGTTAAATAAATAAGTTGTTATGTTTTACCTTTTGTTTATATGTCATGAATGACACATTGTATGAGTTTGTCAGCCTCAAATCTTAAGCAAAAATTTCAAGAAACCAAGACCATGAAGAATGATTTTTATTATCAACTATTGCAAAAGCAATTGGATAAATGCAATCATTCACATCAATCCCAACAACAGCCTAGATATGACCCTGGTCGTATCCCTTCAGGTGGCAGCCATCAAGACATAGGCCTACATGCTTTGAAACCCTTCTTACATGCTTGCAAGCAAACATGTACTCTCTCGGAAATTCTATCATCCAGTTTACATACAGTAGTTGTGCCAAAATTACTCAACATCAGTTCTGCTAGATAATCATACAACTTATTATACTGGGATTTGTGTTTGCCCTCAATAATTTCAATTGCAAAATCTCTTGTTTTATAACACTTGTTTACAGGCACAGGAAAGACATAGTCATACATTACAGCTTCCCTAAGTGCAGCAGGTTTAAAGTTTCTATCAGCCACAAACAAATGTAAATATTTTTTAGGTATGGTCTTACTTGTCAGATTTATGTTCTTAAATTCTTTGCTATAAATGTGCTCACTTTTTAATATTTTGATCTGTCAAGTATGATCTAAGGGATTTTTGAGGTTCAATCTTGATGCCCATAACAACCATGGACATCTAAGTTTACAAACTGCACTAATTCTTATTTTATGATTAAACTTCAATTTGATTTTGTACTTATTTTGTAAACTGAAATTTCTTATTGTCTCTTTCAAAATTTCTCTACTACTAAAAAGCATGCTCATCTTCAACTCAAGATTGTTCATGTCAGTTACAGAGTTAAACTCTGAAAACCTTCTCCTCTTCTTAGTACCAGAATTTAAATTTGACTCATCTACACTTTGTAATGAGTCAAAAACATCATTGTCAAATTTAGTCTCTACCATTATTTTCCCAACACTAGGTTTTGTCCCTAAATTGCCTTTAAAATCTATATCAACACGAAATTGAGACACATCCTCAACTGAAAAATCACTAACATCAAATCTAGATGTTATAGATTCAATCCTAGAAGAACCATTATAGTCAGATCTTTAGAGTCATCACACTCATCAAAAGTTAGTTCATGTTTAGATTCAGATTCTATAGTAGCTTCACTAACAGTTTGAAGATCAAGTTCAGGTTCAGATTCTATGGTGACTTCACTAATAGGTTGAGGTTCAAGTTGTTCAATTTGTGGTTCAGGTAGTTCAAACACAGGTTTAATTTCAGATTCTTCAAACACAAGTTCAGTTTCAGATCGTTCAAAAATAGGTTCAAATTCAAGTTCATTTTGGGATTGTTTTTCAAATTCTTGTTCAACTATATATAAGTGCACATGATGAGTTCTAGGTAGATCAGCTAACATGTTCACTACATCAATATCACTAGACACAAGTAATATCTTGTGTGAACCATCTGATGCAATCTAAAATGGTTTTACAACATTTCTTATCCCTAAATTGTAAACCATATCTACCAGCTCAAACATAGACATTTCATCCACATCACAAAAATCACAATACTTAATTTTTCTCAGTATATTTTTCAGAACTTGATTTGAGAAAATATCCACCATAATGCATAACAAGAGTAAATTTGGTTGAATTTGCAGCTGTACATAACATACAAAACTAAATTAATTTTCTATGCATCTATAATGTACTAATTTAAAAAAAATAAACAAATAGACATTCACATAGTTCAATAACAGTAATTAAATATGTCAAATGAACAGTTACAGATTCCATCCACATGACTAATATTCAGTGAACCACTCTTAGAAGAATGAATAAATTAACTAAAAAAACGAGATTTTCAGAAAAAATAGTAATAAACAAACCCTAAACAACAGTTAAAAAAGACAATGGACCATTTTTAGAAGTGAACCACTTCATCTAACATTAAAAACAGTGCCTGCAAATTCTACCAACATGACAATATAATATTAGTAATATACAAACCTTAAACATTAAAAACAATTAGAAGAATCAATAAAGTATCATCATTTTAAATTAGAAGAATCAATAAAGTATCATCATTCTAAACTAGAAGAATCAATAAAGTACCACCAAAACAAATTTAAACAATTGTCCCCTATATCAAGAACCCTAATTAGAAGAATCAATAAGAATTAATAAAGAGAGCATACAAACGTCCCTTTAAGTAGAAGAATCAATAAAACACCAAACCTTAAAAATACCACTGCCCACTTTAATAAGAACTCAATACACAACTGCCCCCTAAATCAAGAACCCTAATTGCCTAATAATTGAATCCCTAAATCAAGAGTGAAAAAATAACGTACCATAAAGAGGGCTTGATCTTCCTTTCTCTCTACGCCTCCTACCACTCATCTTAATCAAATTCATTTCCCTCTTTTTCAGCAATAAACTCCCGAAGAAATTTTTTCCCTTAAATTGAGAACCTTAAAAACACAAACGTCGGGTAATTTTGATCATAAGAGAAATTTAAGTACCCACTTTATTTTAATAAAACTTTTAATTATTATTTTATATGATCAGCCTACATGGAATAGCTGAGGTGGAGGAGAAAGAATATGTGGCTTTAAAAAATAAAAAAAATAGTTTCCATCACTGGTTCCGTTAATTTTAAATGGTGGGGTACTAAAATATTAAGAAAAGATAAAGCTAAGAGCTTTTTTGTTAAAAAATTAGGTGGGGTGCTAAAATAAGAAAACGAGAATAAATGGGGTACTAAATAGGTAGTTATCACTAAACTCATCCAAAACGGCAAACCATTCTCCTTAAAACGCGAGCCTCATTTAAATGCTAAGATAGAAAATGAAAAAATTCTAAAAACTCGCTCTTTGAACTCCGCGCTATCTCCTCGGCTTCACCCGCCTTAACAACAATGCTCTCTTCCTCGTTTTCTTCTTCTTCGATTCTCTCTGTGAGAAACAAAAGCCCCAGTGTTTTCCACTCTTCTGCCATTTCTAGTCTCTTCAGAAATGGAGCTCTCAATAACCGAGTCTTTTTCACCGCTCAATTCCCTCGCGCCGTTTCCCTTCGCTGCTTCGCTTCTTCCACCGGATTCGATCGAGTTAAAGTTCAAAATCCGATCGTCGAAATGGACGGTAAGAAAAAAAATCAAACGGCGATAAATTACGAGAATCATATGGAATTATATATATATATATATATATATATATATATATATATATATATATAGGGTTAGGATCAACTTACACTGTGTAAAACTTACACTATTTTTGGACTGTTGGATATACATTTTTTTACTGTTAATCTCATCCATACATTTCACTCATCCAATGGTCCTAGATTGGTGTAAAACAAAATGAGTTTTACACCATGTAACTTGATACCATCCCATATATATATATATATGCGCGCGCGTGTGTCTGTGTGTGTTTTTACTTGTTTTTCTTTTTGTTTGTGATGATTAGGTGATGAAATGACGAGGATTATTTGGTGCATGATAAAGGAAAAAGTATGGATGCATTTTTTCTATATATATATATATTTCAAATTCCAAGAATTATTAATTTTTAGTAATTGATACTTCATATACTGAGCGTTTGTTTGTTTCATTGCAGCTCATATTGCCTCATCTTGATTTGGACATAAAATATTTCGATTTAGGCATAATGAATCGGGATGCGACTGATGACAAAGTTACTGTTGAAAGTGCTGAAGCAGCACTGCGGTGAGTATTCGTAGCTCAAGGCTCTTTGTATGTTAACATTGCTCTGTTATTGTTATTTTATTAATTTTGAGAAGGAAGTAATGGATTCTGTAGATATTATACACTATGTGAGATGAAAGTAGATCGGGTGTCTAGACTCTAAAATTGTATTATTAGCACAGTGAGGCCACTAAAAGAGACATTATCATTCATCCATTTGAATTGAAAGCATTATCATTCATGCTCTTTGCTAAGTTGCTGGACTGAGGTTGGATCATAGAAAGAACTTTGCCTAGGTTGAGGTGATTGAAGAGAGAATTGTACAGTGTTCTTATTTTAATATATAAATATATATTAGTTGGGAAGGTAAAGAATTAAGATTTTGTATAGTCTTAAGCAAAAAGTTTTGCAACAGATGAGATCCTTCAAGAAAGTGAATGCTTGAAGTTTTGAAGAATTGTATGGTTTCCTTTTTTGCATTTAAAGCCTGCAGATGTAAAAAAAATGTCCTTCTTTCAGGTATAATGTTGCTATCAAATGTGCGACAATAACTCCTGGTTAGTCATTCTTGTGCTATTTTTTAGGCTTTACTAGTCTTGTTGATTGATGTGCTTTTTTAAGCATTACTAGCCTTATTGTTTGACACATTTCCATTTCATTTATAGCAAGTATCTAAGGATTTGCTCTTTTCTTTCTTCTTAGATTAAAAAATCTTCAGGTTATATAATGTTAAAGTCAGCCTACGTTGATTATGCAGATGAGACAAGAGTCAAGGAATTTGGGCTGAAATCCATGTGGAGAAGTCCTAATGGCACTATTAGAAACATCTTAAATGGTTCTTTCACAATAATCTCTAGTCTCGTGTACCTCTCAAAATATCATGAGTATTTATTAGATGTTTTCTTCTTGTTGTTTCAGTGCTTCGTAATTGAAGGGTTGCTTCTTCCTGTAGGTACTGTCTTCCGTGAACCTATCCTATGCAAGAATATACCAAGACTTGTCCCCGGTAATGATTTCGTCACATTGTAGCCGCGTAACTGAAATGTGGTGGAAAGCTGCTATGAACTTTTTCTCTTGTTATAGGCTGGAAGAAACCCATATGTATTGGCAGACATGCATTTGGTGATCAGTATCGTGCCACTGATAGAGTTATTACTGGACCAGGAAAACTTAAGATGGTTTTTGGTAAGCTTGTTAACTATCAATATTCCTGTGGTGCCTTGTGTAACTAAGCTGGAAAATCTTATCTGTTTGTTGTCTTTTTCTCTTTCTTAGTCCCAGAAGGTGGAGACAAGCCAGTGGAGCTTGAAGTCTACAATTTTAAAGGTCCTGGCGTAGCACTAGCTATGTATAATGTTGATGAGGTTTGTAGAGTTTTTGTACTCTCACCCACCCCAAATTCATGATGTGTGGATCAGTCTTTTGATTGATTAATTTAGTAGATTGTCATATGATTTTCAGTCGATTCGTGTTTTTGCTGAGTCCTCTATGTCATTGGCTTTTTCTAAAAAGTGGCCTCTTTACCTGAGCACAAAGAATACTATTCTGAAGAAGTATGATGGCAGGTATTTTTTTTCTTCCAAATTTGTCCTATGCCCCAAATGCAATTTATTTCTCAGTCTGTTCCTTTATTCATGGTTAGTCTGATTTTTTATTTTCGGAGGAAATGCACAATGCTCATCTTAATCCATTACAGGTTTAAGGACATATTCCAGGATGTGTATGAAAAGAATTGGAAGGACAAGTTTGAAGAACATTCTTTACGGTTGGTTTTTTCCCATTACTGAAGTATGCTTAAGATTCTGTTTAGATATTTGCAAATATTTGAATGATTTTATGTCTAGGTATGAGCATCGACTAATTGATGACATGGTGGCATATGCCTTAAAAAGTGAAGGGGGATATGTTTGGGCATGCAAAAATTACGATGGAGATGTCCAAAGTGATCTTCTTGCTCAAGGTGCTGCTTAATGCTTCCTCTGAATTAATTGGTCACACTTTCCTCCCCCCCCCCCTGAAAAAAAAAACACAAAAATAAGAAGAAAAAAAAAGGACCATTTAAATTGCTTATGATATCTACTGCCAAACCCTCTAGTAAACACAAAAGAAAAGAAAAATCAATAGGGATCATATAATTGTTTGAGTTGCTCATGATGAGGACGATCTTAATCATTAACAAGTCAATGCTCAAGTTCAAGTTTAGTTGCATCCCGCTCAGTTTTTGGTGAAATCTAAATGCTTGTTTGCTGCGTGCAGGGTTTGGCTCTTTGGGCCTGATGACTTCTGTGTTGGTTTGTATCATATGAGTCATATGATATGACTTCATTTCTCCTTGTTTTATATTAGCATCTTCATTTCAGTATTTGAATTATAAAAATCTCTCTAATCACAAACTCTGCAGTTGTCATCTGATGGGAAGACACTAGAAGCTGAGGCAGCTCACGGGACTGTAACTCGGCATTTCAGGCTTTACCAAAAGGGACAAGAAACCAGTACAAATAGTATTGCCTCCATATTTGCATGGACAAGAGGACTGGGGCACAGGTACTTCATTTTTCTGCTGCTGTATTTGAAATAAAGTCACATTCAACAGCTTTCTTTTTAATTTTATTCGATCGGTATTTATTCGAAATAAACAATGCTTTCGTGACTTCCGTTAATGTATCAATTTGTTTTGGTCAAAGTTGTATTTTACTTCTTGTTTTTTCACAATTCAGTTTTCCCCCTTTAAAAAAAGACATTTAGAGTCTTGACGAATGATGATAGCGCCGATTTGAAGTTCTACACGATCTCTCTTGCAGGGCCAAACTAGATAAAAACAAAAGGTTGCTGGACTTTGTTCAAAAGTTGGAGGCTGCTTGCATCGAGACAGTTGAGGCGGGAAAAATGACCAAAGATCTTGCCATTTTAATCAATGGCCCCAAGTATGTTACACTTCCCTTGATTTTATAATATTTTCCCATTCTCGATGTGATCTCTCATTGGACGGTTATTCCGTAACAACTACCACTTCGTAACCCTAAAATAATCCATAACTTTCTAGTCACTGAAATACTGCCTTATGAATTCAGGGTATCAAGAGAGTTTTACTTGAACACGGGAGACTTCATCGATGCTGTTGCCGTAAATCTTGAGCAGAAGCTTTGGCAACCAACCGTGTCCGAGTAGATACTTGATCATCATCAGGTAATTTCCAACGTTCGAATATTTTTCCAGGCTGAGTTTTTTTTTATTTTTTTATTGTTTCCACTTGTAGCAGTTTTTGCTACTTTCTTTGGATAAATTTAAAACGTTTGTAGAAATATTTTGGTGGCAACATGCACTGTGTTAGGAATTGGGACTTTTGCTGACCTCTCTTTTGATTTAATAATGGCAACTAGTTAGCTTAGATCCATTTAATCTCAACAATTTCAACATGTCATTCCTAGATAACATGAATAATGTGAAGTTTGAGCTTGTGCTCGATTAATAAAAGCTAGCATATTAAAGGAAAAATTAACTAAAAGGGGTTTAATTTAGATCTTTACTTTCTGTTTTTACTTTTGCAAAAGAAATAAGTTGGAACCAACAACCAGTTGGTCTAACAAAATGAGAAGTTAGATCTTTTAAGTCATGTCAATAGTTCTCATTCTGATATTATGAATGAAGTGAATTAGGTTTGAAGGGTCGTCCCATAACGAACATCTGCAGTATCTGATTCAAATTAGTCCACAAATAAATTAGATATCGTTGGCTAATAGACTTTATAGTATATGGTCTAAATTAATCAGTTGATACATATAAATTGGATAATAAACACAGAGAAAAAAACAAACAAACAAATTAACCGCTGCCAAATGCCATTACCATAGATTATTATTATTATTATTTCAATCGCTTCCATCTTTGACAACCATTAAGGAATAAACTAGGATAGCTTCAAAGTTTATTTGACTATTTTGGACACTATCAAATATAAATGAAGCAATATATTTCTTTTAACTAACACAATATAAAATAAATACAATAAATATATATATATATATATAAGAAAATATTAATGTAGATCACTCATGTTAATGGTTTGTTTCTCGTAAAACTATTAAAGTGTATAAATTAGTTACTAAATAATAAAATAGGATTATACGGGAAAATTGTTAAAATTTTCAACCAAACAATTTGAAAATTTGATAGATACAAATCGACAGTGAATGATAAGCACTTCTAATATTAATGTATAAAATTATGATGACGTGTTAATGAATTGACTTTATTCCAACTCAAAATACTACTTATATAAGTTATGTGAGACTTATTATTATAAAAGGGTCTAAAGTAGGAACAAATCAATAATATAATAAATGAACGTTAACTAGAAATATATTGTAAAATCCAACCTTAAAAAAATGTGCTACATAAGCAAACAAAAAACATGTTGTAAGAGCAGACAAAACCTTCTATTATTTTCATATGAAAAAATAAAAAATAATTAAATAAAATAAAAATTAAGTAGAAAAGATAAAATGAAACAGAAAAACACAGAAAGAGAAGGGAAAAAAACTAATCAAGCGCTGCCAATTACCGTTAGTACCATTGATTATTATTATTATTTCAGTCCCTTCCATCTTTGACCACCATTAAGGAATAAACTAGGGTAGCTTTAAAGTTTATTTTACCATTTTGGACACTATCAAATATGAATAAAGTAATATATTTCTTTCAACAAATTTTATAACCGATCCTATTCAACAAATACAATAAAATTATAAGAATCAATAAAAATTGAAGTATATCAATCATATTAATTGATTATTTCTCGTAAAACTATTAAATTGCACAAACTAATCATTAAAGGATGATGTACTTCATCCAGGTGACTCGAGTTTGAACACTATGTGTGCACGGTGTGTGTGCGTTTAAAGGGCTAAAAAATTAAACATATACTATCTTGTAATTACACCAGTATATTAAAAAAACCATATAATAGAAGAGTTAAAAATATCAATCAAACAACTCAAAAAATAATAGATAAAATATTGTTGTCTGCGATGAATGATAAATATCGTCAACATTAACTTTAGAATACATATAAATACAACTCAAAATACTATTTATATTAGGTGATTATGAGCATCTATCATATAAAAAAAAACTAATATAGTCTAAAAAAACGTGTTGTAAAAGCATACAAAGAAGGTGTTGCAAAAGTAGACTAATTAAACGAAATAAAAAAAATAATTTTAAAATGAAAAACAAAACATGACAAAAACGTTATGGCAATTTTAGCGAAAAAGAGAAGGGTATATCCTTGAAGAATATGCGTAAATTTTGTTTTTTCTATTATGTTTAAATTTAAAACTTAATTTAATATAATTTAATTATTTTATTTTTTAATTGTCAACTAAATTTAACACAATTTTTTCTTAAAAATAATCCTTTCGAATTAGGGAGATTCTAGGGAACAACCCCTAATTAACGGCTAAATGACGACATAATTAGTTTATCGGGTAAAAAATTGTACACAATTATTACGAAATTTGTACCGCTTTTGTTAGGAAACCTGCAACAGAAACGGTATATACATAAACTATTACAAGGTAAGGATTTAGGTACATACATAATCTATTACGAGAATACCTATTATGCTACACAAATTGTAAGGTTTTCTGTATATACTGAAATTACTACAAAAAGTACGGGAAACCTTACAATATTAGTAGGGAAAATGGTATATACCAAAATTTTTACAAAATTTCACCAAAGGCTAAAAGAGTTGAACTTAGTGTAATAATTTGTGCACATACACAATTTCCTACGAAAATTCCTATTTTGCTACACAAACTGTAAGATTTTCTGTATATACCAAAATTACTACAAAAAGTACGGAAAACCTTACAATATTAGTAGGAAAAATGGTATGTACCAAAATTTTTACAAAGTTTCACCAAAGGCCAAAAGGGTTGAACTTAGTGTAATAATTTGTGTACATACACAATTTCCTACGAAAATTCCTATTTTGCTACACAAACTGTAAGATTTTCTGTATATACCAAAATTACTACAAAAAGTGCGGAAAACCTTACAATATTAGTAGGAAAAACGGTATGTACCGAAATTCTTACAAAGTTTCACCAAAAGCCAAAAGGGTTGAACTTAGTGTAATAATTTGTGTACATACACACTTTCCTACGAGAATACCTATTTTGCTACACAAACTGTAAGGTTTTCTGTATATACCGAAATTACTACAAAAAGTACAAAAAACCTTACAATATCAGTAGGAAAAACGGTATGTACCAAATCTCTTACAAAGTTTAACCAAATTCCAAAAGGGTATGTACCCAATTTGGGGTTTCGAAACCCCTTGTGGTTTCGAAACCTCCTAAGTAAACAAATGCCACATTGGCAAAGTGGTTCCGAAACCAAAATTAGGGTTTTAAAACTCTTAGTTTGACGTGTATGTAAACATTTTACTACAAAATGTACCGGATTTACCTAAATTATGGTTTCGAAACCCTTTGTGATTCCGAAACCTCTTGAGTAAACAAATGGCACACTAGCAAAGTGGTTCTGAAATCAAATTTGGGGTTTTGAAACCCCTAGTTTGACGTGTATGTACACATTCTACTACAAAATGTACCAGATTTACCAAAATTGGGGTTTCAAAACCCGTTGTGGTTTTGAAACCTCTTGAGTAAACAAATGGCACACTGGCAAAGTGGTTCTGAAACCAAAATTGGGGTTTCGAAACCACTAGTTCGACGTGTATGTACACATTTTACTACGAAATGTACCGGATTTACCACAAAATTTATACAAAAAAGATATGTACCCAATTTCCTACATGGCTACACCAAAGGCAAGAGAGGTGAACCTTGGGTAAGGATTGGAAAAAAGGTATGTACCGATTTTCTTACCAAATGTACGTACATATTTTATAAGGATTTTTGTATGTACACAAATTACTACCCAATGTACATAAATCCTTACAACTTTGTAAGAAAAAAAGGTATGTGCCGATTTTCTTACCAAATGTATGTACATGTTTTATAAGGATTTCTGTATGTACACAAATTACTACCCAATGTACATAAATCCTTACAACTTTGTAAGAAAAAAAGGCATGTACCAATTTTCTTACCAAATGTATAAAAATCCTTATAACCCACAACAAACTTGTTTACCGGGTCATCTTTTTTTAATCCAACAACCACTTTTAAAATCGGCTTCATCCAATGACCCTAATTTAGTGGTTTGTATTTAGTCGACTTTTAAGCCGTTTGTTTTTAGAATTTTCCTTCGACTTACTGTCTTTTCCTTTTAAATGTTTCTTTAGTTCCGGATAGACTTGGTAAGTTTGACTCGAGACCTGAACCGATTTACCCAACCAAAACTTGATATCGACCCAGATTTGATATGAAATAAACCGACATGAACTTTAGTTGAACCGAAATGAACTCGAACGGATTTTCAACCGAGCCGAATAAACTCAAACCGAAAACAACTTGAACCAAAGACAACCCGAAATAAAGAAAAGATATTAAAATAAATAAAGAAAGATGTGATGTGATGTGAACTAATGCACAACTCACCAAAAAGTCATATATATGAGTGTAAAAAACTTACATGACCTGAAATCCCGACTAAAATCGACCGACCCAAAGCTTTAACCTGATATTGACCCTAATCGAAATTAACCGACCCGATATTAATCAACCCGAAAATCAACTGACCCGATATGACTCGAATCACCATAGACCCGAACTAAAACCAAACCAGACTCGAATAGAAACCGAATGTAGTCAAACCCGAAATGGCCTGAACCAAACTCGAACCGAATGACTCGTTTGCCACCTCTAGTGCTGAAAGGTATGGTTTTAAGAAAACCTCGTGATGCTAATATTTTATTAATTAGGTAGAAAGATAATTATATTTTTTAAAATAAATGTCGAGATTCGATTTATACAAAATAAAATAATATTAACAAGTTTGATTATTCAACCAATTATTGGATCTTCTATGTTAATATTTGAATTAAAGACTGAATCTTTAAATAGGAAAATTCTACAACGGACGTCGAACACCGTTGAACATCACTAACACTGAACAACGTTGAACACCAATAAACTAATCAATAAAGATTAAAAATCCCATGACAGAACACATAATTAATAATTATTTAAAATAACATTTCAATTAAATTAATTTTCAAATATATTCTATTTTTAATCTTTATTTTCATATAATTTGATCAAATATCAATCCCTAAATTAAAAACCTCAAATTTTCCCCCTTATTTCCATTCCATTCGACGTCGTGTTGGGTCACGCCGATACACCTCATGGCGCAGCAGAAAAATTATCAGGGGATTACCACCAGAGATCCATGTACGAGGAACGTATCGGGGTGAATAAGGGTGAAGAATTACCTGTTTAAAATTTGGAATTCTGAATTTGGAGAAGAAAGATATTTAATCAGGATTCCACAATGTCGATTCCTAAGCTGCAACGATAACGCTCCAACCTCTACGTAGTTCACCCAGTTGAAACGAGCTTATAAAAACTCTCTAAACCATTTAGAAGAGAATGGGCATATAAAAACTCTTTAAACTATTTAGAGGGTTTTTCCCAAAAAAAAACATTTATGACTGCTAGATCTCTCATGCCTTTATATAGCCTTTAAAATCCTAATTTAACTCATATTAGGATTTCAATATATATATATATATAATCCCAATTCAACTTAATTAGGATTTCAATATATATATAATCCTAATTCAATTTAATTAGGATCTCAATATATATATATATATATATTAAATATATATAATCTCAATTCAACTTAATTAAGATTTTAATATATATATATATATATATATATTGATTTAAACCAAATTATATTATTTATATATATTAAAATAGACATAATTACAATAATTATTTTCTTTTAATATTTACTCAATAGTTAAATTATATATATCAAATATATATTAATTTAACTAAATTCGTGCACAACAAATTTGTACATATATAATTCATTTAATATATGCTCATTTCAACTGTGGGTGTGACCCTCTAGGTTCATGTAACGTTAGTAGTAAATATTAGAACATTTCTAATATTACAAACAATGAGTGATATCTAGCAATATGTCATTGTCACCTAAGTTACAAGAAATCATGATTCGACATAACCTTTTCGTGATTAACTCTATTTATGTATTATATCCTTTTATCCTTTATATCTAGATTGAACACAAGTCATGGAACAGTCACACTTGTATAGTCCATCTAATATTTCTTGATATCTTGAGTAGACTATTATAAACGAGTAACTATGATATCTCATATCAACTTATTCGAGCATGACCATGCATTTCTACTCTCACTCAATCAAGTGGCCTACGATATTATTCCTATTATGTAGGAGGGACAAATCATATCTTGATCAACCATATTCCACTACATATATTGTGACATATCCAATATCAATTTTTATAGTATAGTAAATTACGACACACATTTGACCGTATCAAAATATGTCACTCACGATGTTGAAATAATGATGATCTCAAGTCTGAGGATCATACATATAGTTATCACTGTGAGCAATGTTGTGACTGTCACATAATAATCCAAGAAACATGCTCATAGCGGGCCAGTCCAGTATGTCGTTCTCTAATACATACTTTTGTATTGATTTTGATATCTCCATATCAATGACAACACTTTGTCATCAATCAACTACATATTACTCTTAATGCATTATTGTTGTCCATGCCACAATAATACTCAACTAAGGACAATTTAGAATAACCATATTATTCTAAGGACTTTATTATAATTCAGTTTATTTATGCACACAGAATTGTAAATAAAAATAATAATGGCAATGCCTCTTTGTGAATAAACAAGGTAAAACAATGTCATTTAAAATCATCTTATGATTGGTCTTTGGGCATACTCTAACAATCTCCCACTAGCACTAAGACCAATCACTCATGTATCTAATACCAAGTGACTTAGTGTGACGATCATGCTTCTGTTGTGTCATAGGCTTTGTTAGTGGATCGATAATGTTATCATATGTTGGTACTCTACATATTTTCACATATCCTCGATCTATAATTTTTCAAATGTGATGGTAACGCCTAAGTATGTGTTTGGATCGTTGGTGAGATTTGGTTCTTTTACTTGTGTGATGACTAAGTTGTTATGACAACGTATATTTATAATATTCAATATGCTCAACACAACCCCTAGTTCATATATGAACTTCTTGATCCAAACATCATCTTGCTTTGAACATTTCCAGCTCACAACGCTCCATTAAGGCAAAACAAAAAATCCAATTGCAATCGATAATCATCCTTATTGGTTTGTAAGCTTGTGTCAATATAACCTTTTATACTTAGCTCTTCCTCATCTCCATACATAAGGAATGTATCCTTAGTTCTTTTTAAGTACTTAAGGATCCTTTTTAATGTAACCCAATGACCTTCATTGGGTTCTAATTGGTATTGAGCATGACATGCATGATAGATCCAATGGCCGAAGCATATGGAATCTTACTCGTGTGCTCTTTTTCTTGAGGCGTTGAAGGACACATTTTCTTTCGATAGTGGAATACCATGTCTCAAAGATAAGAATCATTTTTTAGACTCTTCCACACTGAATCTTTTCAGTACTTTATCTATGTATGTATTTTTACTTAGTCCTAGGAGTCGTCTTAATCTATTTCTATAGATCCTGGCCCCTAATATGTAGGTTGTTTCACCCAAGTCTTTCATAGAAAAACAATTTTCTAACCAAGTCTTTACAAACCGTAAGTTAGGTATGTCATTTTCTATTATCAGTATGTCATCCACATACATTACCAAGAATATTACAGTGCTACCACTAATTTTCTTGAAAACACATGGCTTATCTTCATTTTTGATAAAACCAAACTCTTTGGTTGCATCGTTAAAACGAAGATTCCAAATTCGAGAAGCTTGCTTCAATCCATAAATGGACCTTTGTAGCTTGCATATTTTTTTGGTATCTTTTGGATCGACAAAACCTTCAGGTTTTGTCATGTACACACCCTCATTTGGTTTTTCCATTAAGAAAATTGGTTTTATCTTTCATTTGCCATATCTCATAAAAATGCAGCTATCGCAAGTAAGATCCGGATGGATTTAAACATATCAACAAGTGAAAAGATTTTCATCATAGTCTATACCATGAATTTGACTAAAGCCCTTAGCGACTAATCACCCTTTGTATGTTTGCACATTACTTTCCATGACGGTTTTCTTTTGAAAAACCACTCACACCCTATGGTCTCTAGCCATTTCTCTCCAAACTTAGTTTTTTGACATAGAATCCATCTCGAATTTCATGGTCTCTAGCCATTTCTCAGAGTCTGGCCCCCCCAATGCTTCTTGATAAGTCATATGTTCATCTTGATCTATGAAGAGAACATCATTGTGCAATGTAACAAGATATCCATATTTCTCAGGTGCGTTGCATTCTCTCAAAGATCCTCACAGTGGTTATGTTTCTAAAATTGTTGAATGTTCCTTAACAACTTGTGGAACTTTTTGTTCTTCAATCTATTGTTCAATGATATATGGTTGATCTCTAATTTTATTAAGTTTAATATTTCTCCCACTTCCTTTTCGAAAAACAAATTCTCTTTCTAGGAAGATTCCTGTTTGAGCAACAAACACTTTGTTCTCGGTAGGATTGAAGAAATAATATCCTTTAGTTTCTTTAGGATAACCCACAAAATTACATTTATGAGATTTGGTTCAAGCTTTGTAGACATCTTATGTTTAACATAAGCTTCGCATCCCCAAATTTTCATAAAAGACATAATAGGATGTTTCCCACTTTATATCTCATATGGTGTCTTTTGAACTAATTTAGATGGAACACGATTTAGTGTGAAAGTAGTTATTTTAGTGCATGCCCCCCAAAAACTGGAAGATCAACGTGACTCGTTATTGATCGAACCATGTCTAATAGTGTTTGATTTCTTCTTTTCAGAAACTCCATTCTATTGTGGAGTACCAGGAGGTGTGGGGAAATCCCACATTCCTTAAGAAGCTCACCAAAATCCAAGCTTAAGTATTCTCTTCTTCGATCTGATCGAAGAGCCTTAATGCATTTTTCTAGTTGGTTTTGTACTTCATTTTAAAATTCTTAAAACTTTTCAAGGGCTTCAGATTTATGATGCATTATGTAAATGTACTCAGATCTAGTGAAGTTATTTGTGAAAGTAATGAAGTATTGAAATCCTCCTCTGGCTTGCGTATTCATTGGTCCACATACATCACTATGTATTAATCTTAATAAATCACTTGCTCGCTCACTTTTACCATTAAAAGAAGCTTTGGTCATCTTTCCCAATAAGCAAGGCTCGCATAATCAAGTTGTTCGAAAACAAATGAATCCAAAAATCCATCTTTATGGAGTTTTGAAATGTATTTTCACTTATGTGACCCAAGTGACAATGCCAAAGATAAGTTTGATTAGAGTCATTTGTTTTTTATATTTTCGTATTTATGTTGTAAATTGAATTCTCTTGATCCAAAATATAGAGGTCATTTATTAATTGTGTCACACCATAAAAAACATTATCGAGATAAAAGAACAACAATTATTCTTAATAATTATCTCAAAATCAATCTTATCTAAACAAGAAATTGAAATGTTTTTGGACTTAATCAAATATATTGAATCTTTCAAAAATAATTCAAAGTCCAAACAAACTTTAAAAATTCCTTTCGAATGTTTTCCAACTTAGCTGATCTTTTTCAAAACAAGTATGATCCGTTTTTACACTACAAAAACTGTTTCCCAGACTCCAAGGCAAAACGGATCGATCCTTTTTTGGACAGTTTCACATATATTTTTGTTTTCAGTCTCAAAGTGCAAAAGAATCGATCACCTAATGTATGGGATCGATCCCTTTGTTGCAACGGTCATATTTTTATGAAAAATGATCGATCCCTTTATAAAATGATCGATCCCTCACGTTATAAATGCTCTGTTTTTTCGTAGGTGACGGCTTGATGTCATCCCCAATGGCTCCAAATGGCTAGTATTGATTGACATGATACAAAAACAAAGAAAAACTATCTCAGCAACAACAAGAAAGTCTATCAAAACATTCAAGTAATCAAGAATCCAATTTGTGCTTAATTTTCCATCTTTCTTGTAAAACACTAGAGTGTTCTTCATTGTAATTCATTTGTTAGTGTTTCTTTGAGTGTGTGAGAGAGCTTACATTGTGCAAACACCTTTCTTGTAAGGATTTTCTAGTTTTTTTTTTGTATTTGTTTTGGGGAAAAGATTCAATAGACTATGGGCTATAAGTCTATTGAATTGTGCAAGGTTACTCTTTATTCTTAAAGGAAAGACAAATTAGTGGATTTGTGGAAAATCCTTAGTGTGGTCACTAAGTTAGTGGATGTAGACTCCATTTAAGGGAGTTGAACCACTCTAAATCACCTTGCAATTTCTACCTTTGCAATTAGTGTCCACCAATCTTAAAATAAATCTAATTCACCCCCTCTTGGTTTTATTCGATTGATTGTTACACTCAACAATTGGTATCAAATCTTGGCTCATTGGAAGGTCTTACAACCTCTTGAGAAGATCCAAGAAGTGTGCAATCATCTACAAGGTCATCCATGGCTTCCCCTCCACCATTGAAGCTTGGGGAGATTCTCAACCCACCAACAAACCTCCCTTCTTCAATGGAGTTAATTATGCTTATTGGAAGAACCGCATGAAGTTATTCATTCAAACTTTTGATCTTGAAGTATGGAAGATCATCATGAGGGGTTACACCGCACCAACTAGTGGCATAAAGACTTAGAGCAATGATGAGAATAAAAAATTCTCTGCAAAATGCTAAGGCAATGCATCTCATTTTTTGTGCTCTTGGTCCGGATAAATACGGGAGGGTGTCATCATGTTCCAATGCAAAAGAAATTTGGGACAAACTTGAAGTAACACATGAAAGAACTAACCAAGTGAAGGATACCAAAATCGGGCTTCTCAACCTTAATTATGATAACTTCAAGACGGACCCTGAAGAAGACATCAAAACCATGTCCGATCGATTCTCCGTGATCGTCAATGGATTGAAGGGCTACGAAGAAGTGATCCCAGAAGATAAACTTGTGAGGAAGATGGTCTACTCTCTTCTCGATACATGAGATTCAAAGAAAAGGGCGATCATAGAAGCAAAGAACCTCAAGACTCTCAAGTTGTATGAGCTCATTGGCTCCTTGCTTACACATGAGATGATGTCAAAAGGGAAAGAAGAAAAGAAGAAGGAAGTGGAAAAAAAGAAATTTGGTGTTGCTCTCAAAGCAACAAAAGAAGAGATTGATTCTAGTGGAGAAGATGAAGATAAAGAGATGGCTATGTTTGCCAAGAGATTCAAAAGATTCATGAGGTC
Organism: Hibiscus tridactylites; assembly: GCA_958450335.1. NCBI lineage: Eukaryota > Viridiplantae > Streptophyta > Magnoliopsida > Malvales > Malvaceae > Hibiscus > Hibiscus tridactylites. The sequence continues at coordinate 32,240,698 of OY288280.1, read as the reverse complement.
CAACAAAGGAAGAAGATTCCAAAGAGAAGATGGCTTCAAGAATGACATCAAAGAGAAGGATCAAATCATTTGATATGAGTGCAAAAAGCTAGGGCATATCAAGTTCGATTGTCCCCAATTGAAGAAAAAGAGCTATGAGAAAAAGAAACACAAGACTCATGTAGCTACTTGGAGCGATGATGAATCATCCGGCGAGGACGAGAATGAAGTGGCCAACTTATGTCTCATGGCTATTGAGGATGACTCTATGGTAACCTATAATTCATCTTTTTCAATTGATTATGCTTTTGATGAATCACAAGAGGCTTATGATGAATTAGCTTTGGAATTTGAAGAGTCAATTTTGAAAAATAGAAAAATCATTTTAAAATTGAAAAATGAAAATGACTCTCTTTCTAAATATAATAAGGAATTTGAAAGTAAAGTTGAGGAAGTGCAAGTTAAAATAAAAAGAATTTGAAAAGAAAAATAAAGACTTGCACAGCTTACTTTCAAAGGTCCATGATAATCATCAAAAGGAAGTTGATGGTCTTAAAGCTTCTTTCAACAAAGTTGGGACAAAACTAATTGAAAAAGGTGAAAATTCAAAATCCAACTATGTTAGAAAGAACTTTAATGGATATAGACATAGTGGTCCCAAAAGATCATATAATAGAAAGATAGTTAAAAGCATTTGGGTTCCTAAAGGACTCATTGCTAACAAAGAATATGATCTTTTATCTAAATGGATTCCAAAAGGGACTAGAATATTAGGAACTAACTCTCATGGACCCAAAAGTGTTTGGGTACCAAAACATGGATAGTTCCTTGTTGTAGGTGTGTTGGAGCCATGGTGAGAAAAATGAAAAAATCGGAAAGCTCTAGACACACAAGAAAGAAGGACACTTGAAGATGACAATGCCTAATCAACCTATCTTGGTTCAAGTGGTAACATTTTATTTAACATGCAATTTTTATCCATTCATGTTGATTATGTGTGTTTATATGTTTTAAAGCATGTTTGAGGGTCATCATGTGTTGTTTAAGTGTTTTTAGTGAGGGGGAGTCAAGAATGCACAAGTTACACATTTATGGCCTAATATGCTCATAATTATGTTTTTTGCCTTAAATTTGCAATATTTGATTGATTTTGTGAAATCTTGTTCTCTTTGCTTAATATGATATTTTATAATGAATTTTGAGAATATGATGTTCTCTTGTAGCAATTTTTGTCAGAATGCATGCTTAGGGACCTATAGAGCCTTAGAGTGTATGTGACTTGAAATGAACTTCATTGTGTGCATTTAAAATATTAAAATTTGATATATGATGTAAATTGCATATCTTGTTGTTTCATGTTGACATGTATGTTCCTAGATAATTTCTAAGGCATTTAAAACTCATTTCATATCATTCATATGACATAGGATGCTTCAATTAGAGTTAAAATCTCGTCTATACGATCCTTGTACATAAAAATTGATTTTTCCAGAAAAAGGATTGATCCCCCAAGAGAAGGGATCGATCCCAAAATTGGCAGTAATCTCCTTTTTTCAATCCTTAAAAATTTACACTAAAAAGATCGATCCCTTTAGGCGTGTTGGCTAGAACACGGTTTTTAATGTTTTAAAACACACACAAATCTTGTTTTATAACCCTTGCTCGACCAAAACCCTCCAAAACACTCTCAAAACAGCCCCATCGAAAACCCTCTCATTCTCTTCAACCCAAATCGATTTTTCAAGCATTCAACACGAATTTCATGGGTCTTTCATCTCCAAATCAGATTTGGCACTTGTTATTGAGTTGTGGTTCTTCCAAAATCATCTTTTGGGTAAGTTCTAAAACCCTAACTTTTTCCATTCAAATTTTATTTGAAAATTTGGGTTTATTGGTTGAATTAGGTGGCTCTAGTGAACTTAAATTTTATTATATTTGTTGATTTCATTGCAGGAGGTTTACCCATTACCTAATTTCCCTCAAAACCTCTATTTTCAGCACTTGCACACCAAGTGTTTGTGAAAAAGCCTCAACCAAAATTTCACCTCTACCCAATTCGGCCAAACCTTATTTTTAAGCTAATCTTGTACTTTTAATTCCTCAAAAATTCCTTTTCAACTTTCCTAAACATCTTTTTGCATCCTATTCAAATCAAAATTGAGTTTTGATTTGAAAATGTCTAAGAGAAACACTATGGCTTCTAACTCTAAGGGGAAGGGGATTGCATCCAACCTTCCAACACCTTCAAATTCTTTAGAATCTTGTTTTAGAAGCTCTAAGGAAAGTGAACATTTTAGAAACCTTTTTGTATTTGCACCGGTTAAGGAAACTCGCTCCATTGATTTTGATTTCCTAACCAAACTTAATTTTGCCTACTTGAAAAGGTTTGCGGAATTTAAGTGGATGGAGTTTTTAAAATTCAATGGGCCAACTTATCCTACTCTTGTTCGAGTCTTTTACTCGAATGTCACTGTTTCTTCTTCAAAACAACCGGATGACACCATTGTTCAAACAATTAAATCTTATGTTTTGGGTAAGCATGTCACTCTCACTGCCAATTTTCTTGCAAATGCTTTTGGTCTTCCCGATGAGGGTATTGAAATTGAAAAAAGACCTTATCCTTCAAATTCACGTGTCATGAACAACCAAGCCACTTTCTTTCCGCTTCATGATCGTCTCTTGCGCCTCATCCTTTCTCATGTGATTCGTCCTCGTAGGACGAAGTATTCGTCGGTTCGAGAGTCCGATTATTGGTGGCTTCATTGCATCCGTAGAGGAACTCAACTCCATCTTGCCGCATTCATCTTCGAGGATATGGTAAAGATCATCAAGGCTAAAAAGGTGAAAACCTTAGCCTATGGTATGTATCTTAGCCATATTTTTTCCTTGCTCGACATTGATACATCTTTTGAGCTCGGCATCGATCCTCATACCGACAACATCATTATCCGTCATTCTATGAATCGCTTGGGATACAAAAAAGAACATTAATTCTCTATGAATTGGGTGAAGAAGAAAGGCGAAGTTCTTGAACCGGAACACCATGAAGAGGGAGATGAAAAACATGAGGATGAACATATGGATGACGTTCCAGGAGCCTCCACTGATGCTAGACCTCATGAAATGTCTTTGAGATAGCATCATGAGTCTCTCATTCGTCACATTGACTTATCCAACAGATCTCTTAGGTCTCACATAGATTCTAGACTCGATTCTCTTGAGGCACGTCAGGCTTCCTTGGGTGATGCCTTTAGCGCTCTTCAGCGCAAGCTTGATGGCTACCCATTCCCACCGCCACCATCTTCATCTTAGATGCATACATGCATGAAAATCATCTTATATTATGCTTATATTTGCTTTCAGACATTGCTACATACTTTTTATGACTCTTTGTTGGATGTTGTTTTAGAACTTTGATGCTATGTTTTTTTTATTTTGGTACTTATGTATGCTTTATGGATTTTAATTTAAGTACCTATGGATATTAATGCTTTATTATTGTTATCTATCCTTCTAATTCCAGCCTTTATTTTGATTTTCTCCTTTTTTATATTGTGCTAACGATTTTCTTAAATTATTTTTGATATAACAAAAAGGGGGAGGAATATGACTGAATAATGAAAAATGAGTTTTTAAACAAAATTGGAGCTTAATTATTTGTGATTTAAAACATGTTTTTGAAACCATTTATCAACTCGAAAATTATTTTCCTAAGGGGGAGCTTTTGTCAAAAATAATTTTTCAAAGAGTTTTGTTATATCAAAAAAGCGAGATTGGTGAACTAATATTTTGATATAACTGACACGCGTCGTATAGTGTCAAAAACAAAACCTTAAACTCAAATAAATAAGATTTAAAATAATATAGCGAGAGTAAGGGTCGATCCGCAGGGAATAGGAATTCTAACACCTTTCTTCTGATTTAGACCAATAACCTGTAGAAAATAAAGGGGGATTTTAGAATAGGGATTTGAATGAGAAAAATAATAAAAACGTAAAAATAAATATTGAGAATGAATTATAGATTAAAATAGCCTTAAGCCACGCTTTGCCATGACATCTTCGATCACTGAAGTTGATTTTTCTTCGACTTTCCTGCAGGTTACAGTCTACAAGGCTCAACCCTTGTAACTTACTTCTCGTTGGTAAATTTGTCTCCCAGGGCAATCTTTGAAGTCAAACTTTAGTGAATTAGCCACGGCAATCGATGCTAACCCAAATCTGATTTAGTGCTGGAGAAGCCCGTGTTCGGATATTCGTCTCTAGGGACGGAGCTGTTCATGTTGTGGGAGAGGCTGCTGCCCCCCCCCCCCCCTCAATTTTTAAGTCACTTCTTATAAAAAAAATTATATGTATATTAAATAGGTTTGCCCCCCATATTAGGAAATACAATGCACTGCCTCCCCCCTCCACTGACACGCAGGTCTGCAACAGCACACCTCCCTCCACTGACCGGTCCCACCACTGCAGCTGTGCAGCATATATATAAAATTTTCACGTGGATATTGAAAAGCCTTAAAGGGAGATTGATATTTAATGAAATAATATTTTAATTTTAATTATTTAAAAGGTAAAACTGACTTTTGAACTTACAATTACTTTTGTTTGTTTCATTGTTTGCCCATTCATATTCATTTTGGCATTTGCAGTCTCATTTTCAAATAAGAAAAAATCAGTCTCATTTTTCTGGATTTATCAAATCTAACAAAAAATTATCACAATTCGAGTCATTTCCTCCTCCTCCAAGCTCCAGTTAAGTATTTTTTTTATATTATTACTCAAGAAAATTAGAAAAGTATACTAATAAAGTAATATTATTTGAATTGCTTTAAGTTCTTTGTTTTTCTCCCAATATAGAGCAATGTTTATTGATGAAAAAATAATATGATAGTGTTCAATATCTTGGTCTGTGTTAGATAATATCTTAAGAAATACATCATTTTCATTCACATACATGTGCATTTTATGTTTGTTTGTACAAAGGAGCTGTTTCTCCATATCCATATGTGTTTTTATGTTTTAATTTTATAGACATCTGCACAAAATATATAGATTAGTGTGACTCAACGACTTGGTGGTAACTAGCATAGCTAGATGTTAGTTTTGCAACATGTGCCACATTCATGGATCCGATGTCATATAGCTGCAAGGATTTTAGTGTCGGTAATATTATTTATATGATTAGTTATGTGATTGAAAATAGAGACAAACATTGTTATTCACTACAATTTTGCTAGTAATATTATTTGAATTACAAATAAAGTAATATCTATAGTGGGTATTATCATTTTGCTAGTATAATGTTGTTAAATGATTTATTCTTATCGAATGTTGTAGATTAGTGTAGTCCTTGAAGATATTGGAACAATTGGAGCATTTAGAGAAATCTCACACCGAAAGAACCAGGATATTGTAGATTTTAAATTTCAGTTCAAAAAAGGTATGTTTTTAATAATATTATACAATTGCAATTGATATATATTATAGATTGGTTGATATTTTTGTGATTAATGTATATTATAGGATAATTTTTTTAATAATTGATATATATTTTATAGTTAGTTTTTATATAATCATGTGTAATGTGTAATTTGGGAAAAACCAATGAGTCTGGGTGGTGGCTCCCAAGAGACCTGGGTGGTGGTCTATTTATTTATGTGATTTTTTATATACTTTTAAAAATTATTATTATTGTTGTTGTTATATTTGTGTTTACTCTCATATAATAATAAAATTATAATTTTTTATATACTTAAATAATTTAGAGTTTAACTAATTAAATTTTTGTTAGTATTTGTTGTGCATTTTTTATAGGTTGTAGTTTAACTGATTGAATAGTGATGAATTTTATAGAAAAATTTGAATTATATACTTAATTTTTTTGTCTCATATTAATATTAATAATTAATATAGAAATGTATGTGTATTTTTTATAGATGAAAAAATCATCTACAATTGATGCTTTTTTCAAGAGGAAGAATGTAGAAACATCATGTTCAACTGAGCAGTCAAATACATGTACAAATCTCAATCCTTTGAGTTCAGATGACAATCTTACTAAAGTTCGGAGGACTGATGTAAGTGAAGGTTTTGATATCAGTTTATTGGAGCGTAATCCAGGATTACGAAAGCAAATATGGCAGTATCCTGTTAACATGCAAGATGAGATTCGACGAGCTTATATTAAAGCTGGTCCATATCAAGCCGTTCTTACAGAGTATCCAAGGTCTGAAAAAGTTCCTCGAAGAAGCTTTCAAGCATCATGGTTTAAGCAATTTCCATCATGGTTAGAATATTCTCCTAGCAAAGATACAACATTTTGCCTCCTATGTTTTCTTTTTCACAAGGAAAATGGTTCTTCTGGTTCAAATGCTTTTACTATTGATGGATTTCGAAATTGGAAGAAAGTAAGAGATGGCAAGAATTGTTCATTTTTAGCACATATCGGGAAGGATCACAATTCTCCTCATCGAAATGTTGAGAAAGCATGTGCGGACCTGGTTAATCAGTCTTCACATATTCAAAAAAAATTGAACAATTTTCATCTCAAGAAGCTATGGAGAATAAAGTTCGATTGAAAGCTTTAATTGATGCAGTTATGTGGCTTGCATTTCAAGGATGTGCTTTTAGAGGTAATGATGAAAGTAAAACATCACAAAGGCCGGGAAATTTTCTCCAATTGCTTCGCTTGATATCATCTTACAATGATGGGGTAGCAACGGCTGTAGAGAAAGCTCCAAAAAATGCTATATACACTTCACCACAAATACAAAAAGAAATCTTGCATGTCCTCTCAAACAAAGTAAAAAATGCCATTCGTGAAGAAATTGGTGATGCAAAATTTTGTATAATAGTTGATGAAGCTCGGGATCAAGCGAAGAGAGAGCAGATGTCTATTGTGTTGAGATATGTTGATAAGAATGGGTATGTGAAAGAACGATTTTTTGGGCTTGTTCATGTTAAAGACACAGTTGCATCTACATTAAAGGATGCGATATTTTTTGCCCTTTCGCAATATAATTTGGATGTTCATAACATTCGGGGACAAGACTATGATGGTGCAAGTAATATGAGAGGTGAGTGGAATGGCTTAAAGGCTTTGGTTCTAAATGTATGCCCATATGCTTATTATGTTCATTGTATGGCACACCGTCTACAATTAGCATTAGTTGCTACTTCAAAAGAAGTTATATATATTCATTGTTTCTTTGATACATTAACTTCCATTGTCAATATAGTTGGTGCCTCATGCAAGCGTATTGATCAACTAAAAGCTGCTCATGCTGCAAATGTTGCTTATTTAGTTGGTATTGATGAGCTTCAAACTGGAAAAGGGCTTAATCAAATTGGCACTTTGCAAAGACCAGGGGATAGTCGATGGAGCTCACATTTGAAATCTGTTTCTAGCTTAATCAACATGTTTAGTGCAACATGTGAAGTTTTGTTGAACATTATTGATGATGGAACTACTTCAGCTCAACGTGCAGAAGCAGATGCGGCATATGAAGCTCTAACTTCATTTGAGTTTGTTTTTATCTTACATCTGATGAGGAAAGTTCTTGAAATTTCTGATATGCTATATCAGACTTTGCAACAACAATCTCAAGACATTTTGAATGCAATGCATCTTGTTTCATCTACTAAGTCATTACTTCATAAATTAAGGGATGAAGGATGGAATGACTTAATTGTTAAGGTGAGATCCTTTTGTGACTCGATTAACATACCTATTCCAGATTTGAATGCTCGTTATGTTGCAAGAAAAGGAAGGGCACGCCATCAACAAGATGACATTACATTGGAGCATCATTATAAAATAGATATTTTTAATACTGTGATTGATACTCAATTGCAAGAATTGAATGATAAGTTCAGTGATCATACAATAGAATTGCTTACTCTTAGTTCAGCATTAGATCCAAAGGAGATGCACGCTTCATTTAGAATTGATGACATTTGTCAATTGATTCAAAAATTCTATCCTTCGGACTTTGCTAAACATGAGATGATGCATTTAAGGATGCAATTTGAGCATTTTGATCATGTGCGACAACTTTCGGAATTCAAAAGTTTAGAGACTATTTCTGATTTGTGCCAATGGTTGGTGAAAACAAGAAAGTTCGAGATTTATCCTCTTGTATACAGAGTGGTGACTCTCATTCTTACACTTCTAGTTTCTACAGCTACTACAGAACGATCATTTTCGGCGATGAACATCATTAAAAACAAGCTCCGCAACAAGATTGAAGATGAATTCTTATCTAATTGTTTGTTGCTTTATATCGAAAAAGAAATTGCTGAAACATTTGATGTAGATTCGATTATAAATGACTTTGTGATATGAAGGAGCGACGTGTTTTATTTTGTTAGACTGAATATTGACATGTTTTGAAACTATTTCAGTAATAAATGTCATTTTGTTTCGTTTAATTTTGTAGCTAATTATACTTTTCCCCCCCGAGCTATGATCCTGGCTCCGTCCCTGTTCGTCTCGATGAGAATTGTTTCCGATTTTGATTCCCCTTAGTGGACCGCCACTAAGTTTGTTCTTAGGGAGTTGAATTGGCTACAAGCTTTTCCTCGTCCCCAACGATGGATCTAAACCACTTTAAGCCGATGCGCGCTCTCGGAATGAAACAATTGCGATGTCTAAAGATTAGGTTGATTGCCTAATCAATTTTACAGAGAATCTAAAAAGAAGTTGTTGAAGGATTGAAGTATTTTCCTAATATCACGAGGTTTGTCGGGTTTGGCGTTGCTTTTGGCTAAAAGGAATTTAGTTAAGCATGGTTTGTGAAAAAATCATACTTAATAAAATAAATAAAGAAAAATGGAGAAAAGAAAATGGAGAAAAATGGAGAGCTTTATTACTCAAGGAAGAAGAGAACAATGGAAAATGTTTGATGAATAATTCACCCCCAAAGTGGAGTATTTATAATAGTTGAAAAACCCTAAAAACCTAAGATGATAAATCCTAAAAAATTTAAATAAAATTACATAAGATAAATATCCAAGTTTTGAATTTAAAGATAAAAATCGGATGATAAGCTATCTTGAAAAGTGGACTGATAAGTTATCAGGGTTGCTGACGTCATCTTCTAGAAGGTGCTGACGTGGCGCCCAGTCAGCATTCATGCCCTGGTTCATGCCCATGAATCTGCCCACGACTTTGGTATTTTCTGCAGCACTCCAACTCATTTCCAGCATTACGTAACCTGCAAGAGAACAACATAAAAACAGCCCAATTAAGTCCTTCAAACATATATATTCGATCAAAATGAGGACTAAAAACATAACCAAAATAAATACTTATCAATAACAAATTAAAAGAAAAATGTTTTTGACTTAATCGAATATATTAAATCTTTCAAAAATAATTCAAAGTCCAAACAAACTTGAAAATTCCTTTCGAATGTTTTCCAACTTAGCCGATCTTTTTCAAAACAAGTATGATTCGTTTTTGCACTACAAAAACTATTTTCCAGACTCCAAGGCAAAACGGATCGATCCCCTAATGAAAAGGATCGACCCCTTTTTGGATAGTTTCACATATATTTTTGTTTCCAGTCTCAAAGTGCAAAAGGATCGATCCTCAGGTTTATGGGATCGATCCTTTTGTTGCAACGATCATATTTTTATGAAAATGAACGATCCCTTTATAAAAGGATCGATCCCTCATGTTATAAATGCTATGTTTTTTGTAGTGACGGTTTTAGGTCATCCCCAACGTCTCCAAACGGCCAATATTGGTTGAGAGGATACAAAAATAAGGAAAAACCATCTCAGTAACAACAAGAAAGTCTATCAAAACATTCAAGCAATCAAGAATCCAATTTGTGCTTAATTTTTCATCTTTGGAATTCATTTGCTAGTGTTTCTTTGGGTGTGTGAGAGAGCTTACATTGTGCAAACACCTTCCTTGTGAGGATTTTCTAGTTTGCTTCTTTGTATTTGTTTTGAGGAAAAGATTCAATAGACTTTGGGGGTATAAGTCTATTGAATTGTGTAAGGTTACTCCTTATCCTTAAAGATGTAATCACTGATTTTGTCCGGGGTGTTAACCCGTTTTTATATTTTGCAATAATGAGCTTAACATGATTAAAACTAAAACAAAAATATTATTAGTATTAATAAGTGATATATATAGTATTATCTATTATCATATATAGTCATTATTATTACATTATTATCCATTTGAAAAGAAAAAATATTATATGTTATGCTATATTGCTATTATTATAATTAACTTTATTATCATTATCATTATTATTATTATAGTTATATTATTATCGTAATATATGCCCGATAAAAAATAAAAATAATAAATAAATAATAAAAGTATAAGCCCAAGTTTTAATAAAGTCCATATACAAAACATAAGACCCAAAAAAATATGTATACATATAAGGGCCCGTTCGGCCCAAATCCTAGCCTGATTACATCAAAACCCTAATTTGATTTAATGATTTGCGCAGCCGGCTACCAATCGTCAGATCTAGTCCAAATCTGACGGTCCAGATCATGCCGAGGATGGAAACCCTAGGGACCCTTCAGCACCGCATCCTTCTGAGCCGTTGGAATGAGATCACCATCAACGGCCAGGATCGAAGCAGAGAAGCCTCTAGAACCTCCACGCGCCCACGCGCGACTCTCGGACTCTCATACGCGCGCGTGCACGACGCTCCACTACCCGCGTTGAGGCTACGTGCGTCGGTTCATCTCACGGTTCTGCCCACACGCGCATCGATCGGTTGTCCAGATCCGCAACTAATTCGTCCTCTGGTCCCCTCCTCTCTCGCATCACATGCAAACAAAACAAAACCGAAATGTCAGAGAAGGCTAATACGCAACAAATAACAAAAATCAACAACAAGATGAATGAAAACAAAAATCAGAGGCATACAATATCATTTTTGTTAGGTTTTTTACTAATCCAAAAAAAATGTAATTTTTTGGTGCTTTAAAAACCTGAAACGCACAATGTAAAAAAAAGGGAGGAGAAAAAAAGCATCATTGAGGGAAAATTTTAGAGAGCAATAGAAACAAAAAAAACCTCAAGTTTAGAGGTATCATCTTCTTCCTTTTCATTTACTTTTCGAAGCATATATATAAAACATAAAACGCAAAAAGTTAGGGTTTCATTTTTTTTACCTTCGGTGTCGGTTCACCTTCTCCGCGTCTGTTCGCTTTCCTATGCCGACGACAAGCCCTCTGACCTCTTTGAGGTCGTGTGTGGTGAGTCAGAGGGAATACTAACCAACAAAGGGTCTTTTGGTTCTGTTTACACGATGTAAAAAGGGGTTCTTTTTGGTTTTGAAGAATAAGGAAAAAGAGATTTTTTATCGTTTTCGAAAAGGTTTTTTTGTTTTTGTTTTTTGGGTTTCGAAAGGTATTAGAAAAAGGCTTTTAGGGTTTTTAAGTTTGCCGGCCGTCGAGTAGCGACAACCGGCGCGACGGCATTCTCAAGGAGTAGGGAGGGTGGGTCTGAGAGTTAGGTTAGGGCTAAAAAAGGTTTCAAATTGTTTTTTAACTCGGTTTTATAATATGTCGACAACTTAAAAATAGTCTAATCTCGTTTTAAGGACCTCCGCATCACCTTAATTACTTAAATCAGCCATTCCACATAGTTTAACTCCCCCTTCGGTCCCTTCAAGTTTTTGTGTTCTTTTAATTGGGTCCCTGTTATGGCTATTTAATTGCTTTATTGCTTTTATTTACCGTTTTGGTCCCTGTTTTATTTATTTGGTTTATATATATTTATGTTTATGCTTTTGCCATATTATTAAATATATGTTTGTGTTTAGCATATGCCTTGCCATGTTGATATGTGTATTATGATCGTATTTTTTATATAATCTTGTTTAATTTATGGTTCTTGGATTATATAATGTGTGGTTTTACAATGCATAATGTAGTTTTATTATATATGTCATGTACTCGGTTTTAATGTGTGAGTAGCTTTGACTTTTATGGCTCGAATGTGTATTTGTAACATGCACTTTAATTGGTGACACGCGTCGTTTACGCATCAAAATTATTCTTTATTCTCTATTAATAAATAAAGCAAATTAAATGTAGTAAAAGAGAAGTAAGGGTCGATCCCACAGGGACTAAGAAAACTTCTTGATTTATGTTCGCTTGATCGGTGAACCAAGAAGAGAGATAAATGATGTTTAAGTAGAAAAGGGGTGACTTGTAGAATTTAAGTAAAAATAAATAAAGATTGTAGAGAATATTAAAAAAATGGATTCAATATAATAAAGACTAGCTTTGGGCTTTTGCTTTGACTCAATTTCCTCAGATCATTGGAAAAGGTTTTTACTTCAGGATTCACGTCGGTTACTTGCCTACAAGGATCAACCCTTGAGACTTGTTTTTTTTCTCTTCGATAAACCGATAATCTAAAATCAATTTTTAGATTCCAATTTTATGGTTAGATTAACTGTGGCTATCGTTGTTAAAAATAAACAGTTTTAAAGTTCTTGGAAAAACCCGACTCGGATGTTGTTTCAATAACAATGGTTCTGATCTCAATTTTCTCTTAGTAATCAATTTATTAAGTGTGTTCACAGGAAGTCAAATGTGCTTCATTAGCCGATCCTTCCTCCCACGTATTTAACCAAAAACAACATTCTAACAAAAGACAATCTTTAGTTTGAAATCGCTTTGATTTTGAAATTAAGCTTAGAAAACTGAGAGAAAAAACCTAAAGTTATTTAAGTACTTTTCATTCCTCACGTTGAAATCGAGTCATTGCTTTAGACTTTGGCTATAAAAATAAAACTTTATTAAAGTAAAGTTCCTAAGAACAAATAAAAACTAAAAGATGAGATATGAGATGCGATGAGATGCTTTGAGTCTTAACCCAAGGGGTATTTATATATACTAGTCTAAAACCCTAGGAATTACCTAAGTGATAAGAGATAAATAAATTCAAATTACAAAAGATAAATCCTAAGAGATAATTCCTAAAAAAATACTTAAATTAAATTAAAGATATAAATCCCAAGTCTTTATCAAAATCCTGGTCGATAAGCTATCATCTCGAATTCGATAAGCTATCGGATTATCATGATAAGCTTTCACTTTTGCTGCCACGTCATCATCCGTTCATCATTGTTGCTGACGTCATCCTCCCGTGCTACTGACGTGTCGCTAAGTCAGTGCATTCATGCCCACTAATTTGGCCATGAATCCAGAAATTACAGATTTCGGCCTTTTCGTAATATTTCGCAGCAACGAGGTCATGCACAGTAAATCACGTAATGAGCCATAATTCATCACCACAAAGCAACTAATTGAGCATAATTAGCATGAAAATATTGATCAAACTAGCTACTCATCAAATTCCCCCTCACTTATCTGATGCTTGTCCTCAAGTATCAAAAATTTAAACTATTGAATCTCATGTTCTCATCCTCTATTTCACGAAGTCCTTAATGTGCAAAAATGATGAAATATCTATAAATGGAAGAAAGAAAAGAAACCAACAGATAAATGGCAAAATTATTATCAACACAAATATTCTAACAAAATAAGTTAAGCCAACCTAGGCAAAGTATATCATAAACTTGTAAATGAAACCTAGTCTACACTGTTAACATGAGGCATTTTTCATTTTTTTCCTTCTTGCTAGAACCAATTTTTAGGCACTTCTAGCTTTATATTTTTTCTCTGCTAGAGCTAGTGATAGGCACCTCTAGCTTTTTCTTTCTCTGCTAGAGCTAGTGATAGGCACCTCTATCTCTTTCTTTTTCTTTTTTCCGGCTAGAGCCGGTGATAGGCACCTCTAGCTTTTATGGGATAAAAAAATTCGACAAGTATTTCAAAACAAGTTAATGAACGCTAAGACTAGTTTGGCATAAAGAATCAAATTATGAAGGAATATCATGAAACACAATAATCATGCCATGGTCTAAAGTATAATCTACCCTTTCTAACAAAATAGATACAAAATCATAATGACATCAAAAGGACAAGCTAAAATAGAGGATAAAAAACAATCAAATCAATGTGATAAAAATCAAGAGAACCAGAGAACAACCAATCGGATAAGCAAGAAAAAGAATTTGATTCAAATTCTTACTCCCCCTCACTTAAGTCATTTTGTCCCAAAATGTATATCAAAATTAAAAGAGAAGGAAAGTAAGAGCTCCCTGAAATAGTTGCGGTGGCGTTATCCTTTGACGATCGCTAAGGATGATGGGTGTCGAGCGGTTGTGCCAGGCTTGCTTCTGAGTGCGGACCATGGCGGCGGTTGAACGGGTTGGTCCAAGGTTGAGGTTGTAGAAGAAGAATATTGACTGGGTAGCTAGGTTGAAGGAGATGAAAATGATAGTTTGGTGGGAGGAATATTTTAACAAAAATAAAGAGAGAGAAAAGTGGGTGGGTTATCACGTTTGATAAGGGGATAAGATTTAAATATAAGTCAAATTTAAAAATTTGGTTTTAAAAATCCGAATAAGGTAACTAAATCCTAAAGTGAATTTAAGAGAGGTTTTAAAAAAGTTTTCAAATTTAAAAACGTGATAAAATTTTCCCATATTTTTAAATTTGTTTTAAAATTTTCCTTTATCAAAGGTGATAAAAAAATTTATTTTAAAATAAGGATAAGGGATGTGGTTTAAAAATTAAGAGAAAGGGGATTTTGGATTGGGATAAGATGATAAGCCATGGTCCAAGGGATTTGCCACCGTGTTTTAAATTCCTACACATATTTAACCAAAAATTCGATTAGGAAGGGATTATCAGAAAAATAAAATGACAAGATAAAATAAATTTGAAATAAAATTACATGAATAAATTTAAAGAAAATAAAAATAAAAAGAACAATAAAAAAATAAAATATTCGATTAAAAATAATTAAAAGAAAAGAAAAGAAATGGGTTGCCTCCCATTAAGCACTTTACTTAACGTCGTTAACTCGACAACCTGGTTATAGATCAAAACAAACTTTAATCAGTAACTTTGCCGAAGTCCCCGGCAACGACGCCAATTTTGACACGCGTCGTTTATGCGTAAAAATTATTCCTTATTCTATATTAATAAATAAAGGAAATTAAAAGTAGTAAAAGAGAAGTAAGGGTCGATCTCACAGGGACTAAGAAAACTTCCTGATTTATGTTCGCTTAATCGGTGAGCCAAGAAGAGAGCTAAATGATGTTTAAGTAGAAAATGGGTGACTTGTAGAATTTAAGTAAAAATAAATAAAGATTGTAGAGAATATTAAAAAAATGGATTCAATATAATAAAGACTAGCTTCGGGCTTTTGCTTTGACTCAATTTCCTCAGATCATTGGAAAATATTTTTACTTCAGGATTCACGTCGGTTACTTGCCTACAAGGATCAACCCTTGAGACTTGTTTTTTTTTTCTCTCTGGTAAACCGATAATCTAAAATCAATTTTTAGATTCCAGTTTTCTGGTTAGATTAACCGCGGCTATCACTGTTAAAAATAAACAGTTTTAAAGTTCTTGGAAAAACCCGACTCAGATGTTATTTCAATAACAACGGTTCCGATCTCAATTTTCTCTTAGTAATCAATTTACTAAGTGTGTTCCCAGGAAGTCGAATGTGCTTCAATAGCCGGTCCTTCCTCCCACATATTTAACCAAAAACAACATCCTAACCAAAGTCAATCTTTAGTTTTGAAATCGTTTTGATTTTGAAATCAAGCTTAGAAAACTAAGAGAAAAAACCTGAAGTTATTTAAGTACTTTTCATTCCTCGCGTTGAAATCGAGTCATTGCTTTAGCCTTTGGCTATAAAAAAATAAAACTTCATTAAAGTAAAATTCCTAAGAACAAATAAAAACTAAAAGATGAGATATGAGATGTGATGAGATGAGATGCTTTGAGTCTTATCCCAAGGGGGTATTTATACTAGTCTAAAACCCTAGGAATTACCTAAGTGATAAGAGATAAATAAATTCAAATTATAAAAGATAAATCCTAAGAGATAATTCCTAAAAAATATTTAAATTAAATAAAAGAGATAAATCCCAAGTCTTTATTCAAATCCTGGTCGATAAGCTATCATCTCGAATCTGATAAGCTATCAAATTATCATGATAAGCTTTCACTTATGTTGCCACGTCATCATCTGATCATCACTATTGTTGATGTCATCATCCCGTGCTGCTGACGTCATCCACTGACGTGTCGCCGAGTCAGTGCATTCATGCCCCAATTCATGCCCAATAATCCGGTCGTGAATCCAGAAATTGTAGATTTTGGCCTTTTCGTAATATTTTGCAGCAACGAGGTCCTGCACAGTAAATCACGTAATGAGCCATAATTCAGCACCACAAAACAACTAATTGAGCATAATTAGCATGAAAATATTGATCAAACTAGCTACTCATCAATTGGCATCCATATGACTTAATATGTTAATTTACATGTTAATCAATTTTAACCATAAAAAGGAGATACTTATTAACTCGCGTATTTGGGTTGTAATATCTCAGCTTATTGGATATTCCTCGAATATTCGATTTAATTTGTAGTGTCTAAAGGTAAATTCGGAAATAATTAAAACGAACAAGATCATAACACCATATTTTTATCGGCTTGCATCATGCATAAAGGTGACGTACGAGATTCAAACCCTAAACTAACACGACAGTCAGACTTATATGATGTCGGTTTAGTCTTTGGTCCGACGTACTATCATTTTTTTTAATTAAATGCCTAATTAATTGGAAGACACTAATTTGATAAAGCTCGTATGATTGAAGTTTAATTCTCAATTAAGATCCCCTAATTAAACTCATTTTAAATAATTTCCATCGATTAAAAGAAACAACTATTTTGGTACCGATTTCTGGGCGTGATGGGGGTGCTAACCCTTCCCCACACGTAACCAACACTCGAACCCTTTCAAATGAATCTCTGCTTTTATTTTCTTTATGGTGTCCGACCTACCTCAGTGGCCGGTGGCGACTCCAAATTTTTTAAAGTTTTTTTGAAACCCCTTTTAATCAGATCTTTCAAAAGTGGGACGCCTTAAGGTTTCCAAGAAAAAACGTCATTACAGCATGGCGACTCCGCTGGGGGAAAATTTTGTTTTACAAAACAAAAGGAGAGTTAAGCCAAAAAAATCCTTGTTGCTTTTAATCGATGGAAATTTTTGAAGTTTAATTTGACTTTAATGAGGCGGTTCTTCTTTGAAAATGGGATATAAATTATACGAGCTTTGATCATTGGTAGCCTTCGAATTAATTCTTCATTTAATTTCTAAGGAATCACCGACATGTGTGGTATCATAGTCATTAAGCTCTATACCCAAGCTCCATCCCTTAAGTGGGAGTGAAACGCCCATACCCACGTGAGTATCCCTCCACAGGTCGGTAATTCACTTCCGGAATCCACGCCTTTGACACGTGAGCATCCCTCCACATCACTAGGTTGTGCTTTCCCTCGAACCGAAACCAATTTGCAAGCTTGTAATGGGCCAGAATTGGGGTCCTTGTTACCTTAGTAGGTGATAAGATAGGTCCGGGTACCCTTTCTTAGAACCGAACCCACATGTGTGAGAATTTAAGAAGCCCACCCCATTAAAGCCATACGGATAATCGTAGAATTAGAATTCGTGCTAATAGGTATTGCATTGTTAATTTGCTTTGGTGTGCTTTCTTTTTTTTATTCATTATTCATTATTTTTGTTACTAATCCATTTGCCTTTCTGTCTTGTTTTGTTTGATTATTTTTTGTGCATATTCGTGGCATTTTCATACGAAGTGTTGATTCGAGAACAGTCTAAAGTTGAAAACTGTCATAACATGAAAAGAGTTTATGGAAATGGAGTTTCCGGAACGCACTATTTAGAAGAAGAAGAAGAATATGAGAAAAACTCATTGAAAGTCGTACCCTATGTACCTAATTTCTTATCTCGTTGTAATAAGACTTGATCTTCGTTATGAAAAGTTGTTGAATGAGGATGTTCGTCGAATCAATATTCATTTGCATTCGATTGTGTTTTTAATTAATTTTATTTTAAATCATCTGTTTCTTTCATGCATACGACGTTACATGCATTACATCATAAAGTACAGGAAATTAATTGTTGGGGTCATGGTAATATTCTTGGCTATCGAAGATTCCACATCCACACTTTACTCGCCGTCAAAAGAAGCAAATATAGTAGAGTTTTGCTAAGTTGGAAGCCGATTTGAGGGGTCAGTTGGAGCGAGCTCAGCAAGAATTGAGGGACACCATTATCAAGTCCCAACAAGATATGATGAAAGAGATATCTCAGTTGCTACAAGCCAATCTAAGAGGAAAGGGTACTGTTGGAAACCCTAGTCAAGAGAAGAGAGACCCCTCGTATTCCCCTGGTTTTGTCACCGATACCCTAAGCCCTCGCAAGGAGTGGCTACTCAAGAAGATGGGACAACATCGCATCAGGTGGGCGCCTCTACCCATGCTCCATCGGGTTTGATTTTTAATCATGTGGAAAATGTTGGGGATAGTGTCCCGCATTTGGATGAGGTTGAGAAATTGAACAAGGTCAAGGAGGGGTTCTCGAAGCAACTAGAAGAGACCCAGAAGGAGCTCGAGGAGAAATTTTGAACAAATGAGGAAGAAGAATGGTCATACGAGATGAATGCTAGAGTCAGTTTGGTTCCAGATCTGATAATCCCACCCAAGTTCAAGACGCCGGAGTTTGAGAAGTTCGACGGGACAACTTGCCACTGCCCACATAACCATGTTTTGTAGAAAGATGATGGGTTTCATCGACAATGAAAGGTTGCTAATTCACTGCTTTCATGATAGCTTATCGGGGCCCGCTGTGAGGTGGTACAATCAGTTAACTCGTGCTCAAATTAGGTCAGAGAAGGATTTGGCCAAAACTTTCACGAATCAATATAAGCACATAACTGATATGATCCCAAATCGACTCATACTACAAGGTTTGGAGCAAAGGCACAATGAGAGCCTTCGTGAATACGCTCAGCGTTGGTGAGATGTGGCGGCGCAGGTTCAACCTCCACTCCACGAAAATGAGATCTCTCCTATATTTGTTGATACTTTGAAGGGAACCCTCAATCAATGACCACAAGATAAGCAACCTTATCGGTAATTTCTCGGATATGGTTATGACCGGTGAATTTATTTAGGCAGCTATCAAGAGTGGTAGAATTGATGGGCGGAGAAAATGCTCGGAAGCAATTCAAGAAGAGAGATCATGAGGTGAACAACACTAGTACCTACGAGGCTCCTAAGTACCTCATAATCTCACCACCTCAAGCCACAATCGGGAATTCGCAAAGCTCAAATAGAAGAGAAAATAGGGCTCCCAAAAGGGAACATGAGAAGATGTCTTTCACCCCTTTATCTATTCCATACAAGGAGGTGTACAAACACCTATACGAGGCTGATCTGGTCCGTCCATATCATGTTACTTCCTTCCAGCCGCCTTACCCTCCATGGTATGATGAGAAAGCACATTGTGAGTACCACGGCGGAGTACCGGGGCACACGATAGAAAATTGCACAACGTTCAAGAAGCTCGTGCAAAACATGATCAAAACTGGGGTCATCAAATTAGAAGGGCCCAATGTAGCAGCTAACCCACTTCCAAACCATGGAGGTTGAGGCGTGAATGCCCTTGAAGAGGTAGGTGCAAAGAAAGTGAGGAGGGAAGTGTCGGAAATCAAGTCCTCTGTGATTTGGGTGTTCGAACAGCTGCGCACGGCGGGCTTTATTGAGAATGGTACGAAGGGAGTGTATGATGGCCATGAATCATTTTGTGAATACCATCAAACTGCGGGGCATGAGATTCAGAGTTGTCCAGAATTTAAGCAGTTTGTTCAGAAATTGATGGACAATAAGGAGATCGAGTTCCTCGAGGAAGCTTAAGGGTTATGATGAGTGGCCAGTCTGTCGATGTTCAAGGGTTTTAATGCATCCAAATTTGCTTTATGTTCAGTGTTGGCTTGTTTTCATTTCATTGCATTTTAATCTTTTCCTTGAAGTAATGTGTAGAATCAAATTTGCTACCCTTTGCCCGAAGGCATCAAAAATCTTTTTGCAAGGGCCTAAGACTGCATGTTTTTAAATTTCAATGAAAGGATGCATTATATTTTGTGTTTCAATTGTCTCTTCATTTGTGTATATATTTGTCTATTGAGTCCCCTTATATCAATTGCACAATGGATATTAACCTTGACCCCAAATGTTGATTTTGAGCAACCTTTGTCTAGTGGAAATCAAAAGCTGTGAAGATGATGAATATGTGACTTACAATCCAATTTAATTTGGTCATTTATTGAGTACACGTGGCATTAGGGCATTCAGTAGAACAACAAGGAATCTTCCGCACTAAAAAAAAGGGGAGAAAAGAAAAAAAATAGAGAAGACAAAAAATCGAGGATAATAGAAGCATAACAAAAGCACTCCAATGTTCAGAGCCTGGTAATAAGCATTTTTCGGATACGAGTGTGAAATTTTGGGGGCACTCTGCTATAGCAAAAGGACCAATAAGTTTGCTATGCACCATTCGAATAAAAAACCTTAGCTTTATGAGTGATGGTAATATTTTCAAATCATGACAATGCTAAGTAGCTTGGGGTTTTGTTGTTTGCTCCATCATTTATATCGAGCCAAAAGAATGTGATGAGTTGACTTCCCCAAAACCATAAAGAAATGGGACAAAGTAATAGTGATAAAGGAAAAGCCTATAGAAGGTAAGTCCAATTGATTAAAAATTGAAATAACTCGGAGAGTATTTCACATCTTCAGATATCAGTTCAGCTTTCGAGGTCTCCTAGACACATGATGCTTGAGGCAATCCTTGGTAAGCCATCTTAGTGTCGTTCATGCACTTGATATTCGGGGTATTTGATCTGGCCTGATATATCCATAATTTGAAAAGAAAGTCCAGTTTTTTTGAAATGCATCTCATATTGAAGTCAGAAGATGTAATCTAAAAATTTTTAGTGGACACAAATTTTTCCTTCCATTGCTTCAGGGATAAAGTTTAGAATGCAAGGTCATGAATACAAATGATAGCTCGTCGGTGGCCACGGTGAGGGTAGTAGTAAGATTTTACATGCTATTGTTCAGGGAACCAAAGTGAGTTTCTACTTTGACTGCTTTCGAAAATGAAAACGGGCCTTAATAAACATATGAGGAAGGTTCAAGGACTTGGGGGCATGTGCTTCCCTTAATGTTGAGATAAGAGAAAAGTCATTGTGATGAGTCAAGACAAAGAGAATGGTTGAACACCCAGCTTGAATAGGGGGCAATGTTACAAGAATGAGCACTACGAGAAGTGTTATGTCTATTCTGACCAGTGAAAGTCAGCAGCCGTCTTTCAAAGACGAGACAGAAGATGGAGATTTGGAAAAAACAAGAAAGCCATAAGAGATTAGGAAGAAGAAAAAACAAGAAAAGGGTCAAGGTTGACCAATCCGAAAGACGAAAGCGTCTGATTAACTTTAATGTCATAATTCATGTATCATTTGTAGTTAGGCATCCCTAGGTTAGGGACATGCTAACTCATATCATCAAATCATGTTTGCCTATTTTGACAGGTGTAGTAAAGCTTTTCCAGTAAATGGAACCCGCCTATCCGTTCAGGCATGAGGAGAATGGAATACGCCTATCCGTTCGGGCATTTTGAGAATGGAAACCCGCCTATCCCTTCGGGCACTTTGAGAATGGAACCTGCCTATCCGTTCAGGCATAAGGAGAATGGAATTTGCCTATCCGTTCAGGCGCAAAGAGAATGGAGCTTTCTCAGCATTCGTATATTCGTTCGGATCTCGAAGGGTTGAAGAATGTCGAAATAAGAAAAACAACTTCAAGTCTTCGTGACCGAGCGTTTCCCATGTCGACTTCTGGACCACCAGTAATTCAAGTGCACGGTGGTTCGGGATCCAAACAGAGAAGTTGGACAAAATTAGTGCTTATGGCATTTGCTTTATTCTTGTTCTACAAGTATAAGCAAAGGGGGCAGCTGTAATCACTAATTTTGTCCAGGGTGTTAACCCATTTTTATATTTTGCAATAATGGGCTTAATATGATTAAAACTAAAACAAAAATATTATTAGTATTAATAAGTGATGTATATAGTATTATCTATTATCATATATAGTCATTATTATTACGTTATTATCCATTTGAAAAGAAAAAAAAAACTAAACATTATTATATGTTATGCTATAATGTTGTTATTATTATTATTAACTTTATTATCATTATCATTATAATTATTATAGTTATATTATTATCATAATACATGCCCGATAAAAAATAAAATAAAAATAATAAAAGTATAAGCCCAAGTTTTAATAAAGTCCATATACAAAACATAAAACCCAAAAATATATATATGTATATATATATATAAGGGCCCGTTCGGCTCAAACCCTAAGCCCAATTACATCAAAACCCTAATCTGATTTAATGTTTTGCACAACCGGCTACCAATCGTCATATCTAGTCCAAATTTGACGGTTCAAATCGTGCCGAGGATGGAAACCCTAGGGACCCTTCAGCGCCGCATCCTTCTGAGCCGTTGGATCGAGATCGCCATCAACGGCTAGGATCGAAGCAGGGAAGCCTCCAGAACCTCCACGCGCCCACGCGCGACTCTCAAACTCCCATACGCGCGCGTGCACGACGCTCCACTACCCGCGTTGAGGCCACGTTTGTCGGTTTATCTCCCGATTCTGCCCACACGCACGTCGATCGGTTGTCCAGATCTGCAACAAATAACAGAAATCAACAGCAAGATGAATGAAAACAAAAATCAGAGGCATCCAATAGCATTTTTGTTAGGTTTTTTACTAATTCAAAAAAATGTAATTTTTTGGTGTTATAAAAACCCGAAACACACAATGTAAAAAAGGGGAGGAGAAAAAAAAGCATCATTGGGGGAAAAGTTCAGAGAGCAATAAAAACAAAAAAAAACCCTCAAGTTTAGAGGTATCATCTTTTTCCTTTTCATTTACGTTTCGAAGCATAGATATAAAACATAAAACACAAAAAGTTAGGGTTTCGTTTTTTTACCTTCGGCGTCGATTCGCCTTCTCCGCGTCCATTCGCTTTCCTACACCGGCGACAAGCCCTCTGACCTCTTTGAGGTCATGTGTGGTGAGTCGGAGGGAACGCTAACCAACAGAGGGTCTTTTGGTTCTGTTTACACGATGTAAAAAAGGGGTTCTTTTTTGTTTTGAAGAATAAGGAAAAAGAATTTTTTTTATCGTTTTCGAAAAGTTTTTTTTTTGTTTTTTTGGGTTTCGAAAGGTATCGAAAAAAGGCTTTTAGGATTTTTGAGTTCGCCGGCCGTCGAGTGGCGACGACCGGCGCGACGGCATTTTCAGAGAGTAGAGAGTGTGGGTCTGAGAGTTAGGTTAGGGCTAAAAAAGGTTTCAAATTGTTTTTTAACTCGATTTTATAATATGTCGACAACTTAAAAATGGTCTAATCTCGTTTTAAGGACCTCCGTGTCACCTTAATTTCTTAAATCAGCTATTCAGCATTTTTAAATCACGCCCGTGGTCCCTCGATTTTTTTAAACATTTTTAATTTCGTCCCTAATTTGGTTTTAGCTGATTTTCGAGTGGTTTAACTCCCCCTTTGCTCTCTTTAAGTTTTTGTGTTCTTTTAATTGGGTCCCTGTTATGGCTATTTAATTGCTTTTTTGCATTTTATTTACCGTTTTGGTCCCTGCTTTATTATTTGCTTTATCTATGTTTATGTTTATGCTTTTACCATATTAATATATGTTTGTGTTTAGCATATGCCTTGCCATATGTGGAATATGATCGTATGTTTTTTTATATAATCTTGTTTAATTTATGGTTCTTGGCTTATATAATGCGTGGTTTTACAATGCATAATGTAGTTTTATTATATATGTCATGTACTCGGTTTTAACGTGTGCGTAGCTTTTGTCTTTTATGGCTCGATTGTGTATTTGTAACATGCACTTTAATAGGCATCCATATGACTTAATATGTTAATTTACATGTTAATCAATTTTAACTATAAAAGGAGATACTTATTAACTCGCGTATTTGGATTGTAATATCCCAGCTTATTGGATATTCCTCGAATATTCGATTTAATTTGTATCGTCTAAAGGTAAATTCGTAAATAATTAAAATGAACAAGACCATGACATCATATTTTTATCGGCTTGCATCATGCATAAAGGTGACGTACGAGATCCGAACCCTAAACTAACACGACGGTCATACTTATATGATGTCGATTTAGTTTTTGGTCCGGCGTACCGTTATCCTTTTTAATTAAATGCCTAATTAATTTGAAGACACCAATTTGATGAAGCTCGTATGATTAAATTTTAATTCTCAATTAAGAACCCGTAATTAAACTCATTTTAAATTTTAAATAATTTCCATCGATTAAAAGTAACAACTATTTTGGTACCGATTTCTGAGCGTGATGGGGGTGCTAACCCTTCCCCACACGTAACTAACTCTCGAACCCTTTCAAATGAATCTCTGGTTTTGTTTTCTTTATGGTGTCCGGCCTACCTCAGTGGCCGGTGGCGACTCCAAAATTTTTAAAGTTTTTTTAAACCCTTTTTAATCGGATCTTTCAAAAGTGGGACGCTTTAAGGTTTTCAAGAAAAAAATGTCGTTACAAAAGAAAAGACAAATTAGTGGATTTGTAGAAAATTCTTAGTGTGATCACTAAGGTAGTAGATGTAGACTCAATTTAAGGGAGTTGAACCACTCTAAATCACCTTGCAATTTCTACCTTTGCAATTAGTGTCCATCAATCTTAAAAAAATCCAATTCACCCCTTTTGGTTTTATTCGATTGATTGTTACACTCAACAATTTCGATATATATATATATATATATATTAAATATATTAAATGGGATAGGATCAAATTACACGGTGTAAAACTCTATAAGTTTTACACCTTTTTTGGATCGTTGGATGAGTGAAACGGATGGATAAGATTAACAGTAAAATATGTGAAGATTATCACTTGGGAATTAAAAACACGGAGTTAATCTCAACCATCCATTTCCCCCATCCAACGATCCAAAAAAGGTGTAAAACTTATAGAGTTTTACACGGTGTAAGTTGATCCTAACCCATATTAAATATATATAATTCTAATTCAACTTTAATTAGGATTTCAAAATATAATATATATATATATATAATCCTAATTCAACTTAGTTAGGATCTCAATATATATATTAAATATATATAATCCTAATTCAACTTAATTAGGATTTTAATATTTATATATTAAATATATATAATCCGAATTTAACTTAATTAGGATTTTAATATATATATATATAATCTCAAGTTAATTAAGATTTTAATATAATATTAATTTAAACTGAATTATATTATTTATATATATTAAAAGAGACATAATTACAATAATTATTTTTCTTTTAATATTTATCCAATAGTTAATTTATATATATCAAATATATATTAATTTAACTAAATTAGTGTACAACAAATTTGTACATATATAATTCGTTTAATATATGCTCATTTCAACTGTGGGCATGACCTCGTAGGTTCATGTAACGTTAGTAGTAAATATTAGAACATTTCTAATATTAAAAATAATGAGTGACATCTAGCAATATGTCATTGTCACTTAAGTTACAAGAAATCATAATTTGACATAACATTTTCGTGATTAACTCTATTTATGTATTATATCCTTTTATCCTCTATATCTAGATTGGACACAAGTCATGGAATAGTCACATTTATATAATCCATCTAATATTTCTTGATATCTTGAGTAGACTATTATAAACGAATAACTATGATATCTCATATCAACTTATTCGAGCATTACCATGCATTTCTAGTCTCACTCAATCAAGTGGCCTACGATATTACTCATGTTATGTAGGAGGGACAAATCCTATCTTGATTTTGACATCTCCATATCAATGACAACACTTTATCATCAATCAACTACATATTAGTCTTAATGCATTATTGTTGTCCATGCCCACAATAATACTCGACTAAGGACATTTTAGAATAACCATATTATTCTAAAGACTTTATTATAATTCAATATATTTATGCACGCAGAATTGTAACTTAAAATAATAATGGCAATGTCTTTTATGAATAAACAAAATAAAAATAAATATCATTTACAATCATCTTATGATTGGTCTGGGCATACTCTAACACGCCAGTTAATCATCGTTCACCAACAAAATTATCACCATCGCGCCTCCGTTCTTGCTTGTTCTCATGTCTTACAATGTCTTTATCTTTCATCTTTACCATTTTTTCGCCCAATGTTTGGATTTACCCAACCCTTAGATTCATCAACGGGTTTGGTCGTGCAACTGTTGGAACTTGTGCCTTGTGTTATCAACCGAGCTAGTGGAAAAACATGCTCAATCACTTTGTCTGCTATCTTAATCTCGCCAGAGTTGTAGCAAGGACAAGATTTATAGTTTTTTAATTTAAGGGTTGGTATTTAATTTAATTATTTTAAAATAAAGATTTAAAAATAGAATATATATGAAAAATAATTTGAATGAAAATTCATTTTAAATAATTATTAATTGTATGTTGAGAACTTGAAATTTTTAATCTTTATTAATTAATTTAATGGTGTGCAATGGTATTCGACGCACATGGTAAACTCATCCTTTTAAATATTGGCCAAAATTTCTCATAATTCAACCCTTTATCCTAATTAATTTAACCTATTTAATAATACCATTTAAGTAACCTAGATAATTCGGATTCGAGCAGTTTAATCTACAAAATATATGTGAGTTTATCTAGATTTAAAATCAAACACAAATACTACAATTACAATAGAATAATAATAAAAGAGTAATTATTTGATGCATCACCAGTAAAAAAGTTTACTAAAACCTTAATCATAAACCCTAAAAATTAGATGCTTGTGAAAACAAATTTTCCATCGCCAATGTAAAATATTTTCCCGTAAAAATATAAAATTAAAGTGGGTAATTATTCCATGCACTAATGGTGGAAACAAAAAGTGTTTATAAGCGCCTTAACTTTAGGGTGTAGTGATTTTGTTCAGGGTTTATGATTTATGGGTCTAGAATTTAAGGGTTTTGATTAGAATTTATAAGTTAAAACCTAAATCATTAACATATTATCCTAAACCTTAAACCCTAAATTCCAACAATAAACCTTAAATTAAATCTCTAAACCCTAAAATTAAGACATATGTGAAAACCTTTTGTATTCAACGTCAATGCATGAGATATTTTTCCAATTAAAGTATAAGAATTTAATCTACATTTTATGCATAGTAGAAGGACTAATAAACGAAATTGACCTTGAATATTTGTATCTGGTTGATGTTTATCCAATCAAAATAAAAACAATATTTGGTTTTTTTTTTCTTTTAAAAAAGAGCATAAACCATTCGTGGGCTAAAATCCAAAAGGGCCCACCAATACCTAATTTGGAATCGAATCAACGGTCCAGATCATGTTGAGATACCAACCTCTTCATCACTACCCTTGATTTTTCCCACGAAATCCACGCGCCTTTCTCCCTCTCATTTTCCCTCCGCTATAAAAACTCTCAACGCTCTCTCTGTGGTAATCCAAACAGCAAAAGATTCTTATTTTTTATTGTTTTTTAAGACTTGAGAAGAGAGAAATGGCTTTGCCGAAGGCTAAGGAGACCGTATCCGCCAATTCCGTCGTCGTTTTCAGGTATACATAGTTTTATACGTATCGTCATTAATCGTTCGTATACAATTTTTTTTGGTATTTTATACGTATTTGTTGATGCAGCAAGTCGTACTGCCCGTACTGTGTGGATGTGAAGAAGTTGCTTCAACAGCTTGGAGCTTCTTTCAAGGCCATCGAGCTCGACAAAGAAAGTTAGTTTCTTCTCTCTTTTTTTAATCTTTTTATTTTATATTTTGATTGGAACAGTTTTGTGATCTGAAATGAAGTTTCAATTGCTCGAATCTCTTTGTTATTAATTTGGTTGGTGTCATGAAGTTGGTCCCTGCACTAAAATCAAACGATTTCTGAGATTTAAGATTTGAAATGAACTTTTGATTGCTTTAATCGATGATTCGTTGTTAGTATTAATTTAATTGGTAATTATTTGATACACCGGCAGAAGCTAAAAGTTTCAACAAGCTACTTAGTTTTAGGGTTTAGGGACTTATTTTAAGGTGTATGGTTTAGGGATTTATGTGTATGAGTTTTGAATTTAGGGATATTGGTTGAAATTTATGATTTAGTTTTTATAGATTAAAACTTAAATCCTCGCCATATTACTTTAAAAACTAAACTTTAAGCTCTAAACCTTAAATTCTAACTATTATCCCTAAATTCTAAATCTCTACCCCTAAACTCTACATCATAAACTAAGCCCTAAACCCTAAATCTAAGATGCTTATGGAAATTTTTAATTTCCTCCGTCAGTGTATAGGATAATAATCGTTAATGTAATTGGTTTCTGCTTGGTGACTTGAAATTGGCCTCTTTCATTCACTACGATCAAACAATGTTCTTTGAGGCTTTGTTTTTATGTATTATGATATCATATGGAGAAGTTCTGGCTTCTTTACGAAGTAGTTATAAAATAATCTATATTAAAATGTAAGGAAACTAACAATTAACAATTGGTCTAGTGGAAAAATTACTTTAAGTAAGTTTAGTGGTCTGAATCCTCCGGTTATGAATAGAGAAAACTGGGTTTGGACTTTGGAGGGGCGTCCTATAAAAGGCTTCTATCTTATACAATCCAAATTAGTTGGTCAATAGATCGGATACCTGTGGTTATGAAGAAACTAGCCAAAGTTCTGGGGTTTTTAGGAAATAGTTGTAAAATAATTTATCAAAATGTAAGGAGACTACCAATACCGGTAGGTCTAACTGGAAGAGATGCTAAATTAATCAAGCAAGGTCAAATGCTTGAATAATAGAAGAAAACTGGGTTTGGAGGTCGTGCCTCTATATTAACCAATCCGGATTAGTTGGTGGTTATGAAAAAAAAAGGTACCGAAACTAGCAAGTCTTGTATAGACAATACTCTTAAGAATTTTTTGGGTACTATTTCTGGATGTAGAATTTATTCAACTGTTTGACTGAGTCTTAAAACAATTAGATAATTTTTGGTTGATCGAACTTCGCTTTCTAGTAAACATGGATGATTTGCTGATTATTAACTGCTTTCCTATGTGGAAGTAATCTCAAGTCTGAGAGACGGTTTGAACTGTAGTATAGGAGAATTTGTAGTGCTGTTATCAAAATCCATGGCTCCATTAGCGTTTTTCTCTTTTGGGTGGGACATAATCTCTAATTTGAGGGATGGTTTTGCAGTAATATAAGAGAATCTGTAGTGTTTTTTAAATCAAATTCCATGGCTCCATCAGTTGGGTTTTTATGTGGGATGCAATCTTGAGTTTGAGGGGCAGTTTGAATGGTAATATAGGAGAATCTGTAGCATTTGCTATCAAATTTTGTGGCTCCATTGTGCCTAGCAAAATGGTTACAAAACCTTCTCTCTGATATTCTGAGTTTAGCACTGAAAGAGGACATAATTCAGTTGCACACAGTTGGTTTCATTGTCAATTTTGCAGTTCCAATGTTTTGAGACGTCGATTTGGACCTCAAGAGTATGTGGTTTTGGTTATAAAAATATTGGAATGCAAGTCCATCACCTTTCATAAAGTTTACGAAGTGATTGAATGTGTTCTGCAATTATGAAGGATTGAGTACATTATCTTCAATTCAGTATTAAACTACACTGAACAGTTTGCTTCCAACAGGATTGTAGTTGTAGAATGCTCCCTCCGAACTCTTTCTTGTTGAACTTGTTTTGTTTCGAAAGAAACAGTGCGGATTTATCTACATTAGTTATAAAAGTAAACTACATAGTAATGGATAAATGATTATGGTTTTTGTGTTTTGCATTTTTCCCAGGTGATGGAAATGATATTCAAGCAGCTCTGGCCGAGTGGACTGGGCAACGAACTGTGCCAAACGTTTTCATTGCCGGGAAACACATTGGTGGCTGTGACAGTATGCCCTTTAAACTCTATGTTACCGTGTTTTATGAATGAAATTCTGCATACCGTTTCCGTTTGTTAAATTATTACTGTGTTCGTGTATCTTGCAGCTACAACGGGCATGCACAAGCAAGGTAAACTTGTTCCTCTGCTAACCGAAGCTGGAGCTATTGCAAAATCATCTGTTTAGAATATAGTTAAGCTACCTGTAGTGTCTACCCTAAAACTAATAAAGGAATACCGAGTTCGGTTTTATGTCGATTCTGTCCTCTAAGTCGAATCGTTAATGCAATTGTGGTTTAGCTCGTGTCTGATATATTTGCTGCGTATATGTACTCGGATATGTGTGTGTGATCCTCTAAATATGCAGAAATTCTTGGATATATTGAACATACACTTTTATTCAACACTAATCCCGTGAGCCGATGACATTCATGGGGGTTTTGATGATCTTTTTGCTGTTTGAATTCGGAAAATCTCCTGTTCCTACTCTGCTGAAACTGCATTAGCCTGCTTCAGGAGGAGATCAATCCTGGAAATATTCTCGGAAGAAGGCTATGTTCTCTCTTTAAGCAACACGGAAACGAACACATATAAAACATCTTAAACACGATAGGAATACACACGAGAGATCGAGATAAAAACGAGTAGTTTTACCTGAGGGTGATGGTTGGCAACTTGGCATGCACGCTCATATGTTGATCCTACAAAAGATTTTGATGCTTTTGTTGTTACCATGAAAATCAAAGGAAAACACCCTGAAACAATTTGGTATATAATCACGTAGTGTTAATTCAAATATCATTCTAATTTAGGGTCAATTGAGTCTGTAATGTAATAGCAAAATATGTATGAATGTTTGAGACTTTAACACAAGTGCTTCAGAATCCAAACTCAATTTTTTATCAAATCTGCCAAGCTCTTATGCACCATTGAATTATTTTTTAAAGCAAACTATATATTTATAAAGCTATAATATAAGAACTGTTATATATGGGTGTTTAAACTGTTAATTCGATTCACAACAGATTAGCCGACTAACTCAGATCGGTATTGCAAAGGCCTATTCTGAAGGAGATTCTTTCAATCCAATTGCTCTATTCACGACGTCAAGATTCAAACCTATGACATTACATGAGGGATCTAGTGCCTCACCTCACTAGACCAATTAGTTGTTGGTTGAAAAGATTTTTTTAACGTTAATTGTTAAGTATGGCTCATATACTATAAAAGGACAAATGGGCTTAATAACCAACCGACTTAAGGGATCTTTGGAGAATAAGGAAGCAAGTTGTTTCTATCTATTACGGTTGTGTTGATTTTCGGTCCTCCGCTCTAGGTCGTTGCAAGAAGAATGATAATGTAATAACACTGATGATATATAATGACATATAATAATAGAGAACCGAATTAATAAAACTAATATAACCTAAAATGCTACGGATAACATATAACAAAATACGGATATATAATTATATAATACTAGCAATAATATTTAGAGATTTTTTCTTTTTTCAATTGGTCAGTGATATAATAATAATAACCACATACGATAGCAACATATATAACTTTTGTTTTAAACATAGCCCGGCAAAGCACATTACACATATAAGTCTATTACTTATAAAAATAAAAAAACGGATTAGCACTCGGATAAAATTAGTGATTACAAAGATCAGACGCTTGAGTTATCTACCTATCAAGTTTTTCTTTTCCCCTTATTTTTTTCTTAAAATTTTGGGTATGTTTGTTTCTGTGTTGCTTTGGTTCTAGGTTTGATTGTGCCAGGCTTATCGATGAGCAGCAAAACATGGTTAGTGGTGTTTTGCTTTCATTTTTATGTTTAGTGCTACGATGACAATTTGTGCATTATATTGATTTCTTTTATCAATTGTTAAATTGATTTGTTTTGTCAATGTGTAGGTTGGGGTAATGTCTAAAAGCTAGGCCATTGAACTATCAGGACGGAACTAGGATCCCAAATTACCTAAGGACCTAAGAAACATTTCAGCCAAAACATTAGGGGAGGCTTATTTTGCATAAGGTTTAAACTGACAGGGGCTAAAGTTGGATTAAACCAAAAATGTTTGGGGTGGGGGCAGGGCCCCTGCCATTGTAAATTTGTAATAGTAGTTCCGTCCCTGCTCACTAAGTCAGTAATAAGAAGTTATACGTTTGTACAAACTACTGAATTTTTATTTTTATTTTTTGCTTATATGTGACACCTTGTTTTGTATTTATTTGTGATTATATTATTTGTATTGGTAGCAGCATATTCTCCGGGGAGTTTGTGCATTGTTCTTCACTACAGTTGAATTTTTTATTCTGTAACAATTTCTAAAATATTGTTTTCACCTGCATCATTTTTCTATTACTTTTGGATGGAAAAAAGCAAGTACTAAACATGATAATCAAATAGACCCTTTGGCATTTCCTTGTTGTACATTAGTTTTAGGGTAAACTATATGGTTGACCACCAATCTTTTGGGAAAGTTTGAAAATGACCACCTTAAAAAAAACGCGTCATTTGACTACCCAAATTATTAAAATGGGATCAATTTGGCCACCGGCCGTTAAGGGACTAACGGCAGAGCTGACGTGGACCGTTAAAACAAACGGTGACGCTTAGCTGTAAAAAAAGAAGAAGGAAAAAGCCAACTCAGCTTATTAGAAAACAAAACGTCTCGTTTTTTTTTTCTTTACTTCGACACAAAAAAAAACGCAAATTTCTCTGAACTCTCTCTGAAAACTCAAAAAATTTCCAACGATCTGTGACTATCTGTGATCTTTTGTTGGAGATAGAGAGGAGATGGTCGGACTTCTACGCGAAAAAGGGGATCCTTCTCCGCGATACGGTAAGTTTGATTCTTGTTTTAGGGTTAGGGGTGAAATTTCAGATTAGGGTTAAAATGATTAGGGCTAAAACGAGATTAGGGATTTCATATTAGGGTTAAATAATTGATATTAGGGTTAATACAAGATTACGAATTTTAGATTACACTTAAAATTTGCGATTAGGGTTAATAGATTACACTAATCTCATAAATTAGGGTTAATAAAAATTTGCGATTAGGGTTAATAGATTACACTTAAAGTTTGATTCTTCGCTTTTGTCTGTTTATTGTTGGTTTTGTCTGCTTGTTAGGGTTAAAAGATTACACTAATCTCAGAAATTAGGGTATTGCAATAAAATATATTTTTTTGTTTTTTTGTTAGGGTTAATAAGATATACTTTGTTTGTTGGGTTAATAAGATATACTTTGAACAATAAAATACACTTAAAGTTTGACGTGGGTTGATATCAATATTTAGGGTATTGCAATGGTGGGTGGGGTATTTATTATTTGTTTGTTATACTTTGTTTGTTGCACTGTGAAAGCATTAATGTTTAGTGTTGTACAATATTTCTATTATTTGACAGGGGCTGATTCAGACGAGTTTAGTCTTGTTGTACATCATGGTCAAAGATTGGATTATTTCGATCACTGTAATATGGATACTATGTCAATGTTTGAGATTGTTAATATGGTAGAACGATTAGGGATTACTACTGTTGTGACTGTCTTTTGGAAGATTTCAGATTGACCATTAGAACTGAAAAAGTTGATAACTGATTATGATGTACTTGAGATGGTAGGGCATTTACCTACATATCATTACATGCATGTACACTTACAGAAAATAGGAGTGGACAATGAGCCTGAGATGAGTGTACATTCTGAAACTAGGGTAGAACCTGAAATTAGGGTAGAATCTGAAATTAGGGTAGATTCTGAAAGTAGGGTAGATTCTGAAACTAGGTTAGATTTAGATTCTAACTTAGAAGATGAGGAGTACCTTGTGGAGTCAGACTCATCCAGTCATAAGTCTGAATTTAGTGACAGTGAAACAGAAGTTCTTAGCTCTGAAACTGAAATGTGTAGTGAGAATTTTGGTTTGGGCAGTGATCAAGTACAATATGAAACTGACAATGACAGTGGCAAATCTGACTCACTACACAGTGTAGATGAGTCAGATTCAGAGGGTCCAAAAAAACCTAGATTTCCTAAATTTAATTCTGAGTCAGACTTAATGAACTCTAAGTTGAAGGTTGGTCAATTGTTTGCAAGCAAAGACATACTTAAGGATGCCATTAAGATGTATGGTATTAAGAATAGGTACAGTGTTAAGTTAAAGAGAAATGATAATAGAAGGATTCAAGCAAAATGTAAAGGAGAGTGACAATGGGTGTTATGGGAAGCCCCTATAAATGGTGAAGATTCTTCTACTAGTACATGGCAGATTAGGTCTATAATTGGTGAACATAGTTGTCTTAGGGAGTTCAAAAATTCCAATTGTATTGTCAAGTGGCTAGCTAAAAATTACTTTAGTAGTTTTTTTGTTGACCCTAATTTCTCTAGTGCATCCCTAAAAGAAGCTGTCCACAAGGATTGGGGATTAGTTGTAGATAAGGGTAAATGCATTAGGGCAAAAATGTGGCTCTTGAGAACTTGAATGGTAACTACAAAGAGCAGTATGCAAATCTGTATGCTTACTTAGGGGAATTGAGGCACTCTAATCCAGGGACAACAACTGTTTGTAAGTTAGATGAAAGAAAGTTTGAGAGGGTTTATATCTGCATGCAAGCATTGAAAGATGGCTTCAAAGCAGGCTGTAGGCCCATTGTAGGCCTAGATAGTTGTCACTTGAAGGGGTACTACAAAGGTCATTTTTTGTCAGCTGTAGGAATAGATGCAAATGATACAATCTATCATATAACCTTTGCAGTTGTGGAGAGTGAAAACCAGGCATCATGATTCTGGTTTTTGGAATTATTTGCCACTGATTTGGAGATGGAAAATTCTCACAGCTATACCTTTATGACTGATAGACAGAAGGTATAAGTAAATTTCTTTAACATTTTCTTTTGTATTTTTTTTCTAACTGTGAATTGTTAATTTATTTTGTTTTTTTTTTGTATGTGTAGGGATTAATAGAAGCTGTGTCAGAAGTGTTCCCCCATGCAGCACATAGGATATGTGTGAGGCACTTGTACTCAAATGCTAAGAGTAGTGGCACTTTTGGAGGAAAAGCAGTGAAGGACCAGCTTTGGAAAGCTGCAAGGGCTACATATGTGAGAGAATTCCAATCTTGCATGGATGAATTAAAGGTTAACTCATGTTTTTAAAGTTTTGTCGAGTTTCAATTTGACCATTGTCTTTTGTTTTTGTTTTTATTTTGACCACTATCGTTTATTTAAAGTTTTAATTTGACCACTATCTTTTCTGTTTAGTTTTAATTTGACCACTGCATTTTTTGTAGGTATTATCAGAAACTGCATGGAAATGGCTCTCACCTAAGGATCCCACCAACTGGTCAAAGTCTCACTTCTCTTTTGGATGCAAGTCTGACATGCTCCTTAATAATAATTGCGAATGTTTTAATAAGGTTCACTTTCTAACTTATCTAAATTACTTTCCAACTTAGTGTTTATGTGAATGTTTGACTAATAATTGTTCTAATCACTAATCTTTGAATCCTGACAGCTTATACTTGAAGCTAGAGACAAACCAATAATAACATTGGTGGAATCCATCA
Organism: Hibiscus tridactylites; assembly: GCA_958450335.1. Taxonomy (NCBI): domain Eukaryota; kingdom Viridiplantae; phylum Streptophyta; class Magnoliopsida; order Malvales; family Malvaceae; genus Hibiscus; species Hibiscus tridactylites. The sequence goes on along the minus strand of OY288280.1, from coordinate 32,205,132 downwards.
GATCAAAGCTGATGCAAAGACTTGCCAAAAAGAATGATGAAGCTAAAAAGTGGACAGGCCTTCTCTGCCCTAAAATTCAGAAGAAGTTAGAACATGCCACATCATCAGCACATAGGTATTTTGATCATCTTTTTACTATTTTAATGTTTTCATTGTAACTGTGAACTGTGAAATTGATTTTTTTTTTGTTTTATGCTAGTTGTTGGCCTCTTTATGCTGGTGGACACATGTACTAGATTTCATGTGGTCCATCAACCCAGCATTCTGTTAACATCCAACAGTGAACATGCACATGCAGGAAATGGCAACTAACATGTATTTCATAGAAATAAGTTTAGGGTATTACACTTTCAATTATTGTTAACTTGTTTTTTAACTAACAAATATTTTTTTTGTTTAGGGGTCCCATGTGTTCATGCAATTTCTGTGATTTTATCCATTGAAGATAGGCCAGAAAGATATGTTGACTCGTGCTATTTCAGCTCAACCCAAAGAGCAATCTATTCCCATTTGATATGTTCTGTGAGGGGTGAGAAACAATGGGAGCCTGTTGACACACTAGAGCCTGTTCTGCCATCAGTCTTTAGAAGACCTCCGGGACGACCACACAAGAAAAGACGTAAGGAAAGTGATGAAATACCATCTCAGACTGGTCGAGTGTCAAGAAGGGGTATCAAAATCTTTTCTAAAAGATGCAATTCGAGTGGCCATAATATCAGAACGTGCAAGGGAAAGGTTGGTGCCAATCCGAGAAGACATAGACAAGCATCCAGTGGTGTTGCTGCCAGGAAAAATCCTAGAATTCCAAAACTTCCAGTAAGTTACTTCTTGGTTGCTTCTTTGTTACTTGTTTGTTTAATTCATATATAATAAACTGTTGTTGTTTCTTTGTTGTGCAGGTTAGAAGACCTGAACCAGTCCATCCTTCACAACCCACCACTGTGAGATGTATGCCTACAACTGGTGGTGCTAGAACTGGTGGTGCTGGAACCAGTCAAGGACCAAGTCCAACACCATCTCAGCCTTCACAACCCACCACTGTGAGATGGATGCCTACAACTGGTGGTGCTGGAACCAGTCAAGGACCAAGTCTAACACCATCTCAGCCTTCAGAAGTCACCACTATGAGATGGATGCCTACACCAAGAGTTCCTACAACTCAAGAGAGCTCCTACAATCCATCTTGAATTCTGTTGAAGACTTAGGTGGTCATTTTGTTTAGTGAATGTGTGTTGCATACAATTGCCCAAAGTATGACACCATGTTCTTCTGATAAGAAACATGAATATCACATTTTGTTAATTTTGTTTTGACTTGCTTTTGGGGGTCAATGTTTAGGGAAAGATATTTGTCTTTTGTTATGTATTGGTCAAACATTTGTATGACACCATGTTGTCATATTTAGGGTTGAGTTTGACCAAAGTATAACATGTTGTCATTACAAACATTAAGTATCACATGTATTGGTCAAACATATGTATGCAATACTATTATGAAATTATCAAATGAAATATTATATTTTGCTTATTTTATCATATTTCCTTTATTTTATGTCTTGCAGATTCAATGTGTAAGATAAAATATGGATCAATTATCATAAACAAACAAAAACTACATTTCATTTCAATAAGATAAACCCTAAAGATTACATTACATAATTCTTCCTCCCTGAATGTTCTTCCCCAAATACATAATCCTTACAATACATTTCAATAACAGTCACAAAATAACAGCCCTGCCATGCCCAAAATATCAGGGACAAAATCCTTTCTTCCTCAACACTGTTCTTCCTTTCTTCCTTCACCAACACAAAACCCTAAACCCACCACAATAACAGCCCTAACCTAGAAGAAATTTTTCTCCAAAATAAAACCAACCAAAACAGCAACAACAACAAGCAAACTTGCAACAATTCTTTGCTTCTTTCTTTCTTCCTCCATCGAATCAACTTTTTTAAGAAGACCAACAATAATTCTTTTTGACCTATCGGTCATTGGTGGATCAAACCAAGAAAAAAAATTGCAAGCCCTAACCCCATTTCGAAATTTTCCACAACCCCAAAACCTCCTACCTGGATTTTCATAAGTCCAACTTGTTGTCAGCTTCGAACGAACCTCACAATAGCAATCACGATTCATCTCTGCTGCCATTTTCTTCTACACCAAAACCACCTGCTTTCTTCTTCTTCTTCTTCTTCTTCTTCTTCACGATATACTGTTTTTAGGGTTAAGTTTGGGTTTAATTTATAAACGTTTTTTTATTTGCTTAGGTGGAAGGTTGATGTGGATGGCTGCTAATCCAACGTGGAAAAAATAATCATAGATTAATAAGCCCACCTATCCACGTCAGCTCTGTCGTTAGCCCCTTAACGGCCGGTGGCCAAATTGATCCTATTTTAATAGTTTGGGTAGTCAAATGACGCGTTTTTTTAAGGTGGTCATTTTAAAACTTTCCCAAAAGATTGGTGGTCAACCAGATAGTTTATCCTTAGTTTTATTACATGCGTATGTTACGTGACATTTCACTGAAATATCCAACATTGTCCATGTTCAATTCTTTGTGAACTTACATTAGTGTAAGTCTTACTAAATTACAACTAACTAATTATGACTAATTTATATCCGTGTAAATTCTACTAAACTACAACTAACTACAATATATTAGAAATTATAGTACACGAAAGTTAAACAAGAAAACATATTAGAAACCACATTCATTGTTCAAAATAATGTAAACTTACTTGTTAATTTATTTTTTCTTATGTGTAAGTGGCTTATATTCGTGAAATGTAAGCCTTTTAGATTGAGTGTAAATTGGATAAATTTTTAGGAGAAATGATGGGTCTTATAAAATTCTCATGTCGAGTTGTTCACTAGCACACTCTAAATTCCATATTTTTGTATAAGGTGTTATAAAAAAATATAAAAATTTGAACGTCATCATGATTCAGTTAAAGGGTGTTATGAAATGTAAACATTTAATTAGATAACCTATTTCATATGAATGACATAGGTTTTATCCCTCATATATCAATCGAAATGTATAAATCAAATGAAAATCACTAATACAAATGCTTATACATATTAACATCTTTGGTAAGTTATTTTCAATTGAGAAACGCATATAATATTTTAAATTGTAAGCGATTTTTACCAATTACATAACTTTTTAGGTTAGACAAGGTAACATTTTAGGTTTGAACCTAAAATGTAATGATGTTCATAATAAGTCATTTAGATCTAATAACTCATAAAGTTAAAACACAAAAAAGTTACCATTGGTTTTTAAGTTTTTAGATTTAGAGAAACACATGTAACATTTTAGGTTGGGACAAGTTATCTTACAAATTGAGAAACTTTTTCGGTTGGACAAGTTAACATTTTAGGTCGTTCACTATAAAAATTTAGGTTCTAACAAGTTCAAAAGTTTTCTTGTAGGCAAGTTTGTATGTACAGAAATACTTAGTTTAAGTTGAGCTCATTTTGGTTTTTGTGATCTCGGTAAGAATTTTGGTACATACGTTTTTATTACAATTTATGTAATAATTGTAATAATTTTAGTACACTCGGTTTCGAAACTACCACTTGACCCAAACGCAACTGCCAAGCTGGTTTCGAAACCGGATTATTGTGGTTTCAAGGCCCATGAAATCTTACAAAAATATTTTGATTGGCCGACCTTGGGTAAGGATTTTGGTACCCACCGTTTTTCTTACGACATTTGTAAGGATTTATGTATACTTTGTACTAATTTCCGTACCTACTGAAATCCTTAGAGTTCTTGTAATAAAATAGGTTTTCTCGTAGGAAATTATGTATGTATACAAATGCTTACCCTAACTTGAGCTCCTTTTAGTTTTGTTGATCTTGTGTAAGGATTTCAGTACATACCGTTTTTCTTACGACATTTGTAAGGATTTATGTATACTTTGTAGTAATTTCTGTAACTACTGAAATTTTTATCGTTCTTGTAATAAAATAGGTTTTCTCGTAGGTAATTATGTATGTACACAAATACTTACCCTAAGTTGAGCTCCTTTTGGTTTTGGTGATCTCGTGTAAGGATTTCGGTACCTACTGTTTTTCTTACGACATTTGTAAGGATTTATGTGTACTTTGTACTAATTTCTGTGCCTACTGAAATCCTTACGGTTCTTGTAATGAAAAAGTTTTTTTCGTAGAAAATTATGTATGTACACAAATCCTTACGTCGTAACATTTTATGTATATACTGTTTTTATTACAGCTACTGTAAACAATTATGTACAAAGCTCGTAAGAATTTATGTACAAACTTTTAACCTGCTGAACTGGTCAACCTTAAATTAGCCTTAAATTAAAGGTCTCACCCTAGAACCTCTCTACATGCTTTATATATAGTCCAATGAAACTGCACAAAGCCCCAAGCATGTTTAGTCTGGAAATCTTATTGGGTATTAATTTCTTTATGTTTTGACATGTAATTGTTATTATATAAGTTGAGGAAATAATGTTTAAAATTGACTTAATGGTTATTTTTTTTCTATGTTAGTCTTAATTTATCGATTTCGTCTTTATGGTATTTTCGCATTAATTTGGCCCCAGAAGTGGTCAAATTGCATCACCGTTTGCCACTTGACTGACACTATAACCTTAATTTCTAAATCTCAAACCCTAAATCTTAAACTCTAATAAAAAAATTATTAATTTAAAGTGATTATGAAACATAAAAGTATTCCTAAACCCTAAACAATGATACAATTCGATTAATTTAAGGGTCAAATTTATACAGAAATATCATAGAAGCAAAATCGATAAATTGAAATTACTACAAGGCAAAAAGTAGCCTTTATGCCTTTAAAATTAAAATAAAAATTAATTTCACGTGTAGATTTTATAGCTACTTAAAAATTTTATATAAAAGTTCACAAAAAAAGTTTTTGAGAAATTAATTTCCTCAAATTTAAAATTAATATAGACATAAATAATGTTATTAAAGCCAACAATATTTTACACCAAAATGTTAACTTTTTCATGTGTATAAAAATTAAATTGTTACCTTTTATTGTGGAGGGTTTAAAATAAACTTTTAAGTATGGCATAAAGACTTCTAATAGAGTTTAATCTCTGTATTTGAATTTTCTCTATTTTATTAAATTTGTTACAAACAGACATTTTTTTTGTCAAATATTTTTAATTAAAGCTAAAATATTACAAGTAGTATCTATTCTAAATATACTCTCAACCATTTGACAATGAACACTTAATCACCCTGTTGCAGCTATTGGTGCTCGAACCTGTAACCTCTAGGAACAACAACCGTTCCCTTAATCACTGAGGCAAGTTGATTTGTACAATTTTTTTCAATTTTGATTTGATTATGATAATAAAAAAATATGAAATTCTTAGTATAAAGAATTCTAATAGACTTTAACATCGTATTGTTCATTTCAATTGTTTTCTAACATAAGATTTGAAACAATATACTATGGTCAAGTTTAGTAAAGAGCGGTTTAGGTAAAAATTAAAAGTTTGACCAGTCAAATCTGTTAATGTTATTGTTCGGTGAACAGCGGATTAAAAGAGTGGAATAGGGTGAAACCGCTAATTTTAAAAAAGCTCCTAATAAGGTCTTTTTGAGATTAGAGTTTTGATATTAAAGTTATAAAGACTCTTTTACCCTAGCAGTTACCAAAAATCTCCAAATAACCTAAATTAAATATTTTCTCACCTTATTTATAAGTTAATCCTATTTATTTTTTTCTTTTTATTATCACATATTTATGTGTATTTAAATTTTTTAATTAATTAAATTATATTAAAATAATTATATAAATAATAAATTAATATATAAATCATTTGAATATGTTTAGAAAAGTTATATTAAAAATAATTTTTATAAATTTAATTAATATTAATTAGATACAAAATATTAATAACTAATAAACTATTCAAACAAATATGGAATATAATCATGTCCTTATATGTCATTTTGCTTGTTTAAATAAGCAATCAGCTATCAACTAATGTAATCCTCTATCAACTATACGCTAATTGCCAAACATGGCCTATATATCTATTGGGTCCTAAAAAATTATATCTTCTTATTTGTGTCTACATATTCATCGAATATGAGTGTTAACACAAATACTACAAGAAAGATAATAAAAAAAGTCAGTAGTAGATCAAAAAATATGTTACTCGAACTTGAGTGTTCGTATCAGATACGAACACATGTCCATGTTAAACTTTTCCAAATTTTCCATCGGTCGCTACTAAATCTGATTTGGAAAGATTTACAATGACATAGATTTAGCAAAATCAGTATCCAACAACTTTTCCATCAATGTTAAACACTTGGTTTCCCTTGGAATTTTAAGTTGTCAAAAGTTGGAAAGAATGTTATGTTTCCAGTTTCCACAGATAACCCTTCATATGGGATCATTGATTCCTTTGCATCAGTCTAACAAAGTCTAATATTCGACAATAGTCGTAGAAGAGAGAAGATTCTTTACCCTCCAGTCCATCTCGATGATGTCTATTGCTTCCCGCAAGGTTGTTACACGGGCTGCCACCGACGACGAGGTCGAATCCGCCGAATTGGCTCATCAATTGCTCCAACCGATCACCATCCAGTTCTTGCACATCTTTTATGTGGATTAGAGTCCCCCGCTGATTTGTTTGCTCCCACCAACTCCTAACGATGTTTCTATTCACTTCGGATATTTCAACCGATACAACAACCTTCAACGGTATGTGAAGCCGGTGGAGGGCGACCTCTGCACCACCGATCCCGGAGAAAAGAGACAGGACATTGATACCACCAGGGTACATGTCTTTTAAGACAGAAAGATGATAAGCTACCGTGTCGACCTGAAATAAAATAGTCTATAAGCATAGCACTGCAAGCATGGATCATGCATCTCCAAACCAAAGACTAAAGAGTCACATACGAAGAATCCGATGAAATTCATGTACCACAACCACTATTACTAGGGAATTTGGCAATTACATACCTGGAATGAGTTACCGAGCGATTTATATCGCTCGGTCCGACTAGTTCCTCCACCTCGTGTATGGTCTCTAGGGAAACCGAGAAGCATTTCCACTTCATGAGGTTCGAGTGGAGCAACTTTATTCTTTCCAACCCATACCAGATTCCATTTTCTGCACTCATCAAGAACGTACTTCTGGACACTCAGGGGTGGCTCACCGGCATACGGTTTGAGAGCGTCTCGGATCCTGTCCGTCAATTTGGCACTAGCTGTACATGTTTGTAAGCAGTTCAACTGTGTTCTTGGATCCCAGGAAGGCCACCATCTCTTTGTCAAAGGAAAAGCTTCGCCTATGGTTCGGGGAGGAGGAAACGGAAGAGGAACTCTGTTGTCAATGGGAAGATTATGAATATATCCCCTTTTCCGTGCAGCAGCACAAAAATACTTTGAGTCGACAAACTCCGGCATCACATCGTACAAGCACCGTGACATCTCGCTCCAAACGCCTACCGGAGCAAGTGCAACGTTCTCGAAGTAGAAATAAGGAGGCCCAATAGCATCTTCTGGAAGTGTTCTTTGTGTAATCAGATCTCCTTCAATAGGAACCCCGAAACCAATCATTGGATTTGGAAGATGGACAGCATTATCATCTTCATTAAGAAGCTTCATCTGCTTCTTCCTTTTACACAAATCATATCTCGAGTTGCGCCTTTTCTTGTAATTGGGGTCATTGCAGAATGGCTTCTGTATGATGGGATGAAAGGTGTAAGTTTAACCAAAAACAACACACCTAAAACGACAGCAATTTCGCATATTCGGGAAAGAAGCTACCCTATCTTCAACCGGGAAAAGCGCATCAGCAGCCTTAGCCATTTGAGCAGCACATATAAAGTCCGTCAACTCTGCAATTGATGAGTCCGGACCTGCAGTATTTAAAGAGTTAACGTACATCGATTACGTATTCGCTTTCATGTGGTCTTGTATTCGAGTCACATATTACCAATTGATTTTAGGCTGGTTGCTTTACATGGTATTGAAGCTTAGGTTGTGTTTTGTAGTTCTTCATTCGAAAAAAGAAAACACTCACCACATCTGTCCATGGCTACAGAAGCCTCCGCCTCTGAGTATCCCATTTTCGTCAAGCATAACAGTTTACTCTCCTCGTCAGAATCGGGATTCATGATTTCCTAGAACATAGAAATAAAGAAAAAATTTAAATAAATAATCTACGAAGAAAATGCGATAAAATATTTTGTTAATGTAATGTATGTAATCATAGTATTAACAGATGGTGACTTAGAAGTGCTTGTAAATTGAGCAGTTAGATACCTCAGTCTCGGAAGGACTATCAATATCTGTGGAATCATCCAGAAAACTATCGTCGTAATCGGATGAGAAATTATCAGAACCAACATGTTGTTGCACGGGTGCAGACTTTTCAAGAGCCTGCAAATTTCCATCTTCCACACAAAAGTATGCTTCATGAATAATGTTTAGCTAGAAACAAGGTTCAAGTGTACAACTTACCGAATACGTCAACAAAGTCTCGAGTATCGTATCTGTATTTCCATCTCCTGGAAATGGAGAAGATTATGGATAAAGAAGTTGAGATCAAAACTAATGTGTAATAAAACAAGAAAGGGCCATACCATTTTCTTGAATGGCTTTGATAACCATTTCTTCGGAGAACCCCATCCCTAAAAAATGATCAATCAACTTGGAATTGGAAGAACTGGCCAATGTGCTTGCCTTCATACCACCAAAACCAGAAACCGAAGGATTAATAAATTTACGAAATCTGCAGGCTAACGAATCAGCGATTTAACAGTAAAAGTTCTGCCAAGAACATGTGCAGCAACTTTGTAGCATCATTAGAATAGGACATATGCGGTAACTCACAGAGTACTGAAGTAGAGCTTCGAGTATCAAGTTCGAGTTCTCCTCCCCTGGAGGATAGTAATGCAGGATTATAAATGAGCTTAAGATTGAAACTTATTCTCCAAGTAGAAAGGACCTAGAAGTTTTACCATTTTCCTCGATTGCTTTTGCAACAAGTTCCGACGAGAACCCCATTCCAACAAAATGATCAATTAACTTAGAATTGGGAGAATCTGCAGACGAGCTCACCTTGAGAATATAAAGGTTAATCATGAGTGAATGCAACATTTTCATTGTGAAGGAGGCAAACGATGATATTTCAGCCAAGACATCAAAAACACCAACTAAATCGAATGCCAATGTAAAGTTCAAGCTTCTAATATAAGAAATCGGTTAGACTTTAGACTTCAGAATAAAGCAGTAACCGAATGTGTACCTTTGTTGTGCCCAAAACAGCTTCACCATTGGTAAGTGACACTCCTGAGCGAGAGGAGACGGCATAATTATCGATTTCCAGTTCATCTTCAGTATCCCAGTCAAAATTATCAAAATCACCACCGGAACAATTTCGATCCTACAAAAAACAACAGAGCCTAGTTCATAACTAAGAATTTGTTGAGAAATACCACTTAGAAATAAACAATAAAACTAAAGTGTACCATTTCCCTTGAGCTTTAGTACAGCCCAAGAGCAGTCCTTAACCTGCAAAAGAAACGCATGAGAACATATCAGAACCTATGTTTTAAACACCAAAATTGACCTTAACCCAATTTTCAGTTTCCTCTCCCAAGATCTTAATGCATAGTATTAAATTGTGGTTGTGTTTGCAACGTTACGGCGTAATTTTTCTCTAGAAAATAACTATGCTTTTAAATGCGGTTGTGAATTACATGACCTCCAAAACGTTGTGTTGCGGCCGCAATTTAATACTATGCCTTAGTCTCACAGAAAACAACTACAAAAAGGTCATAAAGCTGGACACTGTTTTGCTATAAATAAGTTGCTCTGAAAAACATTTAATTTTTTAGATTAGAAAATCATTTTAATATATTGAACATGGCCCCTCAAATCTTTGAAACATTATTGCACATAAATAAATTGTTCTGGAAAAGGATACTATAATAAAATTTGATTTACTCTTCTCCCAATAAAACTGAAGCAGAAAAAAGTTTCAAAGATTCGAAGACGATTATATTAACTTGGTCCTAAAACAATGTAAATAAAAACGATAATGCAGTTAAAAATCAAACACTTGAAAAGAACAGCAAAGTTAAAGCATGCAAAAAAGAGAGATCATTACCAAAACAAATATGGAGGATTTTGTTATTGGCTGTGATTTTTTTTTTCTTTTGAATTGTTTGACAGTGAAATGAAAATATGAAGACGAATATAGAGGGAAAAGAGTCTGTTTGGTGAGCGGGAATCGAAATTTTATGAGGACAGAGAAAATAAATTTCATAAAGTATATAATTGGTAACTAAACCAAGTAAGAATGATCTTTTTGACCACTAAAGTTTCAGAAATTACAAATGCTCATTAAATTTATTAAACTTTTACAAAATGTTCATTAAAACTAACCAAAATTTATAACTATTTTAATAATTATTTTGTAACAATACGATAAATTTAATGACCGTTCTGTAACTTCTAAAACATTAATATCCAAAGAAAATATGTTTTTCTCAATTTAGGGACCATTTGTGTACTTTTACCCAAAAAATTAAAATGCTTCTTTTAGCCCATACAAAAACTAGATTAAATTTAAAAATAAAAATAGAAGGCAGTGAAAAATGGCAGCTTTTCCCGTTTTTTTCGGTAGGTAAGCACGGAATAATGGTGCTGCTGCGAGGTAGTTGACGTTTGGGTTTGTAAACAAACTGGCCAATGGCTATCCTTTATATTTCAATTTAATTGTTTTTTTTTATTACAATAGTATTATTTTATAATTTTTAAGGATTGAAGTTTTATTTCCATATTTAATTAATCGAATTTTGAATTTGAAATGAGATTTTTTTTAATTGTTTCTATTTAAATATAATTATATATTGTTTTAATATATAGTTGAGTCAATGTTAGGAGCTAATTGTAATTAATTTAGGCATTAATTGATAGTGGGTAGTTGATAGTATTAGTTGATTTGACTAGTGAATAACATTGGCTGATTGTATAAAAGTGTTTGGTAAAATTAACTGATAGCTAATAGATGTTTGATTATTTAAACAAAAAAATGACATATAAGGACATGATTATATTTAACACTTATTTGAATAATTTATTAGTTATTAAAATTTTGTACCTATTAATATTAATTATATTATGAAAATTAATTTTTTTAATATCATTATTGAACATATACGAGAGTGTACATATTAATTTTTAATTTGTGGAATTATTTTTTAATATAATTTTAATCATTATTAAATTTAGATGTATATTTTCATATCTATAAAATTATGTTTTGAATATAATTTTATTATTTATTAAATTTATATGTATTTATTAATTTTATATATTAATTTTTTATTTATAAAATTATCCAAACCTCTAAAGAGAAGTTTTACCCCAATCCGCTATTATAATCTTCTATTTATAAAGAGATCCAAATTAACGAATTTGATTGATCAGACCTCTAAAAATACTTTAAATTTCTAATTTTAGCTCAAAAAATAATTTACCAAACATGCTAACTTTTTAAGATACATGCCTAATTAAAAAAAAAAAAACACTCCAATTCAAATAACTTACCATGATTGCTATTGCAAATTCTTGAAGATTACGATTTCGGGTTTTCGGTTTTTAAATTTTTTATCACTTAGTCGTTTAGTGTTGTTTGACTATTCCGCACCACCATTTTATTATTTTTTTAAGGATAAATATTTTATACACTGGCGGTGAAAACTTTTAGTTTCCACAAGCACTTTAGTTTTAGGGTATATGATTTAGAGGTTTAGGTGCAAGGGTTTAAAATTTACGGATAGTTGTTTAAAATTTACGGCTGTGTTTTTTAACAAGTAATTGAAGGTAGGGATGGGCACGGGTCGGGTCGGGTTTTTAGCCCACCCGAACCCGACCCAAAACTAATTATCCTAAAACTGACCCCGACTCGACCGGATCCAATTCTTTAAAAAAACCCGACCCGAAAATAAATATTTTAAACACGACCCCGACCTGACCTATAGAAAAAAATTAATTTTAGGAATCTAATTGTAAAAAAATAATTTTAAGAGGCATAATTATAAAAAATAATAATTTTAAAGACTAAAATATAAATAAAAAAATTAATTTTAAGGACCTAATTATAAAAAATATATAAAGAGAGGGTATTATTACAAATATCCCTAAAAAATTTAAGAGAAAATTACATTATTAGTCTCGGGTCGATTTTTTCACCCTAAAACCCAAACCCAACCTCACCCTACACAAAAATCGGACCCGAACCCAATTTTTTTTCATAAAAATACCCGACCCGATCGGGCCGGGTCGGAACCCATCGGGTCCGGGTGTCGTGCCCATCCCTAACTGAAGGTCAACAATCTCTAGAGCAAGTTGTTAAAAACCATCGGTTAACACATCCCCTCTTTCAAGAGCCTTTTTGGTGTCCTTATTTATGCTAAACAAAAAAAAATTAAGATTTAATATTATAGTTTAGGCTGTAGGGTGTATTTTTTTAGAGATTAAGATTTATAATTCAGAATTATGGGTTAAGATTTAACTTTTGTTTTTTAGTATTTGGTATAAAAAATGTATCAAAAGTACATAAAATTTTTGTTAGAACCGAAATCAATTTGCAAATGCAATCACTTTTTCTTGTGGAACATTTCCAGAGTTCAATGCTAAATTGGGTTTTTACTTTGTAGGATTTCTGCAACTAAAAAATGCTTTGAACAACTTATTTCACATCTTATAAATGAATTTTCAGTAGGAAATATATATGTTAATAAGAAGAAAAATAAAATTGCATATTTACCAGTTATCTGTCTGCTAGAAGAATTTCATAACCCAGCTTTTTAGAGAGATGCAGAACTTAAACATCCTGTTTGCCACCAAAAAAAAAACACTTTAATTAACATGAAGAAACTAATATTATTACCAGTTTCAAGATTTCACTATTGAAAACTAAACTCCCATTCCCATGATTTTTAAACCAAAATAACCTCTTACCTGGGTTCTCATCCCTTCAAGCAGCAGCCTCTTTTTTTTTTCTCTAGAGGTTTTGTTTTAGGGTTAAGAAAAAGGAACGACCTTTATAATTGGCTTAAATATAAAATAAGTGTTTAAATTATTTTATTTCAATAAAAATATTAAATAATATAAAAATTTAAAATTTTTAAGAGTACGACTGCACAGCTCACGATGCATCCCTGCCAGAGAGTTGACAGGTTACTTGACTTCATAGATAAAAGAGAAAGCATTGACAAGGGCGTGTTTGGCTATTGAATTTGAAACTATTGGATTTTGTAGTGTATTTGATTTTTAAAGACTAAAAAAAAAAGGTTACAATAAACAAGCTTTAAAAATTAGAAATTATGTTAGAGGATGTCAAGAATATGATTTTTATTAGTGGAAGGAAAATCAAAATTAGAAATTTATCATTTTTTACGTATCTAAATAAAATAAAATTCAAATTCCAATGAAATGTGTAAGATTATCTTATAATTATATTTTTTTAAGTTTAGATAGATTTGATTCGAGTTAACATATTTTATTTTTAAATTTAATTTTAAAATAAATTTTTAAAATGAAAACCAAAATTTCTTATCCATAAAAAACTAGAGTTGATCAAATGAATTTTTACCAATTAAATCGGTTCATATTTAGACATTTAAAATAAGAATATAATAATAAGCAAGTAGTTAAAAATATTACTAAAGCATAATCGAAGATAATTAAAAATAATAAGAGATCAATATTTTTTAAAACAAAAAATTTCTTTAAATTCAGTGATAGGTAACAATCTTTTTTATGTTTCGCAAACCAAACACACCTTAATATTTTTTGGAAAAAAATAGATGATATTATCTCTTGGTCACTGAGTTTGGACTTGGGATTCTTACTCTAAAAAATAGGGGGTAAATATGTAAAATACAATAAATGATGAGCTGGATTCCATGTTTCATGAAATATTTACTAGAAATTGGTGTACCTACTTTTATTTTATTAAGTAGCGAGA